>CM067339.1:144785157-145385157 GCA_034376525.1 Nicotiana benthamiana | reverse complement strand
AGAGTCCAAATGGGCATCATTATTTGCCTGGAATTGTTCAATTTTTTTTTTTCAAAACTTATATTGATTTCTGGGTGAGGTTGGTTGAGAGTGTGTGGGTATGTTCGTTGCTAAAAAATTTGGAAAGTCTGAGTACCCAAAGCTTGTCAAATAGAAGTAAAGTTTTTGTGCTTTGTATGTGTTCGATGAAAGGCCCGAATGAAATTCTTGGCCAAAACATCAACATTTTCTGATTCATGGTTGTATGAAGTTTAATGCATGATTCATGCTTGATTGATGATTGGGTTCGTTAAAAATGACTTGGATTGAACAATTTTAGGGCTAATAAAATTTGTCCCTGAAAAAGGTGAGGCTGGGGACGATGACATCGCAATTGCGAATGCCTTTTCACATTTGCAAAAAACTGATCGCAAATGCGAAAAACTCAATTCCTAGCAACCTTTGCAATTGCGAAGGTTTCATAGCAAATGCCAACTCATCAGTCTCCAGTGTTCTTCGCAATTACGAAGTATTTTTTTTTGCGAATTCCGTGCCTGTTAACATCGCAACTGCGATGAATTCTTGGGAATTGCGATATCAGAGAGCTGACATTTGAAAATCTGAAAATCCTATATTTTTTCTACGTCTGAGTTTCAACTGTCTGATCATTCCTTTTGGCATATTTGAGCCCTTTTGCACTATTCTTCATAGCCATAGCATGCTTTCACTCTTATTATTTGTTGATAGGCACTATAATTGGAAAATGAGCTCAAACTTTGGAGAATCCGCAAGTGACAACTCCTTGGAAGTTGAGCCAAACTTTGACCAAGACCGGTTCTTGTCATTGTTGTGTCAAGAACGGTACTTTGAAAACTTGATCTTCAAGAAGGTGCTCCCAGAAAGCGGTATGCTGATGGATGATGTCCAGGAAAGTCTTCTCGAGTTCTATCAAAGGCTAATGGCCATGGGTTGGAACTATTTTGCCCCTCAACCTTGCCAAGAAAATAAGCAATGGGTAAGGGAGTTCTATGCCAACCTTCCAGCTATCAGGCTAAAAAATCCCAAGACGAGAATTTGAGACAAAATGGTGCACTTTGGGGCTGAAACTGTGAATAACTTCTATCATTTGCCAAATCACAACATGGCCCCATTCAGGGAAAAAGACTGTGCCTCAGGGGAGTGGTTGGTGTCCAAATTATGCACTAGTGCAGATGTTCCATGGGCAGCTAACAAGAGAGGGATCACATCAAAAGAATTCACTATCGAAGCAAGGATATGGCTGGCCATCATATGCAGTCGTATCTCCCATGTTTCAAACATATGGAACATCCTGGTCACAAGAGCTCAGATGATAGCCTGCATCCTTGACAGTATTCAGCTGAATGTTGGTGAAATCTTCATCAATGAATTGAGGGAGTATCGGATGTAGAACAGTCCTTCATTGATATTCCATCGCTTATCACTGAGCTGTGCCAGCTTGTTGGGGTAGAAAAGGCTCCAGGGGACAATTGGATAGAGCTGGGAAAGCCGCTGCATTCATTGAAGAAGAATGGTGAGGGCGGCGCAGTGAAGAGCAAAAAGAGAAAGATGGGTTCTTCTTCTTAGGTTGATCCGAGTAGTCAACCATCATCCTCTACATGAGGACCATTTACTATGCTTAGTGACGAGATGCTAGTGATTCTCGAGTTAGTAGCTGGCCTTCCTCAAGAACCTTGGGAGACATTTGAGGGACATGCTTACATTTCAGAGAAAGAGTTCAAAAAATACATTGAAGATCAGAGGAGCAGGGCAATCACCTCAAGGCACTGGAGAAAGCATACACTGAGCTGGCCAAGAAGCATGGTGAGTTAAGCAGTTCCCATGGCAATCTAGAAAAGGCACATACGCAGATGGTGAAAAGGGAGAAGAAAAAAGATAAATTCTTTAATCGATTGTGGAAGGGTGTGAAGGGGATGTTGAATGTCCTATTGCCTCAGGACCGGATACCATCGATCAGGGCTATGGATGATGATGATATTTCTATTGACTGGCCCGAGGAAGAAGGGGAGGAGGATGATTTTGACTTAGAAAACGAGGAGAGCACTTGATGCAATGTACATGGAGCACTTTCCACCATTTTTACTCTATCATGTTTTGTAGTTTTGTAGATAGAAAGACCACTTTCTTAAGGGAATTAGTCTTGTAGTATAAATATAGTTATGTTAATATTAGGAAGAATAAGTGGTCTGGGTTTGAGTTTGTGCCCATTGACCAAGTTAGGGCTTGCTTGGTACCAACATGATTTAAACATCGGCATATGTATTTTTGATTGTTGAAAAAAAAATTGAATTAGAAATGTGACTTTTAGACTCAAATTTTGGCTCTTTGATTCATTAAATAACTTCCTATGCTATATGCAACCTCTTTGATTCGTTGGTTTCAGTAGGAGTTTGGATTTGTATTACACTTGAATGTTCATGTGCCATGCGTGGTGAGATCATTTGTGAATTCTTTTGCATTAATTGTAGTCTAAAAATTGCCCGAAATGTGCTTAAAGACGAAATCGTAGACTAACTTTGTTTTAAAAAGATGATATTAGGTCTTCCTTGGACCGCTAGTACGCCTTAAATTTCCTATCCTTGAATATTTCCCCTAGATAATCCATTTTGAGCCTTTAACCTTGTTCTTTGGCAACCATATTACAAGCTTAAATCCTTTGTTCTTAATTGATCGAGCTTTTGGCACCCTACCTCCCTAAGTACTTTGAAAGTGAAAACATAAGCTAAAAGCCTATGTTTGGGGGGTGACAGTTGGAAAAGTTGTGATATGAAAGTTGTTTGTAAAGGTGGAAGGTAGAAAAAAAATTAAATGAAACCATCCTTGATTTTGAAAAGAAAAGAAAATATAGAATAAAACGATAAGAAACTATGAATATAGGGAAGACTGGATGTGGAATGAAAAGTGAAGAAAGGATGGAAAATGTCTTCGAGGGAATTAGACTTTAATTGTAAACTTTGTAGTGTTTGGGGAGGTTTTTAGTCCCCGACCTTAATCAAAAGCCTAAACTACAACCCTTTAAGTTCTAATTAATTTTGATCCAAGTTGTCTACATTAATGAAGGAATACATGAAGTGCAAGCCTATGGTACTACTTGTATGCATTTGAATATCTTTTTGAGAGAGAGTTAATGTTTTCCATTTGATATCCTGTTTTTATTTTGAATTAAGATTTATGAGTGTGGGATCCTCTCATAAATGTGAGGGCACATGAGATTTGAGTTGTGAATTTAATCCCATTTTCAATTGGAAGGGATGACCAAAGAAAGTTGATTGTGATAGAGAGGCAAATTTTGAAACTTTAATGTCATGACTTGATTGCTACTTTGATTTATATTAGTGTTTGAGCATTTGAAGTATAATGAAGTTCATGAGAATTTCTTGATAATTCGTATACTTTGGAGTAATTGTTGGTACCAATCAAAGTCATATTTTTGTGCTAATAGTAGACCTTTTGGCTTGGCATGATATGGATGCATTGTTGAGTTAAATACTTGGGAAAAGATTTTGTCGCTTTCATTGCTTAAGGACAAGCAATAGTTTTAGTTTGGGGGTGTGATAAGTTTGTATTTTACCTACTTATCTTGTCTTTAAACCTATACTTTTGCTATGTTTGAGTGATAAAATCATGTATTTAATGTCATTTATTTCTATTTTATAGGGCATATGCGATTTAGAAGTAATGGAGAAGAAACCAAGAGAAAACAAGTCAAAAAGAAGCTAAAAATAGGAAAAATATGGGCAATGCCCTCAGCGGTCGCATTTGTGACAATATCTTGGGAAATGCAAATCCAGCAGTGTTGGTAATTGCGAAAATGTCATGGAAATAGCGAAGTAAGGAAAATCAGGCAATGTTCACAAATGCAAAGAAGACTTCGCAAATGTGAAGTCATCTAAGTCAGTCAACCTTCGCAAATGCGAAGTAAAGCAGCACATGCATAGTTGGGAATTGTAAATCTTTGTTTGCAATTGCGAAGATCGAGCTTTAGGCCTGGGCATTTCTGTAATTTTACATTTTTAATCCCCAAACCATTTTTATACAGGACCAAACAGATTTTTAAAGGATCTTTGGCTTAATTTTTAGTTCTTAAGACTAGAGAGAACAAAGTTCTTGAAGCGAGGGTTTGCACACATACTTTGGTCTTGAAGATTTGAAGCTTGTGGTTAAGATTTTCTTACCCATTTATGTTGCTTTCTTCATTTCCTTGCTTTCTATTGTATATCTAAGTGTGTAGTATTTTATTCAACACTTAAATCTTGTTTATGGAAATATGTTTAAAGTGTGGATTAAATATCTTGTTGTGCTTATGTATTGAATGGTTTTGTGCTTTTATGAAGTGAGTTATTGTTATTTTAATTATTCTTGTTCATTAGTATTTCCAAAGGGATTAACTAACCCTTGGACTCTCCCATTATCCTCTGAATTAATTTTGGAAAAGACAATTTGGGGTTGGGAAAGATTAATTAGCAAGAACTTCAGGCGTTAACCCTCATTTTATAGATTCTACCTAGGGATAGGATTGAACTACTTGTAGCCATATCCGGTGTGCTTAATCTCTTAATTGTTTTAGGGATAATTCAATTAGAAAGTCTTTTTAGTCTTTGGAAGAAGCTAATTAAGAATTATTATCCGTGGCTAATTAACATAAACTCGCTCATAATTGTAAAATCATGAAATACATTGGACTGTTACTTGAGTGTGATTCCTGATTCATTCATACTTGTAGCTACTGATCATTTAACTTACTTTCTAGGTTAGTTTACATTTCCGCATTTAGATATAAATATTTCAAAACCAAATTCTTAGTGTTCGACATTGCGCGATAAGTGATAATTTTCTTACATTCCTAAAAGCCTACACATTGTTTCTTGTAGGACTCGACTCCGACTCATAGTTGGGTAAATTATATTGCATGAGACCGTGTCCATTTAGTTTTAGTAGTGGATTTGGACATGATCAACTCCTCAGGTATCGAAGACGATTATGTGTACCTAATGTTGTAGGGTTGTATCGGCAGGTTACGGGAGAAACTCACTATTCTTGTTATTCTATTCATCCAGGGGCGACAAAGATGTATCATTACATCAGGCAAATGTATTGGTGGGACGGAATGAAAAAGAATATAGCAGAGTTTGCTGCTTAGTGTCCTAACTGTCAGCAGGTTAAGATTGAGTATCAAAAACCCGGTGGACTATTGCAGGCTATGGAGATTCCGACTTGGAAATGAAAAATAATCAATATGGACTTCATCTTAGGCTTACCTCGTACCCAGCCTAAGTTCGATTCAATATGGGTGATTGTTGATAGCTCACAAACTCAACCCATTTTCTGCCCGTTAGAACTACATATTCCTCAAAAGATTATGTGAGGCTTTATATCAAGGAGATAGTATGACTACATGGTTTTCTTGTATCTATTATCTCAGATAGAGGAGAGCAATACATATTCCTCAAAAGATTATGTGAGGCTTTATATCAAGGATATAGTATGACTACATGGTTTTCTTGTATCTATTATCTCAGATAGAGGAGCACAATTTAAAGCTAACTTCTGGAGGTCCTTCCAAAAGGGATTGGGGACTCAAGTAAGTCTTAGTACCGTATTTCATCCCCAGACAGATGAATAGGCTGAGCGTACTATTCACACATTGTAAGATATATTATGAGCTTGTGTAATAGACTTCAAAGGTAGCTGTGATGTTTATCTGCCACTTATTGAGTTTGCGTATAATAATAACTATCATTCCAGCATTTAGATAGCTCCATATGAAGTTCTTTGGATGAAAGTGTAGGTCGCCGATAAGGTGGTTCAACGTTGGAGAATCTGGATTACATGGGCCAGACCTGGTTCAGCAAGCCATAAAGAAAGTAAAGTTGATTCAGGATCGACTATTGAAAGATCATAGTGGTCAAAAATTATATTCCAACATGCAGTGATAAGATTTAGAGTTCAGGGTTGATGATTGGGTATTCTTAAAGGTGTCGCCTATGAAGGGTGTGATGAGGTTTGGCAAGAAAGGCAAACTTAGCCCACGGTATATTGGGCTTTATTAGATTATTCGTAATGGCCTGAGTAGCTTGTGAGTTAGAATTTCCCTCGATCAATTTTTCACGTATCTAAGTTATGAAAGAGCATTGGCAATCCTACTTGAGTGGTGTTCATGAATTATGTACAGATTACAGAAGACTTATCATATGAGGAAGTTCCGGTTGCCATCCTAGACCGGTAAATTTGCATGCTGCGGAATAAGGAGGTAGCCTCCGTGAAAGTACTTTGGAGGAACAACAATGTGGAAGAAATGACTTAAGAGGCCGAGGAAAACATGAAGTCTAGATATCCCTACTTATTTCCTCCTCCAGAGAAGGGTCTGATTGAGACGTCTTAATCATAAGGTATGTGTATAAATACTTGAATTGGTTATTGTCGTTGGTCATGTGGGCCATTGTCGATATTGATAATTGTGGTCCGGTGTTACATTGGATTATTAAGCTTCTACAGGGAATGTTGGTAGTAGTGTTATTACAAAGGCGTCCCTGGCAAAGTTATATAGATCACAGGAAGTTGAACATTCGAGGATGAATGTTTTTAAAGGGAGGGGGGAGGATGTTACATCTCGCTTTTTCGTATGTTAAACTTTCATTTTTAGTTAATCGACGTAGACTCAGGGATGAGATCATATTTACGTTAATGCACTTACGCTATTTATAACAAGCGATAAAAAAGTGTTATGAAGGAAACGAGTTTCGTTCAAAATGGCCAATTTTGAATAAAATACCGGTCGAGTGATAATACCCGATAATTATGAACTAGTACCATGCAAGGTACCATATGATCATGGTAAAATAATATAAAGTATATACAACAAAAACAACAACAACGACCCAGTGAAATCCCTCTAGTAGAGTCTGGGGAGGGTAGTGTGTGCGCAAACCTTATCCCTACCCCGAAGGAGTAGAGATGCTATTTTTGAAATACCCTTGGCTCAAGAAGATAAAAAGACAAAAGAAGACAATATAACACGTTTCAAATGCAATATACTAAACGTGTGTTCTTTTGTAGGTTTTGATGAATGTCAAACAAAGCAAAAAGCGATATATAGCAATGCTCAAGGACAAGCACAAAATGGATGCATTACAAGAAGCTCAAGACAAAGTTTAGAAATGTTATAATTGAGTCAATATTAATTGTGATCTTGATTCCTCAACTTGGCTCATAACATGGCTTCTCTACTAAAATTATTTTTTCCAAAATCATGCATATTTAAATTAAGTGTCAAATGATTTTAAACTATACATATTTACATTTGTTAAAATGTTTTCCAAACATGCCTCAAAAATCTGGGCTAAGATAATCGATTATGTTCTTATGATAATCGAGTATCTCTAAGCCAAGACTGCATGACAATCGATTGTGAATTAATGATAATCGATTGTGAGTAAGTCAGTTAACATCAGGTTTTTGCAAACTGCATAACAATCGATTGTGTACTTATGATAATCGATTGTTAACTAAGGCAAAGTTTTCAAAACTCATAAAAATCGATTATGAACTAATGGTAATCGATTAGAATGAGAAAAATGTCTCCCAGTGATTTTAAATAAAATGATAATCGATTGTGGCTTTTGATAATCGATTATATATGAGACAGAGAGTTTTGAAATTAATTAATAATCGATTATCCCATTTGATAATCGATTGTTGAAGCTGACCGTTGTCATATATTTTCAATTACCGTCAGGTAATCGATTGTTGATATTTAACAATCGATGTTTTGCGTAAAATCTGGAAAAGATTTTCTGAACGTTGTTAAAATAATCGATTGTTGATTTCCGGACAATCGATGTTTTATGCCAAAAATTGGAAAGGATTTCTTAACGTTATAAATAATTGATTATTGATTTGAAGTAATCGATTGTTGACGTAAAATCTGGGATTGAATTTTTGATCTGATAGGCAAACAATCGATTGTTTGGTCTTGACAATCGATTGTCACTGAGTAATTTCAGCAATCCTTAATTGGCAATTAGACAACGGTAAGACTGAGTTTCTCACCTATAAATACAGCTTCAACTCAGTGTTTTCACAACAACAACATATACACTTTGAGTATTTTCATTGCTAAAAGCTTTCTTACATTGATCATCATTTTCCATTCATCCATAAAGCTTTTTGAAGAGCCATTCTATTGAGCTAAGTTGTTGTGATCTTGAGCGTACTATTTCTACTCATATCTACTCATTAAGGAGTGCTTTGTAAAGTGAGTGTGTTTTGTGTTTGTAAGAGAATTGCGATTCTCGTTTGTTGAGGAACTTGTGATTCCTCGGTTGAAGTCTTTGGGATTGTTATCCCCGAGCAGTTGAAGTCTTTGGGATTGTTATCCCCGAGCAGTTGAAGTCTTTGGGATTGTTATCCCCGAGCAATTGAAGTCTTTGGGATTGGTATCCCCGAGCAATTGAAGTCTTTGGGATTGTGATCCCCGAGCACCTAGGTGAGGCTTGTGTCCTCAGCTGTAACGGTTTGTTAAGCACCCGTAAGCTTGACAAGTTTAGTGGAAATCTCGAGAGAGTGTCTGGGGGACTGGACTAACCACGTTTGTGGCCAACCAGGATACATCATTGTGTAAGTTTATTCTACTGCACTTGTTTTAATTTCTGCAAAGTTTTTAAATTCCGCACTAAAACGCTTAATATTTTTAAAACGCTATTCACCCCCCCCCCTCTAGCGTAAAGCGTATTGTCCAACAAGTAACACCACAGATATAATATGAAAAAATACAAAAAATAGGAACAACATGAAATCAAGAAGAATGATACAAAGCAAATGCAAAATAGTATCCCTACCAAACAAGTCAAACAAAGTTATGGCATAAGACAAGACTCAATTACCTCCTAACCTGCAACCCTAATACTTGATCTCTACATGTTCCTATCAGGTGCCATGTCCTTGAAAATTTGAAGACTCGCCATATCCTACCTAATCACATCTCCCAATACTTCTTAGGCCGCGCTCTACCTCTTCTCGTGCCCTCAACAACCAGCCGTTCGCACCTCATTACCGGATCATCTGGGCTTCTCCTCTAAACATGCCCGAACCATCTGACCCTTGCTTTCCGCATATTGTCATCAATGGGAGCCACACACACCTTCTCACGAATATCATCATTCCTAGTCTATCCATTCTAATATGCCTGCACATCCACCTCAAAATCCTCATTTGTGCTACCTTCATCATCTAAGTATGTGATTTCTTAACTGACCAACACTCAGCCCCATACATCATGACCGTCCTAACCACCGCTCTATGGAACTTACCTTTGGGTATTAGTTGCACTCTCTTGTCACACAATACTCCATATGCTAACCTCCACTTCATCCATCCTACCCAATACGGTGTGTAACATCCTCGTTGATCTCCCCTACCCCAATATCTAAAGTATATATGAAGTATTTTAAAAATAAATAAAATTTATGTAATTTATGATAATTTTTAAATTATGTGAGTAATTAATTAATATTCAAATAACAAAACATTATCCAATTAACTAATAAGTTAATAAATAATAATAAATCAACCCTTTTACACGTAGCAAGGAGCCACAAACTTATAAAAATGACTAAATACTCATAATGCTAGGTGGCTACATAGCAATAACTTCAGACAAGACTTAAAGTCAAGTCTTAGAAAGACTTAGTAAAAATCTTATCCCAATCTGCCTTCAGGTTTGGTTAATGCCTTGAGTCTCAATTCCTTTCTTTGATTTTAAATCAAGCACTTGGAAACAAATCTAACAAAAACGTTGAAACAAGTCAAAATTCAGATTCCATCCATTTTGTCAATGGTTTTAAAACCAAAAACGCTAGAACTGTTATGAAATAATATAAGAACAAGAACAATAATACAAGAACAAGAACAATAAAGAGAAAAGTAGAGAGAGGAGTATTCTTATTGATACTTTGGGATGGTTTACAATGGAATAGAACCCCTTTTTTTATATGGAGGTGGTACTTAGCCACCAAGAAATAAACCCTAGAATCTCTCTAAATATGGACATTCACCTAAAATAGAAGATTTTATAACACTCCCCCTTGAATGTCTATTCAATAATGTGCCTCGTTAAAACCTTAACTAAAACAAAACCCAATGGGAAAAAATTAAAGAAAAGGAAAAAGAGTACACATGTTTGAATATGTGCCTATTGGTTGCCTCGTTAAAAACCTTGCAAGGAAAACCCGGTGGGACAAAACCTTGTAAGGGAAAAAGAGTGCAACGCGTATTAACTCCCCCTGAAAAGAGCATCAATTCATATCCTTGAGTCTTCGCATTCCGATCTTGTGAACCAGCTTCTTGAAGGTTGACGTTGGTAGAGATTTTGTGAACAAATCAGCCATATTATCGCTTGAACGAATCTGTTGCACATTGATATCACCATTCTTTGGAAGATCATGTGTGAAAAATAACTTTGGTGAAATATGCTTTGTTCTATCTCCTTTTATGAATCCTCCCTTCAATTGAGCTATACATGCTGCATTGTCTTCATACAAAGTCGTGGGTAGTTTGTTGCACTTCAAACCACATTTGTCTTGAATATGATGTATTATAGACCTCAACCACACACACCCTCGACTTGCTTCATGAATAGCGATTATCTCGGCATGATTAGATGAAGTAGCCACAATTGATTGCTTAGTCGATCGCCAAGATATGGCGGTGCCTCCACATGTAAACACATAACCCGTTTGAGATCGAGCCTTGTGTGGGTCGGATAAATATCCAGCATCAGCATATCCAACAAGATCAGGACTGCAATTATTGCTATAAAATAAGCCCATACCGGTAGTCCCTTTTAGGTACCGCAATATATGTTTGATCCCATTCCAATGTCTCCTTGTGGGAGCCGAGCTATACCTTGCTAAGACATTAACTGAAAAGGTTATGTCAGGCCTTGTAGTATTTGCAAGATACATTAGTGCGCCAATTGCACTAAGATATGGTACTTCAGGACCAAGTAGCTCTTCATTCCTTTCTTGCGGTCGGAATGGATCTTTATTCAAATCAAGTGATCGAACAACCATCGGAGTACTTAAAGGATATGCTCCATCCATGTAAAAACGTTTCAGTACCTTTTCTATATAGGTAGATTGATGAATAAAAATTCCGTTTGCCAAATATTCAATTTGCAAACCAAGACATAATTTTGTCTTTCCGAGATCTTTCATCTCGAATTCATTCTTTAGATAATCAATTGCCTTTTGGAGTTCTATGGGGGTTCCAATAAGGTTTATGTCATCGACATATACGGCAAGTACAACAAATTCCGATGTTGTTTTCTTTATAAAAACACACGGGAAAATGGCATCATTTATATAGCCTTCTTTTAACAAATACTCACTAAGACGATTATACCACATTCGTCCTGATTGCTTTAGACCATACAAGGATCTTTGCAATTTGATTAAAAACATTTCCCGGGACTTTGAATTATGAGCGTTTGGCATTTTGAGTCCATCGGGAATTTTCATGTATATCTCATTATCCAGTGAGCCATAAAGATAGGCCGTAACCACATCCATTAAATGCATGTCAAGCTTTTCAAGGACAGCAAAACAAATGAGATAACGAAAAGTTATGGCATCCATTACAGGCGAATATGTCTCTTCATAATCGACACCAAGCCTTTGAGAAAATCCATGTGCAACAAGGCGTGCCTTATATCTTTGTACCTCGTTTTTCTCATTTCTCTTTTGTACAAAGACCCATTTATAGCCAACAGGCTTAACACCATTAGGTGTTTCAACTATAGGGCCAAAAACTTCACGTTTTGCGAGTGAATTCAATTCTGATTGGATTGCTTCTTGCCATTTTGGCCAATCATGTCTTTTTCGACATTCTCCAACAGATTGAGGTTCAAGATCCTCACTTTCTTGCATAATGCTAGATGCGACATTAAAAGCAAAGACATAATCCACCACTATATCCACTCGATTAAAATTTGCCTCAATATCGATTGGATTTATTGATAGTTCCTTATTTTCTTGAGCCTCGGGCTCAATGGATTCTTCATGAATCTAAGAATTTATTAAATCATGAATTTCCTCATGAGATTCTTTCGTAGTGTCATTTTGATCGTTTGTTTTCCTCTTTCTAGGATTTCGATCTTTGGAACCTAATCGCCTGCCACGCTTCAGGCGTGCATTTGACTCATTGGATATGACACTAGATGATTGTCCAACAGGGACATCAATACGGATTGGAACATTCTCTGCGGGGATGTGGGATTTTGTTATCCTTTTCAAGTCCGTAAATGCGTCAGGCATTTGATTTGCTATTCTTTGCAAATGGATAATCTTTTGCACCTCTTTTTCACAAATAGAGGTATGTGGATCAAGATGAGATAATGATGCATTTTTCCACAAAATTTCCCGTTTGGTTTCACCAACTTCTCCCCCTAATTTTGGGAAAAGTGTCTCATCAAATTGACAGTCTGCAAATCGTGCAGTGAACAATCACCTGTCAATATTTCGAGGTAGCGAATAATGGAGGGCGATTCAAACCCAACATATATTCCTAACCTTCTTTGCCGACCCATTTTGGTGCGGTATAGCGGTGCTATAGGCACATATACTGCGCATCCAAAGATTCTTAAATGGGATATATTGGGTTCATGACCCAAAACCAATTGCAACGGGGAATATTTGTGATAATTCGTCGGTCTGAGACGAATTAGCATTGCTGCATGTAAAATGGCGTGACCCCATACCGAAGTGGGCAGCCTCGTTTTCATGAGTAATGGTCTTGCAATCAACTGCAGACGTTTAATTAAAGATTCTGCAAGACCGTTTTGAGTGTGAACATGAGCTACAGAATGTTCCACTTTTATCCCAATTGATAAGCAATAATGATTAAATGCTTGGGATGAAAACTCAGCAGCATTATCCAGTCTAATAGACTTGATTGGATTATCAGGAAATTGTGCTCGTAGTCGAATTATTTATGCCATTAATTTTATAAACGCAAGGTTGCGTGATGACAACAGGCACACATGAGACCATCTACAGGATGCGTCTATTAAGACCATGAAATATCTAAAGAACCTACTAGGTGGGTGAATAGGTCCACAAATGTCCCCTTGTATACGTTCCAAAAATGTAGGTGACTCAGTCCCAACCTTTATTGGTGATGGTCTAGTAATTAACTTGCCTTGATAACAAGAAGTGCAAGAAAATTCATTATTTAAAAGAATCTTGAAATTCTTTAACGGATGCCCATATGAGCTTTCTATAATCCGTCTCATCATGATTGATCCAGGGTGTCCCAATCGATCATGCCAAAGTACAAAAGTATTGGAATCAGTAACCTTTTGGTTTACTGTTGAATGTGCCTCAATTGCACTAATTTTTGTCCAATACAGGCCACAAGATAAAGACGGGAATTTCTCAATAACCCTCTTTTGGCCAGAGACATTCTTTGTAATGATGTGATATTCAAGATTATTCTCATCTATTGTCTCAATATGATAGCCATTCCGGCGTATATCTTTAAAACTCAACTAGTTTCTCTTAGACTTGGAGGAGAACATTGCATTCTCTATGATAAACATTGTTCCTCTAGGCATAGTTATAGTGCTCTTCCGGAGCCTTCAATCAATTTACTACTACTAGAAATTGTAGTAACATCTTCTTTACACATACTTAGTTGAGAGAAATATTTCTTTTCTTTGAGTATCGTATGTGTGGTACATGAATCAACTAAACAAATATTTTTACAGTTGGATGTTGATTTGCTTTGTGAGATATGCATATTTGCTTTCCCATGGTTTTGACATACAAAAGAAATACACGAACATGAGAATAAACAAATTCAACCCGTTTGTTTCATATTTAAACAATATTTTCAAAATCTGTTGAGGTTATTCGACTAACTTAGTTGATAGTCGACTAACTTGGGAAGCAGTCATTAGGTTAGTCGACTAACTAAATCTGATAGTCGACTATCTTGCCTTGCAGAAAAGTCCAGTTTTAACGCGAAATATTAGTTAGTCGACTAACAAAGTTGATAGTCGACTAACTTAGTAAACAGTCATCGGGTTAGTCGACTAACTAAATCAGATAGTCGACTAACTTAGCTTGCGGAAAAATCCAGTTTTAGTGCGAAATATTAGATAATCGACTAACTGTTAGGTTAGTCGATTAACTCTACTGGAAAATAAAAATATCTTTGAAATTTAAGCATATTGAAACATTCTAAAGAACTAATACTAACATTATATTATAAACTAACTAATATGAGCTGATACTAATGACTATTAGTTTATTCCCTAACTAATACAAATAAGTAAAATAAAATCAAACAATTCCATCTTCCTTCATTACAGATCCATCACCGATTAAGTGGTCTATTTTCCCCTCGGGTTGCTCAAAGAAGTCTGCCACA
Source organism: Nicotiana benthamiana (assembly GCA_034376525.1). NCBI lineage: Eukaryota > Viridiplantae > Streptophyta > Magnoliopsida > Solanales > Solanaceae > Nicotiana > Nicotiana benthamiana. The sequence goes on along the minus strand of CM067339.1, from coordinate 145,370,712 downwards.
TCCAGGTGGGTGATGTCAAAATTGTCGTCAGAGACAAAATTTGTTTCAGGGCCTTTATTCTTTAGAGATGCTTGATAAAGATCAACCAAATGTCTTGGTATACGGCAAGCTTTTGACCAGTGCCCTTTTCCACCGCAACGATAACATATAGTTTCTGAACTATTTGCCTTTAGATCCTCATAATCCCGTTTCTTCTTTTGGTGGTTATATCTCTTTGGGGGGTGACGGACATCAGGGAAATTTCTTCCTTGTCTACGTCCACGGCCATGACCCCGATTACGACCACGACCATGATTAGATCCATGGCCTTTTCCATGCTTGGCATAATGAGAATACACCTTATCTACTTCAGGCAATGGTGTAGACCCAGTGGGTCGATTTTCGTGATTTCTCATGAGCAGGTCATTGTTTCGCTCAGCCACAAGGAGAAGAGAAATCAGTTCAGAGTACTTTTTGAAACCTTTCTCTCTGTACTGTTGTTGCAGTACCATATTGGAGGCATGAAACGTTGTAAACGTTTTTTCAAGCATATCGTAATCAGAGATATTATCTCCACAGAGTTTCAATTTAGAAGTAATTCTGAACATTGCAGAATTATATTCAGAAACAGACTTAAAGTCTTGGAGCCTCAGATGAGCCCAATCATATCGTGCTTGTGGCAGAGTGACCAACTTCAGGTTGTCATATCTCTCCTTTAAGCCTTTCCACAAGATGAGTGGATCTTTGACTGTGAGATATTCAATTTTCAAACCTTCATCAAGGTGATGGCGCAAGAAAATCAAGGTCTTAGCACAGTCTTGGGTGGATGCTTTATCTCTGTCTTTAATGGCGTCTCCAAGACCCATTGCATCTAAGTGGATTTCCGCATCCAACACCCATGTCATATAGTTCTTGCCCGAAATTTCAAGGGCAACGAACTTTCTTTTCATAATGTCAGACATGATCGAAAAACCAAATTAGGAAGAGAGAAATACCTTAATTTTTCTCAAGAAGATTCTTGAGATGGTAGAGTCTCGTGCTGATAACGTGTTATGAAATAATATAACAACAAGAACAATAATACAAGAACAAGAACAATAGAGAGAAAGGTAGAGAGAGGAGTATTCTTATTGATACTTTGGGATGGTTTACAATGGAATAGAACCCCTTTATTTATAGGAAGGTGGTGACTTAGCCACCAAGAAGTAAACCCTAGAATCTCTCTAAATATGGACATTCACCTAAAATAGAAGATTTTATAACAAGAACAATCGAAATTTAGATTCCATCAACTTGACTTTCTCCATTGACGGATTGACTAAATCTGGTCCCAGCAACTCCACTTTTCCAACTTTTAACCAACTAATTAGCAATCTACACCTTTGCCTATAAAAATCATGCATTAAAAATGGGCGAAATAATACTACTATAAGGTCTATATTTACCATCTCCACTAAAAGATGTGCATTTTCTGAGATAAACACTTGGTTTTCTGTTGCTACAAAGTCTGCAACCTTATTTTTCATGTCGTTCCAACAATAAGCCTCCTTGAGATTATAATACATGTTTGAGGAACTTGGGTGGATAGAATACTTGGAATTATGGGCTTCTAACATTTTTCTCCCTCGCTACGTCCATCTATGGTTGGAACACATAATCTATCCTGGTACGTCAAAGCACCATCATCTCCCACTTGTTCGAAAGCCATCGTGTTATGCATGTGAATCCCCTCTTTCACCTACAACAAGTATGGATAATCAAAACTTTCCTCCTTCACTTCGGCTACTAAGGAGGAACAGGTCCTGTTCTACACAACAACTCCACCATCTTTGGTGTCCGAATGTCGAACTCCTACCTTGCCTGAGCAGTGAACTTCTTTCAATATAGTTCTCCTATCTATCTCATTCATGAGATATACTGCCCCCGACTTGATTATCTTCGAAAGCACTTCCTGAAAACACTTATAGTATTATTGTGAACTAGTCTTTGACATGTACTCTAAATTTTAGAGTCTCTTGCAATGTCACTACCATCATAACACATAAATAGGCTATGGTTTTTTTTGTGATCATTCTATCATCAATAACTAAGTTCGGTGATAATTCTACACACTTTGTGTTACTAACACATGCTTGACATATTCCTTATGTTAATTATATATTTTCTGTCATTACCGAACTAATTTTTTTTCATATCCAATGCCAGTTATTCAGGTTTCAAATCTCTAACTGGACTTACTTAAAATTTTCACATCAACCCCTAGACCAAAGGTCTTGTACTTGCGGATCCTTATCTTTTTGTTGGGATCCAAATAACTTTCCTTTTTTTCTGTAATTTTTTGCACTCTAACGACTCATCTTCGCACTTACTTCTGTGCTAAAAAACTAAATTATTCACATAATGGAAAGCTAATGTATTCACAACTATCATACACAATCTTAATAGTTTAACTCTACTCACACTATCAATCTTGGAGAAACCACATTTCAATAATTCCTAAAGGCTATTCTTCTATAGCTTGCTCTCTCACTGCTAGCTGATTTTTTCTCCATTGTCATTGAACTTTGGGTTTAACTTAAACTCTTTGGGTTTCAACACATGTTAGGTATTTCAAACTATCATCCACTCACTAGAGTTAACCTTGCTAAATGAATCAACTCTTACCTCTACTAACTTTGCTGAAATTGGTAATTCACTGTATTTACTCAAAACTTATTTACTATTTTTCTACTAACCACCAGCTAGCATCAGGTTTTTTGCTCTACTTTGAATAACTAAAGTGAAGCATAATGTTATTTCTAACTTCCCTCATCATCTGACCATATTCTTTTGCAATACACTATCATTCTTTTTGAACTATGCACATGGATCACACTCAGGATTTCATCAGTATTAAACAAAATTGGGATATCCAACCCCTAATTTTTTATATACCTCAAAATCATTTCAGATTATAAACTTTCGGCCTAAGCACATATTCACATCATGTGAAGGGGAACTGCCATATCTTTTATCTCACAATAATACTTAATTCGTAAAGTAACTTACTACGATTTTTCTAGTTCTAATACAAATAAATATTAACAACCTAAAATCATTCCCGTGAAATTGAATATCGGCTGCCATTGATTCTCAATTCATACATCACTTCTTCTTAGTCATACGTATGAGTTGTACGAAAAATACATCTCTAGTAATATCAAACATTTATGACTGTTAGGAATTTTGCCCTTAGTCTCATTTTATTAGAAAAAAACTAGAGTGACCAATTCTAGGCCATTTGCGGTCAAATTCTTAACGTGCTACACTATGGGGTCTGACATACGAATACACTACCATATACATCTCATAAATCACTTTATGTACCATCTGGTGAGTCTTGGGTCATAATCCCCAAAGCAAGCAAAGATTTCTCCATAATCACTGTTACTTACATTTTCTTTGAGCATCCATATGCATCACTGTATACTCACAAGTCTCCAGATGTTTTGATACACTAAAAATTGAAGATCTGGTAACTGAATAACAAATAACTGATATATTGAATAACCATAAACCTACTAACTAAAAGACTGTATAACTAGTAATCAAGTTAATTTGATAACCATAAAACATAATAATTGTTGTTGTACTTTATAATAAGGTTATGCTCTAATATGTACTATTATCCATTGAATCCCACTTTCAACATCTTCTCAATTCTCATTTGTTACCAACATGTACTCTGTAGTAATACCACAATAGGCAAATCATCCTTTCTAGAACCTTAGACTTTTCTTGTTTGTCGCTTGAGCATTCGATACATATGGAATTCGATAGGAAGAGAAGGTTAACTATTGATCTAAGCTTCATGGCACGATCTAGAATAGTAAGAAATGATACAATCCTGGATGTCGTGGTAGTAAACCATTTATATGAGTGACCGTACACACATATATAGGAAACTCCAGTGGGCACAGCTCCGTAGACTCCCTATGACTCTTGAAAATAATGCTCTGATACTAAGCTTTGTCACGTCCCAAACCTAGGCCTGGACGTAACACGACACTCGGTGCCTAACAACATGTAACCGAGCGAATGAACTGGCTGGCTGAATCAACATGTGATATCACAACGTACTAAATGCGAAAAATAAACTAACATATGATGATATACTAAATGTCTATATGATAAAAATAAAAGTGCAAAAATACTAATACAATTCTGAAACATATTTGTTGCCAAAATAGCTTAATATGAAAAGCCTGCGACTCTGTCTAGACGCTACTCTAGTCTATGAAGCCTTCATTGAAGTACTAGAAACATTGTCTATCTGTAAATACTGAAAGACTGTAAGGTAAAGATAATGCCCCAAAAGAGTGGGGATCATCCAATAGATGGTACGAGAATCCTAGCACTCTGAATCGTCAACCTATATATCAGTATATGTTTCGAAAAATGCAGGCCCCGGGCAAAAAGGGACATTAGTACATTTGAATTGCACTGGTATGTAAAGCAATTGAAAAAAAGAATTATATATGTTGAAACTGAAACTAAGCTTCTAACTGAGAATTGATCATTGATAACTAAATGATAACTATTGAAACTGAAACTGAAATAACAGCTGATAACTAATAACTGAATTGATAACTCATAACTAAAACTGAACAAAGGAAGTAAGGATATAAATACTCCCTCTTCTGAATGATGAACAAACTTTTTATCTGAATAATAAATTACATCATCAGGCCCAATATATATATGCACAAACTACGGCCTTAGGCCCAAGTATACGTATACGTAATTGCGGCCTTAGGCCAAAGTGCATAAAACATAAACTGCAACCTTAGGACCAAAGATGCATAAAGCTTTAACTGCGGCCTCAGGCCTTGATACAGGGGTTCAACATTTAAGGATTTAAAATCAGGAACTGAAAATCATATTGCAATACATATACTGAAATTCTGAATCATAATGAGTTACACGATACTCGAATGCTAAATCGAACTAGACTAAGACATATATTCATGAATTGATCAAAACTGACTCAACTGTTTTTGATATGCTGAGTAATCTATATTGAGACTCATAGGAATAAAAACCAAGTCTATATTGATTATGTACTAATTTTACAATGTTTATAATGAAATTCATGAATAGGTTATGAAGCTAGAGAATAGAAGTTCTACGACTATTCATGGAACTAAGGCATAATTACTTTATGAGGAAACTAGTAATAGTCATAATGAATGAGACGTAGGGAGAATTATCGACATTCCCAAACATAAAGAGAATTAGTCTCACACATCTCAATTTCGCCCCTTAGTGATAGTACAATAATTCAAAATACTAAGAACCCATTCAATCTACAATAGCAACATCTAATGGAACCCAATATTAGTAACAAATTCCATAACTTAAGCCATTTAGGCATATTATTAAATACCTTGTAGGCATAAATCTATATATCTTATAATCATATAATTAGTGCATGTAACTACCACCATTGATCAACACCTAATACCACCATTATGATTAACCAATTTATAACTTCCAAAATTACATATATGACCATCCATCCATGCCCAACCAACAAAGTTCCATTAAATAAACATCTTTTAATCTCTATAATAGTTGTGTGATCAAATTGGGAACTTATGGTTTCCAATCACCATGCAAAGAGTTGCAATACTTAGTCATACTCATATTCCCTTGATAAATCCATACATGTAAGTATAAGGGTATAGTATTACTTTTTTGGAGGAAACCTTGCCAAACCCTCCTTTGAGTTCTTGAAGAAATCCCTTGTAGATCTAAGTATTTTATGTGTAGAATCAACACTAGTGTATAAATGATGGAATTCACACCAAGATAATGGGGATTTCATATCTCGAATATGGGAGAGGTTGAAGGTCTTGAGAGAGTGGAAAAAAACCCTAAAATTCATTCAAATGAAGTGGAGAAAATAACCCCCGAAGGTTTTATATAAAAATAGGGTCGGGTTTAAAAAAAATGAAGATTTGCACAGGCTCGGGGCATAGGAAAACACATTGGTGGAACGGTAATGAAAAATAAATCTAAAAATGAAATTGGAGGTGCTCTATTAATATACACAGCCGCGTCGCATGGGGCAGCAAGGTAGTGTAAAATTCTGCTAGATTTTGATAATTTGGTCATAACTTCTGGTAGGAGTGTTCAAATTATGAATAGTCTGATGCATTAGAAACTAGACTTGAAGATATTTCACTTATTGGTTTTTCATCACATAACATTTTATATAAATGTAGACATTCTTGTCCAAAGTTTTGTCTTGTTCGTGCTCAATTGGAATTTTAGTCTATCATGTAATTTTCCATCTTAGCTTAGAATTCGGTCTTTCCTTAGACCCCAAATCACTTATGATATGACTCGTACACTTATTATCATAACTAATTGATAACCATCACCTTAATACTCATTTAATACATCCAAAGATGATTCAAATTTACAGGGTGTTATAGAGAGATGTGGCTTACAGACTTGTGTTGCCGCCGAGTTTAATAGTTGTGCATCCATTGTTTCATGTGGCCATGCTTAGGAAGTCTCACGGCGATCCATTTCACGTGCTAGACTTTAGCACCGTATAGTTGGACAAGGACTTAACCTATGAGGAGGAGCCAATAGCTATTCTACACTGGAAGTTCGCTAGTTGAGATTGAAGAGTTACCCTTTGGTTCGTGTTCAGTGGAGAGGTCAGCCTGTAGATGCATCTACCTAGGAGTTCGAGTACGATATGCAGAGACGATATCCCCATCTTTTCACCAACTCAGGTACTTTTCTATGTCCGTTCGAAGACGAACAATTTTTTTAGAGGTGGAGAATGTGATGTGTGATGACCTAAAATGTCATCTCTTATTCTAGAACCTAATCCGGGGTTCCAAGGCCTTCAAGACATTATTTTCTTTCCTCTTGATTTGCATGCACATTCCGGGCTTGCTTCCGAAAATCCATTATGTGAAAATTTAAGAAAAATTCTAATTGGCACTTGGGAATATACCCGGAAATGAATTCCAAGGTCTCTAGCCAGAAAATTGATTTTTTGAAGAAAATTATTTAATAGAAAAATATAAGGAGTTTAGAAATTGAATAATGTTTGAATTTGATGGTATCAGGCCCGTATTTTTGTTTCGAAGCCCGGTAATGGTTTGACATGGTATTTAAGTTATGTTTGTATAATTGAGTAAGAAACGAAATTTATATGACGTGATTCGGACCCTCAATTGTGAAAATGGAACCTTTGGTGTTCTTGAGAATTTCATTGACTTTGATGCTAAATCCGTAGTTTTAGGTGTTAGTTTAGCAATTTGATCCACGAGCGAGTCCGTATGATGTATTTAGGCTTCTGTGCACATTTAGTTTGGAGCCCTGAGGGCTCGGGTGGGTTTCAGATAGGTTTCGGGGTGTGTTTGACTTAGAAAATCAGGTGTGAGAGTGATATATATGTTGTATGTGGCATTGTTCTTCGTGATCACGTAGTCACTCTCGTGATGGCGAAGGGGAAATTGGGTTGCCGGAGGACCTTAATCTATGAAAACGCGAAACCAGGGTCGCAAACATGGAGAATTAGGGGGAATTGCTCTACTCAAGTGCGACCGGTCAACCACGAACATATAGCTTTAAGAGGCTGGCCAGGGGACCTAGGGAAACCTTATGCGAACTCGAGCCGCATATCGCGAATGCGAATGTATGGCGGGCTAAACCTTCATGAACACATAGCCTTTCCCGCGATCGCAAAAGTCCTTAGGATGCTGCTTTTTGCGAACGTGACAGTGCTCATGTGATCGCGATGAACACTGTCTCCCAGCACTTAAAACAAAATCAGAAACGGGAAAGGGCCATAATTTCATATTTTCAAAAACTAGAAGGCATAGATGCGATTTTCAAGAGACAAGTTTGTCCCTGAAGTGTTGATAAATGATTCTAAACTACTTTCTTTCAATTACCCATTGCATTTTATTAAATTTTAACCAAAAATCTAGGGTTCATGGTGGAAATTGGAATTTTGGGTAGAATTAGGGATTTTGTATATTTGGAATTTAGACCTCGACTTGGGGTCGGATTCCAAAAGTAATTACACATTTGGGCTCGTGGATGAATGGGTTTTGGTCAGAACCTCGAGTTTTGACAAAGCGGGTTTGGTTTTGACTTTTTAGGAAAAATATTAGAAAATATATAGTTATGTATTGGAACTGTAGCAATCACAGATGTCATAAAGTTAAATATTACTAGATACAAGTGAATTGGAGGTGAAATCTACGGAGAAAGTGGTATTTGAGGCTTGAGTTTGGCTGTAAAATTTGCGGTATGTATTTGGCCTAACCTTAGCTTGAGGGAATATGTGTAGTTGTCTTATTTTCTACGTGTCAGTGTTGAGTACGATGTATTGGTGTAATGACGAGTATCTATACGTTGTGTTGAGCATGCCCGTGAGTCTTATACCATGACTCTTACTATGTACTGTCCATGCTTAAATTGATAATTATCCATGTTGAACAAGATTTATGATAATTTCATGTAATTGACCATTGTTGAGTATTGGCTCAAGTTGAGATTTATTTTGTGTAGTCAACTGTTGGAACAAGATTGATTATAAATGATTCCCTTGCCGGATGTCTTTATTTCTATTGTTGATTCCCTTGCCGGGATGTTATTGTTTCTACAGTTTGGGTGAGGAAAGAGTGATGAAGAATGAAGGGTGATGCCATGCACATTCATACTTATGCAGATGGTGAGGAAGAGTGATAAAACACGAAGGGTGATGCCGTGAACATTTATATTTATATTGATGCATATGGTGAGGAAAAGAGATAAATCATGAAGGATGATGCCATACACATTTCTATTATTCATATAATGAGGAAGAGTGATAAAGAACGAAGGGTGATGTCCTGCACATTTGTGTTATTAATTGAATGGTGAGGATTTAGATTAAAAGTACAAAGGGTGATGCCTTGAATTTTCTATTTGATTTGTTCATTTGCTGTTGTCGGTTCAAGTTTTTTAACTATTCAAATTCCTTTACTACTGTTATTCTCTATGTTAGAACCCCCATAATATGTTGCCCCTTCCCGTACACTTCTGCTTAGTTTTTATTGCTTATTACTCTGTTATTATACTGATTAACTGCATAGGTTTATGATGTTTGTCGTGTCCTAGGCTCGTCACTACTTCGCCGAAGTTAGACTCGATGCTTATCAGTACATGGGGTCGATTGTACTGATATTACACTCTGCACTTTCTGTTCAGATCTCATTGTCGGACTGTGTGAGTAGAGTTGGGTGGTTGCCTTCAGTCCAGTGGAGACCCGAGTTAGTCCTGCAGGCATCCGTAGGCCTTAGTGTCCCCTTCTATCCTATTTCTTTTCTGTTTTATCTATTTTCAAGACAGATGTGTATTTTGTTGTTCATACCATTATTTGTATTATTTGTATACTGTCCGTGAGATTGTGACACCAGTTCTGGGTAGAGTTTTATTGTGATTTCATATTTGTATTAAGTTAATCTGTTAATTTCTGTTCTTCCGCAATTATTCCGCAGATTTATTTTTGTTAACTTATATGCTATTAAAAGATAAAGGCAAAATGTTAAATAAATCAGTAACATTGGATTTCCTAGCGGGTACAATATTAGGCGTCATCATGGTCCCGACACTGAGAAATTCGTGTCGTGATAATTTATTAGTTATATTTTCTATTTCTTTACATGATTTGTTTTGCTCTTTTTTGGTTTTTTTTTTTTTTTTTTTGCAATAAGGAGCTTATTCTCAACTTTTGCATTCTAGTAATATTAGGAAATTATTTCCCTGCGGTGCAACATAGGATTAAAGGTGCTTACTTACTACCAGTACTCTTAATTATATATCTTCTATAAGGATTATAAGATTACCAGTCCGAATTTCCTTAGAAAATTAAATTTGTGTAAGTTTTTTTCCCGCTCTGAATCTTAAATGTTGAGGTAAATTGGCTTCTTAATAATAATTTTATTCTCAAAATTTAGTCAACAGAAGATTTTCATCCTCTTCATTGGGCCACTAACTTTTTTCTTTACTGATTTATTGAGTTATAATTGTACATATGTAATGACCTGACCGATCATTTCACTTTCTAAAATTTTGTTGTCATAAATAAGACTCGACGTATGTACTTTTATTATTCCATGACTTGTGGGGATGGTTAGATTGGGATTTCGAAGGGTTTCGGTTGATATAGAAACACTTGGTTCCTAAAGTTGGCCTTAAAAGGCTAAGTTTGATTCCTGTCAATATTTTGTGTAAACAATCTCAGAATCGTGATTTGACAGTTCCATAAGTTTGTATGAATATTTCGGACTTGGGCATATATTCGGATCGGATTTTGGATAACCCGTGAGCGTTCTGGCACCTACTAGCTCTTTGAAGGTTTTAAAGTTCTTAAATTTTGTTTGGAGTAGGTTGTGGTGTTATCAAGGTCTAATTGGGATTCCAGAACTAGGAATAGATCCGTAATGTCATTTACGACTTGCAAGCAAAATTTGGCGTCATTTCGAATTGATTTGATAAAAATTGGATGCGCGGAAGTATTTTTAGAAGTTTTTGAGTTCATGAGTTAATACATGCTTTTTGGCGTCCGATTCATGATTTTAGATGTTATTTCGGTGTTTTTATCATGTGAGATAGTTCGTATGATTTATTTTACTTGTTCGGATGTTTGGTGTGGAGCCCCTAGGGCTCGGTTGAGTTTCTGACATGTTCGGGAGGATGAGAAAGCTTTAGTTTTGTAGTATTTCTTTGCTGGTGTCTCAGATATCCCAAATGCGAGAATAAGTTCACATTTGTGGACCTCGGATTTACGAGAAAGGCTTTGCAATTCCCATGAAGACTGATCTGGGTAGGACTCGCATTTGCGAGAATCCAGTTGCATTTACGACCAAGCCTGCCTTCGGATTTGCGAGTGTTTCGATGCATTTGCGACCTTGATTGAGGGGATCCCACCTTCGCATTTGCGAATGTTTTGTTGTATTTGCGAACTAGCTATCGCAAATGCGATATCTGTGACCTGTGCACAACTTTATTAAATGCGGGACTTAGGCCATTTAGTTCATTTTTATTCATCTCTTGGGCGATTCTTGGAGCTCATGGAAGGGTTTTTCTCCTATCACTTTGAGGTAAGTAATTTCTACACAATACGAGTTAAATACGTTGACTATGGGCAGATTAACATGTAAAAATTTGAAAAATCATGGGTTTAGATGAATAAACTAGGTTTTGGAAAAAATGGGATTTGACCATGAAAATGGTTATAGGATTTGGTGAAAATCATATATTTGACTTCATGATGTTATGGGCAATAACTTTCTTCGAAAATTTCTTGAATCCGGGCTTGTGGGTCTGGTGGTGAATTTTTGAAATTCTTCAGTTGGGCTTGGGTAATCACTTTAATCGATAGGATATGCACTTTTGAGCATATATTGACTTTTTTATATAAAATTTGACTAGGTTCAAGTCGTTTGACACTGAATAGGGTTTAATAGCACAATTGTGGGCCAGAAAATAAGCTTTGACACTCGGTAAGTCTGTTTTCTAACATTGTAAGAGGGAATTAACCCCATAGGTGAATTGAATTAATATGTGCTTCTGATTGTAGGGGTTACATACACACGAGGTAACAAGATCCTCTACATACCTACTAATTATGCTTGTGAGGTTAGTTTTAGGTTTACACGATGCTTCGTTGATATCGTTATTTGGTTATGCTTACTAATTTCGTTGAATAGAGCTGAGGTTAAGGATTTCAAAGTTTTAAAGTTTTTAGTTGAAATTCTTGTTTTGAAAAGAATTGAGGGATAGTTTGATAACTTGAGTAATCTATGTTCAACCACATTGCAAGTATATTCCATGAGTGGGGTAAGTTTCCACTACTCTCATAGGAGAGGGTCATTTGCCTTGGAAGATTAGTAGATGCATCTATTACTCATGTCTTTCGACCTCGTTATTGCACACAGTATATGTATATGTATCTTTGGATCGGGTTGCTGTACTCGGCATAATTCATGTGTAATAATAATGGAAGACCTATTATATTTCATATTGTTTCATTGGCCTGAGAGGTTAAATGGTTAAACGAGGGAAATGATTTGGTACTTACTAATGGTGAAAGGATTATTTATTTATTTTTTACTCCGTCTTCTATTGTGATTTATATATATCATGTTTAATTAGAATTATATATATATTTTATAGTTGGCCCATAGTAAGTGTTGAAGTCGACCCTCGTCACTACTTTTTCGAGGTTGGACTAGATAATTACTACGCATATATTGTTTCTGTACTCACGCTACACTTCTGCACTAAGTGTGTAGGTTTGAGGTAGGTGCATCTGGATATCAATTCGGCGCATCCTCGACTACTCTGACTTTGCAGTGAGCTACCTTCTAAGCATGTTCTGCAGTAGTCGAAGTCTTCCTTTTGCTTTATTTTCTATCTATTTCATTTCAGATAGTAGTGAAGCATTCATTTGCATATTCTACTAGTAGCTCATACACTTGTGACACTAGGTCTTGGAGATTTATGCTAGTAGACACTTGATGGTTTTGGGTTATTTTATTTATCTCACTTGCTTTCAAACTTTGATCTATCATTTTATAAAATTCTTACTTCTTATTTATGCACCTACTAAAAATCAACAATATAAAATCTTTAACAGAAGAGATCACAGAGTTAATTCACTGTTGGCTTGCCTAGCAACAATGTTGGATGCCATTACGGGCCATAGGAGAAATTGGGTCGTGACAATATGGTATCAGAGCACAAGGTTAACGTAGGTCTCACAAGTTATGAGCACGCCTAATAGAACTTATTGATCAGTACAAAGGAGTTCATACTTATCTTTCAGAGGCTATAGGGTGTAAAGAAACCACTCTTTCTTTATCTCCTATCATGCAGTTGATATATACTAAGTGTCTTTCTCTTATTCTCTCACATATTGTGAGAACGCGCATGGTATATGTCCCTGACTGGGGAGGAGTTGCTCCCCATGTTGCTAGAGGCCAAGGCAGAGGTTGGGCGAGTGCACGGACCCGAGGTAGGGGATGAGGATATCCCAGAGTCTCTCCAGCTATACCACCAGTGTATCGAGCATATGATCCTATTAATTAGGAGCAGGGTGAGATGCCCACATCGTAGCCAGCCCCAATGGATTTCATGTCCGCAATAGGATTTCAGGAGGTCATGGACTGTATGATGTGGTTCATGGACACCATAACTCGGGCTAGTTTAATTCCAACAGACTCATCCATATCGCAGGTGAGAGGGGGAGAACAGAACCCTACTGCTCAGGCTCTTACACATGCAACTGCTATATATTAAACCCCACGCACACTACATTTAGGAAGATCCCAACTAGTGGCAGCAGCCATACTTGAGGTCTGACCAACTACAACTAGTGAGCCGCAGAAACTTGGACAGATGGACTTGGATACAACTTCCTATCTTCGAAGGCAAGTGACATGAGGATCCACAGGACTTTATTGATCAGTGCAGGGACAGATTGCACAACATGAGTATATTAGAGTCCAAGAGGGTGAATTTCACTACTTTCAACTGGAGGGTAGGGTCCGCAGATGGTGTCAGTCTTATCTTTTTGGAAGAACAACAGGTTCTCCTCCCTTATCTTGGGACCAGTTCACACATACGTTTTTGGACATGTATATTCCACCCTCTCCGATGGAAGAGTTGCGGTTTCAGTTTGAGCAACTCCAAGAGGGTCAGATGTCAGTGATCGATTATGAGGCGAGATTCTCTAAGGTTTCTCGCCATGCACTTATGATACTTCCTATTGAGGCAGAGAGAATATAAAGGTTTGTTGTTGGGGTGCAATCTGGTATTCAGGTCACCAAGACTCGAGAGGTGGAGATAGGTACTTCTTACTAGCTAGTTATATAGATAGCTTGGAGGATTGAGGGTTATTGTTAGTGGGGTAGAGATAAAATGTTGTGGGATAAGCGATTATGTTACTTTAGAGAGCTTAGAAGTGCCCAACCTAGGGGTGAAGGTCAATTTATGAGGGGTCAGTCCAGCAAACCCACATATCCAGCACTGTCGTCTCCTTAGGGTGCTCTAGTTCAACCCTATTTCTGTGCCATGCCAATGAGTTCCTATCGCCCACCAGCTATCCAGGGTTCTTGTAGTGGGTATTCAGGCCATCAAGGTCAGACCTCAGGGCAACAGTCCACCACTCTGAGGAGTTTGTGACGAGTGCAGAAATTCTGGCCACATGGATAAATTTTCTACCAAACCTCAGGGTAAGTAAGTACAACTGGGTCAACCACCCATGATTATAGCACCAGTAGCCGCACTAGCTGTCCAGCCGCCCAGAGGCATAGAGCAGGTGGGTAGGGGCCATCCTAGAGGTGAAGGATAGGCAGGTGAAGGCCATCCAGGCTGTGCTCCAGCTAGATTCTATGCTTTCCCGGCCAGACCAAATATACAGTGGCCTTAGATGTCGTGATCACTTGTATTATTTCTATCTGTGGTAGGGATGCTTTGGCATTATTTTGATCCAGGGTCCATATATTCACATGTATCATATATGTTTACTCATTTCTTGGATATTCCTCGCGAGTCCTTGGGTACTTCTATTTATGGTTCCACTCGGTGATTCTGGTGTTATAGATTGGGTCTACCGATCTTGCATGGTTACATTATATGGAGATGCGACTAGTTGTCTAATGTGTTTCCTTTTGATCTTCCAGACATGCCACAAGATCATGATATCGATTTCTGCATTGAGTTTGCTCCAGGTACCAAACCTATTCCTATCCCACCGTACAGTATGGATCTGAAAGAGTTGAAGGAGTTGAAGGAACAACTTGAGAAATTGCTATCAAAGGCGTTCGCCAAACAAAGTGTGTCACCTTGGGGTGCACATGTGTTGTTTGTGAAGAAGAAAGATGGGACTACGTGGATGTGCATTAATTACTGCCAGTTGAAAAATGCTACCATAAGAATAAGTACCCATTGCTGCAGATTGATGATTTATTTGACCAGTTGTAGGGTGCTAGGGTGTTCTCTTAGATCGACTTGAGATCGGGGTACCATCAGTTGAAGATTCGGGATTCGGATGTTCCGAAGACTGCTTTTCGGAAAAGATATGACCATTATGAATTTCTAGTGATGTCCTTCGATTCTAGCAGCGTTTATGGATTTGATAAACAGTGTGCTCAAGCCATATATTGATTCATTTGTCATTGTCTTCATTTATGACATTTTGATCTATTCGCACAGCATGGGGGAGTATATTCATCATTTTAGAGTGCTGCTTCAGAACTTGGAAGAACATAAGCTATATGTTACGTTCTCCGAGTGTGAGTTTTGGCTAGATTTTCTAGCATACTTGGGGCATGTTGTATCAGGCGAGGGTATTAAGGTGGATCCCAAGAAGATTGAGGCAGTTCAGAGTTGGACTTGACCTACTACAGTGATTGAGATCATAATCTTCTAGGGGTAAGCTGGCTTTTATCGCTGGTTTGTAGAGGACTTCTCATCTATTGCAACATCTTTGACTAGATTGACCCAGAAAGGTTCTACTTTCCATTGATCTAGTGATTGTGAGGCGAGCTTTTAGAAGCTTAAGATAGCTCTGACTACAGCACCGGTTCTAGTGCTGCCTACCAGTTCAGGGATGTATACTGTGTATTGCAACGCTTCACGTGTTGGTTTGGATTGTGTATTGATGCAATAGGGACGTGTTATTACATATACTTCACATCACTTAAAGCCCCTTGAGAAGAATTATCCTCTACGTGATTTGGAGTTGGCTGCTATCATTCAAACTCTTAGGATTTGGAGGCATTATCTTTATGGGGTGTCTTGTGAGGTTTATTTTGATCATCACAACTTGCAACATTTGTTCAAGCAAAGGGATCTTAATTTGAGGAAGCGCATGTGGCTTGAGTTAATAAAGGACTATGATATTACCATTCTTTATCATCCGAGCAACGAGAATGTAGTAGAGGATGCCTTGAGCAGAAAGGCAGATAGTATAGGTAGCTTGGCATTTTTTTTAGCAGCGGAAAGGCTACTAGCTTTAGACATTTAGTCTTTGGCAAAAAGACTTGTATGGTTGGATATTTCAGAGCCTAGTTAAGTTCTTGCATGCATCGTTGCCCAGTCTTCAATATTGGAGCAAATCAAGGCTCGATAGTTTGATGATCTGCACTTGTTGATTCTCAGAGAGACGGTACTACAGGGTGGTTCTAAGGATGTTAGCTCGAGGGTCGTCTATGTGTTCCTAATATCAATGGCTTGAGAGGGAGGATCCTAGATAAGGCACATTGTTCATGATATTCTATTCATCCAGGTGCTTTGAAGATGTATCGTGACCATGCGGCGGATAAAGAAAGACAGTTGGGTATGTTGCGAGGTGTCTAAATTTTAAGGAGGTTAAGTATGAGCACCAAAGGCCAGGTGGCCAACTCCAGCATATAATCATACCTGAGTGGAAGTGGAAACACATTTCTAAGGACTTCGTAGTTGGGTTGCATCCGAGATTGCAGAGGTTTGATATAGTTTGGGTCATTATCGATGGGTTGACCAAGTTGGCATACTTCATTCCAGTTGTGACTATGTATACATTAGAGAAGTTGGCCCTGATTTATATTCAGGATATAGTTTGGTTGCATGGTGTACCAGTTTCTATTATATCATAAAGAGGCCCTCAATTTACTTCACATTTCTAGAGAGCAGTACAAAATGAGTTGGGGACACGTGTAGATCTCAGGACGACTTTTCACCCACAGATCGATGGGCGGTTAGAGCTGACAGTTTAGATCTTGGAGGACATATTCAGGGCATGTGTGATTTAGTTTGGAGGGTAGTGGGATCGATTCTTGCCTTTGACCGAGTTTTCTTACAACAACAATTATCAGTCCTACATCAATATGGCTTCATTTAAGGCTTTATATGGTTAGTGATGTCGTTCTCCCATCAGATGATTTGAGCCCCGTAAGGCTAAGTGATATGTTACTTATTTGGTAAAGGATGCCTTGGAAAAGGTAAAGTAAATTCAAGAGTAACTTTGCACGGCACAGTCCAAGCAGAAGGGATATGCAGATCAGTAGGCACGTGATTTATCATTCATTGGGCAAAAAGGTTCTCTTAAAAGTCTCACTGCTGAACGGGGTCATGAGGTTCGGGAAGAAGGGCAAGTTGATCCTATGTTTTATAGGTCAATTCTAAGTGTTGAGACAAGTTGGGAAGGTTGAATATGAGGTTGCCTTGCCTCCCACCCTATAGAGAGTTCATCCGGTTTTCCATGTTTCTATGCTCTAGAGATATCATTCTGACAAGTCACATGTGCTAGACTTCAGCATGATTCAGTTAGATGAGAGCCTGGGTTTAAGGAGGAGCCAGTTGCCATTATTGATAGGTAGGTTCTCCAGTTGAGGTCCAAGAGGATTTCCGCAGTAAAGGTTTAATAGAGGGCCAACCATTCGAGAAGGTGACTTGGAAGTCGGAGAAGGACATACGGAGCAGATATCCACACTTATTCAGCACTACAAGTATGATTCTAGACTAGTTCGAGAATGAACATTTATATAAGAGGTAGAAAATGTAACGACCTGATCGATCGTTTCTCTTTCTAGAACCACGTTCCCCTAAATAAGACTCTCCGTATGTTTTACTGTTCTATGACTTGTGGGGATACTTAGTTCGAGATTTGGAAGGATTCAGGTTAATATCAGAACACTTGGTTCCTTATGTTGACCTTAAAAGGCTAAGTTTTACTTCGGTCAACATTTTGAGTAAACGATCTCAAAATCAAGATTTTATGATTCCAATAGGGTCGTATGATGATTTCAGACTTGGGTGTATGTTCTGATCAAGTTTTGGATAACCAGGGAAAATTGGCTCTTTGAAGGTTTTAATGTTCTTTAAATTTGGTTTGGAGTAGGTTTTGATGTTATCGAGGTCCAATTGGGATTCCAAGTTCAAAAATAGATCTGTGATGACATTAAAGTCATGATTACAAACTTTGGCGTCATTTCGAGTTGATCTGATAAGAATCGGACGCACGGAAATATTTTAGAAGTTCTCGAGTTCATGAGTTAATCCATGCGTTTTGGCATCTGATTCGTAATTTTAGATGTTATTTCGGTGTTTTGATTGAGCGATCAAGTTTGTATGATATGCTTAGACTTGTGTAGATGTTTCTTACGGAGCCCCTAAGGCTTGGATGAGTTTCAGACAATCAGTTTTCCTGTTTTTCTTTACTGGTGACGCAGATATCACAAACACGAGAATAGGTTCACATTGTGAGAAAGGCTTTGAAATAGCGAAGAAGTCTAATTTGGGCAAGACTCGCTTTTGCAAGATTACAGTCGCATTTTCCACCATGCATGCCTTCGCATTTGTGAGTTTTTGGTTGCATTTGCAACCTTGACAGAGAGGAGCCCAACTTTGCATTTGTGTAGATTTTGTCACATCTACGAACCAGGTGTCGCAAATGCGACATCTGCGACCTGTGCACAACTGTATTAAATACAGAAGTTAGGCCATTTGACTCATTTTTATTCATCTCTTGGGCGATTTTTTGAGCACTTGGAAGGGGAGTTTTACCTAACACTTTGAGGTAGATAATTTCTACACAGTATGAGTTAAATACATAGATTATGGGTAGATTAACATGTAAAAATTTGTGAAATCATGGGTTTAGATGAAAAATCTAGGTTTTGGATAAAAATTGGATTTGACCACAAAAATGGTTATGGAATTTAGTGAAAAGTATATATTTGACTTCGTGAGATTATGGGTAACAATTTGTGTCGTAAATTTTTGGAATCCAGGTACGTGGGCCCAGAGGTGAATTTTTGGAATTCTTCAACTGGGGTTGGGTAATCACTTCAATAGTTAGGATATGAACTTTTTAGCATATATTGACTATTTCATATAGCATTTGACTAGTTTTGAGTTGTTTGGCACTTAATTGATGGTTTAAGAACAATTGTGGGCTGAAAAGTAAGTTTTGAGACAAGGTAAGTCTCTTTTCTAACCTTTTGAATGGGAATTAACCCCATAGGTAAATTTAATCAATATGTGCTCCTAATAGTGGGGGCTACGTACACACAAGGTGATGAGAGTATGTATGTAGCTATTAATTATGCTTGTCCAAATAATTTTAGATTTACACCACGCTTTATTGATACTGTTATTTTATTATGCTTACTAATTTCCTTCAATAGAGTTGTGGTTGAGGATTTCAAGATTTTAAAAGTTTCTAGTTGAGTTTCTTGTTTTGCAAAGAATTGAGGGATATTATGATAACTTGAGAAATCTTTATTCAATCACGTCGCAAGTATATTCTGTGAGCGGGGTAAATTTTCACTACTATATGAGAGCGGGCGTTCAGCTCGGCAGATTAGTAAATGCATCTATGGTTTGTGCAATTTGACCCACAATAGTGCACACATTATATGTTCATGTATATTTGGATCGGGTCGTATGTCCTCGGCATAGTTCATGCGTAATAATACTAATGCCTATTATATTTGATATTGTTTCATTAGCTTGGGGATTAAATGGTTAAATGAGGTAAATGACTTGGTGCTTACTAACGGTGAAAGGATTGTTTATTTATTTCTTGCTCCGAGTTCTATTGTCATTTATATATATTATGTTTAATTAGAATTTTTTTGTTGGCCTATTGTAAGTGTCAAAGTCGATCCCTCGTCACTGCTTCTTCGAGGTTAGACTAGATACTTACTGGGTACATGTTGTCTATGTACTCATGCTACACTTCTGCACTAAATGTGCAACATCTAGGCAGATGCATCTGGATATCAGTCAGGTGCGCATTCTTGAATATTCCGAGACTTTGCAGTGAGTTGCCTTCTGGGCCCATTCAGCAGCAGTCGAAGTCTTCTTTTTGCTTTATTTTCTGTCTATTTCACTTCAAACAATAGTGTAGTATTCTTTTGTATATTATACTAATAGCTCATGCACTTGTAACATTAGGTCTTGAAGATTTATGATAGCAGACACTTGATAGTTTTAGGTTATTTTATTTATCTCACTTGCTGTCAAAACTATGATCTATCATTTTATAAAATTCTTACGTCTTATTTATGCCCCTACTAAAAATCAACTATTTCAAATTTTTAAAAGAAGGGAGGATAGAGTTAGTTCACTATTGGTTTGCCTGGTGACAACAATTTAAGGAAGAACTAACTATATTTAAGAAAGAAAAACACCAACGTAGCTAGATTTTATTCCACGACAAAAATAAGAAACAGATGTTAAGGCAAGTCTTTCAACTTGCTAACGTCAAATCTAAAATAGAGGAAACAATCCTTCTATAAAGGTATGTATATGATCCAGAACTAATTTGGTTAATAAATCGATATTCATAGTTTATGAAACAAAAACCTTGAAAACCTAAACTCGAGAAAATTTATCTCGTAATTATTGACTTTCTTATCCTTCTTATATGTTTTGTCTTAAATGAAAAGGGAACATGATAAAGTATTAATATTTAATGTATTATGCAAAATTCATTAATTTTTTGTTTGGGTTGCTTTTACACGTTGAACATCCTCACAAAAGCTTCACCACGAGATCCAAGTTATATTGAATCCAAGCTTCACTTAGATATATACATAAAAGATCACAAAAATTTTAATAAATAAAGTTTATGGGATCAATGATAAAAACATAAGGATTGAATCTATCACGTTTTCAAGATCTGTCTCTGATCTTGTACTTGTAGCATTATATTCCCTGTCACCAAAATTAAGGGGCGGGGGGAGGGGTTGAAGGCCATGGACGTGAACTTGCATGAAAAAGTTTTCCTTAATTATTGTTTTAGGTTTAAAACTAATTAATAGAAAATTTAATTGATAGAATATCTAGCAATTAATCTTAAAAACGTATGTATTAAATCTTGTAGACTTGCTAATAAGGCAGTCTGAACAAGTAATATAGCGTGCATTGGCGTTTGAGGCTGGAACATTGATTTTCCTTTCTTTCATTAAACTAGTCGTGGAAATATTTACATTATCTTGAACCTCAATAAACATAGAAAGGTTTTGATTAGGTGTTGATTTAATTAACTGCTTTATTCTTCGCACACTCTTCTTCAATCTCAAGATCACCTGTAGTTCTTCTATTTCAGCAATCACTCTCGTGAATATATCCTTAACTAGATGATGACACTGTCATGACTTAAAATCCAATAAAAGTAATAATGACGCCGAACAGAACTATCAGGTAAATCAACTATAATTATTTAATTTAATTCTTGTTTTAATATTTTTTAAATCATAATTTTTCTTCAATTCAACAGTAAAAAGATGAAATCTCAGGATGGATAATATTATTTTCAAACATGTCAATAATGAATAATTCATAGTCATCCCAAAATTAGGTGTCACAAGTGCATGCGCATCAACTAGGAAAAATAAAATAAATACAGCATTTGTCCGCCTTATAATTTGGACAGGAATAGAAAATACAACTACTCTGAAGGAGACTCTGCTAGCTTCGGGTCGTCTCGAGAGATGCAGCTCAGCTAAGCCTCTGTATTAATCACGCCGCTACATCCATTAGGCCCTAGACATACCGATGCATGTGCAACAAAAATGCACAACAAGTGTAGTATGAGTACCAAAATAATGCGTACCCAATAAGTATCCAATCTAATCGAAGTAGTGACGAGAGGTCGACTGCGACACTTACTATGGCCATCAATAATATAATAAGTCATGGATTTATTAGAAAAGGAAGTAAACTCAAGGAAAACATGAAGCAAGTAAATAATCCTTTTGATTATAAGAGGTTTCCAATTTCATATTTCATCATTTATCAATTTATCTCATACCAGGGAAGCAATATCATTATTTATAAATTTCAAAGCAAGCAATACAACCATGTGCAAATCATGACGAGGTCGTAAGGCCCGATCCAATATTATATTTAAACTGTGCGCTGCCAGAGGGTCGAGTGGTGCGAACCATAGATGCATCTGTTATCCCGCTCGTGAATCATACATGCGACACGGTCAAATATAGATAAATTCATCAAACAGTCAATCAAGAATTCACGAGGGAACAATTACCCAAAGAAATGGTAACTTCTCTTCAACGGTCAAGAAAGTCATGATTCACTTTTTTAGAAATTCATTTATCAACTCGATATGATTAAAGAAGTATAAATTTTCAATAGATCACAAATATTTCAAGTATAGTGTGCTTTCGGGTCCTAGACTACCCGTATTAAGCATAATAGTAGCAACGCATGGACCCTCGTCACCTCGTGCGTTTGTAACTCCCACAAGTAGAAGAAGATATATTATTTCACCTATGAGGATAATTCGCTCTTACAAGGTCAGAAAGGAGATTTATCTCGCTTCGAAGTTCCATAACCAGCTTCCAAGCCCTTACGATGACTCAAACCGGTGCCCAACACTCCAAAACTAGTCAATAATTATTCTAACTCATTAACGTATAATCAATACTCATTATAATCCTATTTATAATAATTTCTAACCCCAATCGAAAAGTCAATAAATATCACCGTCGGGCCCACTTGTCCAGATTCTAAAAAATATTAAAGATAAACTTTACCCATAACCTCCCGAACTCAAATATATAATTTATTCTCAATTTCATGCCCAAATTCATGGCCAAAATCCAAAAAATGCCAATCTCTAGGTTTTCTTCCAAATCCTACAATTTCCACAAAGTTTTATGTCTAAATCCATATATAGACCATGTATTTAACTAACAATGATAGAAAAATCACTTCCCCATAGAAGATGCTAAAAATAACACTTCAAAATTTCTCCAAAATCTCCTCCCATGGACAAAGTAAAGTGAATATGAGCCAAATTCCTGAATTTTAAAAGAACACTACCCATGCCTTTCCGCTTCGCGATCACGGAAATCCCCTCGCAACCGCAAAGACCAACAATAGCTGCCCTGAAATTCCTCAATCGTGATCGCAAACCTCCACACGCGATCGCGAAGATTTACCTCTCAGAACTACACGTTCACAAACCAAACGGAGCGTTCAGATAAGGAAAAAATCCATGCTCCATCAACCCCTTATTTGTGATCACTTACATCTACTCATGATCACGATGCACCACACCAGTCGCCCCTAGACAACTCTACGTCATCGTGCACTTCCAATCATGATTGCATATAAGGAAACCAGCAACAGCCATGGCATCAACTTTAGAAGATCCCCCAAGTCAAATTCCAATTCATTAACCATCCGAAATCCACCTGAGGCCCTTGGGACCTTAGCCAATCATACCAACCAGTAACCAAACACATTACAAACTTGTTCGAAGCCTCAAATCACATCAAACAACATTGAAATCATGACTCGCACGCCAATTCAAGTATAATGAACTTTAGAACTTCAAACTTCTTTATTTAGTGTGGAATGCTATTAAATCACATCCGATTGACCTCAAATTTTACACACAAGTCGCATTCGACATTACAGACCTATTGCAACTTCTATTATTGGAATCCGACCCTGATATATAAAAGTTCACTTTTGATCAAACTTCTCAAAAACCTTCTAATTTCTAACTTCCACCAAATGACACCAAAACTACCTATGGACCTCCGAATCTACTTCTGAATGCGCTCATAATACCAGAATCACCAAATGAATCTATTCTCATACTCGAAATCACAAACAAGCATTGATGGAAATGCACCACAACCAAAATTTATGACATTCTTCTAAAATACCAACTTACACAATAGGCGACGAAACGCTCTCGGGTCATCCAAAACCCGATACGGACATACACCCAAGTTCAAAATCATCATACAAACCTGTTGGAATCTTCAAATCCCGATTCCAAGTGCATTTACTCAATAATCAAACCTTAGTCAATTTTTTCAACTTTCTGAAATAAGAATTTTCTTTCCAAATCAACTCTGAACTTTCCGAAATACAGTTCTGACCACGCGAGCTAGTCATAATGCCTGAGTGAAACTACTCATGGCCTCAAACAGTCTAACAACATGCTAGAGTTCAAAACAACCAGGCGGGTTGCTACATTCTCTCCCACTTAAATATACGTTCGTCCTCGAACGTGCTAAGAACTGCACTGGAGCTGTTTGAAATCAATGTTTAACACCTAGTGCACCTACCCGTGCTACCATAACTCAGTTGAGCACATTTGCTTGAGCGAATATGAAGATTTCCCTTTAGTTTAGTCTAATTAGAATTAGAGCCAAATTCCAACATTCCAAATTTTCCACCAGGATCGCTTCCATTATACGAACACCATATCAATCTCTATGCGATGTACCACCACATGATTGCATACTTTTGCTCAAGCCACACTAAACACTGTGTAACTCACTTGACCATAATAACTTCCTCTGATAACAATATCCGAAATTTCACGAATCTAATGCTCATAATGCACCTCATGACATATAAACCACCACGATGGAAAATACATTTATGAATTCATAACCAACTGCCAAGTCAACAAATCATTGAGTCTATCCTCCTGACAAGAACCATTACCTCATTCTGAACCACACAAGGATAATTGCTCTTTAATATTCCTCCTATAAACCCGATTTTAATAATCCCAGGTTCAATAATTTTGTCTCACATAGTATAAGATGCCTAAGCAACAAGCCACAATGTACCAAAAAGAGACCAGCTTGAATGTGATACATAAGAAAAAAGAACTCTAGAATGGATTACTCAACCCATGCACTAATTAGACAACTGCAAAGGTGCTATGAACCATCCTTTGAAGATTGGAGACAAACACACAAGAATATATATATAGGGAACTTTACTAAACATCACATTATTGCGGCATGAAACTCGATCCACACATAATACTGTTGCAACGTGAAACCCTATCCAAATAATGTACCCGTGGCGGCATGCTGATCGGCTTCAATTCTACACCATTATAGAGTGGCAAGAGCGGTTGATGCAGCTTTTACACGAAAAGGTTGGGATCGAATGCATATAGGGATAAGATATGTTTCCTATCTAATGTAGCAATGTGCAGTGTTCTTTATTGTACTTCCCGTTATTCTTTTTTTATTTGCTACTTCTAATTTTATACTAATGATGCACGAAATTAAGCTAAGTAGATATTTTTGTAAGGTTTTCTAAATTGGTAAAGAGGAATTAGGGATGTGACTTTCTCCTAGGTAAGTATCTAATGGGATTTATAACTTAGGGCAATAATGTTATAGTTGAGATCATGATATAGCCAATGCATGTAGCTACTCACTTAATACTTCTCGGTAGTATGAGTGACTTTTCCCGAATTGGCTTTCTTAAGCCCAATTGAGTGTTTAATTTATGCAAGAAAAGTTGGCCCAAGTCGAATATTACTATTTCCAAGTTTAACCCTTTAATTGGGGCTATCAATCTCTTGAATGCACCCCAATTCCTTGTTGGCCTGAATTTTTTAGACTTAAGGTTTCTTTCTCAAGAAGATCTTAAATAAAACAAGCACAAATTAGTGTTTACAACCATCAATTTAACATAAAAAGTACACATTAGGCCAAATATCAATCACCGATAAACATATTAGCCCTAAAATAGGAGACCCATTAAATACCCATACTAGGTTGAGCCACAACCCTAGATAATGGATCTAGTTACTAATAATAACTGAAGAAATTAAATATTGAGATGAAATAGAAGCCATAAAATGTAATTACAAGATAAGAATATAATATTAATTGTTAAATAATCTCTGAAATTATTCAAAAAGTGAAAATGGCAGTTACACGTGCTCAATTAAACAAAAGATGACCTAAAAATCTGAAAAAGAACTATTTATACACAGCTAAATTTTTCGGACAAAGTTGCCCTTACGGAGATACCGCTGATAGCGAAAAAAGGATCGCTGCAGTGCTTGGACTACTGCGGCAGCGTAAAATCAAGCGCGAACTGTGGTCTTCAACTTTTAGCTCCAGAATGAGTTATCTGAATCTCTCATCCGCTGACCACGATAAATGTACCGATGCCACGGTTGAGACATATCTGCCACACAAAAGCACTACGAGTAGCGGTAACTTTCAATCCAAAAAATGCAGCACTTTGAACCCTTCCACCACGAACCGCGAGATCAAGACCGCGCATCGCTGGACCCTCTACGTCCGCGGTTGATTTTATGCTGTCACCGCTCAGTTAACTCAGCTTTGACTTGTGCAGGTGCCACTCCTTTTTGAGCTAGTTTTGACTTTCTTGTCTTTTTTTGACCAAACAATGCAAGCAAGCACAATAAGTTATCTTTTGGGAATAGTTTTACACAATTTTAATCCAAAACTCAAGCAAAAAGGACCATAAAATAGACGAGAATCCCTAGTTATCAACTCCCTCAAACTTAAGCTTTTTCTTGTCCTCCAGCAAACAAAGTAATTCCCACCCCCTAAAGATAAAAAAAAGGAAAATTCAGTTGTCCTAAAGTATCCTCATCAAGAATCAATTGGTACTAATAATTAACCCCAACTTAAATGCATTATAACCAATATACAACCTTTTAGCACCATGGCTATAGTGCGACACAATATTATCAAGAATTGACTCAACTCATCATAGAAACTCTTTCTGATACATTGGTCGTTGTGGAACCCAAACTCATACTCCTCAACTCTACATAAGCAAACCCCACTTTTAGATTATAACATTCAATACGAGAATTATGGAAAACACACTCATCTCTCTCAAAGGAAGGTCCCAAGTCCGGCTCTAAGTACCATAAGCTTACCCCTTATGTTTGTCACCACTAATGTAAGCTCATGCAACTCAAGATCATATATGGCTTTTGTGTTGATATAATGAAGTTTTTTGGTTCAGGGTAAGATATATTGGTCTAAGAAGGATTCATTTTCCCTTAAGCACTTCATTTGCTTCATTTTGGCACAAAACTTATTGACTATTTGAGTCATTTACTTCTTCTTTAGGGGTTAGAGATAAATACTATCGCTCTTTCTTGTTAATTTTAATCCTTTTTATCCTTTCCAATCTTTCCATGCCTTTCATCTTTTGCTTTTATTATCTCCCTTCATTTCTTCTAGATTGTTCACTTCCTTTTTGAATTTTTGGCTTTTCTTTCTTTTTCATTTTCTTTTTGCCTTTCCTTTTCTTTATTTTGTACCTTTTATCACTTTTGCATTTCTTGTCTCTCCCCCTAAACTTATGCTTTTGCCTTGTGCTAAGGAAAGATACGGTGCCAATAGAGGATCATTTTAGAAAGGATAAAGGCTTATATCATGGCTATTTAAAGAATAAGGGCTATGGATCAATGGGGCTGACTAGGGATATCATCATTGGTAAGATATAGATGTTTTCAAGTCTTCATTAGGATCAAAGAGAACCTATAATCATTTTCCAAGTCGAGCTTCACTTAGGATTTCGCCTAGACAAATATTCATGGCAAGTTCTAGACTCATTGACATGGGACATGGACTTGCAAACCAATACCTCACCACACAAACTATTGGATTTCTAAAGAAATAGTGTCAAGGGCCCATAACAGCCTTAGCTATGATTTGAGCAACACAAATAGTTTCGAGGAACCACTCGATGATTGTTTAGTCAACAAGAGTTTAAAGGTAACAACTATCACCATCCTATACACACCAATTTGTTGTTAACCATAAGGTCAACGGTAAATGTGTTAGGCCCAAGTGAAGCTTTTCCTGAGGCACCATTACTCACTAACTACTGTTTACACAAAAAAAAAAAACAAAAAAATAGACTCGAATCCTTAAGAAGGTAGTCATGCCATCCATCATCGGGAAGAGCCACCCGGTTTACACAAACTCCACCTTCGGAAAGAACCATGGCGTAAATAAAACCAAAGGCGTATTGATCATTGAAACTTGTAACATAAGAAGCTACAAACCAAAAAAGAAGTTATTAAACGAAGTAAGAAGCTATACTATTAAGAGAAATTGCAAAAGAAGCTATGAAGTAAAATGCGAAAAGTTAACTAAATATGTACAATATGGGGTTTAGATGAATATACATAATAGGGAATGAATATATACATGAGAGAGTAACTTTAAATATAGGTCAAGATAAAAAAATAACAAAAAAATGAAATAAATGGTAAAGTCGTATACATACCAAAAGTGAAAAATAAGCATAAAGAAAGAAAATAGTATCACAATTACAAACTAACTACCAAATCATCAAAACAGGGCCACCCCTTCAAATGAAGCATTGTCCTCAATGCTAACTAACCAAAAATAAGCTCAAAACAAAGGTAGAGAGTAAAAGAAACTCCCTATGGGTCCTCTATCTGCATCGGGTCTTGTGGCTGCATGGGATCTTTTGGTTGGGCGCTGAGATCATCTATCTCGGGAGCCTATGGCTGGCCAGAAGCAACTCTCTCAGTCTACGCCAGCTCAATCCCTACATCATCAACCCGGGTCATCTATCTCCTTATCTTATGCTCCCTCTCAATCTCCTGCTCCTGAACCTGCTCAATCTGAGCCGCTGGAGGCTGATCATGTAATAGTAGCTCTAATGGTAAGTGATATGCTACCTTCATCTTCTCCACCCCCCTCAATTCCTTCACATACTCCTTTAAGGGTCGAGTCTTTTCAGCTTCCTTGTATGCTTGCTCAGCTCCTTTAGTGCTTTCCCTTGATCTGCAATAACATACATGATAATCATTTGGTCCTCCAGGAGATTCTTCTGGTTGTCTAGACGATCCTTGAGAGACTCCTCCACCAAAGCTGGCACCTGGGGCTGTCCAGGCATTGACTGGGCTGCCACCGAACTAGATAGCACATACAGCTTAGAAGTTGTTACCTGTATCCAGTTGTCGATACTAGAGAGTGTTTGGCTCAATCTGTGGGCAGTCAATGTGTATGTTGAGGAGGATGGAATTTCTAAAGGCATGGAAGTAGATGGTCCGGAGGTAGGATCTGATACGGCAATAAGATGATATGAAGTAGTGACTACCACTACTAGCTCTTCAGACTAGCCAATAGAAGTAGTAGCTTTGCCCTTGTATCCCTTTTCTTGGGTGTTATCTAGACCCTTAAGGCTATACCATGAAAAGGGCATCTTGGGTTTTTCCTTGACATAAAAATTTCTTTTCTCCACCTCCTGATCTTCCAAGTACATGGTGAGGAAGTTCGGGAAGGGGTACGATCTATCACTCTCGTTAAACACTCTGGTGATCACCCTACACATGATATTCTTGACATTAATCGGGAACCTTTCCATAATATCCACCACTAAAATTGCCCAGGAGACCAACAAGGTGCTTTTGTGAGTAGTGGGATCTAGTCTACTGCATACAATGGTCTCCCAACCCTTTACCTAAAAGTTCAGTGTGTTCCTCAAGATAGGAACCCCTGTTGTCAACCATGCTGGAGTGGTATCCAGAAGAGCTAGGTATGATGCCAACCACGGGAAGGATGCATTATCGATCGCCACCTTCTCAATCTAAAAATGTCTCATCTTCATCATTAAAGCCCAGGTATTCATTGATTGTTTTTCCATCAAACTTTACTTTCAAGTTCCGCACCTTAATCACTTTTGTGTCCTTTTTATATGTGGGAGGCATTGTCATAGAATTGCTTGACTAGGTGCTCATTAGACTGCAACATCTTGCTAGTGAAGTAATCCTATCCCAGTCGCTCATTGAAGTGCTTCTTCAATTGGGGTTGTGAGGCAGAAGATCCTGCTCTATGAATTGGCGCTCATGAATAAGTGATTTTTGAGGCCACCACTCCTTGAACTTGTGATATGCCAGCTCACTGAGAAATGTCATTTGCCATACTTTACGGTTTCTTGTCCTTTCCATACCCCCGGTTTGGGTCGCACCCTTCTGTCGTCATTTGGTACCTCATCATGTATATTATCTTGTCCAGGTAACGAAGCTGAAGGTGAGATGGAAGCTGAAGAATCATCAGACGACTCAGCAGAAGAGGTAGCAGGAGAAGTAGGAGAGGATGGGGTGTAGGTTCATCTCCCAACCTATGTTTCTCGGGGAAATCAGGTACATATACTGGAACTAATTCATATTCTAATAATTCACGGGAGGGAAAATGCTTACCCTCTTCGGAATGGGAAGCAACTCTAATGCTCTTCCTCATTTTCCTAATTTTATTTCTGAGCTGCTGAGGTCAATTTAACATGTCCTCGTCCCCTACCCCAAGAAGACTCTGGTTTCCCTTTTTATTTTTCACCACCTCCTCTAGATTTAACCATTGTCTCTAAGTATTAGCTGTTTAAAGTTGTTAGTACGAACACTAGAAGAAGAAGTGCAGAAATGCAATAGAATAGATGACAATACATGAACAAAACAACATTGGGGATCATGGAAAATGCATTGCATATGCGGAGGTGTGGGGATCACATTACCCACCCTCTGATTCTGTTGCACCGTGGATCGTGGAAAAAAGAAATATGATGGCGATAGTTGCAGCGCTGTCCATGAAAAATCAACCTTAGCCACAAACCCTCATTTATTATCTATCTAAACTTGATTATTGGATGCCGCAAAAAATCCATCGTGGTTACGATAGGTGAACTGCTGACCAAGAAAAATCAACTGCGACCCCAGAAGTCAAAATCGAGCCCGGCAAAACTAGGGTTTCAGTTGTTCATGCATTAACACATTTTTAAGCCCCACTAGGTATTCATTAACCAATTCTAATAATCTAAGTCTAATTGTTATTAACACTAAGGAACTATAAGTCAAAATTAAAAGAAAAAGGAAGAAGAAAAAATAAAAACTATCAATTAAAAGAAAGTAAGTACAAAATTAAACACTAAAAAATGCGTGGAATTACAATATGTGAGATGAGTCGTGAAAAATGAAGTCTAGTGCTTGTATCTGTCTAAACTAGGGCGTGGATGAACACTGGTGTATGTTGTTTAAAAGTGAAATGAGCGAAATGTGTAAATAAAGGACATGAGGTTCTATTTATAGATAAACCTTGGGACCCGCACAATCTTACCTAGCGCGGCCACGGTGAATCGCTGCAGTCCATACTTGTGAAGTACAGAAGGGCTTCCTGATTGAAATGACTGCGGACCGCGAAAAATCGATCGAGGCCAGGATGAGGCACCGCTGATTGCAATAAAAGCACCACGAACACGGTTTAAACTCCAGAGAAGTCTCATTTTTGACTTTTTAATCGTGTGTCCGCCATCACATTCCGCCCCTGATAAGGCCACCACTATCCATGAAAAGTAGGACCATTGTCAGCGGTCCAACTTCAGAGAGCAAACTTTTTCCAGCTTGACCTGCACTGCATCAAATATCTCTACACATATCTCACAGCCAGTTAGTTCACTAATAAATCCTTACTACAAAGAAAAACACATGGGTTTCCTTATAAGAAGTGCTTAATTTAATATCGCGGCACGACGCAAGTTACTATAAATCACTTGAGATGGATTGTTGCCACCACGTGGCTGTCATTACATATTTCCAAGATAATGCTTCACTCTGTGCCCATTAACTCTAAAGATCTCACAATTTTTCTTTCTTAAATCAAGATCACTGAATGGAGTCACACGAACAATCTCAAAAGGTCCACTCCATTTTGACTTAAGCTTTCCCGGAAATAGTCGTAACTGGGAGTTAAACAAAACAACCAAGTCACCCACTTTGAATTACTTGCTACGGGCATACTTGTCATGTAGGTACTTCATCTATTCCTTATACAAACACTAGCTGGAATAGGCATGAAATCGGGACTCATCAAGCTCATTGAGTATCTCCACCCGGAGAATTTTGGGCAACATCCCATTCAATACTAAACATTCTTAAGGCCCACATGGCCTTGTGCTCTAACTTAATCGGGAGATAGAAAGCTTTCCAAACATAAACCGATACAGAGACATACTAATCGAATTCTTGTAAGCAGTCATGTACACCCCATAAATCTTCATCCACTTTCTTTGACCTATCAGTTCTATTGCATTAACCGTCCTTGACAATATGCTCTTGATCTCCCTTTTGTAGACCTCCACTTGCCCAGTATTTTAAGGATGGTAAGGAGAGAAACCTTGTGGTTGAAATCATACTTTGCAAGCAAAGCGTCAAATGTCTTATTAAAGAAATGAGACCCCCATCACTGATGATTGCTCTAGGAGTGCCAAACTGAGTAAAGATACTCTTCTTGAGAAAATTCACAACACTTCGGGCCTCATTGTTGGGTAAAGCCACTGCCTTAACCCACTTTGAAACATAATCAACGGCCACCAAAATGTGCGTGTTTCCACATGAACTCGCAAAATTTCCCATAAAGTCAATGCCCCACACATTAAATATGTCAACCTCAAGAGTAGTGGTGAGAGGCATCTCATCCTTCTTTGAAATTCCACTTGCTCTTTGGCACTCATCACATCACTTCACAAGCTCACCCGCATCCTTGTACAATGTAGGCTAATAAAAACCACAACTAACCACTTTTGAAGTTGACCTTGCCCCACTATGATGACCACCATAAGGAGAGGAATGACAAGCATCCAGAATACTCATTTGGTCCGCTTCCGGAACACATCTCCAGATCACACCATCATAACAAATTTCGAACAAGTAAGGCTCATCCAAGTAGTAGTCCAAGATATCCCGCTTAAGCTTCTTCATTGGTTAGAAGAGATCTCAAATGGAACAATACTTATCACAAGAAAGTTGGCAACATCCGTGAACCAAGGCATACTATTCACAAATACAAAGAGGAGTTGCTTATCAGGGAATGAATCATTAATTTCGAGGCAATCACGGGGCCTCTCCTCATCCCCCAAGCAGGAAAAGTGGTCCGCCACTTGGTTTTCACTCCTCTTTATATCAACAATCTCAAGGTCAAACTGTTGAAGTAATAGAACCCATCTCATCAACCGAGCCATAGAATCCTTCTTTGTCATCAAGTAGCGAAGTGCTGCATGGTCAGTATGAACTATCACTTTGGAACCCATGAGATAAGGCCTAAACTTCTCCAGTGAAAACACAATTTCTAGCAACTCTTTTTCCGTCACCGTGTAATTCACTTGAGCATCATTCATTATTTTACTTGCATAATACACCGGGTGAAACATCTTATTCACTCATTGACCCAAAACCGCTCCTACCGCAATATCGCTTGCGTAAAATAAGCTCAAAAGTTAAGCTCCAATTAGTTGCGGTAATAATGGGTGTGGTTGTCAATTTGTACTTGGGAAGTTCAAAAGCTTTCGTACATTCCTCATTTAATATGAACTAGGCATCACTTTCCAGTAACTTGCACAAAGGATTCACTACCTTAGAAAACTGTTTGATGAATCTTCGGTAGAACCCTGCATGCGCAAGAAAACTCCAAACCCCCTTGAATGAAGTAGGCAAATGAAGCTTTGAGATCACTTCAGTTTTAGCCTTGTCAACCTCTATGCCGTGCTTTGAGATCATATGGCCGAGAACAATGCCTTCCTCGACCATAAAGTGGAATGTTTCCCAGTTAAGCACAAGACTGGTTTCTTCACACTGGGCCAACACCTTGTCAAGATTCTTCAAACGTTCATCAAAAGAGTCACCCACAACACTTGAATCATCCATGAACAATTCCAAGAAGTCCTCCACCATATCTGTAAATATACTCGTCATACACCGTTGGAAGGTAGTCGGTGCTATACATAAACCAAAAGGCATCCTAGAAAATTCAAAGGGGCTATACGGACACGTGATGGTGGTTTTCTCCTAATCTTTCAAAGCAATTAAAATCTGGTTGTAACCTGAGTACAACAACAATAATAACAGCCCAGTATAATCCCATAAGTGGGGTGTGGGGAAGGTAATATGTACACAGATTGTACCCCTACCTCAAGGGGCAGAGATGTTGTAACCTGAGTACCCATCTAGAAATTAGTCGAAGGCATATCCAACAATTCTATCTAGTATCTGGTTAAGAAGGGGCAACAGAAAGTGATCCTTGCGGGTCACTTTATTCAGCTTGCGGTAGTCCATACACACACTCAGTCCGGTGACAGTCCTGGTGGGAATCAACTCATTTGCTCATTGATAACCACAGTCACACCACCCTTCTCTGGTACACATTACACCGTTGAAGTCCAAGAACTATCCGAGATAGGGTACATAACCCCTGCATCTAACCACTTGATCACCTCCTCTTTGAAAACCTCTCACATAGCCTCGTTCAACATACTTTAATGTTCCACGAAGGGCTTGGCATTATCCTTAAGTATAATCTTGTGCATGAAAATGGCTGGGCTTAATCCCCGAATATCAGCTAGAGTCCATCCAATTGCCCCTATCCTTCTTTGGAGCACCTCTAGTGTTGCATCAACCTGCACGTTAGTAAGACAAGATGAAAGAATAACATGTAAAGTTGAACTAGGGCCTAAGAATTGATACCTGAGGTATGAAGGCAAAGGCTTCAACTCAAGAATGAGAGATTCCTCAATTGAGGGCTTTCTTGGTGGAGTCTTTCTGTTCTCAAATCCAAAGAGAGCTAGGCTCATAAGATTAAGAGCCCATTCCATGCAAATCATTGGCACACTCTACCCAACCTTCATCCTCATTTACATCAACGTTCAACCAGAACATTTCTATAGGAACCTCCACATTGATCATTGCACTAGAATCATCAACTATCACCTTTGTGACAAGATCCACAAAAGAGCACACTTCAGTACTATTGGATACTTCATTGATTTGCATACAGGAAAGACCACTTTTTCATCACCTACCTTGAAGGTCAGATCCCATGCTTCCACATCAACCAATGCCTTCCCAGTTGCAAGGAAAGGTCTTCCCAATACTATCAGAACCTCATAATCGACCTTGTAGTCCAGAATCGCAAAGTAAGCAGGCAAAATAAACTTGTCCACCCGAACAAGAACATCATCAATAATACCAAGCGGCAATATCATTTTTCTATCCGCCATTTGCAACCTCATTGAAGTAGCTCTTGGTTGACCAATACCCAAATTTTTGAACATGGAGTAAGGCATCAAATTGATATTTTCTCCCAAATGATACAATGCCTTTGAAAAATCCCCATTCCGAATGGTACATGGAATGGCGAAAGCACCGAGATCTTCAATCTTTGAAGCCATTGAGTGCACAAATTCACTTACTTGATAAATCATTTCGATGGTCTCAAAATCCATGGATATCTTTTTAGTCACCAATTCTTTCATGAACTTGGCGTAAACCATCACTTTCTCAAGAGCCTCCACCAAAGGAACATTGATTGATAAGCTCTTCATCATGTCAATAAAGTTCCTAAATTAGTTCTCATTCTTTTTCTTTGCAATCCTCTGAGGATAAGGTGGATGAGGCCTTAGAAAGGGAGCATTAGCCTTGGGAACTATCATTTTCATTATGTCTATTATGTGTTCCATAGATGAGTTCACGTCATCTTGAGTCTCCACCTCATTATCATTAATATCAATTCTCACGTCCGCATTCAAATTCTCTTCACTCACTTGCTCATCAACTATAGGAACATGATCATCTTGTACTTCAACCTCATCACTCACAATTTCCTTTTGCTTGGAGGTATTCACATCACCGCCTCGACCACTTCTAGTAATCACCGCCATTGCATGCTCGGTGTTGTTCCCATTTTTCAGGTTTACTACTGTATCACTAGGCAGAGCCCCCTTAGGGTGAGTATTCAAAGATTGCGAAATTTAGACAAGTTGAACCTCCAAATTTAGATTGAAGTATTGTGGGATGCCAAATGGGCATCAGAGTCGGTGTTATTCTTTATTGTTTGTTCAAAGATCATCTCGATCTTTTCCGTCTCATTTTTTGACGAGCTAGGACCTTGGGACGAAAATGGTGGTAGGTTGTTTGGTCGTTGATACATCGGAGGCCTTTGAAAGCCTTGCCCCTAATTCCCTTGATTTCCATTGTTCCAATCCCATTGGTTGTTGTTTCTTCCCCAATTTTTATTGTTTCCACTCCAGTTTCCCCAATTCTGATTGTTGTTCCCTCAGTTGCTATTTCCTTGTTTGTTTTGATTCCCATAATTTCCTTGGGATCTCCAGTGTTGTTGTTGTTTAGGAGCATTGCTCCTTTGTCCTTGGTAATTGTTCACATACTGCACTTCTTCACTTTTCTCATCATAGCTATCATCCTGATTGAAACCACCCCTACCTTGCTCATATTGATCTTGACTACCTTGACCTTGTTGATCTCTTTTTCGCCTCTTGTTGACCAACATGGTGACACCTTCATAGCATTTACTTGTCTAGGAGCTTGAACTTGTTGTAGTTGAGCTTTTGCCGACTGGTTCATTGTTATGGTTAACTCTGCTATTGCCTGGCCATGATCATGGAGCTCTTTGTGAAAGTAAATGACAGTGGGGGTTACCTTGTGGCACATTGGCTCGACTTTGCCATGTTGAGGAAGTATCTGCCATCTCATCCAATATCTCACATGCCAAAGGTTTCTTCATAAATTTCCCCTGCTAGTTGGTTCACTGCAGACTCATTGGTCGTGTTAATGCCATAGTAGAGTGTCTGTTGGATCATTGCTTCGGTCATGTCATTTTTTGGACATTCTTTCACCATTGTCTGATATCTCTTCTAGATCTCATGAAGTGGTTCATTAGTTCCTATTTGAAGGCCAAAATCTCATCTCTCAAAGTCTTTATATGCCCTAGCAAGAAAAACTTAGCAATTAACTTGTCCGCCAACTCATCCCATGTAGTGATGGAATGGTTGGGAAGCCTTTCGAGATGGCCCAACGCTTTCCCTCTAAGTGATAAAGGGAATAATCTCAATCTCAATGTATCCTCTGACACATTTGTTTTCTTGCTTCGCTAACAGGTATCTACAAAGCCCTTAAGATGTTTATATGCATTTTGATGGGGAGCACATATGAAATACCCTTGCTACTCCAATAACGTTAACATCATATTTGTAATTTGAAATTTTCCCTCTTAGATTCGTGGTGGGACAATTTCATTTGCGTATCCTCATTTGGAAGCACTTGAGGAGCTGCTCTTGGAGGTGGCGGGGGAGGTCTAGAACATTTTCATTGTCCTAGCAGCCTCGTGTTTGACCTTGAGGTACTATAGGCAGCTCATCCTCACTATTATCATCTACCTCCTCCCTCGAAGAACATTTCCAAGAGGGTCATTGTTTACCATTTTGTACATGAATTGATGACACACAAAAGTTAGTAACACAAAAGCAAAGAAAAACAAGGGCACAAAACTAGTTTGATAGATAGCCAAAACCATTTAGCTCCTCGTCAATGGTTCCAAAAAGTGATCGGCTCCAACCCTATGCCACTATAGAGTGGCAAGGTTTGTCGATGCAACCTTTACCCGAGAAGGTCGGGATCGAATCCACATGGAGCTAAAATATGTTTGGAGTTGGATTCCTCCAATATAGCAAGGTGAAATGTTCTTGATTACACTTACAATCATTATTCTGTTTGTTTGCGATTTCTAATTTTATACAAATGATGCATGAAATTAAGATAAGTACATATTTTTGTAGGGTTTTCTAAATTGGTAAAGAAGCATTAGGGAAGTGACTTACTCCTAGGTAAGTATCTAATTGGATCTATAACATAGTGCAATGATGTTATAGTTGGGATCATGATATATCCAATGAATGTAGATACTCACTCTAAACCTCTCGGTAGCTTGAGTGACTTTGCGCTAATTGGCTTTCTCAATCCCAATTGGGTGTTCAATTTGTGCAAGCAAAGTTGGCTTAAGTCGGGTATTACCATCTCTAGTTTTAACTCTTTAATTGGGGCTATCAATCTTTTGAATGCACCCCAATTCCTTGTTGTCCTGAATTTCCTAGACTTAAACTCTCTTTCTCAAGAAGAGCCTAAGTAAAAAAAGCATAAATTAGTGTTTGAAACCACCAATTCAACTTAAAAATTAGACATCAGGTCAAATATCAATAACCCATAAATATCTAAGCCCTAAAATAGGAGACTTATTAAATACCCACACTAGGGTTGAGCCACAACCCTAGCTAATGGGTCTAGTTACTCATAATATCTTAAGAAATCAAAGATTGAGATGAGATAGAAGCCATAAAATGTAATTACAAGATAAGAATCTAAGATTAATTGTTAAACAAGCTCTAATATTACTCAAAAAAGTAAAAATGGCGACTTCACGTGCTCAGCTAAAGAAAAGGTCACCTAAAAATCTAAAATGAAGTATTTATACATAGCTAATTTTTTTGGACAAAATTGCCCCTACAAAGGTACCGCAGACAGCGAAAAATGGACCAATGCAGCACTTGGACTACTACAGTCACATAAAATCATGCAAGAACCTAACTCCAGAATGAGTTCTCTGAATCTCTCCTCCACTGACCGCGATAAAAGGACTGATGTCGCGGTAGAGACACCGCTGCTGCACAAAAAAACAACGGGCAGTGGTAACTGAAATCCCAAAATGTAGATCTCTCAACCTTGCCACCGCGGACCGCGAGATCATGACAACCAGACCCTCCGCGTCCGCGGTTGATTTTTCGTTATAAGCGTTCAGTTGACTCATCTTTGACTTGTGTAGGTGTCACTCCTTTTTGAGCTGGTTTTGACTTTCTTATCTTTTTTTGACCAAACACGCCAAACAAGCACAATAAGTTAGCTTTTGGGAATACTTGTATACACTTTTAGTCCAACTCAAGCAAAAAGGTGCATAAAATAGACTAGAATCCCTTGTTATCACGTGGCACCCTATCCACACATAAAATCCATATAAGGAGATACTTACCGAGCTAGAATACTCATCACTATATAATACCCGACTATTTGTCTCAAGAATGCCAAGTGCATAATATCATCCCTGGGAGACATATAGCTCCATACGCAAAAAAAACTCAAGCACAACTAAGGTGCGATATATGATTTGAATCTCGAGAGCCATCCTGCTCACATAACACTATCGCTACGCGAAACCTCAATAGATATGAAATTTATCAAGCTATTTCACAACTCACATAGCACAATATAGCATTAAATGAATTGGTCGACGATGAAACGACATCCAACTTTTGAATACTCTGCCATGAGGGGCGGTATGCTGAAATGAACACATCTAGATTGATATAAATCCCATATTAATATTTAAATCCATACACAGACCTCAAATTTATTCTGATTGCACCATACTAGGCTAATAACCTTTCAAAGGTTCATAATAACCCCTTTTTCTCAAAACACACAAGAACAACCATCATAATAGGAACAAACTTCCACAGTCCACAACCAAATGAACTTAGCGCCCTCTAGGCATAAACATTCACATCAAAAATAGTACCACCATATCGATACTTGGTTTTCAATATTTAATCAATTAAGTGACTACCCATCACATTTATACCCTCTTCCCGTGGAATATGCTCCCACGACCTTCTGCACCAGGTAACAGTCTGCACACTCATACCATTGGCCATATATATGTTATAAAGCGAATCAAGAATCCAGAAATCAACACTCAAAGCCTCTTACAAAGGACACCAATTTCAAGTGATGCTAAAGATAATACTAGCTTACTCTAACCATCCGAGTCATTTCTCGCTCATCCTAGCTCAAGCTATTCTTGCCAATTCCAATGGCACCCTTGATCCTGAACTTACAATCCCTATGCCACTCACTGAGCCTAACTTGCCAAAATGCAATAGTACAAGAATTTCCTCATAACTCCCGAATCACTAACGAGGTAAACACGTCATCATTTAGTAACCTTTTACTTAACTCATTTCAAGAAAACC
The DNA here is from genome assembly GCA_034376525.1 of Nicotiana benthamiana. Classification (NCBI taxonomy): domain Eukaryota; kingdom Viridiplantae; phylum Streptophyta; class Magnoliopsida; order Solanales; family Solanaceae; genus Nicotiana; species Nicotiana benthamiana. The sequence continues at coordinate 145,331,004 of CM067339.1, read as the reverse complement.
ATTGCAACACAAGACTGAATTCTCACAACCGTAGAACACATAAATCCTCAAGTAGTAGTCTAAACCACCATAACCCTTCCAGATCCATCTACATATTAGAAGCTATAACACTCGAGTACTTCCAATAAAACCAATTACGGTGGTTGTCAAGCCTCGCACGTACCGTCACAAATCACATGCATAATTTAATCACACTAAAGGAACTGATCACTGCCACCATTATGCTAATTCAACAATGGCTAACCAGTCCAATTTCTTCTAACTGATTCTTAACTTGACTTAGAAATAATAATAACTCCATTTAACATATAACAAACTCAATTCGCACTCATCCTGAGTGACCTTGTATCACGAGACCATGCTATTTCAAATCCCACGAACCATCTCACACCTTCCTTGTGCACATATTCCCGTGTTCAACTGGTACACATTTTGATAATTTCTTCATGCATCCGAAGTCATTTGTCCTCATTCGTCTAAATTCCACACTATAATCCTAATATAACATAGAACACTCCAATCCCCTTCTTCATAGTTCAGTGCAAAAGCTCGACACTCAACCATTTTACGGACTCAAAATCCCTAGGCACCACACTTCAACTTTTGAATCCACTAGGACCATTGTTGAGAGTCACCCACTATGACTTGGTCACGAATATATCAAAATTCAAGGCTTTTCTAGCACACGAACACCCTCTCAAGAAGCAATAAGCTCAATCACTTTCCTTGTAAATCACCTCTACACAAAGCATAAATACTGAACCTTCCCAAAGCTTGAAAAGGAATTAATAAGGCCAACTATAGCACACATTCCTCAAATCCTTTATTTAGATCACCACGGATGTTCTCTTTCCTTAGTCGTAATAACCCATCAATATGTCGATCACCATAAATCTCACAAGTAGATAATCATACAATCCAACCATAGACGATAGGACTCTCCCACTTAGCTTGAAGCTACCATTGCATAAACCTAGGACCTGCCAAGATTCTTACTTCGTCGTGGATATGATCTTGCACGATGAACCCGCAAAACTCCTTGAAATCTTCTTGTTACCCACTTCATGAACACTCGGAATAACTAGCTACATTCACATATTCAACCTCTAGCTGGATAGTCTGTAGAATTCTTCGTAGAAGCTTTATCAACCATGTAGCCGTTGACCTGCTCACATGAGATAAACCACCTGTGGAAAATACATGTCGACATATTCCAATGTCACTGCCTCGGGTACAATCACTACAACACCAATAAACCATCCAGGGTCCTAGCCCATTCACCAATTGTACAAAACTGTTTACTCCCCATTGATATAAAATAAAAAAGGTGAGACGACAAGTTTGAATCCAAAGTCATATTGTATCTAATCCCCCTTATAATAGCCAATCTTCCAAATTGAGTCTTTAGACCTAGTCACTGTCCACCATGAATCCTAAATCTCTCTACACTTTTCTCAAGACGTGTAGTCATCCTACCACAAAACCCATATTCTACTGCGCAACTCTCCCGCTCTGGTCAAACTCAACTTACTACTAGACTCCTACTTTTCACACTTGGCCTTTTAAAAGTGTAACCACCGCAAGACACCTCCCACATGTCCTTCCTCATCATTCGTCGCCCAGTTGTTTTCTTAAATCAAATCCATCTCTTTAGAACTTGAAGTAACAGATCGTCACCGGCTCTAAACCATTCTGAAAATCATCTTTCCTGAGACTTAGACACTAGGAACACTGATTCGATCCTCAAACACCACACATTGCAATCTCAGACAGCCGCTTCTCCCAAACCTTTCACAATACTCTACTTCATAGGTGAATTAAAGAGAACCGTAACACCAGAAAACTAAACATTTCATATTATGACAAAAACACCACATCATAGATGAAGATTCCACCACGCTCAAAAATACCAAGTATCATTACTCCATCAACCCCAACCTGAACACTCAGAGTCTGGTTGCCCTTCCTCTACCGGAAATAAAATAATGAATCTCTTAATCTTGCAATAAGTAAACATCCTTCCAAGTTATTCACTGCTTCGACGCATAGACAAGCATGCTACCCATACATAATATTGTGCGATTGCAATGCATGAATTGTCATAAAATCATTACCAAATCTCAAAACTTTAGGCAATACTAATACTAATCTGAAACGATAGAACGTCCTTCCTCAAGGCGATGACAATGACCCAATCAAATATGCAGGGAGAAAACTCTTGTACCACATCTTTAGTACCATTGTGATTCCTATATTATTGATTTATAACCAGTGCTTCAGGTCGGATAAGATTGAATAGGAAAGGAATAAAAATATAAGCCTCAAAGGAATCGAATCGCACGACGAGGAATCAAGAAGGGAAGTGCTCCTAATAGCCCTATAGCCTCTCGAAGATAAGTAGAGACGTCTCTATGCCGATACACAAGACTCTACTGGGTTCCTCGTGAATCGAGAGACCTATGTGAAGTTATTGCTCTAATACCATGTTGTCACGATCCAAAACTAGTAAAGGTCGTGACGGCGTCAGATACAATTGTCAGGAAAGCCAACCATAATTACTTAATTTTGTTCTTGTTTAAGTATTTTTGAAATCACAATTTTTCTTCAATTCAATAGTAAAAAGATGAAATTTCAGGATGGACAATATTATTTCCAAACATGTCAATAATGAATAATCCATAATCACCCCAGAACCTTGTGTCAATAGTGCATGAGCATCAACTAGAAAAAAAAATACAGCATATGTCCGGAATACATTGGATAGGAATAGAAAATACAACTACTCTTAAGGAGACTCTGCTGTTGCGGGTCGTCTGGAGAGATGTAGTTCACCTAAGTCTCCATATCAACCATACCGCTCTGCCCATTAGGCCCTAGACATATTAGTGTCTGTGCAACAAAAATGCACAACAAGTGTAGTATGAGTACAAAAATAACGCGTACCCAGTAAGTATCCAGTCTAATCTCGAAGAAGTACTAACGAGAGGTCAACTCTGTCACTTACTATGGATATCAATAATATAATAAGTCATGGATTTATTAAAAATGGTAGTAAACTCAAGGAAATCATGAAGTAAGTGAACAATTTTGATAATAAGAGGTTTTCAATTTCATATTTCATCATTTATCAATTTATCTCAGACCAGGGAGGCAATATAATTGTTTATAAATTTAAAGAGAGCAGTGCAAGCCTGCGCAAATCATGTCAAGGTCGTAAGGCCCGATCCAACATAATATTTAAAATGTACACTGCCAGAAGGTCAAATTGCATGAAACGTAGATGCATCTATTACCCCGCTCGCGAATCATACATGTGACACAGTCAAATATAAATAAACATATCAAGTAGTCAATCATGAATTCATCAGGGAAACAATTACCAAAAGAAATGGCGACTTCTCTTCAATGGTCAAGAAAATGATGTTTAGCTTTTTTAGAAATTCATTTACCAATTTGATATGATTGAAATTTAAATTGTCAATAAGGTTACAAATATTTTAATTAAATCATACTTTTGGGTCTTAGACTACCGAAACATAACCATAATAGTAGCTATGTAAGGCCCCATGAAAACTTGTACTCAAAACCTAGTAGCTCGTAATGTTAGAATATGTGTTAGGAATGTGTAAAAATGTACTGATCTGCATTTAAAAATCAAGAATCAATGTTTTCTAGAAAAGTGTTATTATGCGGTCCGGAATACGGTCGCAAATGGAGTATGTGGACCGCATTTCTGTCGCATAATGAGTCAAAGGTATGGCTAAAATTAAGGACAAAATGTTTTCCATTATAAGATCGCATGACTGATATGCGGACTGCATAGTCATCTCTTAATCCTAAGAGTTTTGCGAAGGGAAGTTCTACGGTACATTATGCGGCTGCAGAACATGAATGCACACCGCATTCTTGCCACAAACCCAACCAATCGGCCTAGTTTTCGAGAGCATTTTTACGGTCCATTCTACGGACCATAAATCTGACTCTGGCTATAATTTTTCTAACTTTTAAACCCAAACCTTTCTTCTGTAAATCACCTCAACCCCTCATTCTAACAAATTTTCTTTACAATACTAGAGAGAGGGAAGAGAGAATTCTTGAGAGAGAAAGCCCTACCTCCATCAATTTGATTTTCAAAGTCACCCCAGCCCAAAAATTTGCAAGTAATTGTATTCATCGCCATTCTTGCATGTAAAATCCCCAACCCTTTTTATTGGTTTTCAGATTTAAACAAAAAGGGGGATTCCCATGCATTAATTCTTGAAAAATATAAGTTGAAACATACATGCATGTTCATTAAAACAGAAAATCTAGTAAAAGGAATTGGGTAGGAGTAAGATTTGCAAAAAGGAAGGGTTGGTAATCTAAGTAAGTTCGGGCTGTATTTGTGAATTCAAATTCTAAGATATATATGTTAACTTGTGAATTCAAATTCTAAAACATATTTGTTAACTTGTGAACTAGATTGACGGTACTAGGTATTTGGTGAATTGAAAGTAGGAGTAAAAACGGAAATTCGACTCGAAGTATGTATGGATAACTTTAACCTTTGTAAAATCACCTTGTTGGTGTACTAATAATTTGTATGTGTTACTTATATGTACTATTTGTGAATTCTAATGATTAATAAGCCTTGAACATTATTGGTTATATGTTCCGACATAATGGTGTGAATAAATAGCAACAAACCAAGTATGTGTGTAAATGTGTTCATGTGGTAAGGGTTGTGTAATAAATGATGGAAAGAAGTCGTAATTAATGTAATTGAAACAACTGTGGTAATATCATGTGTCGCTTGTCATGGGCAACTATCGTTGTGACTTGAATTGTATACGGGTTGTTTTATATGATGTAAATGGTATTAATGTTTATGAAAACTCTTGTGAATTGTTGTTGTTGCATGAAATGTGATTGTCATGTGGGATCGTGTTAGGCGCCGCAACACGGAGTTATAAGGTGTAGATTATGCTGATAAGGGTGGCCAAGGTAATAAGGGTGGAAAAGTGATCACAATCACTATTAAAATGAAAATATATAAAATTGGTGAAATCATTGATGTGATGAAATAATGTTGAAAAGGGAAAAGGAGAGATTGTGAAACTTGTCGGCTTTGGTTGTCCCTTCATGAGCAATTGATTGTTGATTCTACTACTGTTTGTTATTTGTGTATTGATTGATTTTACTTGGGGTAAAGTGTGTTCATACATACCACTACAATTCAAATGTACTGACATCCCTTTTGTCGGAGGCACTACATTCTTGTTATGATAATAGGTGGTTCTATAGTAGGCACTCCAGTCCAACGATGTAGCACTCCTACACTTTCTGTCAGCTGTATTAGTGAGCCTATTTCCTCTCGAGGCCCTGCGTGCCTCATACCTCTATTCTTCTGGGAGTCTTATTTTTGTGTTTGTGTTAGGTATAGCCGGAGCCTTTTTACTGGAAAGTATCATAACACTCATTTGCATCCCTAGAGGCTCCATAGACAGGAAATACAGGTTATGAACTTACATAAGTTTGTATATATGTATTTGGTAAGTGTAACTTGTAAAACATGCAAAGTAACCATGTATGTTATGTATATCTCGCAGGAATGTGTTTAATTATAAAGGGCTATTTCACTTGAATAATGAGTAATGAAATCACGGGGTAATACGTGGGATAGGAAAGGCACCCAGGTTTGGTTGACTAGGGCTACCCAGTCGACAGCCGTTCATGTCCCTCAATTTTGGGGCGTGACAAACATGGTATCAGAACCTATGGTTTTAAAATTCCTAGAATGTCTCGGAGCCGTGTCTAGTAGATCCCTTCTTCTCGGTGTGTTGTTGACCACATTTATAAGTAGGGGCTACATGGACATTTAGGAAATCACCCTCTTTTTTGTTACTCTATATCGTGCGGTGAAGTGAAAAGTGAATGTGCTCTGTTCCGAAATTTTCTGTAATGGCACCTAAGAACAGAGCTAGGCTCGGCCTTGAGGCCAATGCCACCCCAAGTGTGGCTATGAATCATATACCTGATGCAGTGTGCGAAAGTGACTCCTCGGTTTTGAATCTGCCTGGCTTATCTATTCCTGATCAAAGTATTCATGTTCCTGCTGCGGCAGAGGGTGCTACCATCCCTCCCACCGATATTCCTGATTCTGATGCAGTTCCAACTTCCGGTGCCGGGGTTTCTGATAGGGAACTTAGAGGAACCATCCATATGTTGACTCGGTTAGTGGCCTCTCACGCCCAGATATCTCATAATGGCTCTGCGTCCTCCAATGGATAGGAAGATTTCGCCCGCTCCAAAGTCAACCAGTTCCTGCGGTTGGCTCCTCCAGAGTTCACAGGCACTGACCGTGAGGCCGATCCGCAGGATGTTATTGATGAAATGCATAAGACTTTCTGAGTGATGAAGGATTTAGAGACGGAGGGGTGGAGTTGGCTTCATACGGGTTGAGGGGAGCGGTATTCGTGGTTCGAGATGTGGGAGGATTCCTGTGGGGAGGAAGTCCTCGGATAAATGGGATGAGTTTGTAGATGCATTTATAGACCACTTCTTGCCTGCGAAAACTATTGCAGCCCATGCCACTGAATTTGAGGTCCTCAAGCAGGGCAGTATGAGTGTTTGGGAGTACCACATGGAGTTTGTTAGATTGTCAAAGTATGCTCCTCCGTTAGTGTCGACCATGGGTGCTCGAGTTTGGAGATTTGTTAAGGGACTTAGTCCTTTGGTGGTGAATGATTCTGCTACAGTGGCCTTACACTCAAATATGAATTATGGAAAGATTCTGGGATTCGCTCAAGTCTAGAGGCTAGAAAGTTGAAAATACAAGCGAAAAGGGAGAGTAGTAGGAGTGCCTGATCAATGGGTCACTTAGGGAGTCCGATTGAGGGCAGAGGGACATCTAGGCCATCACACTCATATGCTCAATCTTCAGCAAGTGCACCGCCATCTGTGCACAGTTATCAGCAGAATAGTCACTTGAGAACAGGTTCAGACAGTAGGAGACACCATCAATCTAGTTTCAAATGGGAAATTACAAAAGCATGGGAGGGCTTCGTGCCCCAAGTGTGGGAGATTCCATATCGAGACTTATTATTTCGACATCCCAGTGTGCTATATATGCGGAGTGAGAGGTCATATCCAGCAGGACAATCGTGATCCCAGTCAGGGCATGGGTAAGGTATTTGCTCATTCATCTGGTTCTTCAGCCACTACATTATCTGTGCGTCCTCCAACTCCAGCAGGGCATGGTGCAGTTAGGGGTAGAGCTCGTGGTAGAGGTGGACCCGGTCAGTTTTATGTTTTGAGTGGTCGATAGAGTGTAGAGGATTCTCCAGATGTTTTTACAGGTACCCTATCTATTCAGGCCATTAATTATTATGCTATTATTGATCCAGGGCACTCTTTGTCTTATGTCACCCAATTCATTACTTCAAGTTTTGGGATAGAACCCGAACAACCTCATGAGTCTTTCTCCGTATTGACTTTGGCTGGTGATTCTATTATAGTCGCGTGAGTTTATAGGAATTGTGATAGCGCGCTTTGTGGTCGTGTTACCACGGCTGCTCTTATCAAGCTTGGAATGGTGGATTTTGATGTTATTATAGAAATGGACCGACTTTAATCATGCTTTGCTAAACTTGACATTAGAACGAGAGTCATAAGGCTCGAGTTCCCTAATGAGACGGTTATTGAGTGGAAAGGATATGGTGTGGTGCCGAAGGGTAGGTTTATTTCTTACCTTAAGGCTTTGAGAATGATTAAGATGGGGTGTATCTACCATTTGGTTCGGGGGAATACACCACTTCAGAAGTGTGTGTCCCGAGTCTGTGCCGGTTGTGAATAAGTTTCTTGAAGTGTTTTCGGACGAGCTTCCAGGGATTCTGCTAGATAGGGAGATTGATTTCAGGATTGATGTATTGCTAGATAGCAGCTAATGTCTATTCCACCATAAAAAATGGCGCCAACAGAGTTAAGGGAGCTAAAGAATAAGTTGAAAATTTATTAGAGAAGGGATTTATACGGTCGAGTATATCGCCGCGGGGTACTCCGGTTCTTTTAGTCAGAAAGAAGGATGGGTCGCTCTGGATGTGTATTGATTATCGATAGCTCAACAAAGTCACCATCTAGAATAAAAATCCTTTGCCTCGGATAGATAATTTGTTCGACCAATTGCAAGGTGAAAGATTCTTATCCAAAATTGATCTACGGTCCGGGTATCACCAATTTGAGATCAGAACTCACTATGGTCACTTTGAATTCTTCATCATGTCTATTGGGCCAATCACTGCCCCGACAGCTTTCATGGATCTTATGAATTGGATCGTCAAGCCATTTCTAGACTACTTCGTGATTGTTTTCATTGATGACATCCTCGTTTATTCGCAGAGCCGGGAGGATCATGCCGATCACCGCAGGGCAGTTTTAAAGACTCTTCATCAGCACCAGTTGTATGCAAAATTTTTGAAATGTGAATTTTGGTTGGAGTCTGTTACCTTTCTGGGTCATGTTGTTTCCAGTGAAGGAATTCAAGTGGATCCCCAGAAGATTACAGCAGTGAAAGATTAGCCTAGACCGACGACCTCTATAGAGATTCATTGCTTCTTGGGTTTAATAGGGTATTATCGGAGGTTTGTGGAGGGATTCTCTACCCTCACCTCCCCATTTACAAAGTTGACACAGAAAGTATTTATGTTCCAATGTTCCAACGCTTGGGAGAATCGTTTTGAGGAATTGAAGTCGAGGTTCCCCTTGGCACCAGTATTGACATTGCCAGAAGACATGGAAGGATTTGTGGTTTATTGTGATGCCTCCAAGGTTGGTTTGGGGTGTGTGTTGATGTAACATGGGAAGGTTATAGCGTATGCTTCAAGGCAACTCAAGAATCACGAGAAGAATTATCCGGCGTTTGATTTGGAGCTTGCGGCAGTTGTGTTTGCCTTGAAAATATGGTGGAATAATCTTTATGGGTCCATGTGGATGTGTTCTCAGACCACAAGAGTCTCCAATATCTTTTCAAGCGGAAGGAGTTGAATTTAAGGAAGTGATGGTGGTTCGAATTGCTAAAGGATAATGATATAAACATCTTGTACCATCTATGGAAGGAAATTGTGTTGGCCGACGCACTCAGTCGGAAGTCTATGGGTAGTTTGGCTTTTGTGGGAGCGGATCAGAGGCCCTTGGCTCGGGAGGTTTATCAATTAGCCATCTGGGGGTTTGTATATTGACCTCAGACGAGGGGAATGTTATGGTGCGTAATGGAGCATAATTGTCATTTATAGCGGAAGTCAAGGAAAAGCAGTTTATTGATCCAGCTTTGGCACAGATGAAGGAGGCAGTTTCGAATAACAAGACTACGGCATTTTCACTCGGCGGCGAGGATGGTGTATTGTGATGTCAAGGTACGCTATGTGTTCCAGATGTGGATAATCTTTGGAAGAGGGTAATGGCAGAGCATCATAATTCCATGTATTTTGTGCACCCAGGTTCTATGAAAATGTATCATGATCTCAAGGAAATTTATTGGTGGAACGGTATGAAGAGGGGTATGGAGGACTTTCTATCTAAATGTTCGAATTTTCAGTAAGTAAAGGCTGAGCATCAGCATATGGGTTAACTCAGCTTATGGAAATACCAATATGGAAATGGGAGATGATCAATTTGAATTTTGTGGTAGGTTACCTCACACTCAGCGCAAATTTGACTCAATTTTGGTAATAGTGGATCGTTTCACGAAGTCATCTCACTTATTGCCAGTCAAGTCCACCGATACTGCAGAACAGTATGCTCTATTGTATATCAAGGAAATAGTAAGGCTTCATGTCACTCCACTTTCTATTATCTCATATATAAGGGCCGAGTTCACAGCTAATTTTTGGAAGAAATTTCAGCAAGGATTGGGTACTCAGGTGAATCTCAGCACGACTTTCCACCCACAGATTGATGGTCAAGTGGAAAGGACTATTCAGACGCTTGAAGATATGTTGCGGGCTTGTGTCTTTGATTTTAGAAGTAATTGGGATGATCACCTGCCACTTATAGAATTTTCTTACAATAACAGCTTTCATGCTAGTATTCTAATCGCCCCATTTGAGGCGTTGTATGGAAGGAGGTGTAGGTCTCCAATTGGATGGTTCGAAGTAGGTGAAGCAAAATTAATAGGGCCAGACCTCGTTCACTAGTCTATGGAAAAGTTAAAGTCATTTAGGAGAGGATGAAAGCTGCTTATAGTCGCCAGAAATCCTATGCGGACATTCGTCGAAGAGAATTGGAATTCCAAGTAGATGATTGGGTGTTCCTGAGGGTATCACCTATGAAGGTAGTCATGCGATTTGGCAAGAAGGGGAAGTTGAGTCCTAGATATGTCGGGTTGTATCGAGTCGCTCAAAGGATAGGGCAGGTAGCTTATAGGCTAGAATTGACCCTGAGATATCATTCGTTCACCCGGTGTTTCATGTGTCTATGTTAAAGAAAGTGGTTGGAGATCCATCCACCATCGTGCCAGTTGAGACTATGGAGGTTAATGAGGAGTTGTCGAATGAAGAAGTCCCAGTTTCCATTCTTGATAGGAAAGTTCAAAAATTGCAAAATAAGGAAATTGCACTTGTGAAAGTATTATGGCGAAATCACCACGTTGAGGAAGCCACGTGGAAAGCGGAAAATGAAATGAAAGAAAAATATCCCTACCTGTTTGAACAAGCCTAGTAGTGATCATGTGAACTCTTATCTCTAAGCAAACTGATATTGTGTTCAATTTGGTGCAAAGACACCCCATTTTCCCCTAAGTGCTTTACTAATGTAACTCCTCAAGTTGTGCATGAATTGTATGTGTTGTGATTATTTTAGTCATGTGCAACCCCTTTTGATAAATGAATGTTTTGTAATAACTCATGTGATAAGTGAACATTTAATGGTAGTGTAGATTGGTAATGATTAATTGAAATGCATATAGTGTATTGAAGTGGTTGAACTGTATGAGACTCATTGAAGTGACCAAATTATGTTCAAAAATATGACAACTGATTGAATATATGCAAGTGTTAAGATAGTGAATTGTATATCAGATTTAGGGATAATATGAATTGTGTAATGGTGCTTGGAAATGTGTTTCGGGGGCTCTCTGATAGGTAGATAAGTCAAATATTACAAAGGCAAATTTAGCAAAATTTTCTAAAATTATGGGAGTTAGTGAAAAATGTGGAGTTTGCATATCATGTTTACAAAACCAACTGATCTCTAAAATCCTCATTGTAGAACGAATGATTTTGAGTAAGGGATGATGTAAGGCCACGTAAAAGCTTGTACTCAAAACCTAGTAGCTCATAGTGCCAAGTTTTGAATATGTGTTAGGAATGTGTAAAATTGTATTGGTCTAGAAATTAAAAATCAAGAATCAAAGTTTTCAGGAAAAGTGCTATTATGCGGTCGCAAATCGAGTACGCGGACTGCATTTCTGCCGCATAATGAGTCCGTGGTTTGGTTAAAAATTGAGGACAAAATGCGGTCCATTATGTGATCGTATAACATATATGTGGACTACATAGTCATCTTATAATTTCTAAGAATTTTGTGAAGGATAGTTCTACAGTGCGTTATGTGATTGCAGAACGTGAATGCGGACCGCATTTTTGCCGCAAACCCAACCAGTTGGCCTAGTTTTTGGGAGCATTTTTGTGGTCCATTCTGCGGACTGCATTTCCACTTTGTGATTGCAAATCTGACTCGGGCTCTAATTTTTCTAACTTTTAAACCCGACCCCTTCTTCAATAAAGTACATCAACCCCTCATTTTAACAAATATTCTAAACAAAACTGGAGAGAGGGAAGGGAGAATTCTTGATAGAGAAAGCCCTACCTCCATCAATTTGATTTTCAAAGTCACCCAAGCCCGAAAATTTGCAAGTAATTGTCTTCATCTCCGTTCTTGCAGGTAAAATCCCCAACCTTTCCTCATTAGTTTTCATATTTAAACAAAAAGGGGGATTCCCATGCATTGATTCTTGAAAAATATAAGTTGAAACATACATGCATATTCTTTAAAACCACAAATCTAGTAAAGGGAATTGGGTAGGATTATGATTTGCAAAAAAGAGGGGTTGGTAACCTAAGTAAGTTTGAGTTGTATTTGTGAATTCAAATTCTAAGATATATATGTTAACTTGTGAACTAGATTGACGGTACTAAGCAAACGGTGAATTGAAAGTAGGAATTTAAAAGGAAATTCGACTCCAGGTATATATGGCTAACGTTAACCTTTGTAAAGTCACCTTGTTTGGTGTATGAGTAATTTGTATGTGTTACATATGTGGTCTATTTGTGAATTCTTGTGATTAATATGCCTTGAACATTGTTGGTTATACATTGAGATATGATGGTGTGAATAAATAGCAACAACAAGTATGTGTGTGAATATGTGAATATGGTAAGTGTTGTGTAATAAATGATGGATAGAAGTCGTAACTGATGTACTTGAAACAACTATGGTAATATCATGTGTGGATTGTCTTGGGAAATTATTGTTGTGACTTGAATTATATCCAGGATGCTGTATATGATGGAAATTGTATTGATGCTTATGAAAACTCTTTGTGAATTATTACTGTTATTGTGTGAAATGTGATTGTCCGGTGGGATCGGGTTGCGGGGCAACACAAAATTATAAGGTATTAGTTGTGGTGATAAGGGCGGCCGAGGTAATAAGGGTGGCCAGGGTAATAAAGTGGAAAAGTGATCATAATCACTATTGAAATGAAAATATATGAAAGCCGTGAAATCATTGATGTGATGAAATAATGTTGAAAAGGGAAAAGGAGAGATTGTGAAACATGTTGGCTTTGGGTTTTCCTTTCATGTGAATTTGATTATTGATTCTACTACTATTTGTTATCTGTGTATTGATTGATTTTAATTGGGGTAAAGCTTGTTCGTACATACTAGTACTATTCAAATGTACCGACGTCCCTTTTGCAGGGAATATTATTTTGGTGTTTATGTAAGGTATAGCCGGAGCTTTGTTACCAGCAAGCATCATAACACTCTTTTGTATTCTTAAAGTCTGTAGACAGGAAATGTGGATTATGAACTTATGTATGTATGTATCTATGTATTTGGTCAATGTCACTTGTAAACTACGCAAAGTAACCATGTATGTTATATATATCTCGTAGGAATGTGTTTAATTATAAATGGATATTTCACTTGACTAATGAGTAATGAAATCAATGGGTAACACGTAGGATAGAAAAGGCACCCATGTTCGCTTGACTGGAGATACCTGATCGAGCGCTGGTCATGTTCCTCGATTTTGGGGCATGACATGCTATGCATGGACCCTTATCACCTCGTGCATACGTAGCCCCCACAAATAGACGCACATATTTAATTATTTCACCTGTAGAGATAATTTTCTCTTACTACAAGGTTTGAAATAAGACTCTCTCACTCTGAAGTTCCACAATCTTCCAAGCACTTACCACGACTCAAACCGATGCCCAACACTCCAAAACTAGTCAATAATTATGCAAATCCATTAATATAAAATCATATACTCATTATAATCCTATTTATAACCATTTCTAACCCTGATAAAAAAGTTGATAAAAATCATGGCTCAATTATGAAAACATTAGAATATAGCATGACTGAGTACAAGTATAAAGTCAAAGCAGTGAGGAAATATCAATAAAAGTCCCCTAATGGTCCAAATAGTTGGTACGAGGCCCAAATATTCCATCCCGCCCAAAACATGATGATAGCAAATAGTTTTCAGTCAATATGCAGTAAAACAGTTATTCAAGACGGACTAAATAACAATCCCCAATGATACACGACCCCACACTGATCATCTAGCATGTGTGTAACCTCAATATAGCACAACGATGTGTAATCAGGGGTTTCATACCCTCAGGACAGCATTCAAAATCATTAATCACCTCAATTTGATGGATCGATGACATGAGATAAAATTGAACAAAGCAATAAGAAGTAGAAATGGGGAAACGGAGCGGTAACTCATGAGACGACTGGCCAAGTCATCACACCCCCCCCCCCTCATAAACAAACATTCATCCTCGAATGAGTCAAGAAACATACCTAAAGCCTCAAACAGGTGAGTACATTTGCTCCGCATCTCCCGCTCGGTCTCCCAGGTAGCCTCCTCTACGGGCCGACCTGCACTTTTACTGAAGTTATATCCTTTGATCTCAACATTCTATCCTGACACCCCAAAATAGCTATTGGATCCACATCATAAGTCAATTAATAATCTAACTTAACCGTGCTGAAATTTAGAATATGAGAAGGATCCCCAGTATACTTCTGGAGCATATAAATATGAAATATCAAATGCAAACTCAACAAGCCAAGTGGCAAAGCAAGCTCATAAGCCACATCTCCAATCCTCCGAAGCACCTCAAAAGGCCCAATGAACCGAGGAGTCAATTTACCCTTCTTCGCAAACCTCATAACACCCTTCATAGGTGAAACCTTCAACAGAACCTTCTCACAAACCATGGAGGACACATCCCGAATATTCTTGTCAACATAACTCTTTTTGTCTTGATTGCGTTGTACGAAGCCTCTCCTGAATCACCTTCACATTTTCTAAAGCATCTTGCACCATGTTTTTCCCTAACAGCCTAGCCTCACCCGACTCAAACCAACCAATTGGATATCTACACTGCCTCTCATACAAAGATTTATATAGAGCAATCTGAATACTCGACTGGTAGCTGCTGTTGTAAGAAAACTCTACATGTGGTAGAAACTTATCCCATGAACCTCCAAAATCAATGACACCAGCATGCAACATGTCCTCCAATATCTGAATAGTGCAGTTGGAGTGCCCGTCCATCTGAAGGTGGAAAGTTTGCTCAACTCAACCTGAGTACCCAACTCTCGCTGTACAGACCTCCAAAACTATGAAGGAAACTAAGTGCCCCTATCCAAAATGATGGAAACTGGGACACCATGAAAACAAATGATCTCCCGGATATAGATCTCTTCCAATCGCTCTGAAGAATAAGTAGTACACACAGGAATAAAGTGCGCATATTTGGTTAGCCGATCCACAACCACCCAAATAGCATCAAACTTCATCAAAGCTCGTGGGAACCAAACTACAAAGTCCATTGTGAACTGCTCCCACTTCCACTATGGAATATCCATTTGCTGAAGCAACCCACCCGGTCTCTAATGCTCATATTTCACTTGCTGACAATTGAGACACTAAGCTAAAAATCCCACAATGCCTTTCATCATTCTTGTCCACCAATAGTATTGTTTCAGATACTGATACATGTTCACTCTACCCAGATGAATAGAATACTGCGAGCTATGGGCCTCCTCCAAAATCAACTCCTAAAGCCCATGTACATTGGAAACACATATCTGGCCCTACATCCTCAACACCCCCATCACCACCAATAATCACTTCTTTGGCATCATCATGCTAAACTTTGTTCATAAGGCCAAACAAATGAGGATAATCATAATGGCGCTCTCTATGCGACCATTTAAGGAAGATCGAGAAATCACACAAGGCAATACCCGACTAGGCTTCGAAATGTCCAACCTCACGAACCCATTGTCCAAGGCCTGAACATCAACTGCAAGAGATCTCTCCCTAACTGTAATATATGTCAAACTCTCCATACTCACCGCCTTTCGGCTCAAAGCATCGGCCAGCACATTGGCCTTTCTCGGATGGTACAATTTAGTGATATCATAATCCTTTAGCAACTCCAACCATCTTTGTTGCCTCAAATTGAGATCCTTCTTCTTGAACAAGTGATGGAGGCTACGATGATCAATAAACAGCTCACAAGACATACCATACAGATAATGCCTCCAAATCTTCAACGCGTGAACATTGGCAACCAACTCCAAATCATGAATGGGGTAGTTCTTCTCATGGGGATTCATCTGATGATAAGTATAAGCAATAACTCTACCCTCCTTTATTAATACAGATCCAATACCAACTCTCGAAGCATCAGAATATACGGTATATGAACCTGAATTTGATGCCAAAACTAACACTAGAGCTGTGGTCAGAGATTTCTTGAGCTTTTAAAATCTCTCATCGTACTCATCCGACCACACAAATGAAGTACCCTTCTGAGTCAACTTGGTCAAGGGTAATGCGATAGATGAAAATCCCTGAACAAATTGGAGGTAATAACCCGCTAAACTAAGAAAGCTACGGATCTCTGTGGCTGGTAGACATAGCCCAACATTGGGGTGTCACCGGTCATGAGCATGTACTAACCAATTCAAAATAGGAATAAGTGTACATAGTCAATTATATATCTAAAACCGAGAAAATAATATAGAGGGAGAAGAATTGGGCTACAAACGCCGAGCAACTATCTAATCAATAAGCTCTCAACTCTCGCAAGCATGACTTGAAGTGTATGAATCTGCACACAAGGTGCAGAGTGTAAAGTGAGTACTCCAAATCAGTGAGTAATAATAATTAATGCAGACTGAGCGATAAGAAATCACGTAAAGACACATCAACGGGCTATAAAAAAGTAGTACAAAGCAGTGAAAGCAATGAAACAATGAAAACATGTAAAGTCACATTGGTTCAGTTTAAGCTTCTTTAGAAATGCATTTTTAACAATTAAGAAAGTAAATGACAGGCAGCTAGAAAAGATAAACACATAAAGAACCGCCACTTGGGCACAATACCAACAGAATCAGCCCCACAGGCAACACATGGAACAATACCAGCCCCTTGGGCTATATCTCATATCACAATGGGTACCCGCGCTCACCAGGGGTGTGCAGACTCTGGGAGGGACCCCTTATTGCCCAAGCGCAATATCAAGCCATCTCGTGGCATTATCACATAGGCTTTCAGCCTCATCTCAACAAGCTACCTCGTGGCGTACGACTCATGCCCTCAACCTCATAATCATAAGCCAATGTATCCTTACAACACAGGCCCTCGGCCTTACTCACTCAGAATCTCATTAGCCACTAGGGGAATATTAAAACATGATGCTCAACAAAATTATCAATTAATATATCTTTTAACATGATAAAACAAAGTAAACATTCTTGAATTATGAAAACAGTAGAATATAGCATGACTAAATACAAGTATAAAGGCAAAACAGTGAGGAAATATCAGTAAAAGTTCCCTAAGGTCCAAATAGTTAGCACGAGGCCCAAATATAGCATCCCACCCAAAGGTGACGATAGAAAATAGTATATGTCAAATACGCAGTAAAACAGTCATTTAGGACGGGCTAAGTCACAATTCCAAATGGTACACGACCCCACGCTCGTCATCTAGCGTGTGTGTCACCTAAATATACCATAACAATGTGTAATCTGGGGTTTGATACCCTCATGACAATATTTAAAATCATAACTCACCTTAATATGGTCTAAACTCTAGCTCGCGACAACTTTTCCCCTCGAATCGGCCTCAACTCACATCGAATATATCCAAAATAAGAATCACGACATCAAAATATGCTAAGGGAACGATGCCAATGCAAAAACAATCAATTTAGAATATAAATCCCGAAATTAAACAAAAGCCGACCCCCGGGACCACATCTCAAAATTCGATAAAATTTACATCAAAAGAGTCCTTATCTTCTTACAAGATCATACATATGTAAAGTCCCAAAATCCGACCACAAATGGCCCCTCAAATCCTCAAGTCTAGGTATCCAATACCAACCCCTAGTTTCCCCAATTAACCCTTAAATTTCCATAATTACAACTCCAATTCATAAAATAATACCATAGAAACGGGTTTTACGTTCAACAAATCTTACCTCAATGAAGCTCCCTTGTATTCCGTCTTCAAAATCCCCGAAAAAGCTCCAAAACTGACGTAGAAATGGTGGAATAACCCAAAATTCGAGAAGAAAATAATCTATACTTTCTGGCCCAGGCATTTAGCACGTACGGCAAAAATCTCGCTCCTACGGTACCGCTTTTGCTGTCCATGAACCGCTTTTGCGATTTTCACTTAAGCCACCTCCCGCACATGCAACCCTGTCACAACCCTAAACCCAAACCCGGTCGTGATGGTGCCTCTTGTGAAGACAAGGCTAGCCAATTAAACCCAATTCACATTTTAAAACAGTTAAACAACATAAAGCAGTCTAAAATAGGACTTATTAATACTAAGTAGTGGATATTAGCAATGAAATGAGGAAATACAACCCAACACAAGCCTAACCGGGGTGTCACAAGTCACGAGCATCTAACAACACTGAATACTCAAATGTAACTATAGAGTTTGATACTGGACTAAGAATATATAGAAAGAGATAGGGGGAACTTCGGCTACGAATGCCAACAGCTACCTAAAGACTCCTCGAAGAACCGCATGAAGCTGGAATGAATCAGGGCTGAGGAGCGGGACCACCTACGCCTAAATCTGCACATAGGGTGCAGGGAATAAAGTGAGTACTCCAACTCGTTGAGTAACAAAGTTAAATAAGAACTCAATGTAAGAAAACACGTAAGGCAGAACCAATCTATAATGAAGCAGTAAAACTAGTTAAAATTCAAGTAAAAATCGTTTTTCAATAATAAACAGGTAATTGACGGACAATTAAAGTAAGATAAACAAATAGAAGTTCGCCCCTCGGGCACAATATCAACAAATCCACATCTTGGGCAACATCTCTAAACAATACCATCCCCACGAGGTCAATCTCACATCAAAATGGGCACCACGCTCATTGGGGGTGTGCAGACTCCTGGAGAGGCCCCTTACGCCCAAACTCAATAACAAGCCATCTCGTGGCATCAAAACTAGGTCCTCGACCTCATATCAATCTAACCACCTCGTGGAATACATATCTCAGTCCCTCGACCTCAAATCAGTAACAGTGTTTCCTTACAACATAAGCCTTTGACCTTACTCAGTCAAAAATCCTCTCAAGCCCCTCGGGCAATAGTGACATCGTATTTCTCAGCCCAAACATCATTTAAAATATCATTTAAGTCTTAAAACTAAGTAAACATGGCCGGGCATGAAAACACTGGAAAATAACATGACTGAGTTCAAGTAATGAGTCAAACCAGTGAGGAAATATCAATGAAAAGCCCCGAAGGGTTCAAATAGTTGCCATTAGGCCCAAATATGGCATTCGACCCATATAATGATGATAGCAAACAGTTTTCAATCAAATACGCGGTAAAATCGTCAATTAAAACGGACCACGACTAAATCCCTAATAGTGCGTGACACCATGCTCGTTGTCAAGCATGTGCCTCACAAAAATATAGCACTACAACGTGAAATCCGGGGTTTCAAACCCTCAAAAACATCATTAAAAATCATTACTCACCTCGAGCCGGCTAAATCTCTAGATCGCGTCGCCTTTGCCCATAGACTCAACCTCCATGCGCGTCGAATCTATCAAAAATCAGAATGGGGACGTCAAAATATGCTAACGGAATGAAGCCCAAGCGAAAACAATCAATAAAAGGCACAAATATCGAAATTACCAAAACCCGACCCTCGGGCCCATATCTCGAAATTCAAAAATGTTTACACCAATGGATTCCTTATCTCCCCATGAGTTCATACATACAAAGAACATCAAAATCCATCCACAAATGACCCTTCTAATCCCAAATATTTGGTCTCAAATTTCAAGCCCTAACTCTTCAATTTCTTGCTTAGACTTCATGATTTTGTAGGTGGAATTCACATAATAATCGAGTTTTAATCCAAGAATTTTACCTCCAAACGTTTCCCCCTTGAATCCCTCTTCAATCTCCTTCAAACATCTCCAAAAACAATCAACTATGGAGGAAATAAGCCCCAAAATCGCAGACAAGACGAGCTTAAAAACATTTTTCCTATGCATATTTTCCTTCTTCGCGAACGCGGTCAAACCCTCGCGTTCACGAAGCACAAACTTATTTTGACCAATTTCCCCTCTATGAGAACAAGATACAACCTATGTGAATGCGATGCCCAATCATCTTAACCCTACACGATCATGGACACCCCTCTGTGTTCGCAATGAACAAAAACCAGCCCAGCCCCCAGGTCCATTTAACTCTATGCGAACGCGACCACCATCCCGTGTTTGCGATGAATAACCTTCCCACTCTATGTTATTACAAGCCTCACTTCGCGAACACGAACAACAACTGGACAGCTTCCTCAAAACCTTCTGTGCGATCCCGAGACTCCATACGCATCACGAAAGGCAAAATCCTGCAACAGTTGAACCTGCAATTTTCTGAAATTTCTCAACTTCAATATGGTCTGAGTGACCACCCGAAACTCACCAGAGGCCCCCGGGACCTCAACCAAAGGCATCAACATATCCTAAAACCTTATTCAAACTTGTTCAAATAATCAAAACACCTCCAATAACATCAAATCACCTAAAACATATCGGATTCAAGCCAAACTTCTTAAAATCTTTCGAATTACGCTTTTGATAAAAAACTAAACCAAACCACGTCCAAATGTTGCACATACATCCCAAATGACACAACGGAGCTATTGCATTTCTCATAATTTATTTCCAACCCCTATATCAAAAATTCGCCTATCAACTGGAAATCGCCAAAATATCAACTTCGCCAATTCAAGCCTAAAACTACCTTGAACCTCAAAAACTCATTCCGGTCATGCTCCTAAGTCATATATCACCTACCGAAGCTAACCAAACAGTCGAAACTCACATCCGAGCCCTATAAAACATATGTTAACATCTAGTTGACTTTTCCAACTTAAACTTCCTTAAAAGAGACTAAGTGTCTCAAACCTTGCCAAAATTATTTCGGATTTGCTTCAAATGACCTGATACCATAAAACAAGGATAAGAAAGCACAAAGAGGCAGAAATAGGGGAAACGGAGTGGTAACTCATGAGACGACTGGCCGGGGCGTCATAGACCCTATCTCCGCATCTGTGGTCACACAGGTGCGGTTCACATACTGCATCTACGATTTTCACTCAACAAAGCCATTGGCCACATCTGCGGCTCAAAACACACTTCTGCGGTCCCCTAGCTGCAGGTGCGATTGTGACACCAATGGAACATCTTCAGCTGCCAAAACCAACTTCCAAACTTTCCGTCAACCATCAGAAATCCACCCGAGGCCCCTGGGACCTCAACCAAAAGCACAAACGCATCATATACCACTACTCAAACTTGTATCAATCCTCAAAACACCTCAAACAACATCGAATCCACCAAAACACATCGGATTCAAGCCTAAGTTTCCAAATTCTTCAAAATTACGCTTCAGATTAAAAAGTCTACTAAATTACGTTTGAATGACCTGCAATTTTGCACACACATCCCAAATGACACAACGGTCCTACTGTAACTCCATAAATTCGATTCCAACCCCTATATCAAAATCTCACCTATCAACCAAAAAACGCCAAAATTCTAATTTTGTCAATTCAAGCCTAAATCTACTCCGAACCTCAAAAACATATTTCGATCACGCTCCAATATCCCAAATCACCTCCCGAAACTATCTGAATCATCAGAACTCACCTCCGATCCCTCTAACATATAAGTCAACATCTGGTTGACTTTTCCAACTTAAGCTTCCTCAAAAGAGACTGTGTCTCTCAAAATTTACTAAAACCTTTTCGAACCCGAGTCAATCAACCTGATCACACATTCAAATGATAAACAAAGAAATAAGAAGTAGAAATGGGAAAAATGAAGCGGTAGCACATGAGATGACTGGTCGGTTCATCACAATATAGACCATGTATTTAACTCAGAGTGAGAAGAAATAACTTTTACCCCATAGAAGATGATAAAAATGACACTCTAAAAATGGTCCAAAATAGCCTCCCATGGATGAAATAAAGTGAAATTAAGCCGAATCCCCAAATTTTAAAAGAACACTGTGTAGGCCTTTCCGCTTCGCGATCACAAAAATCCCTTCGCTATTGCAAAGCCAGCAACAGCGCCCTAGAGTTTCCTCAATCTCGATCGCGAACCTCCACATGCGATCACAAAGATATACCTCCCAGAACTACGCGTTCGCAAACCAAATGACGCATTCGCATAAGGCAAAAATCCATTGTCAATCAATCCCTTATTCGCGGTCATGTACATCCACTCGCGATGCATAACGCCAGTCGTCCCAAAACAACTCTACGCGATCGTGGACTTCCAATAGCAATCGCATTATGGAAACCAGCAACACCCATGATTGCAACTTCAGCAGATCCCCCAAGTCAAATTCCAAACCATTAACCATTCAAAATACACCCGAGGCCCTCGGGACCTCAACAAATCATACCAACCAGTCCTTAAACACATTACGACCTTGCTAGAGACCTTTAATCACATAAAACAATGTTGACGAATCGCACACCAATTCAAGCTAAATGAACATTAGAACTTCATCTACATTCGATGCCGAATCCTATCAAATCACATCTGATTGACCTCAAATTTTGCACACAAGTCACATTCGACATCATGGACCTACTCTAACTTCTAAAATTAGAATCCGACCCCGATATCAAAAATTCCACTTCCGGTCAAACTTCTCAAAAACCTTGAAATTTCTAACTTTCGCCAAATGACCCCAAAATGACTTACAGACCTCCAAATCCACTTCCGGAAGCGCTCCCAATACTAGAATCACTATGCGAAGTTATTCCCAAAGTCAAAATTTTACACGGGCATCGATAACATTTAAATGCACTGCAATCCAAATTTATGAAATTCTTCCATAATGTCAACTTTCACAATAGGCTCTGAAATGCTCCGGGATCATCCAAAACCCGATCTGGACATACAACCCAAGTCCAAATTTATCATATGAAACCATTGGAACCTTAAATCCTGATTCCAAGGTCGTTGACTCAAAAATCAAACATTCGTCAATTCTTTCAACTTAAAAGCTTCTGAAATGAGAATTTTCTTTCCAAATCAACTCCAAGCTTCATTCAATTCCAACCGCACGCAAGTCATAATACCTTAAGTGAAGCTACTAATGGCTTCAAACTGCCAAACGACGTGCTTGTAAATATAGTAAGTGACATGTCCTCTCCAAGATCTGGAATAAGGGGGACTTTGAGTGGAGTCGTTTCAAGCATGTCACAATTTCTTTTAGCCTGCTCATTTACTACTATAGTATGTAACTTGACAATCTTATCAACAAAATTTGTAGAATGTGAATGGTTTTCCGATCATAGTTATGCGACTAGATCTAGAAAATCATGCATGTTTTTTAAATTTGACCGAAGATTGTGAAGGCACCTAATATAGTGGTCAACAAGTTAGCTAAAGAAGTTGCGACATATTTGGTATTGCTACAATCGAAGGTACCCTGATGCCTAATTCTGGAGGGGACATGTCACTCCTCGTGCCTCTAACAAATGAACAGAGCAATTCGATTCAACATTTTCTTTGGACTATTATATAACATTGAAAAAAAACTCAAATATCATTTGCAAAACGGAGGAAATATAAAGAGAGGAATTAGAGAATGCATGTGGATGAAAACAAAGGAACAAAGATGGAGTCTTTTATAGTTAGTTTGAAGAGGCAAGCCAGAGTTGAAAAGAATTCAAACATTACTAGAATTCCGAAAAAAGCGACTAAAACCGGTCGCTAAACTACCGAAAATAATAAAATAAATAGTTGAAATAAAATAGCGACCAAGGTTGGTTGCTATTTGGTTGCTAAATTAGTTAAAATGTTGACTGAACTGGTCAGACTTGTTTGGTCAAAAGTTTACTGAGACAAGCGACCAATGTTGGTCGCTAAAGTGGGACCTACCTACAAATTTGTAATAATTATATTATTATTTTAAAAAAATTATAAAATATAAATATATATAATATAAAATTGGCGACTAACGTTGGTTGCTAAATAAAAGGTAGGCAGTTAACGGCCAACTTTGGTCGCTTAAATGGGACCCAGTTATACCATTTTAATAATTATATTATTAATTTAAATATTAGGTAAAATATAATTAAATCTTATTTAAATTTAGCAAAATAGATCTCTATTCAGGTCAACAATGCTCAAAATTATAAATCACTTTTGTATTTACTATCTAAATAATATAAATGTAAGTCGTTAATACTTTTGTGTACAAGGGATAAATAGTACTACGAAGCGTGCGTGTCTGTCTTTCTCTCTCTCTCTTTATATATATGTATATATATATACACACACACACATACACACACTATTAGGTAATACTGTATCGAATATATAGCTTATATATAATATATATTCTTACAATATACTATGCACTGACTATAAGAGTATTAGATAATATTGCATCGAATATATAGCATATATATATATATATATATATATATATATATATATATACTTACGCTATACTATGCACTGAGTATAAGTGTATTAGGTAATACTATATCGAATATAGCTTTTATATATATAATATATACATACTTGCGCTACACTATGCACTAAGTATAAGTGTATTAGGTAACACTATATCGAATTCAGCTTATATATATTATACATATATTTACAATATACTATGCACTGAGTATAAGTATATTAGGTAATACTGTACCGAATATATATATATATATATATATATATATATATATATATATATATATATATACACACTTACGCTATACTATGCACTGAGTATAAGTGTATTAGGTAATACTGTATCGAATATAGCTTTTATATATATATAATATATACTTACGCTATACTATGCATTGAGTATAAGTGTATTAGGTAATACTATATCGAGTATAGCTTTTATATATATATATATATATATCTATATATATACTTACCGTATACTATGCACGGAGTATAAGTGTATCAAGTAATACTATATCGAATATAGCTTTTATATATATATATATATATATATATATATATATATACTTACGCTATACTATGCACTGAGTATAAGTGTATTAGGTAATACTACAGCGGAAATTTATATGCATAATTTTATATATATAAATATATATATATATATATATATATATATATATATATATATATATATATATAAATATATATATTTACGCTATTCTATGCACCGAGTATAAGTGTATTAGGTAATACTATATTGAATATAGCTTATATACATATAATATATATACTTACGCGCTATACTATGCACTAAGTATAAGTACAGTAGCTAATAGTATATCGAATATAACTTATATATATAATATATATAGCTTAAATTAAATTAAAATCCTAAACTTATACTACATATGGTCATTATTTTAAATTGGTTAAGAGTAATATAATTTTTTTTGAAATAGAAACCAATTTTGGTTGCCATTTTGGTCGGATAGTCAAAAAATAGCAACAAACATTGGTCGCTACTACGTGTCTCTCCTTCTCCACCTCCTAAAAGTTCAAGGTTAGAATTACAATTTATATCTTTTGTGTATAGATATAATGTTTTGTTTATTAGCTATGAATTAGTTTCAATTGATTAGTGTTTCATTTGAGTATTTAACATTGTATTTTATAGAAATCTAGGGTTTAGGTTGTATTTAACATTATTTAACTTTATAGAAATCTAGGGTTTATAGAAATCTAAGAATTAGGGCATGGATTGAATTTTTAAAATATAATCATAACTTTTAGTTTATGTTTAAACTTGTAGGATATAAATTGAAGCTTTTAGGTATAAGTTGAATTTTTAGGATATAAATTGAACCTTTTAGGATATGAGTTGTACCTCTAGGATATGAATTGACTTTTAGTTTATGTTTAAACTCATAGGATACGAATATAAGTTTTAGTTTTTAGGTATTGTTCTTGTGAATTGAGCTTGTAGGATATAAATTGAAGCTTTTAGGTATGAGTTGAATTTTTAGGATATACATTGAGCCTTTTAAGATATAAGTTGAATCTTTAGAATATGAGTTGAACCTTTAGGATATGAATTGAACTTTTAGTTTACGTTTAAACTCGTAGGATACGAATATAACTTCTAGTTTTTAGGTTTTGTTCTTGTGCATTGAACTCGTAGGATATAAATTGAAAATTTACGATATGACTTGAACTTTTTAGGATATGACTTAAACTTTTGTGGATATGAATTGAAGCTTTAGGATATGAATTGAACATTTAAGATATGACTTGAACTTTTGTAGATATGAATACCTTTAGGATATGAATTGAAATATTGGTATATGTTTTGAAATTTTTGATTGGGGGAGGATTTTGTAGAAGAGGTTGATGACGTTATTAGATATGCAATGAAACTTCAACCAAGAATAACTAAGACACTGTACTTGGCAGAGTGTGCCTTTAACTATTCTTCTCATTAGCGACAATGATGATGAGAAGGCAATGGCATGTGTTTCAAATAGTGATGGTGTAGGTAGGAATTTACTATTTTCTAAGTAGATAAAAGAAGAGCTTATAGAGGAATTTTGTACTTCATTTTTCATGAGGAAAAGAAGTTAGATTGAGAGTGACAAGGTTGATGAAGACGAAATATTTTCTGTCGTTTGTGGTAGTTCCCATAAAACAGAGATCATATGACTCTATGATAACAAAGATTATATGAAGTTTTGTTCTCAACTTTCTTTCAAGTCTGATCCGTGCAAGCTTAATGTGATATTGGTGATATTTTTCATATTCAAACAATGGTTTGACCTACAAAAGTAATAAAATGCTTTTAAAAAGAATTAAAGGTAAAAAAGTTATCAACATCCTTCTCTACCAAGAAAAACGTTTTACCTTTAATTCTTTTTAAGAGAATTTTCATACTTTTGCTAGTTAAATCATTGTCTGAATCCGAAGAAATATCACTAGTATCACATTAAGCTTGTACGGATTAGACTTGGAAGAAAGTAGAGAACAAAACTTCCTATTATCTTTGTCATCACAAAGTCTTATGATCCCCGTTTTATGGGAACTACCATGACCAACGGAAAACATTCCATCTTCATCAACCTTGTCACTATCAATCAAACTTCTTTTCCTCTTGGAAAGTGAAGTAGAGAATTCCTCTGTAACCTCTTTTATCTACTTAGGAAATGTTAAATCCTACCTACACCGCATGTCATTGCCTTCTCATTATCATTGTAGCTAATGAGATCAACAATTGATCAAAAACACACACTGTCAGGTACTGTATCTAAGTTATTCTATGTATCCAAGTTCATCCCGAGTAATAGTAAAACGAGAGTAATCACCAAAGACACCAGACAATTTTATGATGCTAATGAAGCAAGCTGAGCTATTCAATAAAACTCGTATTATAAAGAAGAAGAAAGAGAGTGATTCAGAAAGGAGGGTCGAGCCTCGACTATATACATGTAAGTTTTTTACTTTTCTTTAATTATTTAGATCTATTTTATATAAATTTTGAAATACTAATTCAATATAATTTTTTATATTGGTTCGCTTCACATGTGACGTGGGAGAATTCATACGCAATCAACTACCTAATGAATCGGGCAAGGCAATCTATGTTTCGGACGAGGATGCTGAAAGAACACTCCTTGAGTACTTTATATACTTTGAACTAGACAAAAAAACTTAGTTCTATTGTGTTAGTTCTTTTTAGTTCGAATAGGCTTGTAATAAGCGTTAACTTAGTTTTGTTAGCTTAATGTATTAGTTCTATTTAACTTTATACTTTGTTGCATTTAATTGTTATAGTCGTTGGCATAAAATGCCTGTTTAGGATGTTTGGTAAGCTGGCAGGTGGTGTAGATGCCAAAACATGCAGTTTCTGGAAAAAATATACCAAGAAAAACGACCAACTTTGGTCTCTATTAGGTCGCTTTTCACTTTAAAAAAATAATTTTCTGGGCAATAGCGACCAACCTTGGTCGCTATTTAACCAAATTTACAAAAGAAGCGACCGCACTTGGTCGCTGTTCCATTAAAATATACAATTTCTAAAAATATAGTGACCAAAATTGGTCGCTTATCTTTAAAAAGTAAATTAAATTCTTGAATTTAACGACCAACTTTGGTCTCTATTGTCCAGATTTTAAAATATAATATTTGGAGTAGAGACTAAAGTTGGTCGCTTTTTAATGATTAATAGTAAATAGAAAAATATATTTTATATTTAGAGACCAACTTTACTCGCCAAATTTATATTATTAAATTAATAAAGCGATCAAAGTTGGTCACTATAGTCAAAACCCGGAATATTTGGTCCTTTTAGCTTAGAGACTAATGTTGCTCGCTAATTAGCGACCAACTTTGGTTCCCAAATAAAAGGGACCATCAATATAGCTACCAAACGTATTTGGTCAATTTTTGGGGTATAAACGACCAACTTTCATTGCTTTTTTCTGAACTTCTAGTACTGTAAAATTATAAAATACGGGAAGCTTGTAAATAATTTTCTATATTGCTTTACAATTAGATTTCACAATTCAAAGTTATATCTAACTTAAAAACCTACCAAAATATGGATTTAGTTTTTGATTGCATGGCTAAATTAGCTTTGTTTCTTTATTTGTGCGGTCAGAAATGTATAAACCTTAAAGTTGTTTCCTTATCTGCATATGCACTAACTTGTAAACAAACTTATTTCCTACCTACTTTCTAGCTAATTTATAATACTGATCTTGCTAGGTTTTTGACTCACTAATGTGATAAGTTGATTGATTTGTATTGATTGAACTATATAATGCTCGCATTCATGTCACATCAAGAAACTATAGGAAAAAAAATAACAAAAATTCGATTTAGTTTATCATAATTAATTAATTCATACGTTAATCGTATCCTGAAATAAGAAAAAAATCACGGCTTATCAAATTATCACTGTCTTACGTAAATATATTACTAGACTACGATTAAGTTTAGATTTAATTAACTGTTTTATTCTTCACAACGTCTTCTTTAATATGCAGATCAGACATAGAAGAGTTTTAATTTTTTGGAGGCAGGATCAACATAACAATAACCCTTGACACAAAAATAGCGTATCCCAATAGTCATAATCTCTAGTTTGAGTCAGTTAAAAGTTATTATCAAAAGACTTTAATTTCTTCTTCTAAGTACTTAATGATAGCCTTTTTCCTTTCAGTTTAGTTAATCAAAGAAAACCCGTTGTTGTATTACACCTTGTTAGTGCCATTTTAAGTGTCCTAGTTGCTACGGATAAATACTATTTTTAACGTTAATGTCATGAAATAAACTGAGTAGTTTTCACCAAGTAACTTGTCGAAGAAAACAACTTGTCCAAGAGAGTAAGGAGGGAAATGAGCATAGATTAAAATCGCTTTCCTTTGGTCAAACACAAACGGCTTATACGAAATACTTATTGCTAATCTCAACAGTCTAACTAAACTATATGGACTAAATTAAAATAATTACAATTGGAATGAAATAAGTATGTAACTAAGCAAACTAAACTTGAGGGCACCTTCTTCACTGCACCATAGAATCTGACGTTAATCGGTAGTTTAACCAAGTAATTTAAACACATACATCATACACAAACATAAAATAAGTTGATAATGTCTAATTGAAATTCAGAAAATAATTCTTCTTTTTCTCCCTAGAGAACCTAGAGTGATAATATGCACCCCACCTGGCGGGCATCATGTTTTCCTTTTGTTTTTTTTTTCTCCAAAATCTCTGAAAATTTGCATTACCGAAATGGTGCATTGATCTATAGATATTGCATTTGCACGTAAGTTTTCCTTCTAAAAGAAGAAAAAACAAACAGAAATATCGAGATCACTGTACCAACTTGGTGGTGCCAATTCACTTATTTTAGGAAAAAGAAAAATAAAAGGAGAAGTCTGATGTCCACCAGGTGGAGGAGCAGATTACTACTTGGTTCTCAAGCAGAAAAAGAAAGTATTATTTGAAGTCCAACTAAAGATTATCGACTTACCTTATATTTTTATATATGTTGTATGTGCTCAAATAATTCGGTTAAAAGGCCAATCAAAGAAAGATAATTATCAAATGTACCATGCTCATTTAATATATACTAGCGAAAGCTTAGTGCATCCAACTATTTTTTTTAGATAGAGAGGAATAGAGAATGCAATTGAGGGGTGGAAAACAAGCTAACAAAAAAAGGATTTTTATAGTTGGTGTGAGGGGTTTTTACAAGATAAAATATAAGATCTTGTAAATAACTTTCTATATTGAATTGATTTACCTTTGATTTGATCAGAATCTAAAATTAGTCCAAAACCGTTCAAACTTTAAAAACCTTCCAAGAACATAATCTTAGTTAGAAACCAAACATCATAGAATGGTCAAATTATTAAAATAAATTCTTTATTTGCCAGCCAACATTTAAATACCTTAAAAAGTTGTTATCTCTATATACATTCCTTTGTTAGCGATTTAATTTCCTACTTTTTACTCCCTCCGGTTTACTAGATCAATTTGCTTTTAGCATGTCCATTAATAAAATATAAAATTTTACACAAAATATCTACTATAACTAAATTATTCCTAATTAAACATTTAATGTGAAGAGTAAGAAAACCTTTTAGGAGTATATACATGGGGATTATTTTGTAAAACTAAATTAAAGTCTTTCTTGATTACATAATTGGACACTTATTTTGAATCAAAATAAAAAAGTAAATTGACCACTTATTGTGAACAAGAAGGAGTAATCTATAACAATAATCTTGATATAGTTTAAATTTATTTGACTTGTCAGCTTTCGTTGTTCGAGGATGACTATTATTTATTGTCGGTGTGAGGGGGGACGACATTTATGATTTTTCTTGTAAAATGCAAATTCACACATATATGCGCGTAAAAATCTAGCCTAATAAGAGTTGTACTATAATATTTTGCTGTTTGATTCATAGTTTTAGGTGGTATTTGGCGATTTGATCATGCGAGCAACTCCATATGATATTTTTGAACTTGTATGCATGTTTGACTTGGAGTTCCGAGAGCTCGGATGAGTTTTGAATTGGCTACAGAGTAAGTTTTGGACTTAGAAAAGTGTTGGAGTGCTTCAATTCTGGTGCTGGCCTCAGACCTCACAATTGCGAGGTTAGGCTTCACATTGTCGATATGGCAGCATCTCCCTCACGTTCGCATTTGCGAGCTACTTCCTTGCATTTGCGAAGAGTAGCTGGGCACCTCAGGTTCACATTTATGATTGAGAAGTAGGAAGGGGGGGGGGGGGGTAGGGGGACTTAGTCGCATTTGCAATCATTTGGCTCGCAATTGGGAAGACCATAGTGTGCATTTGTGAAAAAATCATTGAAAATGCAATGGTAGGAAAGATGTTGGGACTTCATAATTACAAAGGGTTTCTCACATTTACGGGGTTTGTAATTGCGAACCCCACGTGCGCAATCGGTCCGAGTTAGATGTAATTCTCTCTCATTCTTCAAATTTTAAAAATAAGAAAACTCTAGAGGTAATTTTCCGAAGAGATCTTCTTCTAAGTGATTCTAACCTATTTTCTTTCAATTTTGCATTATATTTCATAAGTTTTCAACCTAAAATCTAGGATTTTCATGGTAGAAATTGGGGGTTTGGTAAGAGTTAGAGAATATTCTAAAATAGAAATTTAGACCTCTAATTAAGGTTGGATTTCGATACAAATTATATAACCAGGTTGGGGGTGAATGGGTAATCGGGTTTTATGACGACCTGGCCAGTTATCTCATGAGTTACCGCTCCATTTCCCCCATTTCTGCTTTTTATTGCTTTGTTCAGTTTTATTTCATGTCATCGGGTTGATCGAATCAGGTTCAGCGAGGTTTTGGCAAGGATTGAGACACTAGTCTCTTTTGAGAAAGTTTAAGTTGGAGAAGTCAACCGCATGTTGACTTATGTATTAGAGAGCTCGGATGTGAGTTTTGATGGTTTTTATAGTTTCGTGAAGTGATTTGGGATATAAGAGCATGATCGGAATGTGTTTTGGATGTCCGGGTTAGATTTAGGCTTGAATTGGCGAAATAGGATTTTTGGCATTTACCGGTTGATAGGTGAGATTCTAATATAGGGCTCGGAGTAGAACTTTGAGAGTTGCAGTAGTTCCACTGGACCATTTAGGATGTGTGTGCAAAATTTTAAGTCATTCGGACGCGGTTTGGTTGGGGTTTTTTATCAAAAGCGGAATTTAGAAGTTTTGTAATCCTTTGGCGTGAATGCGATGTAATTATGGTGTTTTGATGTTGTTTTGGGCATTTCGAATGTTGGAAAAAGTTTGAATGAGGTCATGAGATATGTTTGCATACTTGGTTGAGGTCACGAAGGCCTCAGGTAAGTGTTGGAGGGTTGAACGGACCATTTTATATTAAAGAAAAGTTGTAAATTTTGGTTTCAGCTGTTGCAGCTATTTTGTTCTTCGCATTCGTGAAGGGTCAGGAAGGGAGGCATTAGATTTGGCGTTCGCCTTCCCGACAGGGGTTCCCGCATTTACGAAGGGTAGGAATGGGAAGCATCATGTTCGCGAGATGCTTGGTCGCATTCGCGGTGGTTGGTGAGGCGAAGGCATCGCATTCACGATGATGTGATCGCGTTCGCGTAGGAAAATTTTGGTCAATGGAATTTTTTTGCTTTGCGAACGCGAGGCTTTGACCAC
Source organism: Nicotiana benthamiana (assembly GCA_034376525.1). NCBI lineage: Eukaryota > Viridiplantae > Streptophyta > Magnoliopsida > Solanales > Solanaceae > Nicotiana > Nicotiana benthamiana. The sequence goes on along the minus strand of CM067339.1, from coordinate 145,298,509 downwards.
ATTCGCGAAGAAGGATTTCCGATTGCTAGGCAGAATATTTAAAAAGCTATTTCACGAGTTTTGGCCTAAGATCACCATTTTTTACTCGGTTTTGAAGCTTTTTGAGAGAGAATGAAGTGGGAATCAAGTAGAACATGTTAGAGGTAAGAGTTTCGGACTTAATACTTGATCCTACTGTGATTTTTGCCTGATTAAACATGAAATATTAGGAATTTGAAACCTAAATTAGGGATTTATCGTGGAAACTAAAGACATTAATCTAGGGATTTAAGGGACCATTTGTGGTCGGATTTTGGTATTCTTGGTATGTATGAACTCGTGAGAGGATAATGATTCCGTTAATGATATTATTAGCCAGTTTCAAGACGGGTCCCTAGGGTTGGGTTTGGCCAATTTCAAAAACTTTGGTATAATTTGATTTATTTCACATGCGCTTCTCCCTTTAGCCGATTCTAATGTTATGATTCTGATTTTGGGTAGATTCAGTGTGAGTTGAGGCCGAGGCAAGAGGGAAAGGCGTCGCGGAGTAGTAATTCATCCAGTTTGAAGTAAATAACCACTGTAAATGTGGAACTAAGGGTAAAAAACCCGATAATCGAATTGTTTTGATAAATGTGGTGACGCAGATGCTAGGTGACGAGCGTGTGGGCGTGCATCGGTAGGGATTGTGACTTGGTCCCTCTCGCATCAACTATTAAGCTGCATATTTGATTTTAAATCTTATAATATTTCGTACTTTAGACATTTATAGTGTATTATGGGTTGTATGTCATGTTTGGGGCCTTGTGCCGACTTGTTGAGACCCTTAGGGGAATTTTTACTATTTTTCCTCAGTCTAATTGTTTGAAAAGCATATCCTCAATCATGTTTTACCTATTTATTTTTTAAAACTAGTTTTATCACTCTATTTCATAAATGTGAGGATTGTTTGGACTGAGTTCCCTGAATTCTCTATTATGCCCGAGTGGCTGTAAGGTCAATGACTGAGAGAGCTTGAGGACCTAAATTTATATATATATAGTAGATCGGGCTGCGCACTGCAGCGATATGACGTTTGGGTTGTATGAGGCCCTCCGAAGTCTGTATACCCCCACTGAGCGTAGTCGATTATAAATAATGGATCAGGCTACACGCCGCATCGATTACTATGATTGTTACTATTATGAGATATTAATGAGCTTCTATGTTGAGAGTGAGTATTGAGTCACGAGAGCTGAGTTATGAGTGACTGAGAGGCTGCCCAGGAGGCCATATTATGAGTGATTCCTTGCCTTAGGGGCCCATTTATGATATTTCACTTATTTTACTCTTCTTTTAAATAAGCCTCTATTGAAAATTTCTAAGTAAATGATTTCGAGTAATTCCAATTGAAATTGATGTTCTTATGACGAAACTGGTTTATATTGTGGAGTTGATCTATTATATTGTTGTTTACTCCTTTATATGATTTAAGCTGCTCGTCACTGCTTTTAGACCTTATTTTCTTTAGTTACTTACTGAGATGGCGTACTCACGTTACTCGCTGCACTGTGTGTGCAGATCCAGGTGCCCGAGTGGCAGAGTGAGGCTCCTCAGCATTTTCAGAGTTACCCCGGAGATTACAAGGTAGATGCATGGTGTTCGTAGCCTACTTTCTTCCTCAATCCTTGTATTTATGCATATTAGACTTGTTTTGTACCTGATATTCAGATTTGTATATTTAGAGTCTCTAGACTCGTGACACCAGATGTTTGGACTGTGTTGGTTTAATATTTTTTTATTTTCGCACATTTGAGACGTTTTTATTCATTTTTAGGAAAATTCGAGATTTAAACCTATGTAGAAAATGGTTTTGTAAAAGAATTTGATGTGATTAATAGTTCAGGTTGGCTTGCCTAGTAATGTGATAGGCTCCATCAAGACCGGGTATTTGGGGTCATGACAAGTTGGTAACAGAGCCTAGGTTACATAGGTCTCGCGAGTCATGAGCTGGTTTAGTAGAGTCTCGCGAATCAGTACGGACACGTCTGTACTTATCCTCTGGAGGCTACAAAACCTCTAGGAAAAACTTCACAGTCTTGAAATTCTTGTCATGTGGAGTTGTTGATCCAAGTACTAAAATTATGTTATTCCATTCTCTCACAGATGTTGAGGACCATGCTATCTGGCAGGATAGACGACCACCAGTACCACAAATTGGGGTCACTACAGGCCGAGGACACGGGCGAGGATATGGTAGAGGCAAAGTTGCTAGGGCAACACCTGCAAATCCACCAACTGCCTCGGTTCAGGATCAGGTCCTAGTTGTGGACTCAACAGCAGCACCAGCTGTGCCTATTGTGATTCCAAGCCTTCAGGAGGCTTTAGCACTGATTTTATTAATATATAATAGTTTGGCTCAGGCAGTCTTAGTTACTACGACCGCAACCACTTCTCAAGCTGGGGAGGTACTCAGACTCCCGTTGCTCGCACACTTGAGCATGTCGTGCAGGGACTTCAGACACCAGGGGGCACCTCTAACCCAACTAGTTGCACTAGCTCAGGAGTATGTCGTAGTAGTTATGCCGGATGATGAGAAGCGTCAATTATAGAGGTTTGGTAGACTTCAGCCTCCGACTTTCAGTGGTGCAGAGGGCGAGGATGCCTAGGGTTTCTTGGATTAGTGTTAGAGGATGCTTTGTACAACGGATATTCTAGAGACCAATGATGTAGCATTTACTACTTTTCAGTTTTCTAGAGTTGCCTTTACTTGGTGGGGGCTTATGAGAGGCGTAGGCCTGTTGGTACAACGCCCTTACCTAGCAAAAATTCTCTGTTCTCTTTCAGGAGAAGTATGCGCCACAGTCTCACCGAAAGGAGCTGCGCAGGCAGTTTAAGCAGTTGCATCAGGGAGAGATGACAATGACACAGTATGAGATGCAGTTCTCTGAGTAAGCTCGTCATGCGGTCTGGTTGGTTCCCACAGATCGAGAGTGGATCTGGAGGTTTGTTGATGGCCTCACATATCAACTTTAGATTCTCATGACTAAGGAGCGGGTATCAGGTGCTACTTTCGAGGAGGTTGTTCACATCGCCTGTGAGATTGAGTCAATTCGTCGCTTCAAGCGAGATGAGAGGGAGGAAAAGAGGCCTCGGGGATCTGCTGGCTTTGGTAGCACTCCTTCAAGGGTTAATTTTAGCACGGTAGGGGCATCTATTCATGTAAGCTTAGTCAGCTCAACCAGGTTATCATGGGGCATCATCGAGTCACGGTTCCCACAGTTATCATTAGGGTCATTCATCACTCAATGCCCTTCCAGCCCAGAGTTAGTCATGTGCTCTATCAGTTTAGGGTTCTTCCATGCTAGGTCTTTCTACTGGTCAGCCTGGTTCCAGGGGTTCACATTAGTCCCCATCTCTAGCACCACAGAGTTGTTATGAGTGTGGAGAGTTTGGGCATATGAGGAGGTAGTGTCCTCATCTACTTAATGGTCAGTCTCAGTAGAGGGATCACCCTAGAGGGGGAGGTTGATCAAGTGGTGATCAGGCTCGTTTTTATGCCCTCCCAGGCAGACCAGGTTTTGTTACTTCAGATGTCGTGATTTCAGGTGTTGTTTTAGTCTTCCACAGAGATGCCAATGTATTATTTGATCTTGGTACTACGTTTCTTATGTTTCATCACACTTTGCCCGTTATTTGGATATGCACTGTGAGTCTCTTATTTATTATATTTATGTATCTACTCCGGTGGGCAATACTATTGTTGTAGACCGTGTGTACCGGTCTTGTGTGGTGACTATTGGGGGTCTACAGACCTGAGTGGATCTTTTATTATTGTGCATGGTGGATTTTGGACATGGATTGTTTATCTCTATGTCGTGCTATTCTGGTGTAACATGCTAAGACAATGACATTGGCTATGTGTTTCTTGCAGACCTTCCGAGCATGCTACCAGACAGGGATATTGATTTTTGTATTGACCTGGTTCCGGGAACTCAGCCTATTCTTATTCTGATGTATCATATGTCACCAATAAAGTTGAAAGAGTTAAAGGATACTCGAGGTCTCCTTGATAAGAGGTTCATTCAACCTAGTGTGTCGCCTTGGGGTGCGCCAGTTCTGTTTGTGAAAAAGATAGATGGCACTATTAGGATATGCATTTATCATAGCCAATTGAACAAGGTTACAATTAAGAACAAGTATCCTTTACACCGCACTGATGATTTATTCGACCAGTTTCAGCAAGTGAGAGTGTTCTCCAAGATTGATCTCTGTTCAGGTTATCATCAGCTGTAGATTATAGACTCGGATATTCTTAATATATCTTTCAAGACCGGATATGATCATTATAAGTTCTTGGTGATGTCTTCTAGGCTAACCAATGCACCAACAGCGTTCATGAATTTGATGAATAACATATTACAGCCTTATCTCGACTCGTTTATCATAGTCTTCATTGATGTTATTCAGGTGCATTCACTTAGCCAGGAGAAGCAGGCGGAGCATTTCAGAGTTGTGTTGTAGAGAGTGAGGGAGGAGAAGCTTTATGCAAAGTTCTCCAAGTGTGAGTTTTTGCTTAGTTCATTGGCTTTCTTAGGGAACGTGATGTCTAGTGAGGGTATTCAAGTTGATGCGAAAAAGATAGAGGTGGTTCAATCTTGGCCCAGACCATCCTCAGCCACACAGATTCACAGCTTTCTTGGTTTGGCTGGTTATTATCACCGGTTTGTTTAGGGATTCTAATCTATCACATCGCCCTTAACCAAGTTGACTTTGAAGAGTGCTTCATTGTATGGTCGGACGAGTGTGAGGAGAGCTTTCAGAATCTCAAGACGGCTTTGACCATAGCTCCAGTGTTAGTTTTGCCATCAACTTCAGGTTCATATACCGTGTACTGTGATGCTTCGGGAGTTGGTATTGGTTGTGTATTGATGCAGGAGGGTAGAGTTATTACATATGCTTCTCCTCAGTTGAATCCCCATGATAAGACCTACCCCGTTCATGATTTGGAGTTAGCTGCCATAGTTCATGCATTGAAGATTTGGAGGCATTACTTGTATGGTAGGTCTTTTGAGGTGTTTACTAATAATCGTAGACTCCAGCACTTGTTCAAATAGAAGGATCTCAGTTTGAGGTAGCGGAGGTGGTTAGCGTTGCATAAGGATTATGATATTACTATTTTGTACCATCCGGGGAAGGCTAATGTTGTGGCAGATGCTTTGAGCCGAAAGGCAGTAAGTATGGGGAGTTTGGCATACATTCCAGTTGGGGAGAGACCTCTTGCGGTTGATGTTTAGGCCTTGGCCAATTGTGTCATTAGGTTGGATATTTTTCATCCTAATCGGGTATTGGCTTGTGTGGTTTCTCGGTCTTCCTTATATGATCGCATCAAAGAGCACCAGTATGATGATCCGTATTTTCTTGTCCTTAAGGACAGAGTTCAGCATGATGATGCCACAGATGTGACTATTAGTGTAATGGGGTGTTGAGGATGCAGGGTCGCATATGTATTCCCAATATGGATATGATTCAGGCGTAGATTCTGGAGAAGGCACACAGCTCTTGGACTTCTGTTAATCTTGGTGCCAAAAAGATGTATTAGGACCTGAAGCAGCATTATTGGTGGAGAAGAATGAAGAAAAACGTTGTGGGATTATTATCTCGATGTCTCAATTGTCAGCAGGTGAAATATGAGCATTAGAGACCAGGTTTGAAAGTTGAGATAAAAGGATATAGCTTTAGTGAAAGTGCAGTGGAGAGGTTAGCCCGTGGAGGAGGCTACCTGGGAGACCAAGTGGGAGATGCAGAACAGATATCCTCACCTATTTGAGGCTACGGAATCACGTTCGCGATGATGCAATCGTGTTCGCGTAGTGGAATTTTGGTCAATGGAATTTTTGTGCTTCACGAACTCGAGGCTTTGACCTCTTTTGCAAAGAAGGATTTCTTATCCCTGGGTAGAATGTTTAAAAAGCCATTTTTGAGAGTTTTGGCCTAAGCTCATCATTTTTGACTCGGTTTTGAATCTTTTTAAGAGAAATTGAAGAAATAATCAAGGAGAGCTTGTTGGAGGAAAGAATTTCGGACTTAATACTCGATCCTATTGTGATTTTTACCTAATTAAACATAATATTTGGGGAATTTGAAGCCTAAATTTGTCACGACCCCAGTTCCCCCTCAGTGAACTGTCTTGATGGTACCTAGTCTTACGACTTAGTAAGCCTAACAAGTGCGGAAATTAAATCAGAACTTGCAGATATATATAAATCTAAAACTAAGAATAACTAAAAGGAATGGTGTATAGTATGCTGCTCGGAATATACAGCATAATATCTCAAAACTTCTACATCACTATCCCAAAACCCGGAAAGTCAATAGAACACAAACTGAAAGAAATATAATAAAATTCTCTAACTCCGGAATGTCTGCATCAACAGTATGAGGGAAGGGTTAACACTACAAGATATAATAAAGATGGAGACTATTCGGTTTGCAGACGTGGAAGATGTACCTCGAAGTCTCCAAAAGCTCTCCTACCTCAAGTACACCACAGCGGTACTCAGTAAGTGCAAAGCCTAACCTCGGTGTGGTAGTGACGAGGAAGGTTAGGGCCCTACATATATCAAATAAAATTTAAGATTTAACAGTATGGAGTAAGTAGAATAATGAGTACAACAATGGAATAAGACAGGTTATACAATGCAACAACAAATATACAACGAACAGAATAACCACGAAAATAAGAACAACTCAACACCAATAGCAATAACAAGGATCTCTGATGATACCATCATGTAGTCCCTTTCATCACTTGTCCAGTGGATCTACCGGGATACCGTCTCGTAGTCCAATTATCAATGTGCAGGAATCTACCAGAATCTCGATCCGTAGTCCCCAAATATAAATACCCAGGGGGAATCTACCAGGTGCATTCCCGTAGTTCCATATAAAGGAATTCCGTACTTCATTTTTCATGAGGAAAAGAAGTTTGATTGAGAGTGACAAGGTTGATGAAGACGAAATGTTTTCTGTCATTTGTGGTAGTTCCCATTAAACGGAGATCATTAGACTCTATGATGACAAAGATTATCGGAAGTTTTGTTCTCAACTTTTTTTAAGTCTGATCCGTACAAGCTTAATGTGATATTGGTGATATTTTTTGGATTCAAACAATGATTTGACCGACAAAAGTATGAAAATGCTCTTAAAAAGAATTAAAGGTAAAGTGTTTTTCAACATCCTTCTCTACCAAGAAAAACGTTTTACCTTTAATTATTTTTAAAAGCATTTACATACTCTTGTCGGTCAAATCATTGTCTGAATCCGAAGAAATATCACTAATATCACAATTAAGCTTGTACAGATTAGACTTGGAAGATAGTACAGAACAAAACTTCCTATAATCTTTGTCATCATAGAGTCTTATGATCTCCGTTTTATGGGAACTGCCATGACCGACAGAATACATTCCATCTTCATCAACCTTGTCACTATCAATCAAACTTCTTTTCCTCCTGAAAATGAAGTAGAGAATTCCTCTATAACCTCTTTTATCTACTTAGTCCTTATGGCTTGCTCCTGAAAAGAATAATCAAGCAACCTTCTTCTTTAGAACAGACATTCCATTCTTTGCTTTCCCAGCACTGACCTCTCTGGTCGAATAGGAAATGTTAAATCCTACCTACACCACATGTCATTGCCTTCTCATTATAATTATAGCTAATGAGATCAACAATTGATCACAAAACACACCCTGTCAGGTACTGTATCTAAGTTATTCTCTGTATCCAAGTTCATCCTGAGTAATAGTACCACTAAAGTAATCACCAAAGCCACCAGACAGCTTTATGATGCTAATGAAGCAAGATGAGATATTCAATAAAACTCGTATTGTAAAGAAGAAGAAAGAGACTGATTCAGAAATGAGGGTCGAGCCTCGACTATATACATGTAAGTTTTTTACTTTTCATTAAGTATTTAGATCTATTTTATATAAATTTTGAAATACTAATTCAATATAATTTTTCATATTGGTTTGCTTCACAACTGACGTGGGAGAATTCATACGCAATCAACTACCTAATAAATCGGGCAAGGCAATCTAATTTTCGGACGAGGACGCTGAAAGAACACTCCTTGAGTACTTTATATTCTTTGAACTAGACCTAAAAACTTAGTTCTATTGTGTTAGTTCTTTTAAGTTCGAATAGGCTTGTAATAAACGTTAACTTAGTTTCGTTAGCTTAATGTGTTAGGTCTATTGAACTTAATGCTTTGTTGCTTTTAATTGTTATTGTTGTTGCCATAAATGCCTGTTTAGGATGTTTGGTAAGCTGGTAGGTGGTGTGGATGCAAAAACATGCAGTTTATGGCAAAACAATACCAAGAAAAACGACCAACTTTGGTCTCTATTTGGTCGCTTTTCACTTTGAAAAAAAAAAATTTCTGGGCAATAGTGACCACACTTGGTCGCTCTTCCATTAAAAATATACAATTTCTAAAAATATAGTGACCAAAGTTGGTCGCTTATCTTTAAAAAATAAGTTAAATTCTTGAATTGCGACTAACTTTGATCTCTGTTGTTCAGATTTTAAAATATAATATTTGGAGTAGAGACTAAAGTTGGTCGCTTTTTAATGATTAATAGTAAATACAAAAATATATTTTATATTTAGAGACCAACTTTAGTCTCCAAATTTATATTATTAAATTAATAAAGCGATCAAAGTTGGTCACTATAGTCAAAACCCGAAATATTTGGCCCTTTTAGCTTAGAGACTAATGTTGATCGCTAATTAGCGACCACCTTTGATTCCCAAATAAAAGGGACCATCAATATAGCTACCAGGTGTGTTTGGTCGATTTTTGGGCTATTAACGACCAACTTTGGTCGCTTTTTTCTGAACTTCTAGTAATGTAAAATTATAAAATACGGGAAGCTTGTAAATAATTTTCTATAGTGCTTTACAATTAGATTTCACAATTCAAAGTTATATCTAACTTAAAAACCTACCAAAATATGGATTTAGTTTTTGATTGCATGGCTAAATTAGCTTTGTTTCTTTATTTGTGCTGTCAAAAATATATAAACCTTAAAGTTGTTTCCTTATCGCATATGCACTAACTTGTAAACAAACTTATTTTTTACCTACTTTCTAGCTAATTTATAATACTGATCTTGCTAGGTATTTTGACTCACTAATGTGATAACTTGATTGATTTGTATTGATTGAACTATATAATGCTCGCATTCATGTCACATCAAGAAACTATAGGAAAAAAAATAACAAAAATTCGATTTAGTTTATCATAATTAATTAATTCATATGTTAATCGTATCGTGTAAGAAAAAAATCACGGCTTATCAAATTATCTAACCAAACTCTGTCTTACGTAAATATATTACTAGACTACGATTAACCTCTTGATTTGACTCATTGCTCATATACATGATATTGAGCATAATTAGCAAGAAAATTTTGGAGTCCTATTTCTTGTTTTTAGTTTTAATATCATTTTCTTAGTGTATAGAGTAGTCCTACTATGACTTTGTAAGTGCTAATCTTGTGTTTGTTTTCAAGTCGGTGAACTTGCATTTAGCAGTTATTGGTTAAGTGCAGGAAAATGTTTTTTACATTCACTATATACATTCATTTGTTAGCGATTCAATTTCCTACTTTTTACTCCCTCTGGTTTACAAGATCAATTTGCTTTTAGCATGTCCATTAAGAAAATATAAAATTTTATACAAAAATATCTACAATGACTAAATTATTCCTAATTAAGCATTTAATGTGAAGAGTAAGAAAACCTTTTAGGAGTATATACATAGGGATTATTTTGTAAAACTAAATTAAAACTTTCTTGATTACATAATTGGACACTTCTTTTGAATAAAAATAAAAAAGCAAATTGATATCTTATTGTGAACTAGAGGGAGTAATCTATAACAATAATCTTGATATAGTTAAAGTTTATTTGAGACATCATCTCTCGTTGTTCGAGGATGACTATTATATTATTGTCGGTTTGAGGGGGGACGACATTTATGATTTTTCTTGTAAAATGCAAATTCACACATATTCGCGCGTAAAAATCCAGCCTAATAAGAGTTGTACTATAATATTTTGCTGTATGATTCATAGTTTTATGTGGTATTTGGCAATTTGATCACGCAAGCAAGTCCATATGATATTTTTGAACTTGTATGCATGTTTGACTTGGAGTTCCGAGAGCTCGGATGGGATTGGCTACAGAGTAAGTTTTGGACTTAGAAAAGTGTTGGAGTGCTTCAATTCTGGTGCTGGCCTGAGACCTCACAATTGCGAGGTTAGGCTTCACATTGTCGATATGGCAGAATCTCCCTCACGTTCGTATTTGCGAGCTACTTCCTTGCATTTGCAAAGAGTAGCTGGGCACCTCAGGTTAACATTTGCGATTGAGAAGTAGGAAAGGGGGATAAGGGGACTTAGCCGCATTTGCAATCATTTGGCTCGCAATTGCAGAAGACCATAGTGTGCATTTGTGTAAAAATCATTGAATATGCAATGGTAGGAAAGATGTTGGGACTTCATAATTGCAAAGGGTTTCTCACATTTGCAAGGTTCGTAATTGCAAACCCCAGGTGCGCAATAGGTCCGAGTTAGACGTATTTCTCTCTCATTCTTCAAATTTTCAAAATAAGAAAACTCTAGAGGTAATTTTCCGAAGAGATCTTCTTCTAAGTGATTCTAACCTATTTTCTTTTAATTTTTCATTATATTTCATATGTTTTCAACCTAAAATCTAGGATTTTCATGGTAGAAATTTGGGGTTTTGTAAGAGTTAGAGATTATTCTAAAATAGAAATTTAGACCTCAAATTGAGGTTGGATTTCTATACAAATTATATAACCAGGCTGGGGGTGAATGGGTAATCGGGTTTTTTGACGACTTGGCTAGTTATCTCATGAGTTACCGCTTCATTTCCCCCATTTCTGCTTTTTATTGCTTTGTTCAGTTTTATTTCATGTCATCGGGTTGATCAAATCAGGTTTGATGAGGTTTTGGAAATGTTTGAGACACTTAGTCTCTTTTGAGGAAGCTTAAGTCGGAGAAGTCAACCGTATGTTGACTTATGTATTAGAGGGCTCGGATGTGAGTTTTGATGGTTTGTATAGTTTCAGGAAGTGATTTGGGATATAAGAGCGTGATCGGAATGTGTTTTGCATGTCCGGGGTAGATTTAGGCTTGAATTGGCGAAATAGGATTTTTGGCATTTACCGGTTGATAGGTGCGAGTTTAATATACGGCTCGGAGTAGAATTTTGATAGTTGCAGTAGTTCCACTAGGTCATTTAGGATGCGTGTGCAAAATTTTAAGTGATTCGGACGTGGTTTGGTTGGGTTTTTTTTTTCAAAGCGGAATTTAGAAGTTTTTGTAATCCTTTGGCTTGAATCCGATGTAATTTTGGTGTTTTGATGTTGTTTTGGGCATTCCGAATGTTGGAACAAGTTTGAATGAGGTTATGAGATATGTTGGCATACTTGGTTGAGGTCCCGAAGGCCTCAGGTAAGTTTTGGATGGGTTGAACGGACCATTTTAAGTTGAAGAAAAGTTTTAAATTTTGGTTTCAGCTGTTGCAGCCATTTTGTTCTTCGCATTCGTGAAGGGTCAGGAAGGGAGGCATCAGATTTGGCGTTCGCCTTCCCATACGGGGTTCCCGCATTTACGAAGGGTCGGAATGGGAAGCATCATGTTCGCGAGATGCTTGGTCGCATTTGCGATGGTTGGTGAGGCTAAGGACCGCATTCACGATGATGTGATCGCGTTCGCGTAGGGAAATTTTGGTCAATGAAATTTTTTGCTTTGCGAACGTGAGGATTTGACCACATTCACAAACAAGGATTTCCGATTGCTAGGCAGAATATTTATAAAGCTATTTCACAAGTATTGGCCTATGTTTACCATTTTTGACTCGGTTTTGAAGCTTTTTGAGAGAGAATGAAGAGGGAATCAAGTAGAACTTGTTAGAGGTAAGAATTTCGGACTTAATACTCGATCCTATTATGATTTTTTCCTGATTAAACATGAAATTTCAGGAATTTGAAGCCTAAATTAGGGATTTATCGTGGAAACTAGAGACTTTATTCTAGGGATTTGAGGGACCATTTGTGGTCGGATTTTGGTATTCTTGGTATGTATGAACTCGTGAGAGGATAATGATTCCGTTAATGATATTTTTAGCCAGTTTCAAGACGTGGTCCCTAGAGTTGGGTTTGGCCAATTTCAAAAATTTGGTATAATTTGATTTATTTCGCATGGGCTTCTCCCTTTAGCCTATTCTAATGTTATGATTCAGATTTTGGGTAGATTTAGTGTGAGTTGAGGCCGCGGCGAGAGGGAAAGGCGTCGCGGAGTAGTAATTCATCTAGTTTGAAGTAAATAACCATTGTAATTTTTGAACTGAGGGTAAAAAACCCGGTAATCGAATTGTTTTGATAAATGTGGTGACGCAGATACTAGGTGACGAGCGTGTGGGCGTGCATCGGTAGGGATTGTGACTTGGTCCGTCTCGTAGCGACTAGTAAGATGCATAATTGATTTGAAATCTAATAATATTTCGTACTATAGACATATATAGTGTATTATGGGTTGTATGTCATGTTTGGGGCCTTGTGCCGACTTGTTGAGACCCTTAGGGGAATTTTTACTATTTTTCCTCAGTCTAATTGTTTGAAAAGCATATCCTCAATCATGCTTTACCTATTTATTTTTCAAAACTTGTTTTATCACTCTATTTCTTAAATGTGAGGATTGTTTGGTCTGAGTTCCCTTAATTCTATATTATGCCCGAGTGGCTGTGAGGTTAATGAGTGAGAGAGCTTGAGGACCTATATATATATATATATATATATATATATATATATATATATATATATATATATATATATATTAGATAGGCTTATGAGAGGCGTAGGCCTGTTGGTACAGCGCCCTTACCTACAATCGGTTCTCTGTTCTCTTTCAGGAGAAGTATGTGCCACAGTCTCACCGAAAGGAGCTGCGCACGCAGTTGAAGCAGTTGCATAAGGGAGATTACTATGACACAGTATGAGATGCAGTTCTCTGAGTTAGCTCGTCATGCGGTCTGGTTAGTTCCCACAGATCAAGAGTTGATCTGGAGGTTCGTTAATGGCCTCACATATCAACTTGAGATTCTCATGACTAGGGAGCGGGTATCAGGTGCTACTTTCGAGGAGGTTTTTGACATCGCCCATGATATTGAGTCAGTTTGTCGCTACAAGCGAGATGAGAGGGAGGAAAAGAGGCCTCGGAGATCTGCTATCTTTGGTAGCACTCCTTCGAGGGGTCAATTTTAGCACGGTAGGGGCCATCCATTTATGCAAGCTTAGTTAGGTCAACCAGGTTATCATGGGGCATCCTCGAGTCATGGTTCTCACAGTTATTATTAGGGCCATTCATCACTCAATGCCCTTTCAGCCCATAGTTAGTCATGTGCTTTATCAGTTTAGGCTTCTTCCATGCTAGGTCCTTCTACTGGTCAGTCTGGTGCCAGGGGTTCCCTTTAGTCCCCATCTCTAGCACCAGGGAGTTGTTATGAGTGTGGAGAGTTTGAGCATATGAGGAGGTTGATCAAGTGGTGGTCAGGCTCGTTTTTATGCCCTCCCAGGTAGACCAGATGTTGCTGAATATCGTGATTTCAGGTATTGTTTTAGTCTGCCACAGAGATGCCTATGTATTATTTGATCTTGGTACCACCTTTTCTTATGTGTCATCATAATTTGCCCGTTATTTGGATTTGACCTGTGAGTCTGATATTTCTTATATTTATGTATCTACTCTGGTGGGCAATACTATTGTTGTAGACCGTGTGTACCGGTCTTGTGTGGTGACCATTGGGAGTCTGGAGACCTGAGTGGATCTTTTATTATTGTGCATGGTGGATTTCGATGTCATTTTGGGCATGTATTGGTTATCTCTATGTCGTGCTATTCTGGAGTATAATGCTAGGACAGTGACAATTGCTATACCAGGTGTTCCACGGATCGAGTAGAAAGGTTTGATTGACTATGTTCCTAGTAGGGTAATCTCTTTCTTAAAGGCCCAGTGTATAGTTGGGAAAGGTTGTCGTTCATATCTAGCCTTTTATAAGGGATGTCGGTGCAGACACCCCTAGTATGGATTATGTTCAATTTGTGAGGGATTTTCCTGATGTGTTTCTTACAGACCTTCCGAGCATGCCACCAGATAGGGATATTGATTTTTGTATTGAACTGGTGCCAGGAACTTAGCCTATTTTTATTCTGATGTGCCGTATGTCACCAGTAAAGTTGAAGGAGTTAAAGGATCAGCTTCAAGAACTCCTTGATAAGGGGTTCATTCAGCCTAGTGTGTCGCCTTGGGGTGCGCCAGTTCTATTTGCGAAGAAGATAGATGGCACTATGAGGATACGCATTGATCATAGGCAATTGAACAAGGTTACAATCAAGAACAAGTATTCTTTACCCAGCATTGATGATTTATTCGACCAGTTTCAGCAAGTGAGAGTGTTCTCCAAGATTGATCTCCGTTCAGGTTATCATCAGTTGTAGATCAGAGACTTGGATATTCGTAAGATAGCTTTCAAGACCCGATATGGTCACTATGTGTTCTTGGTGATGTCTTCTGGGCTAACCAATGCACCAACATCGTTCATGAATTTGATGAACAACATGTTCCAGCCTTATCACGACTCGTTTATCATAGTCTTCATTGATGATATTCTGGTGCATTCACGTAGCCAGGAGGAGCAGGCGGAGCATTTGAGAGTTGTGTTGTAGAGATTGAGGGAGGAGAATCTTTATGCAAAGTACTCCAAGTTTGAGTTTTAGCTCAGTTCGTTGGCTTTCTTAGGGAACGTGATGTCCAGTGAGGGTATTCAAGTTGATTTGAAAAAGATAGAGGTCGTTCAAATTTGGCCTAGACCAACCTCGGCCACAGAGATTCACAGCTTTCTTGGTTTGGCGGGTTATTATCACCTGTTTTTATAGGAATTCTCATCTATCGCATCGCCCTTAACCAAGTTGACTCAGAAGGGTGCTTCATTTGTATGGTCGGACGAGTGTGAGGAGAGCTTTCAGAATCTCAAGACAGCTTTGACAATAGCTCCAGTGTTAGTTTTGCCATCAGCTTCATGTTCATATACCGTGCATTGTGACGCTTCGAGAGTTGGTATTGGTTGTGTATTGATGCAGGAGGGTAGATTTATTGCTTATGCTTCTCTTTTGTTGAATCCCCATGATAAGAACTACCCCGTTCATGATTTGGAGTTAGCTGCCATAGTTCATGCATTGAAGATTTGGAGGCATTAGTTGTATGGTAGGTCTTGTGAGGTGTTTACTAATCATCGTAGCCTCCAGCACTTTTTCAAATAGAAGGATCTCAGTTTGAGGTAGCGGAGGTGGTTAGAGTTGCATAAGGATTATGATATTACTATTTTGTACCATCCGGGGAAGGCTAATGTGGTGGCAGATGCTTTGAGCCGAAAGGAAGTAAGTATGGGGAGTTTGGCATACATTACAGTTGGAGAGAGACCTCTTCCGGTTGATTTTAGGCCTTGGCCAATTGTTTCATGAGGTTGGATATTTTTTAACCTAGTCGGGTATTGGCTTGTGTGGTTTCTCGGTCATCCTTATATGATCGAATCAGAGAGCACCAGTATGATGATCTGTATTTTTTTATCCTTAAGGACAGAGTTCAGCATGATTATGCCAGAGATGTGACTATTAGTGATAATGGGGTGTTGAGGATGCAGGGTCGCATATATATTCCCAATTTGGTTATGATTCGGGCATTGGTTCTGGAGAAGGCCCACAGCTCGTGGTATTCTATTAATCTGGGTGCCACGAAGATGTATCAAGACCCGATACAACATTATTGGTGGAGAAGAATGAAGAAAAACATTATGGGATTATTATCTCGATGTCTCAATTGCTAGCAGGTTAAATATGAACATCAGAGACCGGGTTCGAAAGTTTACATCAAAAGATATAGCTTTAGTGAAAGTGCAGTGGAGAGGTCAGGCCGTAGAGGAGGCTACCTGGGAGACCAAGTGGGAGATGCGGAACAGATATCCTCACCTGTTTGAGGCTAAGGCATCGCGTTCGCGACGATGCAGTCGCGTTCGCGTAGTGAAATTTTGGTCAATGGAATTTTTATGCTTCACGAACTTGAGGCTTTGACCTCTTTTGCAAAGAAGGATTTCTGATCGCTGGGCAAAATGTTTAAAAGGCCATTTTTGCGAGTTTTGGACTAAGCTCACCATTTTTTACTCGGTTTTGAAGCTTTTCGAGAGAAATTGAAGAAATAATCATGGAGAACTTATTGGAGGAAAGCATTTCTGACTTAATACTCGATCCTATTGTAATTTTTACCTAATTAAACATATATTTGGGGAATTTGAAGCCTAAATATGTAACGACCCCAGTTCCCCCTCAGAGAACTGTCATGATGGCACCTAGTCTTACGACTAGGTAAGCCAAACAAGTGCGGAAAATAAATCAAAACTTGCAAAAATATATAAACCTAAAACTAAGAATAATTAAAAGGAATGGTGTATAGTATGCTGCTCGGCATATACAACATAATATCTTAAAACTTCTACATCACTATCCCAAAACCCGGAAACTCAAGAAAACACAAACTGAAAGAAATATAGTAAAATTCTCTAACTCTGGAATGTCTACATCAACAATATGAGGGAAGGGCTAACACTACAAGATAGAATAAAGATGGAGACTCTTTGGTTTGCAGACGTGGCAGATGTACCACGAAGTCTCCAAAAGCTCTCCTACCTCAAGGATGATAAGCCTGTACAGAGGTATGTGAATCTGCACATGAAAAACATGCGCACTAAGGGCATGAGTACACCACATCGGTACTCAGTAAGTGCCAAGCCTAACCTCGGTGGGGTAGTGATGAGGAAGGTTAGGGCCCTAGTGATATCAAATAAAATTTAAGATTTAATAGTATGGAGTAAGCAGAATAATGAGTACAACAAAGGAATAAAACAAGTTATACAAGGCAATAAAAAATATAAAACGAACAGAATAACCACGAAAATAAGAACAGCTCAACACCAATAGCAACAACAAGGATCACTGATGATACCATCCTGTAGTCTCTTTCATCACTTGTCTAGTGGATCTCCCGGTATACCGTCTCGTAGTCCACTTATCAATGCGCAGGAATCTACCAATATCTCGATCCGTAGTCCCCAAATATAAATACCCAGTACTGGGGGAATCTACCAGGTGGATTCCCGTAGTTCCATATAACTGTGCAAGGAGACCTATCAAGAATCTAACACGCTGTCTCAAAGTAAAAGTGCAGGGAAATTTATCTGAAATCTATGGTGCAGTCCCAAAGTAAATGTGCAGGGGTGATCTATCGGAAATCTAACCAGTTGCCCCAAAGTAAATGTGCAGCGGGGTCTATTATGAATCTAACCTACAGTACCAAAACAAATGTGCAGGGGGATCTATCGGGAATCTAACCCACAGTCCTAAAGTAAATGTGCATGGGGATCTATGGAGAATCTAACCCGCAGTCCCAAAGTAAATAGACAAGGGGGAGCTACCGGAATCCCACATCCGTAGTCCCAATTTAAATAAACAACAACAATAAAAAAATATTCAGAGAACGGGAATTTCATATTAAGGCAATAAATAACTCTAGCCTAGCATGTTGCATAGAGTTCAGGTAAACAGATTGAACAATTAAGGAAATTAAATCACTTAGACATGGTTTCCTAAGCTAACACAAGCTTAAATAGTACAAGTAGTAAAAGTAAGATAAGGAACATACTATAAGTGCTTAAAAAAAACTGGATTTTCAACAATTTGAACAAGTATTCACTCGTCACCTCACATACAAGGAATTACATTTACCAAATATATCCATCCTAAGGGGAAGGTCCCCCACGAAAGGTTAGACAAGCCACTTACCTCGAAACGGCCTAAAAATCAACTCGAAACCACACTTTTGCCACGAGTATTCGACTCCAAATGGACCAAATCTATTCAATACAATATCATATTATAAATAACACTTAAAGAAACTGATACTATAATTAAATTCTATGCTAATACGCAAAATCAGGTAGAATGACCAAAATGCCCCTCGTGTCCACATCTTGGAAACAAGTAAAATTTACATTTTCAGAAACCTTGGACTATCACGAGTTAAACCATACTAAAATTATCCAAATCCGATGCCAAAGGCCCAATCAAAACTCAATAATTCGACCAATGAAGTTTTATCCAATCTCTATTCAAAATCCAAAACTAAAGGAGGAATTCATGCTTAGATTAGTAGGTTACAAGCAAAAAGGAGTTTACAATTGTTACCCCAATCGATATCTCAGAAAATCCCTCAAAATCTCGCTTAAATCCGAGCTTCGAAGCATAAGTTTTGATAAAAATGGCTAAACCCTCGATTTTGAAATCTTATTTCTGCCCAAGTATTTCCTTAATCGCAATTGAGGAATTAGCCTTGGGACCACGAAGCACAAAAGGGACTGCCCTCAACTTACCTTACGCGATCGCGACACGCTTCACGTGATCGTGAAGCTATACTACTCAACCTCACGTGATCGCAACCTGACTTATGCGATCACGTAGAGAAAACTCTGCCCCTCCCCTTAAATAAGACTAAGCGATCGCGGACCTTATAGGAGATCGCGAAGAACAAAAATTTGCAACAGACATGAAGCAAAATCTGCAATCTTTTAAAGCACAAAATGGTTCGATTGACCATCTGAAACTCACCCGAGGCCCTCGAGACCTCAACCAAGGGCACCAACACGTCCTAATACCTTATTCAAACTTGTCTCAATCATCAAAACACCTCAAACAACATCAAATCACTCAAAACACATTAGATTCAAGCCTAAGTTTCTAAAATCTCCTGAAATACGCTTTTGATCACAAACCTAACCAAACTACGTCCAAATGACCTGAAATTTTGCACACACATTCCACCTGACATAAGAAGCTACTGCAACTCTCGGTATCCCGTTCCAACCCTAGGAATAAAATCTCACCTACCAACCGGAAATCGCCAAAATATCAACTTTGCCAATTCAAGCCTAATTCTACTCCGAACCTCCAAAACCCATTCCGATCACATTCCTAAATCACAAATCACCTCCCAAACCTAACCGAACCATCGAATTTCTATTCAGAGGTCGTCTTCATAATGTTCCAACTATGGTAAATTTTCCAGCACTTAAGCTCTCATTTAGGGACTAAGTGTCCCAAAACACAAAATCGAGCATCCCATCAATAACATTAGCATAAATAAACTTGGGGGAAGGTAAATAATTTAACTAACGCGCCTAAAGCAATTACGTATTTTTAACTTTGCGAGGGAAATGAGAATTTGCTAATGGCACGCCTCGAATTCTTAGGTCGAGTTAAAACTAATTAAAGAGGACCATAGGTTTTGAGATTTTATTCAACATGACACATCTCACATTATTCTTAAAGGTTTGTACTCCATTATAGCTAACTATGGGTGTCCATGTTATTTCCTAAATTCGAGAATGACACGTGAGATTCAGATATTATGGCCACATATGTGGGAATCAGCTAGTTCTTTCAATTCATACAAAGATTTTAGGAAGAAAAAAAAGAAAAAACAAATGGAACAAAATAATTACCCTATCAATTTCGACCCCATGGTTATCCAGTTATACCCATGCGACTTAAGGAGCAAAAATGAACCATGGGTTTGGAACAATAATAATCTAAACTGAAATTTCCATTACTAGCTGAGTGTTTCTCCTGCGAGTTAATCCCTCAACCCATCAGCATTAGCAAAATAAAAGAGGAACTGAACGAGACGATTGACAATTGAAACTCCCATACACTAAGATTAGTGTTTATGATAGAATCAGTAAATGCCAACTGAACAAGTGGTCCCAAGAGGGCATACGCTAACTCTTAAACTCAAATTTTGACAAGACTCCTTTTACAAACTTAAAAAAGTTCTTGCAGTAGTTTTATAAACTCAACTACAACAAATTGCATTTAGGATTTAAAGCTAAACCATTAATCAATTTGTATTAGATAGAACTTATATATCTAACGAAAATATGCTGCTAATTTTCATAAAAAATCACCATATGATTAATTCATTGCCTATCTTATCCAGCTGAAACATACATCATATCAGTAGCACCAATTTATTTTGACTAAAGCCAAGCAGAACTCAAGATATATCAACCTTAAGCACCTATATGCAATAGCAACATATTAAATACAACTTATTAGCATGATGGGATCACTTTTAGCCAAATCCATCACTCGATTCCCTTAATACATTCAGAGATGAGTTGTTGCTAAAACAACACTGATTGTGGCTGATGAATAGACATCCTCAAACCTACAAGTCATGGTCGAGTTCGTCATAAAAAACTCAAAGTCCCTTGATACAAACAAAGAACCTAAACCTACCTATATCATAGCTGGACCAACACACAGCTCACTCAAACTCAACATGAATAAGGGAAGAACAAACACGACAAAAAACTGAGCTATTTAAAGGATAAATTTTAGAAGTAGAAGAAGCCATATATTTTCGAACTAATGCAGCTAATTTTTTATTCAAGCAAATCATATCTTTTGTTCTTCCAATCTACATATCCAAGGGAAGGATAATACCTGGAAAGCAAAAATTAGAAAGAAATGGAGTGTCAATAGCAAGTAATAGCTCAACCAGCAATGTAATAGTGAATTTTCGATATTAAACTTGAATCGGCTCAAAAATACCCAGAATTCATCTTATTTCAATCCAAAATGACCAAATAATGGTTTCAAAATTGGGGCCTTCGAAACCCAAAATCAATGGAACCTTGTTTTCTCCAGAAATTTTCAGCTGTTTTCTTATTTGAGTTTTTTCACCCTCCAAATCTGCTTTTTGCCTAACGTTACAATGCCTTATAGGCAAGCAATTAGGGTAACTACCAGATTTTAACTTTATCTTTTAGTCCCTTTTTAATTCCCGTTTTTGCTACTTAATCCTTCATTTTCTGACTTGTTGACCAAGAAATAGTCTGAAATTTTGTAAAAGACCCCTACTAGAAGCTTCTTAATTAGTTACCCTTAGATTCCCTCGGCCCAATACCTAAAATACCCTTAATTACCCCTACATTTTACATTATACTGAACGGGCTATGGGCCGAATTGACCATGGGTAGAGTCCCTTAGGCAACCAGCCCAAGACTGGACTTAAAAGTATACCCCTCGAGCCCAAAAGCAATCAAACCCAATTTTTTGGATTAAAATGAAATCAAGAAGTAATAGAAGCAATTTTGAGCAAAATTTTCAGAAAGTCCAATTAATGCAACTACACTTAATAAGCTGAAATTAAATTACTAACAGATCAAAGGAGGAAATACAAACCAAAATATGGAACTTTCAACAATTGAAAACAAGCTTAACATGAATCAAACACTCAAACATTCCCAAGATCATTTAGACCAACATTTAATCATAGACTTCATTACAAAACTCATCGCAATTAAACTAAGCAATGATTTAAACAAATTTAAACTTAAATTTCTTTTTCTATTTTTTTAATTACTTTTTCAAGCTGTGTTATATTCAAAAATAAAAACCTAATTTAACTCTTAAAACAAATTTAATACTAATTACATTTTTCCAAAAGTAACTAAGTCCTAAATTAAGGAAAACTATAAAATTAGACATTAAAAGGACAAAATGCAAAACAAATTATTTTTGTTATTTTCTTTCATATTTGACATGATTGATTAACTAATTAATTTAAAAAAATAAAACAGGACCCTAATTTCAAATGCACATATCTTTTTTCTTTTTCATTAATTAAACAAAAATAAAAATGCAAAGACAAATGCAAACAATTAACAAGAAATCCACAAAATTCACAATATTGCAAATAATGAAAAGAAATTATTTTGTTTTGAAATTATGGGAGTAATTCATATAGGGCAAAAATCACGTGCTCACAGGTTTTTCCTCTTTGTTCGAAAACACGCAGAGTTTTTGAGCAAAGATAAAGTGAGCAGATAGGAGCGATTTTTGCCCATTTTAATACTCTGTGGGAAGCATGTTTGAAAGATTTGACCGCACCCTGTTTCCAAGGTTGCCTACATATCCTTCGATAAAAAAGAATTAGGTCAGTGTAGTTCAGGAAATGTTTGGTAGCTGGGACTACCGGGAACTGTTATTTCATTGTTCTTGCATTGTTGTTACTGCTTGTTGTACCCTCTTATTACACCATGTCAAAATAAAAAGATATTAGACTAGACTATGATCTATGGATTACAAGAGATCGTATTTATATTTTCAAACTTTAGGTAATTCTTTATATCCCACTTTGCATCAGGTTGTCTTTGGTATGTTATGTCCACACTGTGCTTTGCAATTTTGAAGCTGGTAGCAAGCTTCGAAATTCTTTCTTACTTGCTCAAACAAAATTAAGCTTGAAACATTTAGAGAAATGGAAACTCGAAAGAAACTGATATGCAATAACTTTGAGTTGTTTTAGGATAAAAAGAATCCAAATTTGGATGACTGCTAAAAGGGAGAAAGAAAATACACTTATATGTGCAGAACAACGGGTACCAATGATCATAACATGGACTTCGGACTAGTCGGCCCAGTCTGTCCAATCAATCGGCTCTCAGTCGCCATGCTTTGTTGCCCCGGATTTTCATTACCCTATTTCTTCAACCAAACCTTGAGATTTCTCTCCTGCAGTGATCTGAACAGGTTTTCACTAACGGACCTCTTTCATTTGTTCATCTCTTAACTCACTCTCGCCATAAGATGCCTGTAAGGTTTTCACCAATAAGACTCTCTCCTTTTTTTATTTTCTCTCAACTCTCGTTGCCATATGGTGCCCGTAAGGGTTTTCACTAGTAAAACTCTCTTGATTTGAATTTATCTCAACTCTAGTCAGCTTATGGTGCCCGTAAGGGTTTTCACAAGTAAGAGTCTCTCATTTCATTTTCCTTGGTCGGACCAGAGTGTTTCCCCTGATAGGAATTATCTCTATTTGCTTTACTTGGCATCTTTTGGTGACTGATGAGAAGTTTTTTTTGGATCGTAACGTGGTCTTTTGGATAGGGTTAGAAAGAGATGAAATCAAAGGCTCAAAACCATTCAAATGGGTTCAAAATTACAACTTTCGGAATCATATTTCTTACAACAACCACAACTTCTGCCCTAGTTTCTTGCGTGGGGACTTTTGGATTTTTATTTTGATGGGACCGAACCGCGAGGCTGCCTACGTATCCTTAAATAGAATCAGGTTGAACATAGTTCATGTTAGAAATTACTTTGTTGTTGTGATATTTCTTTCTCTTCATCTTTTTCTTTTCTTCTATTCTTTTCTTTCTTCCTTTTCTTTTTTGCTGTTATGCTGTTTTGTTTTATTTCTTCTCTTTTTCTTTTTCTCTTCTTTTCTTTCTTTCTACTCCTTTTGCTTCTTTATTTTTCTCTTCCCTTTACTCATCTTTCACGCTTGCGCTTCTGGTTTTGCTACTTATTCCGAAAGAGGGGTATGAAAGAAAATGAATAAAGCTCAAAAGGGGTAACAAAGGATAAAGTGTTTCGATAGCAGAACAAAATACCTTCGCCATTCCATTCTCCAAAACATGCAAAGTAAAAACAAATACAATTCAACCAAAGAAAATCATACATAGTATCTCTTAACCGCATCAGAATTGATGGCCATTTCTACATACTTGCCTTCTACATCTGTGAAATACGAAACCCCATTGGACAATTCTCTGGATACGATGAACGACCCTGCCAATTCGGAGCGAACTTGCCCTTCTCCTCCGCCAGAAGAAGGAGGAAATATTTCAATACCAACTGGCCCACTTCAAACCTCCGTGGACGTACCTTCTTGTTATATGCTCTGGCCATTCTCTATTGATACAACTGGCCATGGCACACTACTGCTAATCATTTCTCGTCAATAGAACTCAATTGCTCCAGGCGTGTTTTCACCCACTCGCTATCATACATTTCAGCCTCAGCGACAATCCAAAGGGATAAAATTTCAATCTATACCGGTATCACTGCTTCTATGCCATACACCAAAAAATACGGAGCTGCCCCTACTGAAGTGCGAACAGTACCGTGATAACCCAACAATGCGAAGGGCAGTTTTTCATGCCATTGCCTGGAACCCTCTACCATTTTACAGAGTATCTTCTTTATGTTCTTGTTGGATGCTCAACTGCTCCATTCGCCTTAAGATTGGCACCATTAGCCGTGATGATTAAGTTCGAGATCTCGAACCGGCAAATGATATTTGAATGCACAAAGTTGACCACAGCTTTCTTGGTCACATACTTGAAAGTTTTAGCTTCAACCCACTTGGTGAAATAATCAATAGCTACCAGGATGAACTTATGCCCATTGGATGCTGCTGGCTCGATGGGCCTAATGACATCCATGCCCCAAGCAACTAAGGGCCATGGTGCGGACATTATATGTAATTCAGATGGAAGGGAGTGAATCAAATCTCCATGCACATGACATTGATGACATTTGCGCACAAAACTGCTACAATCTCGCTCCATGGTGAGCCAAAATAACCTGCTTGGTGAATCTTCTTTGCCAAAACATATCCACTCATATGCAGTCCACAAACTCCAGAATGTACCTCGGTCATGATGGTCATGGACTGTCTACCATCTATGCATATCAACAACCCAAGATCCGGCGTTCTTTTGTACAATACCCCTCCACTGAAGAAAAATCTTCTTGATAAGCGACACATTGTTCTCTTTTAATCGCCTGTGGATTGTACTGGATACACCCCCATCCTGATATATTCTTTGATATCGTGAAACCAAGTTTCACCATCAAGCTCCTCTTCCACCACATTATAGTAAGCATGTTGATCATGGACTTGGATATGCAGCGGGTCAACATAGCCTTATCTGGATGATGTAACATCGACGCCAAGGTACCCAAGGCATCAGCAACCTCGTTGTGGATTCTTGGAATATGCTTGAACTCTACTTACCAGAATCATTGACAAAGATCATGCAGACATTGCCGATATGGTATGAGCTTCAAATCTCGTGTTTCCCACTCCCCTTGAATCTGGTGTATCGGAAGGTCCGAGTCCCCCAAGACCAAGACTTCCTGGACACCTATGTCTGCAGCTAACCGTAGACTCAAAATGCGTGCTTTATATTCTGCCATATTGTCAGTGAAATAGGAACAGAGTTAAGCTGTAATGGGGTAGTGATGCCCCGTTTCATAAAAAGTACTGCTCCTATCCCAACATTTTTCATATTGGCGTCCCCATTAAAGAATAGTTTCCATCCTGGCTTCTCGACTTGTTCCACTTCATCAATATGCACACCTCTTCTTCCCAGGAAGTATGTCTTTAGAGGTTGATATTCTTTATCCACCGGGTTCTCGACCAAATGGTTAGCCAATGCCTGCGCTTTCATCAAAGTCCTAGTCACATAGACGATGTCGAACTCTATGAGCAGGATTTTCCAGTTTGCGAGCCTCCCCATGGCCAAAGGCTTCTGAAAGATGTACTTCAACGGGTCCAAGCGGGAGATAAGGTAAGTAGTATAAGACGATAAGTAGTGCTTCAACAAGTTAGGGCCCAGCATGTCCTCTCAAGATGAGTGTACTTAACCTCATACGATGTGAACTTCTTGCTAAGGTAGTATATGTCCTGCTCCTTCATGCCGGTAATATCATGCTGACCTAACACACATCCGAATGAGTTGTCCAGGACTGTCAAATACAGAATCAAATGCCTCCCTAGTTCCACTGGGACCAATACATGTGGGTTTGATAAGTACCCCTTTATCTTATCTAAAGCCTCCTGACATTCCTCCGTCCACTTTCCTCGAAGGCATAAATTCTTGTATGGCTTTAATCTTTGATGGATCCAGCTCAATACCTCGACTGCTAACTATGAATCCTAGCAACTTCCCCAGAGGCACACTAAATGCGCATTTCGCAAGATTGAGCTTGAGATTGTACCTGCGGAGCCTCTGGAAGAACTTTCTCAAGTCTCTGACGTGGTCAGACTGCTTCCTGGGTTTTACAATTACATCATCCACATAGACCTCAATCACCTTACGTATCATGTCGTGGAATATGGTTGTCATTGCCCTCATGTAAGTTGCCTCAGCATTCTTCAGACCGAAAGGCATGACCCTACATCAGAATGTTCCCTACGGTGTGATGAATGCCATCTTCTCCGCATCTTTCTCATCCACTAAGATCTGGTGATAGCCCGCGTAACAATCCGCGAAAGATCCAATCTTATGTTTTGCACAGTTGTCAATTAGCATGTGGATGTTCGGTAGTGGGAAGTTATCCTTTGGACTCGCCTCGTTGAAGTCACGATAATCGACACACATCCTGATTTACCATCCTTCTTTGGAACAGGCGATGTTGGCTAACCATATGGGATACCGCGTGACTCGAATTACCTTTGCCTCAAACTGCTTTGTGACCTCCTATTTAATCTTTACGCATATGTTATTTTTAAACATCCTTAACTTTTATTTGACGGGATGTCATGCCGGGTTAGTGGAAAATTTGTGAATCACCAAGTCAGTGCTTAGACCCGGCATGTTGTCATATGACCAAGTAAAAATGTCTTTGTATTCAAACAGTGCTCTGATTATCTCCTCCCTAAGCTACGGCACAAGTTGGACACTTATTCTAGTTTCTTTGATATTATCTGGGTCCCCTAGATTGATTGCTTTTATATCACGCATGTTTGGCTTGGGGTTTTCCTCAAAGTGGCTTAATTCTTTACTAATTTCTTCAAAAGCCTTATCCCATCATACTCTGATTCACCCTCACATTCTATCTGTTAAATTATTATTTCGGAATTAGAGTGTCTTTCAAGACTGGGCCGAAGGTTCCTTATGCATCTCATGTCATTGAAACCAGCATAAAAGAATTGTGCAAGAAGGAAAAGAAAAACAAAGAAAAATAAAAACTACCTGATATGATGAAAAAGGGAAATTTCATTTCATTGAAATTGAAAGATAACAAAGTTTATACATCCAAAAGGACGGAACATAGAATCTGAATTATAATCCTGGAATAATCCAGAAAAATTGAAAGAAAATCAAAGAAAACTACCAAAACTCCTTCCTACTCGGGAGAGGAGTAGCTTCCCAGTTGTTGATTTTTGCACAGGTCCCAACAAATTGCACATCTTCATTTCTAGAGCCCTCCCCAGCATCTACCATATTCACATCTTCAAATAACTTCTAAAACCTTTCAAGCAATTCCTTATCAGGACCAACCACAAGACTGGGACTTGTTGTGGTCAGGAACATCTTGGTGCCAGGCCTCACAAATGATCTGAAGAGACACGACACATGTTTGGGAAGGACCCACGCTTTCTGCAACATCTTTCTCGATCTCTTTATGTCTGCAATCGTGGGCTTGAACCCCAACCCAAAAGTGTTCATCTTTTTGGGGAGAGACACCGGTTGCACGATACCTTGGAGCGATGCACCCAAACCCTTTCCTGGGACAAAACCATTTCTCGACATTTCAACGGCCACCATGGCTTATGCAGTACTACTTTCGGAACTGGAACGCACTCTCCTTCTGGAATTTTCTTTACCGATATTGTGTCATAAACACGATATACCCAAGGGCCCTTGTCATTATCAGCCTCAATGAACGGTACAATAGCATCACTATGAGCATACAAATTGTCCTCGCCGTGCATAACTATTTCTTATCTATCACATTTAAATTTTACCATTTGATGCAAAGTAGAGGAGACTGCTTAAGCGGTATGGATCAAGGGTCGCCCCAACAACAGATTGTAAAAAACAACCACATCTAACACTTGGAATTCCATGGTAAAGTCAACTGGTCCGATTGTCAGCTCGAATACTATGTCATCGGCCGAATCATTCCCTTCACCTTTGAACCCTCGCACACAAATACTGTTCTTGTGAATTCTTTCATCATTCACCTTCAGCTTGTTCAGTTTGGAAAGTGGGAAAATATTTGCACTTGAACCGTTGTCAATTAATACTTGAGTAACCATAAAATTTCGCACTTTACCGTAAGATAAAGGGACATATTATGCTCAGTACCCTCTACAGGCAATTCATAATCAGAAAAAGTGACTCTGTTTACCTCAAAACCCTCGTTGGCCATCTTTTCCAAGTGATTGATTGAGATTTTGTTAGGAACGTGGGCCTCGTTTAGGATCTTCAATAGTGTCTGACGGTGCTAATCCGAATGAATTAACAATCGTAACAGTGATATTTGAGCAGGCATCGTCCTCAAGTGTTCAACAATAGAATAGTCTTGTATTTTCATCTTTTTCAGAAACTCTTATGCTTCCTCTTCAGTCACAGCTTTATTCACCAACACTGGGTTATCGTTGGAGAGTTTAGGTGTTCTCAATTCCTCGGGGGCAAAGCACCTCCCTGATCGGGTCGATCCATGGGTTTTTCAAACTTCTTCTCTAACTTCTTTCCCCTTGTAAGCCATTGTTACTCGCTCATAATTACAAGGGATGGTCTACTGTTAATTATTGGTAGCTGAGTTACAGGTTTGATAATGACGGGCTCTGTGCGAGCACCTTCCACGACCACAACAGGCTTTTTTTCCACCCCTAGTACCACCACTTATGCATTTTCTTGTTTCACTATCCCATCTCGGGGGATCCCTTCTTGACTACCGCGAGAGGCTCACTACTTGTTCCACTCAACTTATGCATTGATATCTCGCTTGTTAGTTTTAAAACTGACTTTCCCCTCACTGGCTCAGATCATCATGATAGTTTGTGAAGGTTTTTTGGGCTCTCCCCCTTTGTGCACTATCTCAATCATGTTCTTTTCTTGATGGGCAAGCGCGGGTTCTTGTTAATATTGGGTGCTTCTAGAGCTTGCACCTCAATACGATGCGAATCAGTGAGATCTTGGATATCATTCTTTAGATGCCAACATTTCTCTGTGTCATGCCCCGGGGTACCAGAATAATACTCAGAACTGACGAAATAATCAAGATTTTTCGGGGGAGGATTCGGAAACTTTGCTTCATTCAGCCTCAACATATCTAATTGTCTCATCCTGTGGAATAAGCTAGTATAGGATTCTCCCAATAGAGTGAAAGTTTTGTTCTTCTGCAATCTCTTATTCTTCAAAGCTTGATTGGCCCAGAAAGCTGGTCTCGGGATGTTTTGGTAGACGTTTGGAGGTAGACAGGCATTTTGTGGAGCTGGGTAATTATTTTGTGGGGTCGACACACACCATTGCCCATGGGCGGGAGGTTGAGTAAATATTTGTGCATGATGGATGGAAAAGCGGGGGTCAGGGGTGGGTAGTAGTATTGTGGTGGGCTATATAAAGTGTAGGGATTGTTTTGGTTGTGGGATCGAGGCTAGTTGTAATGTGGTGAACCCCGGGGCCCAAGCCAAGTTCCTGAGTCAATTGTTGCTACCTCCTACTTCTTCCTCTTTTCGATTTCTCCCGCGGCCTCGCTTTTGATGGCGTGGGTGGTTGTTTTGATAGCTGAATGACTCATAATTTTGTTAGATTTGAGTCCCTACTCTACCATGCTCCCCATTTTTACTACTTCGTTAAAGGACTTCCCACTGCCGATACCAGGTGACAAAAATAAGTAGGCTCCAAGGTTTGCAAGAAGTAATCTACCATTTCGCTTTTCTTCATTGGCGGGTCGATCCTAGCCGTCTGTTCTCTCCAATGAAAGCAATTCTCTCTAAATCTCTCATTGTGCTTTTTCTCGAGTTTCGTCAAGGATAAACGATCCGAAAAAATTTCAAGATTGTACTAAAAATGGCAAGCGAATGCTTTATCTAGATCGCCCCATGTGTACCACCGACCATGATCTTGTCGGGTGTACCATTCCAAAGCTGAGACACTTAAACTTTGACGGAAGTATGCCATTAGTAATGCATCTTTCCCGCCTACTCCTCTCATCTTGCTACAAAACCCTATCAAGTGTGCCATTGGATCACCATGCATGTCGTACAAGTCGAACTTGGGCATCTTAAATACTACCTGCAATTGTACATCTGGGAACAAACATAGGTCTATATATGCCACACTAACCTGGCCTCCCAGTTCTTGCATGTCTCTGAATGATTGCTCTAAGCTTTTGACTTTTCTGAGCATCTCCTCATGCTTGGGATTTTTTGCTGGTTTTTCAGCCTCAGCAAGGAGTTCGAAACGAGGAGTGAATGAATAGGGTTCCAGAGCTTTGAAAGTGGGCTCTGGGGGATAATACTGGTTGTCATGGGTTTGTAACAGAGGTTCACTGGAGGATATGTGTAGTGTAGCAGGCGGGGGTTCAATGAAGATAGGAGGAACTAGCGGAGGAGGGTGCGGAACATGTTTGGGTGGTAGAGCTGGTGGTGTATGGGAAGTTGTACCCTGGTATTGTTGGTAGATAGGGAAGCTTGGAGGTGGATCAGTGGCAGGGTGATAATATGATTGGGCTAATAGTGGGATGAAGGCTGGGTTGGCGGGATAAGTTGGTGGTGGTTGCCATTTTAACCACGCTTGATACATTTCGTCCATTTGTTGTTTCAATTTATACACCTCTTCTTTCATTGTGTTGACATCCAACTCTTCCACCTCTCTTGAGGGATACATGATACTTGCATCAGGCTCTTGGTTGGCCATAGTTAGCTTATTTTTGGAACGGGTGTTGTAGGGATGGGTTGCTAGAATGCTGCAAAACTAACCACCTGTCTGTATTGGTTAAACAACATCAAAACTTGTTAGCGATCAGGTTTTAACATATAGGCAACCACATATTTGGAGATGAATGAACCTAGCAGTTATCGATTCCTATTATGCGTTATATCGGTCGCTTGCATCATCTCGGCTTTTATCCTATACACCACTCCTCTTTTTCTTTTATCCCTTGTTGTTCTTTCCCTTTCAGCTTGTTTTTGCATGCTTCCTCTTTATTTTTTTATTCTCTCCCTTATTTTGTCATTGTTTCTCTCTCACGATTTTTTATTTTTCCTCTCTTTTCCTTATTTCTTTTCTTTTCTTGTTTTCTTTTTTTTTCTCTATGGTCGAATACTATGAATATTGTCTAAGTATCATGACCCCGCATGAATCAGACTGAGCGTAGTTCTGGCAGATAAGTGTAGAAACAAAATATTTTTGGGAATTTCTATTTTCATAAAAGTAGAACATTTTTATTACAACCACCAAACTAATAGTCCCAAGAAAAGAAATCAATAAACTCCGACTCAAAACAAAAGCAACAAACTTTGAAAAATACGTGAAAACAACAGACTCGATAACCAACTACAGACTCAAATAAAGGAAAATACAGACTTCGCAAATGGACTAACAGACTCGAGGGAAAATCATGACTACATTAAGGCCTCAAATGCTCTCGGGGCCCCGGAGACATCATTCGGTCTCGCCACAAGCCAGCGTGCTAAATCCCCTTGGAGGTGGTGGAGGTCTTCCATCACTTGACGAACTAAGGTCATGGCAGTGCAAGAAAAATAGATCTAGTCAAATCTTCACAGCTACTACCTTTTCTGTGATGTAATCAGCGATCCTACGGACCCTCTCTCTTATAACACCCTTTTTTTGCAACAATCGCCAATCTTCTATGCCTTGGCTTCCAAAGTTTGTTCGGCTCCCCAATTTATTTCTTGAAATTGATGCAAATATCTTTCTGGTTGTGCTATCGATGAGTAATAGTGCTTTCTTTCAGCCTTAAAGTCCTTTGCCTGCTTAACCATTTTGTTTTCAACAATGATGACACTATTCCTCAATCCTGCTACCTCATTGCCGTACCTTTCTTTCAACGGCTCAATCATGCATGCTCGTCTTCCGCATTTTTGGCCAATTGGTTTTGGGCCCTGGCTAGCTCACCTTCTGCTTTGTTCAAGTCAATACCATATTCTCCTACTTTCTGCCTTAGGTTGTTTATGAGTTTCTCATCTTTCACACTTCTGATGGGATTCTCTGTGGCTATTTTCATTTTCTGAATCTGGGCACGCAAGACTTCATTTTCTTTGGCTAGTATTTTTTTTTTACCCTCGTCCACCGCGGATTGCAAACCATTCTCGAATTGAAGGTATTTGACTTGTTTTCCTAGCTTCCCTATTGTGGCCCTATATTCATTTTCCTTGTCCAACCAATACCACTATTCTTCTGATGCCTCAGCAAATTCCTGAAGATGGGGTCTTTTTGTCGGCCTTCCAAACACTTTCTTTTTATACCAAGCAAGGTACCCTAGTGCAACTTCACCTTTGGACAAGTCACATACTCGAGTGTTCGCCGTCAAGTACTGGCATTCACACCAAATTTGGCGAGACTACTACTTCATGAAATTGACCATTGGGACCAATCTCGACCACGTTGCCACTAATGTCTTCATCCCTGGAAACCATTTGGTATCTCTCTAACTGTCTCGGTACCTGGTATGGGGCATAAGGTGGATGCTCCTGAGACCCATCAAAAGGAAATGAGGCCTGGTAGCTGGAATATATATAATTTCATCAAGGGGGAACCACCCAAATGTCCACTCTATTTGACCTGCACCTATGACACGGAGGTACGATACCCATTCTGTGACCCCCTCTGGTAATCTAAACCCATCAACTCTAGTATTAAATTCCTCTATGTAGCTCTTTATTGACGACCCATAACTCATGAATTGAGGATGATGGCACATATGTTAAATCATCCACATATGTAACAACAAGTTGCATCCTTCAAAAAAGTCTCCTCCGGATTTACAGGTTGTGAGGGCACAGAAGATTTCAGATAAGATCATGGGTGCGAGGGTAGTTAAATTTTATTGAGGCGGTTTCCCTTGATATAAATTTTATTTTCTGGGTAGTTAAACCCTTATGTGTCTGTGCCTCTTGTACATAATCTGTGGAGTACAAAAACCAACTGACAGATCTGGGTTGTGAATCTCCCTACTTATTATTAGTGAATCTAAGAATTTGTGTAGAGCGGCGGCCCTTGGCGCAATCAAGTACTAGTGTCTCAGAGGAATTTTGGGGCCCCCGATATATCCGGCTATTTCTTCCAAGTTTGGGGTGAGTTCGAAGTCTGAGAAATGAAATACGTTGTGGGCCGGGTCCCAGAATGTAAACAACGCCTTTATGATGTCCCCCCTAGGATTAACTTTTAATAGCCCGACGAGACCTCCCAAGTATGAATTGACCTTGTCTTCCCTGATTCACCTAGATCATTCCACCACATATGCAGCTCCAAAGTGATCTTGTTCATGACTGTTTGGAAAATTTTTATTCGTGCCAATTCCACACATTTATTAGGGTGATTAAGCAAAAATCAGGATTTATTTGACTCAAAACAACACAAAGCTGATATTTTTTTCTGATTTTCCACTTTAAGAGTACAAGTCTGGCTTTGCAAATATGGCCTTTAAGCACTTTGGGGGGGAAGATTTTAAGGTTGTGCTTGCTACCGACCAAAAATTTGAAAAAGAATCAAAAGGCGGTTGTTCTTGCAAAACAGCCTTCCGGCTTCCTATTGTGGACATTTGGCTAATTTGACAAGAATTTATTTATCACAATCAAATTTGGTTCTTTTGGGAGGCTATTTTTGCAAAATGGAGTTGGGCCCTATGGGGGTTGCCTACGTATCTCACGCCCTGCGAGAATCAAACAAGCGTAGTTCGGAAATTTTGACAAAATAAAAACCAATTTTTCTTTTTCTTATTGAAAACGGT
Source organism: Nicotiana benthamiana (assembly GCA_034376525.1). Taxonomy (NCBI): domain Eukaryota; kingdom Viridiplantae; phylum Streptophyta; class Magnoliopsida; order Solanales; family Solanaceae; genus Nicotiana; species Nicotiana benthamiana. The sequence goes on along the minus strand of CM067339.1, from coordinate 145,264,788 downwards.
AACAAAATTCTCCCCCCCCCTCAAAATTTTGGCAGAATTTCAGTATCTATTTTGGACATTGGGTTTTCGAAACAGGTAATTACCTCTCTTATCCCTCACACTGCTATTTTATTTTCCAAATTCTCTCTTTTTATTCAAAAGTCGGTCAGCATGCAAATCCTAAGCAAATAAATGCACAAGTAGCACACAAGATGCATCAGGATGGTCTGTTATTTTGGGTATACCTGTCCTAGATGGACCCAAACCCTGTGTTGAGTCCCTTACGTCAAATGCACATGATGCAAATAAGCTTCCTACTAGGGATCCGGCATATGACTAAGTTATTCTTGGTTCAAAACCTGGGTATATGTTCTAGACTATGTACCCGAGCAAACAACTCGAGTCCAGAAGGGGGCTATATACCGAGAACCAAAAGGCCATACGGCTTAGTAACTGTCTGAGCCTCTTTCTTATTTCAACGTATGACACTAACAGAATAGGGACTCTCGACCAGTGAGCACATCCCCGAAGATAAGAAGAGAAGGTTTCGTAGAAATTTATATATATAGTCCAGGTATATCAAATCGCTAAAAAAGCAACATTTAGCACATCAGGCCCAATACATGTAAAAAATCAGATAATAAACGAAGACAAATAAAATTACTGTTCTGAGCTCGAATTCTTGAACCCTGAACTAGAGATTCTGGGTTCGATCCCAAACAGTGTCGCCAGATGTGTCACACATCCTTTTTTTACACTATACCTCGAGAAGGGCATAGAGTAAGGGAGTATTCCCAATTAAAGGACAATCGAAACGAGATTATTTATATAAAAATCAGAGTCGCCACTTGGGATAATTTATGGTGTCCCAAGTCACTGGTTGAAATTGCGAATCGGGGAAAGGGTTGAGTCTGTATTACAGTCTACGAACCAGAAATCCGGGTAAGGAATTCTATTAACCCGGGAGAAGGTGTTAGGCATTCCAGAGTTTTGTGGTTCTAGCACGGTCTCTCAGCTGTTATTATTGGACCATTATAAGATTTTATTGCATGTTTTAACCCTATGTGCATTTTAACTTTTAACCGCTTTATTTAATTATTGAATATTGCAACGTTTATAAAATACGTCTCAGACCACGTCAGATAAATGCAGCCATGGTCTTCGATTTATTTTTACTAACGTTGAGATTTGGATTTGGGTTACATAAATGCGCACCTAAGTTTAGGAAGGTAAATTATTTAACTGACGCGCCTAAAGCAATTACGCGTTTTAACTTTGCGAGGGCAATGAAAATTTGCAAATGGCACGCCTTGAATTCTAAGGTCGAGTTAAAGCAAATTAAAGCGAGGACCGTGGGTTTTAGGATTTTATTCAACATGGTACATCTCATATTATTTTTAAAGGTTTTTCATCCATTAGAGCTGACTATGGGTGTTCATGTTATTTTCCTATTTCGAGAATGACACGTGAGATTCAGATTTTATGGCCACATATGAGGGAATCAGCTAGTTCTTTCAATTCATACAACGCTTTTGGGAAGAAAAGAAAGAAAAACAAATGGAACAAAACAATTACCCCATCAATTTCGATCCCATGGCTATCCAGTTATACCCATGCGACTTAAGGAGAAAAAATTAACCATGGGTTTGGAACAATAATAATCTAAATTGAAATTTACATTACTAGCTTCTCCTACGAGTTAATCCCTCAACAATCCACATTTGCAAAATAAAAGAGGAACTGAACGAGACGATTGACAATTGAAATTCCCATAAACTAAGATGAGTGTTTACGATAGAATCGGTGAATGCCAACTGAACAAGTGGTCCAAATAGGGCATACGCTAACTCTTAAACTCAATTTCATACAAAACTTCTTCTACAAACTTAAACAAGTTCTTGCAGCAGTATTACAAGCTCAACTACAACAAATTGCATTCAGGATTTAAAGCGACAACATTAATTAATTCATATTAGATAGAACTTATATATCTAACGAAAATATGTTGCTAATTTTCATAACAAATCACCATGAGATTAATTCATTTCCTATCTTATCTAACTAAAACATACATCATATCACTATAACCAATTGACTTTGACTAAAGTCAAGCATAACTCAAGATATATCAACCTTAAACATCCACATATAAATGTGGCACATTAAATACAACTTAGTAGCACAATGGAATTACTTTTAGCCAAATCCATCACTCGATACCCTTAATACATTCAGTGATGCGTTGATGCTAAAACAACACTGATTGTGGCTGATGAATAGACATCCTCAAACCTACAGGTCATGGTCGAGTTCCTTATAAAAAACTCAAAGTCCCTTGATCTAAATAAAGAACCTGAACCTACCTATATCATAGCTGGACAAACACACAATTCATTCAAACTCAACATGAATAAGGGAAGAACAAACGACAAAAAATTGAGCTATTTACAGGATCTAATTAATTTTCAGAGGAAGAAGCTACGTATTTTCGAACTAATGCAGCCAATTTGTTATTCAAGCAAATCAGATCTTTTGTTCTTCCAATATACATATCCAAGGGAAGGATAATACCTGAAAAGCAAAAAATAAAAAGAAATGGAGTGTCAGAAGCAAGTAACAGCTCAACTAGCAGTGTAACAGTGGGTTTTTGATATTAATCTTGAACCAACTCTAAAATACCCAGAATTCAACTTATTTCAAACAAAAAGGACCAAGGAATGGTTTCAAAAGTTGGGACTTTCGAAAAATCAACCCAAAATCAGTGGAACCTTGTTTTCTGCAAAACTTTGCAGGTATTTTCTTATCTGAGATTTTTAACCCTCAAAATCTGATTTTAGCCTAAGGTAACAATGCCTTTATTGGCAAGCAGTTAGGGTAACTATTGGATTTTGATTTTATCTTTTAGTCCCATTTTAATTCCCTTTTTTGCTACTTAATCCTTTATTTTCTGACTTGTTGGCCAAGCAATAGTCTGTAACTTAATAAAAGACCCTTACTAGAAGCTTCTAAATTAGTTACCCTTAGATTTCTTCAACCCAATACCTAAACTACCCTTAATGACCCATGCATTTTACATTATACTGAACGGGTTATTGGTCAAATTAACCCTGGGTAAAGTTCCTTAGGCAACAAGCCCAAGACTAGACGTAAAGGTATACCCCTCGAGCCCAAAAGCAATCAGACCCAATTGCTGGATTAAAATGAAAGCAAAAAGGAATAGAAGAAATTTCGAGCAAAATTTTTTTCAGAAAGTCTAATTAATGCAACTACACTTAATAAGCCGAAATTAAATTACTAACAAATTAAAGGATGAAATACTAAAAAATGTGGAACTTTCGACAATTGAAAACATGCTTAACATGAATTAAACACTCAAATATTCCCAAAATCATTTAGAACAACGTTTAAACATAGACTCCATTACTAAACTCATCGCAATAAAACTAAGCAATGATTTAAACAAATATAAACTTAAAATAACTAACATGAAACAATCAAGTTTACTAATCATAGAAATTAACACCGAAGATACAAACATGCATTTCAACCTGAAGAAGAGGGGGTCCAAAGGAAGATGAATCAACAAAAAGAAAATCAAAAGGAATGGAGAAGACTTAGCTAGTTGAACAGAATCGAACCCTGGACTCGCACCATTGATTTTGTCCCAATAACATCACCCATTTGTTCTTATCAAGAACAAATAAACAGCGTTATTGAGGGACGAAACCAACACCAACTCGAGAGAAACCCTCATGCATCAAATTCGGACTTAGACTTCTCGAACCCTAGATTTAAAATTCGAATGGTTTTAGGGGTATTTGAGGGAAACTGAATGTGGATTTAGGATAAGGGGAACGAAGTAGTTATATGGTGTGATTTTGGGGAGGTATGGTGATGGCACCGCCAACGGAGAAACTGTGGTAGCGCTAGGGTTCATCATTTCAAATCAAGATTCGAGGAATTTGGATAGGTTCTAAGGGAATCTAGTTGTGGATTCGAGATGAGAAGGCAAAAGAGGGGATGTGTAAATTTGAGGGCGATTGAACGCAAGTTACCGCGGTAGGCGATTTCCGGCGGACGGCATGCACTGAGTCAGGGCGGAGAGGTCAGAGACGGTTAGAGGGGTTCTAAGAGAATGGGGATAGGGCGTTAGGACAATTATATATCTAGGAGTCCTCAATTTTGAGCCATTGGATCGATTAACCTCATCGGCTCAAATTGCCCCTACGTGAAACGGGATTGTTTGGTCTTAAAGGGAGACATGTCAGAGAAATTGGGCTGCGTTTTGGGGATTATTTGGACGGGTATGGGCATCAGGCCTGGGCTGGGGTATGGGCGTTAGAGACTGGCCCAAACAAATTATCTTGTACTAACATGACCAATTTCTTTTCTTTTTCTCTTTTTTAATTATTTTTTCAGGCTTTGTTAAATTCAAAAATAACTGATTTAACTCTTAATACACAATTAATACTACTTACATTTTTTCAAAAGTAACTAAGTCCTAAATTAAAGAAAACTATAAAATTCGAAATTAAAAGGCCAAAATGCAAAATAAACTTTTTTTGTTATTTTCTTTCATATTTGCCATAATTGATTAACTAATTAACCTAAAAATATAAAATCGGACCCTAAATGCAAAATACATATCCTTTTTGTTTTTCATTAATTAAACAAAAATAAAAATGCACAGACAAATGCAAACAATTAAAAAGAAATGCCTCAAAAGTCACAAGATTGCAAATAATGAAAAGAAATTATTTTGTTTTAAAATTATGGGAGTAATTCATATAGCGCAAAAATCACGTGCTCATAGGTTCCCTCTTTGCTCGGAAACACATAGAGGTTTTTGGCAAAGATAAAGTGAGTGGATACGAGCGACTTTTGCCCATTTGAATACTCTGTGGGAAGCATTTTTGAAGGATTTGACCGCACCCTGCTTCCGAGGTTTCCTTCATATCCTTGGCTAAAAAGGAATTAGGTCAGTGTAGTTCACGAATGTTTGGTAGCTGGGACTACAGGGAGCTGTGATTTCACTGTTGCTGCATTGCTGTTACTGCTTGCTGAACCCCCTTTTTACACCACGTCAAAACAAAAAGAAGTTAGACTAGACTATGATCTACGGATTACAAGAGAACCCATCTATGTCTTCAAACTTTCTTTTGATCCTTGTTGCCTCGTTGGCTTGTATTTTTCTTGCGAAATTTCTTTTTGCCGACTTGGATTGTAATCTGAGGTGTTTTCCTTTTCTCCAGGTGGATGCTTGATTGGTGAACTCAAATTGTGTTCCCTTGTTCGCCAGGCGGGCTCTTGACTTCCAAAGTCTTGATTGTATTCCCTTGTCCTCTTTTTTCACTCAACTCCACGCGAAGGGCGTAGATAAGGCAATTTTTTCCTATTAAAGGACAATCTAAACGACATTATTTATGTAAAACTTAGAGTCTCCACTTGGATAATTTATGGTGTCCCAAGTCACAAGTTGAAATCCCGAATCGACGAAAGGGTTGACTCTGTATTACACTCTGCGAACCCAAAATTCGGATAAGAAATTGTGTTAACCCGGGAGAAGGTATTAGGCATTCCTGAGTTTCGTGGTTCTAGGACAGTCATTCATCTATTATTATTGGCCCATTATCTGATTTTATTGCATGTTTTAACCCTATGTGCATTTTCACTTTTAACCGCTTTATTATATTATTGCATATCACAATACTGTTAAAACACGTCACGGACCACGTCACATAAATGCACCTGCGGTCTTTGACATATTTTTACTAACGTCAAGATTTGGATTTGGGTCACATAAATGCACACCCGAGTTTAGGAAGGTAAATTATTTAACTAACGCGCCTAAAGCAATTACACGTTTTTAACTTTACGAGGGCCATGGGAATTTTCTAATGGCACGCCTCATATTCTAAGGTCGATCTAAAGCTAATTAAAGCGAGGACCCTGGGTTTTGGGATTTTATTCAGCATGGCACATCTCACATTATTTATAAAGGTTTGTAATCCATTAGAGCTAACTATGGATGTTCGTGTTATTTTCCTACATTAGAGAATGACACGTGAGATTCAGATATTATGGCCACATATGTGGGAATTAGCTAGTTCTTTCAATTCATACAAATCTTTTGGGAAAAAAAGAAAGAAAAACAAAAGCAACAAAACAATTACACCATCAATTTTGATCCCATGACTATCCAGTTATACCATGCGACTTAAGGAGCAAAAATGAACCATGGGTTTGGAAAAATAATAATCTAAATTGAGATTTCCATTACTAGCTGAGGGTTTCTCCTACGAGTTAATCCCTCAACCCATCCACATTAGCAAAATAAAAGAGGAACTGAATGAGACGATTGACAACTGAAACTCCCATACACTAAGACCAGTGTTTATGATAGAACCAGTGAATGCCAACTGAACAAGTGATCCCAAGAGGGCATACGCTATCTCTTAAACTCAATTCCAAACAGGATTCTTTTTACAAACTTAAACAAGTTCTTGCAGCAGTATTACAAGCTCAATTATAACAAATTACATTCAGGATTTAAAGCTACAACATTAATCAATTCGTATTAGATAGAACTTATATATCTAACAAAAATATGCTACTAATTTTCATAACAAATCACCACGAGATTAATTCATTGCCTATCTTATCTAACTGAAACATACATCATATTAGTAGCACTAATTGATTTTAACTAAAGCCAAGCAAAACTCAAGATATATCAACCTTAAACACCCACATGTAGCAGTGGCATATTGAATACATTTTATTAGCATGATGGGATCACTTTTAGCCAAATCCATCACTCCATACCCTTAATACATTCATATATGGGTTGATGCTAAAACAACACTGATTGTGGCTGATGAATAGACACCCTCAAACCTACAGCTCATGGTTGAGTTCCTCATAACAAACTCAAAGTCCCTTTATACAAACAAAGAACCTGAACCTACCTATACCATAGCTGGACAAACACACAGCTCGCTCAAACTCAATATGAATAAAGAGAGAACAAGCACAATAAAAAACTGAGCTATTTACATGATCTAATTATTTTTCAGAAGAGGAAGAAGAATATGCTATATATTTTAGAACTAATGCAGCCAATTCGTTATTCAGGCAAATCAGATCTTTTGTTCTTCCAATATATATATCCAAGGGAAGGATAATACATGAAAAGCAAAAATTAGAAAGAAATGGAGTGTAAGCAGCAAGTAACAGCTCAACCAGCAGTGTAACCGTGAGTTTTCTATAATAAACTTGAACCAGCTCTAAAATACCCAAAATGACCCAGAAATGGTTTCGAAAGTTGGGACCTTCGAAAAATCAACCCAAAATCAATCGAACCTTGTTTTGTGCAAAAATATTAAGTTGTTTTCTTATCTGAGGCAAGCAATTAGGGTAACTACCAGATTTTGATTTTATCTTTTAGTCCCATTTTAATTCTCTTTTTTGCTACTTAATCCTTTATTTTCTAACTTGTTGGCCAAGCAATAGTCTGAAATTTAATGAAAGACCCCTACTAGAAACTTCTAAATTAGTTACCCTTAAATTCCTTCAGCCCAATGCGTAAACTACCCTTAATTACCCATGCATTTTACATTATACTGAACAGGTTATCCCAAATTGCCCCTGGATAGAGTTCCTTAGGCAAAAAGCCCAAGAATTGACAAAAACGTATACCCCTCGAACCCAAAAGCAATCAAACCCAATTTTCTGGATTAAAATGAAAGCAAGAAGGAATAAAAGCAATTTTGAGCAAAGTTTTTTAGAAAGTCCAATTAATACAACTACACTTAATAAGCTGAAATTAAATTACTAACAGATCAAAGGATGAAATACCAAAAAAAAAATATGGAACTTTCAACAATTGAAAACATGCTTAACATGAATCAAACACTCCAATATTCCCAAGATCATTTAGGCCGACGTTTAAAATGAGACTCCATTACAAAACACATCGCAATTAAACTAAGCAACGATTTAAAAAAATTTAAACTTAAAATAAAGACATGAGACAATCAAGTTTATTAATCACAGAAATTAACACCCAACATACGAACATGCATTTCAACCTGAAGAATAGGGGGTCAAAAGGAAGATGAATCAACAAAAAGAAAATCAAAAGGAATGGAGAAGGACTTACCTAGTTGAACTGAATTAAACCCCAGACTCAAATAATTGACTTCGTCCCTAATAACGTCACTCGTTTGTTTTTAGAAAGAACAAATAAACAACGTTATTGAGGGAGGAAACCAACCAAAACTCGAGAGAGACCCTCATGCATCAATTTAGCACTTGGACTTGTGGAACCCTAGATTTAAAATTCAAATGGTTTTAGGGGTAATTGAGAGAAAATCGGTGCGGATTTAGGATTAGGGGAACAAAATATTTATAAGGTGTGATTTATGGGAGGTTTGGTGATGCCGCTGCCACCGGAGAAACTATGGCGGTGCTAGGGTTCATAATTTCTAATCAAGATTCGAGGAATCTTGGTTGGTTCAGAGGGAAGATGGTTGTGGATTCGAGATGAGGAGGCAAAGGAGGGGCTTTGGTGTAAATTTAAGGGCGATTAAACATAGGCCGCCGTAGGCGATTTCCAGTGGGCGGCAGGCGGTGGCTCAGTGCTAAGAGGTAAGAGACGGTTAGGGGGAGTTCTTAGAGATGGGGTTTAGGGAGTTAGAAAAATTATATATCTAGGAGTCCAAACTTCAGAGCCGTTGGATTGATTAACCTCGACGGCTCAGATTGCCCCTACATGAAACGGGGTCGTTTGGTCTCGAAGGGAGACGGGTTGGGGAAATTAGGCAGGGTTTGGGGATTAACTTGACGGGTATGGGCATCAGACCTGGGCTAAGGTATGGGCATTAGAGACTGGCCCAAAAAAATTATCTTGTACTAACATGACCACTTTCTTCAATTTTCTTTTCTTTTTCTCTTTTTTTTATTATTTTTCAGGCTTTTTTAAATTCAAATATAAAAACCTCATTTAACTCTTAAAACAAAATTAATACTAATTACATTGTTCAAAAATTGACTAAGTCGTCAATTAAAGAAAAAATATTTAATTCGAAATTAAAAAGGCCAAAATACAAAATAAACGATTTTTGTTATTTCTTTCATATTTTCCACAATTGATTAACGAATTAACCTAAAAATATAAAGCAGGACCCTAAATACAAATGTACATATCTTTTTTGTTTTTCATTAATTAAATAAAAATAAAAATGCACAGACAAATGCAAACAATTAACAATAAATGCCACAAAATTCACAGGATTACAAATAATGAAAAGAAATTATTTTGTTTTGAAATTATAGGAGTAATTCATATAGGGCAAAAATCACGTGCTCATAGTTGATAGGGGATTGGGGCGTTAGATCTTAAGATGATCGGAGGGATCGTCACTTCCTCCTACACTTAAACATTCGTTCATCCTCGAACGAGCATAGAGATATACCTGAAGTATTGAAAGATGAGGGTAACGGTTGTGCATGTCCAGCTCGGTCTCCCAGGTCACCTCCTCAACCGGCTGACCTCGCCACTAATCCTTTACTGATGTTATGTTCTTTGACCTCAACTTTCTGACTTGTTTGTCCAATATAGCAGCTGGCTCCTCAACATAAGATAGATCCTTGTCCACATAGACTGAGCTTAAATCTAACACGTACGATGGATCACTGTAATACCTCCCGAGCATCGAAACATAAAATACCGGGTGAACTCCTGTCAGGCTGGGAGGTAAGGCAAGCTCATAAACAAACTCCCCAACTCACCGCAATACCTCAAAAGGGCGAATAAACCTCGGACTCAACTTTCCTTTCTTTCCAAATCCCATAAGGCCTTTCATAGGCGAAACCCGAAGTAGAACTCGCTCTCCAACCATATAGGAAACATCACAAACCTTCCGGTCCGCATAGCTCTTCTATCTTAACTGAGCTGTACGGATCCTATCCTGAATCACCTTAAACTTCTCTAAAGCATCCTGAACAAAATCTGTGCCCAATAACCTAGCCTCACCTGGCTCGAACCAACCCACTGGAGATCTACACCTTCGACCATACAAAGCCTCAAACAGTGCCATCTAAATGTTGGACTGATAACCATTATTGTAAGCAAACTCTGTCATTGGCAAGAACTGATCCCAAGAACCCCCAAATTCCATCACACACACACACACACAGAGCATATCCTCCAATATTTGAATTGGGTGCTCGGACTGTCCGTCTGAGGGTGAAAAAACGTGCTTAACTCCACCCGAGTGCCAAACTCCTGCTGCACGGCTCTCCAAGACTGCAATTTGAACTGAGTACCTCTGACTGAGATGATAGAAACTGGGATACCATGCAGACGGAAAATCTCCCAAATGTAAAACTCTGCCAACCACTCCGAAGAATAAGTGGTACACACAGGAATGAAATGAGTGAACTTGGTCAGCCAATCCACAATAACCCGAATGACATCGAACTTCTTCAAATTCTGTGGTACTCCAGATACAAAGTCCATGGTGATGCGCTCCTACTTCCACTCAGGAATCTCTATCTGCTGGAGTAATCCATCCAGCCTATGGTGCTCATATTTCACCTGCTGACAATTGAGGCACCCAGCTACAAACCCAACTATATCTTTTTTCATCTGCCTCTACCAGTAGTGTTGTCTCAAGTCCTAATACATCTTCGCGCCACCAAGATGGATGGAGTACCGCTCCCTTATACGATAAAATAATGAAGACCGAGAAAACATGTAAGCTAGAACTCGGCTGGATTCCGAAAGGTCAAATCTCACAAACTGGCTGGCTAAGGCCTGAACATCCATCACCATAGGCCTCTCGGATACTGGTAAATATGCCAAACTCCCCAATCTATCCGCCCGGAGACTCAAGGCATCAGCCATTACATTGGTCTTGCCCGTGTGATATAAAATAGTGATGTCATAATTCTTCAGCAACCCAAACCACCTCCTCTGGCGCAAGTTTAGATTCTTTTGCTTTAAAAAATGCTGCAAGCTCCGACGGTCAGAATAAATCTCGCAAGGCATACTGTATAGATAATGGTGCCAAATTTACAGGGAGTCAAGAATGGCAGCTAGCTTAAGATAATGGACATGATAAATTTTTTCATGTATCTTCAACTGTCTAGATGTGTAGGCAATGACCCTACCGTCCTACATATATATCGATCCAAAGAAAACTCTCGAGGCATCACAATAGACAGCATATGACCTTGAACCTGTAGTCAATATCAAAACTAGGGTCGTAGTCAAAGCTGTCTTGAGCTTTTAAAAGCACGCCTCGCACTCTTCCGTCCATTGGACCCTTCTGGGTCACTCTAGTCATAGGGGTTACGATCAATGAAAACTCCTCCACAAAACGACGGTAGTACCCTACTAAGCCAAGGAAACTGTGGATCTCAATAGCTGAGGATGGTCTGGGCCAACTCTAAATTGCCTCTACCTTCTTCGGATCCACCCGAATACCCTCACTCAATACCACGTGGCTCAAGAATGCCACAAAATCCAACCAAAACTCACATTTTGAAACCTTTTGCATATGTTTCTTTTCCCTCAAGGTCTATAGCATTGTCCTCAGATGTTCCCCATAATTTCCCGACTCCAGGAATACACCAGAATGTCATCAATAAAGACAATGAAAAAAGAGTTAAGATATGGCCAAAATACACTACGCATCAAATGCATGAAAGCTTCTGGGGCATTGGTAAGCCCAAATGACATAACAAGAAACTTGTAATGACCATACTGAATCCTGAAAGTAGTCTTTGGGATATCTAGCTCACGAATCTTCAACTGATGGTAATCATAGTGCAGTCAATCTTTGAAAACACATGTGTGCCCTGAAGAGAGTCAAACAGATCATCAATACGAGGCAAAGGATAATGGTTCTTTACTGTAACCTTGTTCAACTGGCGATAATTGATACAGATAGGCATAGAACCATCCTTTTTCTTCACAAACAAGACAAAAGCACCCCAAGGTGTAACAATGGACCAAATAAAACCCTTATCAAGCAATTCCTGCAACTGATCCTTCAACTCAAAGGGAGCCATATGATACGGAGGAATAGAAATAGGCTGAGTGCCCAACAATAGATCAATCCCAAAATTAATATCCCGATCCGACGGGATGCCCGGAAGGTCAACTGGAAACACATCAGGAAAATCTCGCACTATGGGGACTGAATCAACAGAAGAGTTATTAATACTGACATCTCTCACATAAGCTAGATACTTGTCACACCCCTTCTCAACCATACGCTAAGCCTTAAGGAAGGAAATAACTCCATTGGGAGTATGATCTAAGGTACCCCCTAGACTCAACACGTGGTACTCCTGGCATGGCCGACATTACGATTTTGGCGTGACAATCAAGAATAGAACAATGGGGTGACAACCAGTCCATTCCTAAGATAATATCAAAGTCAACCAGGTTGATTAACAATAAATCAGCTCTAGTCTCAAAATCACAGAGAGTAACCAAACACGACCGATAAACGCGATCCACAACAAGTGAATCTCATACAGGAGTAGAAACACAAACAGGGGAACTCAAAGAATCCGAGATACACCCAAATGTGGAGCAAAATAAGAAGACACATAAGACTAAGTAGAGCCTGGATCAAATAGAACCGATGCATTTCTGCGGAAAAACGATATAATACCCGTGGTGACAGAATCAGAGGCAATAGCCTCGGTATGGGAAGGAATGAAATAGTATCTGGCATGGCCTCCCCCTTTAGGGCGACCTATACCTTCTTGACCTCCATAACTTGTTGGCTGAGTAGGTGGGGTAGCAACTGGAGCTGGAACCATGGCCTAAGAACTCTCCAGGACATGTTGTGGTTGAGAAGTCTGTGGAGGTGCACCCTTACCAAGTCTAGGACAATCCCTCACCATGGAGTGTCTCACACCACTAAAAACAAGCCATGGGAGGACCTGGTGGATCAGATCTGTTGGATTGACCTCCAAAAGAACCCCGCGTAGGAGGCGCGCTAGAAATTGGAGGCGCATAATAAGGCTCATGAGGCCTAGGAGGAGCTGCAGTGCTGTTGGCTTCTGCAAAAGCTGAATGAATGGGGAGGCCCATATATAAGGCTGTATGGAGTAACGGTTCCGAACCGGAACCAGGACCGGTTCCGCGATTCCGGCGGTTCCGGTTCCGCGGTTCCGCGGTTCCGGTCCGGTTCCACCCATTAGAACCGTGGAACCGGAACCGCCAGAACCGGAACCGGACCGGTTCCGGCGGTTCCATACGGTTCCAAACGATTCCGCCAACGGTCCGATATTTTAAAATTTTTTTTTTAAATTCGGACCGTTGGCGGAACCGTTTGGAACCGGATGGAACCGCCGGAACCGGTCCGGTTCCAGTTCCGGTTCTATCCGGTTCCCAACGGACAGATTTTTAAAAACAAAATTTTTTTTTTTAATTCTGAAATCAGAACGTTGGTCTTGCAGAAATAGCCGTTTGGCATTTTTAAAATTTAGCCATTTGACCCCTCAAATTTAATTTAACCCCAAACTTTATATAATTACACAATTTCCCATTTCTCAACTATAAATACCCCCTCATTCTTTCATTTTATTCATCAATCTCTCTCAATCTCTCTCAAGCTCTCTTTCAATTTTTCTAGTGCAAGTGCTTAATTTTTGTTGCAAATTTGTGAAACATTGTGAAGTTGTTGAATTGAAGTTTTCAAGTGTTCAATTACAACGATTTTCAATTTTCAAGAAGTTGTTCGTCAATCCGGTAAACTCGTTTCAACTCTTACGTGCTAAGAATATTTGTTGTGTGTTGTTATTTTGCTTAATTATATTTAGTATGGCATTTTCATTGAAAAAAATGTTCGGAAAAGGTACATCTAAATCCGGTGAAAGTAGTCGCCAAAATCCTACCCCTCCCCCGGCTCCCCGCATTAGAAAAGATAAACAAGTTCAAACTAGTAGCCAACCTAGAAATACTAATGAAAACTTATGAATACTTGATAGTGATCACCCGTGTTTTCAATTTAGCGATGTTAATTTTCTACTTGATGTAGCAGTCGGTGATAGAATAGATGATGATATTATGAATTTGCTTTATCCTAATGCACCAATATCAGAGGGAAATGAGGGTGATGATGATGACGAAACCCAACCACCGGTAGATTTAGATGATACACCTACTAGTCCTGCTCCTAATGACCCAGAACACCCCCCCGTACAAACTCCCACTTTTAGTAGACAACCTCGGAAACGTTCAGAAACTTCATTAGTTTGGCATTTTTTTATTCAAATAAGAGATAAAGATAAGGCTAAATGTAAAGCTTGTGGTAAAGAACTTGTTCATAGGTATAAGGGTGATCGCAGCGGAACAGGTAGATTAGTTAAACATATACTAGTACATCCTAGCGATAAGGCTAAATATCTTCAAATGAAAGCGGAACAAGAGGGGAGGCCAAGTCCTGATACTTCAATTAACCAAAGTACTGGTTCTAACATGGTTCAACCACGAGTAAACACAGTCACTGGAGGTATATTGTACTACGATCCTAATAAGGATCGTGAAGAATTAGCTAAAATGATTACTGTTATGTGTTTACCTTATTCTTTTGCTTCTAATCCTGCTTGGATTCATTATATTAGACGATTATTTAATCCTACATATAAAGGTTGGCCTCGCGCCACAGTTAAGGCCGACATTTATAAATATAAGCATAAATATGAACAGTACTTCCGCTATTTATTTACTCATATAAGTAATCGTATGTCTATTACAACTGATATTGGTAGAAGTGGAAATGACTGTGATTATCTAACTGTGACCAGTCATTGGATAGACGAAGACTGGGCCATGCAAAAACGCATTGGAGATGGTATGAGAATTTTAAACATAGAAATTGAAAAAGTTAAATTCGCTCTTAATTGGATTTTTTATTCAAACCGTAGAAGTAGACTTAGAGAATATTATAAAAAATGTGACGAAAGTGGCCTTAGAGAAAGAAAAGTTCCTAAACCTTGCCCGACTAGGTGGAACTACATGTATGAAAGCTTAGTAGTGGCGTACGAATATAGAAACCCAATAACCGCTACTTATAATTCTAGGGATTGTGAGGATGAAGATAATGATATGCTAACTAATCAAGATTGGAATAACGTTAAGATTCTTTTAGATTTTTTAGAACATTTTAGTGTGGCTACAACTGCTTTATCTGGCCAATATTATCCTACAATTTCAAACTGTTTAGTATATATTGCCGCACTTGCTAATTTATTTGATGATTTTAACGATGGAGGGGAAATTTATGAACATGCAATATTTGAAATGAAAAAGAAATTTAAAAATTATTTTTTTCCAATCCCTCCTATTTTTGGTGTGGCTGCTATATTAAACCCTACTATGAAAGCAGGAGGTCCTAACTTTTGGTATAATAGTATTTATCAATCTTTAGATCTTTCACCAGAAGAAATGGCTACACTATCTGATGCGAAAGCATCAATTACAGTGAATGCTCAAACTGTTTATAATGCTTATAAACAGGCGTTAGAGCATGCTAGGCCTACTATTCCAACCCCTACTTCGTCCACATCACAAGCGTCTAAAAGAGTTGCTGGCTTAACAGCTCTTAAATCGTGGACGGAGTTCAGGGGTACTCAAGGTGAGAATTTAGATGATATTTCCCATCTAAACGAACTTCAAGTTTATTTGTCGCAGGGGCTAGAGATTGATAATCCAGACGGATCTTTCGACCTTTTGGATTGGTGGAAGACAAGGGAAAAGCATTTTCCCGTTCTTGCAAGGATGGCTCGGGATGTTCTGTCCATTCAAGCGTCAACTGTTGCATCGGAGAGCGTATTTATTCAAGCCAGACTACAAATAGGAGATCATAGAGCGTCGATGCGGGACAACTTGGAAAAATCAGTGCTCTTCCGAGATTGGATCCGCTCTGAAAGAAGGAACTTTGGGCTAGCTGAATCTCAACCCGAAATAGATGAGTGCTATGAAGAAATGCTAGCAGAACTTGCTCAGGAATCATCTTCACCTGGAAGTGGTGATGAACAAGCTTCATTTCCACCACCGCCAACAAACCACCTCCAAACCTTGAAGGTTTTATGAGATTTGTTAGAAATAATACATAAATTATGATGTAACTTGTACATTGGCATGTCTTCTTTTAGTTTTTTTCCTTTTAATGGTGGTATTAGTACCATGTTGTGCTCATTCCATTGGGGGAAGGAAGACTAAGAAAAATATGCCATTTTGGTCAATAAATATGCTTTTTATCATATACTTGAATATATTTGTCTCAATATTTCTTTGTCTTTAATTCTATATCAATCCTTGAATATAAAATATTTATAAAACATATAATATATAACATACAATACATAATACTATTTATACTAACTACTACACAATATACACTATTTATATACAATATATACTACTTTACAACAACATATACTACTTATATACAAAATATACACTACTTATTTTGAATATATACTAATTTCCAAGCACAATATATGCTATAGTAAGAACATAGTACACCATATAAAAATATATTCTACAATATACTAATCACTACAATACAAGATATTAATTAAAAAAAATAATAATAAGGTCGGAACCGCCGGGAACCGCCTGGAACCGCCAGACCCGCGGTTTCGGAACCGCCAGAACCGGAACCGGGCAGTTCCGGAATTGTATGGTTCCGGTTCCGGCTCCGGAACCTCCAGAACCGGAACCGCCAGAACCGGAAACCGCCAGAACCGGGAACCGCCAGAACCGGAACCGCAGACCCAAATTGACCCAGAACCGGAACCGGATACAGCCTTACCCATATATATCCTACCGTGAGGACCTACAACTGCGGTATGGGTACCAAAATAATGGCCCAACTCACGAGAACTCTTGATCTCTCTCTCTTCCCTCTTCCTAGCATGCATATCTGCAATCCTCTTAGCAATTCTCACCACTTGGTGATAAGAAATATCCATCTCCAACTCACGAGCCATGCTAGATCTGGTGCTAGGAGTAAGCCCCTCAATAAACTAGTGAACTCTCTCGTGAACAGTAGTAGCCAAGGCTGGTGCATGCCTAGCCAAACTGGTGAAATGGATAACATACTCTGAAATAGTCATAGCACCCTGGCGCAAATGCTCTAACTCTGCACGCCATAAGTACTAGCTCTGACAAACATACTCTCTTAGGAATAGATCTGAAACTGAACCTAAGTCAATTAAGCAGCCTCATCCGGACGGTCTAGCTCATAGGTGCGCCACCACTCATAGGTGGCCCCTCAAAGCTGAAAGGTAGTGAAAGAAACCCAGCTCGACACTGAAATACCCATGGTACGGAGAATGCGGTAACACTCATGAAGAAATCCAAGAGCATCCTCCGATGCTAGACAGCTAAATACAAGAGGCTTGTACTTCTTGATGATCTCAAGCCTCAGCTGCTCATCCTCGGAAGCCGTTGCCCTATCCTCGGGCTGAACATGCACTGTAGGTGGTACAGAAATAATCTCAAGAACCTGCTAAATAGGCACTCGTTTCTCAGAAGTGCGGGCGGCGGGAATCTGTGCTCCTCCCCTGGCCTGGGATGTGGCTGCAGCAATGGGAAGCAACCCTGCCTGATATAAAGTGGTGTACATGCTCATGAACTGTGCTAGAGTCTCTTGAAGAGCTAGAGTAGTGGTAGCAGTATTATTAGGTGTGTTAGGTTCCTGGACTCTGGCTAGATCTGGTGATGGTACCTCGGCGGTAGCTCACACAGGTGCTCTGGCTGTATCACATGCGCGCCCTCGACCTCTACCCCGGCCTCGACCTCTGGCGGTTGCAGTAGGGGCGCGGGTGCCTAATCCTCTCCTGGAGCACGTGTCCTCACCATCTATGAGAGAATATAAAGACAGATGTTTAGTTGTGATATCAAAATCTCGCATGACAGGAAATGAAATGAAGTGGAATTTTCCTAACAGTTGCATAGCCTCTCGTAGATAAGTACAGACGTCTCTGTACGGATAAGTGAGACTCTAATAAACTGGCCAGTGTTTCGTGACTCTTATGAACCTAGAGTTCTGATACCAACTTTTCACGACCCCAGTTCGCCCTCCGTGTACTGTCGTGACGGCACCTAGTCTTACGACTAGGTAAGCTTAACAAGTGCAAAAATTAAATTGAAACTTGAGGAAATATATAAATCTAAAACTAAAAATAACTAAAAGGAATGGTGCATATTAAGCTGCTTGGCATATACACCACAATATCTCAAAACTTCTACTTCACCATCCCAAAACCCAGAAACTCACGGGAACACAAGCTGAAAGAAATTTAGTAAAATGCTTTTACTCCGGAATGCCTACATCAACAGTATGAGAGAAGGGCTAACACTACAAGATAGAATAAAGATGGAGACTCTTCGGTCTACGGAAGCGAAAAATCTACCTCAAAGTCTCCAAAAGCTCTCCTACCTCAAGAATGATAACCCTGTGCAGAGGTACCTAAATCTGCACATGAAAAAAATGCTAAAGGGCAGGAGTACACGTACTCAATTAGTTCCAAGCCTATCCTCGGTCGGGTAGTGACGAGGAAGGTCAGGGACCTACTGAGGTCAAATAAAACATAAGATTTAACAGTATGGAGTAAGAAGAATAATGAGTAACGCAATGGAATAAGACAAGCTATACAAGGCAACAACAAATATATAATGAACAGAATAACCACAGAAATAAGAACAGCTCAACACCAATAGTAACAACGAGGATCTCCAAGGATACCTTCATGTAGTCCTTTTCATCAACTGTCCAGTGGATTGCCTGGGATACCTTCCCGTAGTCTAATTATCAATGCACGGATATCTACTAGAATCTAGATCCGTAGTCCCCAAATATAAGTATGCAGTACTGGGGGAATCTCTCGGGTGCATTCGCGTAGTTCCATATAGCTATGTAGGGGGAGCTACCAGGAATCTACCTCGCTGTCCCAAAGTAATAGTGCAAGGGGAGATCTAGCAGGAATCTAAGACGCACTCCCAAAGTAAATATGTAGGAGAGATCTATCGGGAAACTAACCTGCAGTCCCATAGTAAATGTGCAGGGGGGTTCTATTGGGAATCTAACCCACAGTTCCAAAGTAAATGTATAGGGGGATCTATCAGAAATCTAACCCGCAATCCCAAACTAAATATGCAGGGGGATCTATCAAGAATCTAACCAGCATTCCCAAAGTAAATGTGCAGGGGGATCTATCAGGAGTCTAACCCGCAATCCCAAAGTAAACAGACAAGGAGTAGCTACCGAAATCCCACATCTGTAGTCTCAATGTAAATACACAACAGCCACAAGAAAATATTCAGAGAAAGGAATTTCATATTAAGGCAGCAAATAATTATAGCCTAATATGTTGCACAAAGTTCAAGTAAACAGATTGAACAATTAAGGCAATTAAATCACTTAGACATGCTTTCCAAAGCTAAACACGGGCTTAAATAGTACAAATAATAAAAGCAGGATAAAGAACATACTAATAAGTGCTTAAATAAAATCGGATTTCTAATAATTTTCACAAGTACACACTTTTCACCTCACGTACAGGGCATTACAATTACCAAATATATCCATCCTAGGGGAAGATCCGCCGCACAAGGTTAGACAGCCACTTACCTCAAACTCGCTCAAAAATCAACTCAAAACCACACTTTTTCCACGAGTATCCGCCTCCAAATGGCCCAAATCTATTCAATTCTATTGCATATTATAAATAGCACTTCAAGAAACCTATTCTATAATAAAATTCTAAGCTAATATGCGAAATCATGTAAAATGACCAAAATGTGCCTCAGTCCCACGTCCCGGAATCAAGTAAAATTTACATTATAAAAACCCTCATACTCTCACGAGTTCAACCATACAAAAATTATGCACATCTAATTCCAAATGTCCAATCAAAACTCAATAATTCAGCCTATGAAGTTTTATCAAATTTCCATTCAAAATCCAAAAATTAAAGGAGGAATTCAAGCTTAGATTAGTGGGTTACAAGAAAATAAGAGTTTAGAATCATTACCCAATCGATATCTCTGAAAATCTCTCAAAATCTCGCTCAAATCCGAGCTCCTAAGCTTAAGTTTTGATAAAAATGGCTAAACCCTCGATTTTTAAATCTTATATCTGCCCAAGTATTTCCTTAATTGTGATTGCGGAATTAGCCTTGCTATCACGAAGCACAAAATGGACTGCCCTCAACTTACCATACACGATCGCAACACGCTTCACACGATCGCAAAGCTATACTACTCAACCTCACATGATCTCAACTTAACACACGTGATCGCGAAGCTATAGAACATATGCTCACGCGATCGCAACCTGACTCACGCGATCACGTAGAAAAAACTTTATCCCTCCCCTTAAATAAGCCTACGTGATCATGGCTCCATATACGCGATCGCAAGAACAAAAATCTGCAACAGACCTGAAGCAAAATTTGCAATCTTTTAAGGCATAAAATGGTCCGATTGACCATCCGAAACTCACCTGAGCCCCCAGGACCTCAACCAAAGGCACCAACATATCCTAAAACCTTAATCAAACTTATCCCAATCATCAAAACACCTCAAACAATATCAAATGACGCAAAACACATCGGATTCAAGCCTAAGTTTCTAAAATCTTCCGAAATACGCTTTTGATCAAAAACCCAACCAAACCACATCTGAATGATTTAAAATTTCGTACACACATCCCAAATGACATAACGAAGCTACTACAACTCTCGAAATCTCATTATGACCCCATATCAAAATTTCTCCTACCAACCGGAAATTGCCAAAATATAAACTTTGCCAATTCAATCCTAATTCTACTTCGGACCTCCAAAATCCATTCTGATCACATCCCTAAGTCACAAATGCAAAGCTAACAGAACCATAGGATTTCCATTCTGAGGCCATTTTCATAATGTTCCAACTATGGTCAATTTTCCAACACTTTAGTTAGGGACTAAATGTCCCAAAACTCTCCAAAAATTTAAAACTAAACATCCCGGAAATCTCATTGGTAGAAATAAACTTGGGGGAAGCAGTTGATAGGGGATCGGGGTGTTAATTCTAAAGACGACCGGCCGGGTCATCACAAAATTGGGGAGTAGGGCTTGGAAACTTGAGGCATTAATCTAGGGATTTAAGGGACCATTTGTTGTCGGATTTTGGTATTCTTGGTATGTATGAATTCGTGGGAGGATAAGAATTATGTTGATGTGATTTTTATCGAGTTTTGAGACATCGGTACAGGAGTCGGGCTTGTCCAATTCAGGATATTTGATATAATTTGATTTATTTCGCATGGGCTTCGTCCCTTTACCCTATTCTAATGTTATGATTCTTATTTTGGGTAGATTCGGTGTGATAGAGGCTGAGGCGAAAGGCAAAGGTGTTGCAGAGTAGTAATTCACCCGGTTTGAGGTAAGTAACCATTGTAAATCTGGAATTGAGGGTGCAAAATCTCTGTAATCGAATTGTTTTGAAAAATACGGTGACACACATGCTAGGTGCCGAGCGTGTGGGCGTGTACCGGTAGGGATTGTGACTTGGTCCATCTCGCAGCGACTATTAATCTGCGTATTTGATTTGAAATCTTTAATATTCCGTACTTTAGACATTTATATTGTATTGTGGGTTTTATGTCATGTTTGGAGCCTTGTGTCGACCTAGTGAGACCCTTAGGGGCATTTTTACTGTCTTTTCTCACTCTAATTGTTTGAAAAGCATATCCATGGTCATGTTTTACTTGGTTATTGAATAAAAGTGGTTTTATCATTCTACTTCCTAAATATGAGGACTGTTTGGACTGATTTCCCTAAATTCTCTGTTACGCCCGAGTGGCTATGAGGTTAATGGCTGAGATAGGTTGTTCACCTAACCGCGACGATACTTATATGGATCAGGCTGCATGTCGCAGCGATATGACGCTTGGGCTATAGGAACCGCTCTGGAGTCTGTACACCCCTAGTGAGCGTAATCGATTATAAACTATGGATGGGGCTGCACGCCGCAGTGGTTACTATGATTATTATTATTATGTGATATTAATGAGCATGTGTGCTGAGAGTGAGTACTGAGTGATAAGAGTTGAGTCACGACTGGTTGAGAGGCTGCCCGAGAAGCCATATTATGAGTGATACGTTGTCCGGGAGGCCCTTTTATGATATTTTCACTAATTTCAATTTTCTTTAAAATAAGCCTCTGTTGAAAATTGCTAAATAAATTTTTTCAAGTAATTCGAATTGATTTCAATTGAAATGGAAGTTTTTATAACAAAACCGGTTTTAAACAGTGGAATTGATCCATTATCCTGTTGTTTACTCCTTTATATGATTTTAACTGCTCGTCACTACTTTCAGACCTTATTTACTTTTCTTACTTACTGAGTGGGTGTACTCACGTTACTCCCTGCAACGTGTGTGCAGATCTAGGTGCCTGAGCGGCAGAGTGAGGGTCCTAAGCATGGTCAGAGTTTGCCGGAGACTGCAAGGTAGTTGCATGGCGTCATCAGCCCTGCTTTCTTCCTTTATCCTTGTTTTACTCATTTTAGACTTGTTTTGTATCAGACAGTCAAATTTGTATATTTAGAGGCTCTAGACTCGTGACACCAAATGTTTAGGTTGTGTTGGTTTAATGTTTTATTAATTTTTGCATATTTTTGTTGTTTTTATACATTCTTATGAAAAATTGAGATTTAAACTTGTGTTAGAAAATAGTTTTATAAAAGAAGTTGATGTGATTAATGGTTTAAGTTGGCTTGCCTAGTAATGTGATAGATGCCATCATGACGGGGTATTTAGGGTCATGACAGGTTTTGGTCCAAATTTCGAGTTTGGATCAAGCAGGCCCGAGAGGTGAATTATGTCAACATTTTCAATAATGACCTAAATTGAAGCTTCTTCATTCGTGCGTAGTTCCTAAGGCTTATTTTATATCATTTGGTTAATAATTTATTAGATTTGGTTGGTTTAGATGCTTGTTTGAAAGGCAAAACCTTAGTTGAGGTTTGAGTATCCGTACAGGTTTATTTATATGGGTGTCCTGTCATAGCCCGTCATTATTTTGTCGAGGTTAGGCTCGACATTTACGGAGTATATTAGGTCGGTTGTACTCATACTAAATTCTGCACTTATTGTGCAGATTTTGGTACTTGTCCTAGCCGTACCTAAGGCGTATCAGCCTGGATCGGCATTCGGTGACTCGAGATAGATCTGTTGGCGTCCGCAAACCTTAAAGTCTCATTCTATTTCCCTTATTTTACTTTTTTTTCGTTTAAGACAGTTGTAGTTATTTCAAATCCTGTTTGTAGAGACTCTAGAAGCTCGTGAATCGTGATTCCAGATCTGGGTTGTACTTAGATATTATTGATTTTTATGTTACTCTGCACTCAGATTTAGTTTCATTTTAGCTTAATTTATTTTACTTATTGACATTGATTAAAATTGGCTTAAAGATCCTTTAATGTTGGCTTGCCTAGCTAGTGGAATATTAGGCACTATCACGATCCCGACAGTAGGAGTTCCGGATCGATTTTCTATCTTTCTTAGATATTTTTCTTAAAGGAAATGAAACATGATAAAGTATTAACATTTAATGTACTATGCGAAATTCATCAATTCTCTTTTGAGTTAGTTTTTTACGTTGAACATCCTTACAAAAGCTTCAAAAGGATATCCAAGTTGTATTGAATCCAAGCTTCACTTACATAAATACATAAAATATCATAAAAACTTTAATAAATAAAGTTTATGGGTTTAGCGGTAAAAACATGATGATTGAATCTATCACATTACAACCTGAGATCTGTCTCAAATCTTGTACTTATAGCATTACATTCCTTATTTTCAAAATTAAAGGTTATATTTTACGTGAACTTGCTTGAAAAGTTCTTTCTTAATTATTGGTTTAGGTTTAAAACTAATTAGTAGAAAATTTAATTTATAGAACATTTAGCAATTAATCTTAATAATTATGTGTTAAATCTTATAGACTTGCTAATAAGGCAGTCCGAACAAGTAATATAGCGTGTATTGGTGTTCGATGCTGGACATTGATTTTCCTTCCTTTCATTCGTCTAGTCGTGGAAATATTTTCGTTATTTTGAACTTTAATTAACATAGACAGATTTTCTTTGGGTTTTGATCAACTCTGGTCTTTCTATTTCAGCAATCACTCTCGTGAATATATTCTTAATTACACAAAGAACTAATAAGAAGAAAAATACCTTGATATAATTAAAGTGGTTGCAATGCATGTGCGAAGAGTAACCAAAGTTTTTCATTTGATTTATTAACGATACATTGATATAATAATTGAGCTATGACCTTTATTTGTTGTTTCTTTATTATTTGGGTGACTCCGCTACTTTAATTTTGGTGTCATCCAATTTTGTTAATTTCAAACAAGAAAATCTTTTGCCAAAATAACTTAAATCATGTGTAAAAGAAGGAATTTCATCCAAACATGAGTTAAATGTAGAGTAAATCGTGAATTTAAAAATCAATCAAACAATTATCATTAAATTTTAAATTATTGGTTATATGAATCTTCATATAGTCATTCCACTCTTTTTAGGAGCACATACTATGCACGCATTAAATATATAGCATAAAATCCTAGACACTATTTGTATACCAACAGTTAGAGGCGTAGTAAGTGGCATGTCCCTCCAGGATTTGGAATAGGGATCCATTTCAAGCATGTAGTCACTTCTTTAACCAACTCGTTTACCATTATATTAGGTACTTTCACAATTTTGTCAGTTAGATTTTAAAATATCCATGATTTTCCAGCCATGTGAAGCTATAAATAGAAAATCATGTACATTTTCCAATTTTGACTGTGACACCAAATATAACGGTGAACAAGTTGTCTAAGGAAGCCGCAATATAATGCAACATGAAGATAACCCCTATGTCTAATCGTTCAACATTTCTTCGGCAATCTCATGCAAGAAAGCTCATTGGTGACTCATTGGTTCAATTTCGATGGGTCCAATATGGAGAGATATTCGTGATTGGGTTGAAAGATTTGGCTTTTGATAAAGGCTGTTAGTTTGAGATGATTCTTTTTGGGACATTTTGCAGGTCATAGGTTTAGACAATTTATTAGACATTTAAAGAAGAAGTTGAACTATGATCCGCAAAATGGAAGAGATGTGCAGAAAGAAAATAGAGAATGAAATTGTGAGGTGAAAACAAAGGAACAAAGAGGGTTTTTATAGTTGCTCAAAAAGGGATATACTACAGTTGGAAAGAATCCAAAACTATGAAATATGGGAAACTAATAAATAGCTTTCTATATTATTTTACAATTAGATTCAGAAATCAAAATTACCTCTAATCTAACTTAAAAACCTACCAAAACATTAATTTAATGTTGATTGCATGGCTAAATTATTTTGTTTCTTTGTACTATCAAAGATTTATAAACTTTAAAGTTGTTTTCTTATATGCATATATACTCATTTGTTAACAAACTCGTCTCCTGCTAAATCTAGCTAGTCTACAATACTATTATTGCTATGTTAAATTTTCTGACTCGCTAATGTGATTATTTGATTGATTTATTGTCACGATCCACAATCTAGTGTAGGTCGTGATGGCACCTAATGTTACTGTCAGGCAAACCAGCTATCATAAATCAACTTAATCACTCATTTTATTATTTTCGAAATCATGAATCCCATTAAATAAGTAGAGTAAATTATGTAAACTACAATAATGAATATCCAGTAGGAACCCCCAAAATTCGGTATTACAAGTGCATAAGCATCTGCCACTGAGTACAATAATAATACAACATCTGTCTAGACTACAACGTACAGTAGTATGTATGTATGTGTGTGTCTATATATATATATATATATATATATATATATATATATATATATATATATATGCATCGACTATTGCATAAATATGTTAACCAATGAGTACCCAGTAAGTATCTAGCTTAACCTCGGAAAAGTAGTGACAAAGGGTCGACATTAATACTTATTAGTGGTCTAATAACTCAAATACAGTAGGAAGCAGATAAATATAAGGCAGTGTAATAAATAGTATAAACAAATATAGGTAAGTGGTACAATCCTCTCCGAACAGTAAATTCAAGCTCTCAATTATCAGCTACCTCCTCAACCTGAGTATATATAATTTACCTCACCAGATAGGTCGTCATAACTCAAATAAGGAAAACACACGAATACGTTGATTTCTTGTCAAATATTATGCACAACGCTGACGAGGCGAACAACCCGTTCCAAGAGTATTTTATAAAAATGCAGAGGTGTACGGCCCGACCCCGTAATAATATGTACATCACCGAGGGTCG
Source organism: Nicotiana benthamiana (assembly GCA_034376525.1). Taxonomy (NCBI): domain Eukaryota; kingdom Viridiplantae; phylum Streptophyta; class Magnoliopsida; order Solanales; family Solanaceae; genus Nicotiana; species Nicotiana benthamiana. The sequence goes on along the minus strand of CM067339.1, from coordinate 145,238,432 downwards.
AACGTAACAAATCATAGATGCATCTATTATATTACCGAGGCAAACGGCCCGCTCCCTTTAGAGTATGGTACATAATCATGCCGGTCTAATTGGCCCAATCTCATTAGAGTAAGAAGCTTTAACGGGTCATTGACCCCACTCACGGATAAACGTATGAGTTATGAATTTTAAGGAAAGCTTTGCAATAACGCACAATGGGGGGGAATTCATACAGGAAGTACAAATTATTCTGCGGATTATCAAGTATCTCGTCACATCTCCAGAATAGTGAGTCTATCACCCTATGCAAGTTTAGTCCCAAGTCGTAACATGAAATAAAGTAATTAACCAAGCAAAGATGACTCAAATAATAGAATCATAGCATGGCGTAATCCTAAGTCTACCCGAACATAATCGGGAATTCTAGCATACGCACGGACACTCGTCACCTCATATGTGCGTAGCTCTCAGAAAATGGAGAACATATATTGACTTGTAAATGTTAAAGGTTAAGGAAAAAAGGGTAATAAAATTTGTAACACTCGGCTTGCCTAGCTTTCACGAGTAGGCTCCATTACGACTCCCGAGGGTGGGAAATCTGGGTCGTGATAAGTTGGTATCAGAGCTCTATGTTTCTTAGATCTCACAATTCATAGACAAGCTTAGTAGAGTCTGAGAGATCGATACAAAGATGTTTGTGTTTATCTCCCAGAAGCTATAGAGTATAGGAAAAACTTCCCATCTATTCTTTCTTGTCGTGGGACTTGATTTCTCAATGCTAATTGAACTTCCACTCTATTCATTCGTACATGGTGAGAACACGTACTGCTTCATCGGCTACCTAGCATCCCGAGCCCCAAGTAGCAGCTCCTGCGAGGGGCAGAGGCCAAGGTCTTGCTAGGGCCCGAGGCAGAGGTAGAGCTCAGCCCAGAGCTCGAGAAGCAACGCCAGTGATAAAGCCTCGGGTAAAGTTTAACAATGAGGTTCCAGCCCAGTCAGTTCCAGCAGAGCCAGCTCAGGTATCAGAGGGGTTCATTGCTATCCCGATACTCCAAGATGCTCTGTCTGCCTAGTGGGCCTTATGGAGGGCTTCACTCAGGCAGACATATTTCTTGTAGCACCAGATGTCTCTCATGCAGGAGGAATACAGATTCCTTCTACTGGCACTTTGGAGCAAATGGCTCTCAAGTTTCAGACTCCCACAGCTTAGCCAGTTGGGATAGTTCAGTCGGGTATTGTGGCACAGACCAGTGAGGGGCCAGCTATCTCTGTTGATGCCTTGTGGAGGTTGGACAGGTTCACCAAGATTTTTACTACCACTTTTAGTGATACATCTTTTGAGGATCCCAGGGATTATCTGGACAACTGTCATAAGGTTCTACAGAACATGGGGATAGTGTAGACCAATGGGGTCGACTTTGCTACTATTCATCTGTCTGGATCCGCCAAGACTTGGTGGAGGGATTATTGTTTGGCTAAACTAGAGGGGTCACCAACTTTGACTTGTGATCAGTTCTATTAGCTATTTCTGGAGAAGTTTCTTCCTGTATCTTAGAGGGAGAACTATTAGAGTCAATTTAAACCTCTCCGATAGTGTTCTATGACTGTCAATCAGTACGAGGCCAGAATTATTAACTTGGCCCTCTTCTTTTACTTCCCACCGATAGAGAGGGTGCGGAGGTTCATTGAGGGACTCGTTCAGCCTATTCGATTGCAGATGGCTAAGGATACAGGGTGCCAGATTTCTTTTTAGGATGCGACCAATGTGGCCAAGAGAGTTGAGATGGTTCTATCACAGGGGAGTGGTCAGAGGTTTGACAAGAGGCCCCATCGTTCTAGCAGGTTTAGTGGTGCCTCGTCTGGAGGAAAGGATTCTTTTGGTATAGGCCATCCTTCCAGGCTGTTTCTTTCAGCAATATAGGCATTTCATGGAGCTTCAAGGGGGCTTCATTCTTATGTACCTTTTTTGGGACAGCCAGCTCCTACCAAAGCACATACTCTTCAGAGTTATTATCATGGTCATCTAGTCTGCCAAAGTCAGTCTCAGTTTCCTCAGCCGTAGCACTCAAGTGTATGCTTTGAGTGCAGTGGGTATGGTCATATTCAGAGAGCTTATCCGAGATTAGTGGGTATTTAGTCGTAGCATCAGGGTTCCTGTGCCATGGTTGAGGCACTGGGTTTTTTGCCGCCCACTCAGCTAGCTAGAAGTGGAGGTAGAGGTGCTAGAGGTGGAGGTCACACTGCTAGAGGTAGAGGCCAGCCAGCAGGAGGTCATCCAGAGATGTAGTTTAGACTGGTAGGGCCCTGCCCCAATGTTATGCTCTTCCAGCCAGGCCCGAGGCTGAGGCCTTTAATGTAGTTATCACAGGTACTGTTCCGGTATGTAGTAGGGATGCTTTATTTCTATTTGATCCAGGGTCTATATACTCCTATGTGTCATCTAATTTTACACCGTATTTGGTAATGACTAATGCTTGCTTGACGGCATATGTATATGATTTTACACCCGTGGGTGATTCTTTTGTAGTAGATTGTGTCCATTATTCATGTATAGTTGTGATTTGGGGTCTTAAGAGCCGAGTAGATCTGTTACTTTTCGATATGGTTGATTTTGATGTCATATTGGGGATGGACTGCTTGTTACCTAACCACGTTATCTTGGACTTTCATGCCAAGGCTGTGACATTAGCCTAGCCAGATTTACCTTGTTTAGAGTGGAGAGGGACTCCTGTCCATTCCACCCGTAGGGTTATCTCATATATGAAGGCTCGGCATATAGTTGAGAAGGTATGTTTGGCCTATTTGGTGTATGTTCATGATTCTAGTGTTGAGGTTCCTTCAATGGATTTTGTGTCTGTTATTCATGAGTTTCCAGAGGTATTTTCTTTAAACCAGTCGGGGATGCCACTCGATAGGGATATTGACTTTTGCATTGATTTGGCTTCGGGCACTCAGCCTATCTCTATCCCTCCATATCGTATAGACCCGCCAAAGGTCAAAGAATTGAAGGAGCAATGCAAGACCACCTTGATAAATGCTTTATTAGCCTAGTGTCTCGCCTCGGGTGCGCCGGTGTTGTTTGTTAAGAAAAATGATGGGTCAATAAGGATGTGTATAGATTATCGGCAGTTGAACAACGTCACGATCAAGAATAAGTATCCATTACCGAGGATTGATGATTTGTTTGATCAGCTTCAGTGTGCCAAAGTGTTTTGAGGATTGATTTGAGATCTGGCTACCATCAGTTGAGGATTAGGGCTTCTGATGTCCCCCAAACAGCTTTGTGCACTCGGTACGGGCATTGTGAGTTCTTAATAATGTCATTTGGGTTGACGAATGCCCCAGCAGCTTTTATGGACTTAATGAACCGAGTGTTCAAGCCTTACCTAGATTCCTTTGTGATTGTCTTCATTGATGATATTTTGTTCTATTGCTACAGCCGAGAAGAGCATGAGCACCATGTGAGAATTGTTCTTTAGACATTCAGAGATAGTCAGTTGTATGCTAAGTTTTCGAAGTGTGAGTTTTGGTTGGGATCAGTTTCTTTCTTGGGTCATGTTGTATAAGCAGAGGGTATTCAGGTGGATCTGAAGAAGATACAGGTAGTCAAGGACTTGCCTAGACCCACATCAGCTACAGAGATCCGGAGTTTCTTGGGTTTGGCAGGTTATTACCATTGGTTTGTGAAGGGGTTTTCATTTATTGCACCACTGATGATCAGGTTGACCAGAAGGGTGCCTAGTTCACGTGGTCAGACGAGTGTAAGGCGAGCTTTTAGAAGCTCAAGACAGCTTTGACTACGGCGGCGGTGTTGGTTTTTCCCACAGGTTCAGGGCCATATATAATCTATTATAGCGCATGTCGGATTGGACATGGTGCGGTATTGATGTAGGATGGAAAGGTCATTGCGTATGCATCGCGACAGATGAAGATTCATGAGAAGAATTATCCACTTCATAATTTGGAGTTAGAAGTCATTGTTCATCCGCTGAAGATTTGGAGGCACTACATATATAGCGTGTCATGTGAGGTGTTCACGGATCACAAAAGTCTACTGTACTTGTTCAAGCATAAGGAGCTAAATTGGAGCCAGAGAAGGTGGTTGGAGCTATTGAAAGACTATGATATCACCATCTTATATCATCCGAAAAAGGCCAATGTAGTGGCCGATGCTTTGAGTAGAAAGTGAGTCAGTATGGGCCAGTCTTATATTTCGGTCGGCAAGAGACCACTTGCTTTGGATGTTCAGGCATTGGCCAATCAGTTCGTAAGGTTGGATTTTTCTGAGCTCAGTCATGTTTTAGCTTGTACAGTCACTTGTTCTTCATTATTTGAGTGTATTAGAGATCATCAGATGATCCTCATTTGTATGTCCTTAGAGACACGGTGTGGCACGATGGTGCCAAGCATATTAAATTTGTGGATGGCGGATTTTTGAGGATGCATAGTCGAGTATGTGTATCTAACGTGGGTGGGCTTTCAGAGTTGATTCTAGAGAAGTCCCATTGTTCCCGGTACTTTATTTATTTGGGCACCGCTAAGATGTATCAGGACTTACGGCAGCATTACTGGTGGAGGAGAATGAATAAGGATAGTGTTGAATATGTGGCTCGATGTTTGAATTGTCAGCAGGTAAAAAACGAGCATAAGAGACCTGGTGGTTTGTTTTAGAGGGTTGAGAGTTCCGAGTGAAAGTGGGAGAGTATCACTATGGACTTTGTTGTTGGAGTCTCACGGACTCAGAGAAAGTTCGATGCAGTGTGGGTTATTGTTGATAGGCTGACTAAGTCAGCGCATTTCATTCATATGGCAGTCTCCTATTCTTTAGAGAGGTTAGCTGAGAGCTATATCCGTGAGATTGTTCGTCTTCATGGTGTGACTGTGTCTATCATTTCTGACCAAGGTATGCAGTTTACCTCACATTTTTGAAGGGCAGTTCATCGTGAGTTGGGCACACAGGTTGAGTTGAGCACGGAATTTCATCCTCAGACCGACAGACACTCTGAGCATACTATTAAGATTTTAGAGGATATGCTCTGGTCTTGTGTTATTGACTTTGGAGGCTCGTGGGATCAGTTCTTGCCTCTAGCAGAGTTTACCTACAACAACAGTTATCATTTGAGCATCTAGATGGCGCCCTATAAGGCATTATATGGTAGGCGGTATCGCTCGCCAGTTGGATGATTCAAACTGGGAGAGGCTCGGTTGTTGGGTACAAATCTAGTACATGATGCCTTGGATAAACTTAAGATCATTCAGGATAGGCTCTGTATAGCTTAGTCCAAGCAAAAGAGTTACGCTGACCGCATGGTTCTTAATGTGGCATTCATGGGAGAGTGAGTGTTGCTTCGGGTGTCAGCCATGAAGGGGGTGATGAGATTTGGTAAGAAAGGAAAGCTAAGCCCTAGAATCGTTGGTCCTTTTGAGATTCTTGATCGAGTAGGAGAGGTCGCTTTCATACTTGCGTTGCCGCCAAAGTTATTTGTCGTGAATCCAGTGTTTCATGTGTCCATGCTTCGAAAGTGTCATGGGGATCCATCCCACGTGTTAGACTTCAACAGTGTCCAGTTGGACAAGAACTTGACCTATGAGGAGGAGCCGATAGCTATTCTAGATCAGCAGGTTCGTCAGTTGAGATCTAATAATTTCCCTTCAGTTCGTACGTAGTAGAGAGGTCAGTCTATTGAGACAGCAACCTGGGAGTCCGAGTCCGATATGTGGAGACGATATCATCATCTTCTTACTGACTCGGGTACTTTTGTTATGTCCGTTCAAGGAAGAACAATTTTTTTAGAGGTGGAAAATGTGATGACCAAAAAGGTCATCACTTGTTTTGAAAGTCAATTCTAAGTCCCAAGGCCTTAAAACCTCTTTTTGCATTACCTCGATTTGTGTGCATAGTCCAGGCGCATTTTCATAAAGCATTTATGTGAAATCTAAGTAAAATAAGGAAATTAACCTTTAAATTGATTAATATTGACTTTTGTCAATATTCTTGGTAAACAGACCTAGACCCGTGATCTGACGGTCTTGTAGGGCCCGTAGTAAAATATGGGACTTAGGCGTATGCGCATAATCGAATTTTTGAGGTCCCCAGCCCGAGAAAAAAATTACTAAAGAGGAGTGTTTGTTGGAAAATATAAAAGCTTTTAAAAATTAAATGATGCGCGTTCTTGATGGTATCAGGCCCGTATTTTTGTTTCGGAGCCTGATACAGGTTTAAAATAATAATTAGATTGAATTTGTGGAATTTGATGAGAATCAGATTTCGTAGTATAAATCGGACCTTTAGTTGAGAAAATGAGAACTTAAATGTTCTTGAGTGATTTCATGAATTTGAGGCCTTATTCATTGTTTTTGACATTATTTTAATGATATGATCGCATGATGAAGTCCATATGATATTTTTAAAGCTGTGTGCATGATTGGTTTGGAGCTCCTGGGGCTCGGGTAAGTTTTGGATAGGCCATGGAGTGAATATGGAATTAGAAATACTGTTGGTATGTTGAAGTTGTATAACAGGCCTCTGATCTCGCAATTACGAGATCAGGCCTCACAAATGCGACGTGCTCAGGTTAAGGAAATGGGACCCCAGTGTCGCAAATGCGAACCAATCCTATGTAGGACCTCTTCGTAAATACAAGCATTGAGTGGGAATTGCGAAGCCTGCCCATCGCAAACACGATGTTTTCCTTCACAATTGCAAAGGTCACAGGATACCAAAGGGTTTCGCTTCGCAATTTTGACATCTAAGACTTGCTAAATGAGATTTTTGATGAGATTTCATCCATTTTTTAAACTCCTTCAAACCCTATTCTCTCTTGGGCGATTTTCAGAAGAAACACTTTTCTCCAAATTATTAGTAAGTAATTTCTAACTTATTTAGTTCAATCTATTACATCTTTTTATATGATTCCATTTCAAATATCAAGGGTTTTTTCATGGGAAATGGGTGATTTGTGTAGAACTTAGGATTTTCAAATTTTGGGAATTTGGACCTCAATTTGAGGTGTAATTTAAAAATAAATTATATATTTGAGTTCGTGGGTGAATGGATGATCGGGTTTTTGTTCGAACTTCAAGATTTGAACAAGTGGGCGGGGGTCGGGTTTTTTACTTTTTGGAGAAATCATTGGCAAACCTATTTTCATGCATTAGAATTAGTTTGTTTAGAATTTATTGATATCATTAAGTAATTTGTGACTAGATACAAGCGAATTGGTAGTGGAATCGAGAGGTAAAGCGGTAGTTAAGGCTTGATTGTGTTCGTGGCATTGAGGTAAGTGTTTGGTCCAACATTAGCTTGAGGGAATAGGAGTTGTGGTCTTATTTGCTATGTGTTAAGTGTTGAGTAAGACGTATAGGTGTTGTGACGAGCATGCCCGTGAGTCTTATACTATGATTGTTGTGACTCTGTTATGTATTGTCCAAGCTTAATATGATGATTATAAATGTTGAACAAGGCTTATGAAAGTATTCTTGGTAATTGATCATTGTTGAGAATTGGCTCAAGTTGTGACTTATGTTGTGAAGTGATAGTGAAAAAGAGATAAGATATATTGTTGTTTCCCTTGTTGGGATGTTATTGTTTATTATATTATTTCTTTTCCTGGAATGTTATTGCTTATGATATTCTTTTTCTCGCCGGGATATTGTTGTTATACTAGTGTTCCCTTCTCGGGATTATTCTATGATTATCGTTTATTTGTATATTGGGGTTAGGTTGCACGCCGCAATAATATTATATGGGATCTGGTTGCATGCCGCAACAAAGATTAATAAGGGTGGACAGGTGGAGTAAGGTTGCATGCCGCAACATCATTATATGATTGGGATGGGATTGTACGTCGCAACATCATTTTATGATTAGGATCGGGTTGCACGCTGCAACAGTATTATATGATTGGTATCGGGTTGCATGCTGCAACAAGATGAATAAAAGTGGATATTGATTCATAGAGTAAGAACGAGAGTAAAAGCATGAAGGCTAATTTCGTGCACTTATTACCATTTTCCTTATTCTTGCTGATATAAAATTATGGTTTTCTTTATGCTTCTCTAATGAAATTTGTTAGTACTTGATATTCCCCGCAACATGTTCCCCCTTCCCATCTTTTACTGCTAGTTTTTGTTGTTATTATTTGTTGTATATGATTTAACTGCATAGGTTTATTTGGTAGTCTTGTCCTAGCCTCGTCACTACTTCGCCAAGGTTAGGCTCGACATTTACCAGCACATAGGATCGGTTGTACTGATATTATACTCTGCATTGTATGCAGATCTCGGTACTTGAGCATTTGGACCACCGTAAGTTTGCTACCTTCTGTCCAGCGGAGACCCGAGGTAGTCCTGCAAACGTCTGCAGACCCTGGCGTCCCCTTTTATCCTATTTCCTTCTGTTCTTACTTATTTCAGAGACATGCATGTATTTTTCTTTGTTCAGACCGTATTTGTCGTATTTTTAGATAGTCCGTGAGGTTGTGACACAAGTTCTGGGTGGATTATTTCTGTAGAATCGTAGTTATATTAAATTAAATTTTTAGATTTCATCTTCTACCTTTATTATTATTATTATTATTATTATTCCGTTGTTGATCATATATTGACTTGTAAATGTTAAAGGTTAAGCAAAAAGGATAATAAACTCTTTAAAACTCGGCTTGCCTAGATTTCACGAGTAGGCGCCATCACGACTCCCCAATGGTGAAAAATTCGGATCGTGACAAAACATTGCCTAATATGGTCTGAAACCACCCCGAAACTCACTTGAGCCCTTCGAGACCCCGTCCGAACATGCCAACAAGTCCTAATATCCTATACAAACTTATCCAAAGGCTCGAAATGCACACATAACATAAAATTCATGAATCGATGACAAAAATCTTTCTTTGAGCTTTCAAACTTCCAAACTTCGACAAACGCATCCGAATCATGTCAAAATATTCTGGAGTGACGCCAAACTTTACTCACAAGTCAAAAATCATGACACAGACCTAATCCAAGGTTCGAAACCCCAAACGGGCATCTATATCACCAAAGTCCACCTAAATCCAAACTTAGGAAATTCTAAAACCTTCAAAATGCTAACTTTCTACAATAAGCGCTTAAATGCTCCCGGAAAACCCGATACTCAACCCAAACATACGTCTAAGTCCGGAATCATCATACGAACCTATTGGAACCTTCTTCTGAGGTCTTTTATGTCAAAGTCAAATCTTAGTCAATTCTTCCACTTAAAGCTTTCAAAATTAAAATTTTTCATCTGAATAGACGCTGAACTTCCCAAAATTCGATTCCGGCTAAGCGAACAAGTCGTAAAACATGGTGGAGCTGCCCAAAGCCTCAAACCACCAAGCAGTGTGCTAGAGCTTAAAATAACTGATCGGGTCATTACATTTGTAATAGTTGAACTATATAATACTCACGCTCATGTCACGTCGAGCTACTGCAAGAAAAAAATAACTAAAGTCGATTTATTTTATCATAATCATTTAATTAACATGTTGGTTAACGATATTCTTATGTATGAAAAAAATCATTGGCTTATCATGCTATCAAAGCAAACTGTCTTACATAAAATTATATTGCCAGAATACAATTGACATCTGAATTTGATTCATTGCTTATATACACGATATTGAACATAATTAACAAGAGCATTTTTTAGTCATGTTTCTTACTTTTATTTTTGTTATGATTTTCTTTGCTTATAGAGTAGACCTTCTATGTCTTTGTAAGTACGTATTAGTCTTGTGTTTGTGTTTAGGTCGATGGGCTTTGAATTTAGCAGTTAACTGAGACCATTTCAGCTCATGGATTACAAATTTCCAAGCCAATCCAGTCAATAAAACATGCTTATTAGTTAATTCCAGAACGAAAAAGAAAAGATGTTCCGTTTCCATCAGTTTATATGTAGCAGTGAAAGTAGTTACCTTAAGAAAATATACTCCCTTCATTTCATATTAAATAAGGTACTTTTCATTTTAGTCTGTTTCAACAAAAATGACACATTTCTAAATTTGAAAATAATTCAATTTTAAACTCTTTCATTTTAATCATTACCTTTAATGAAAAGTTTTTATAGTCACACAAATATCAAAGCCGCACAAACTTTTTACTCCTTAAATTTTTAAGACCACATATTTTAAACTCTTTTTCTTTTTAATTAAATTTCGTACCAAGTCAAACTATTTGATATAATATGAAACGGAGGGAGTACTAGTTATGCCCATAAATGTGTCGTTGATCATTATATTTCTTCACTTTCAACTTTCCATTTTGATGACTTTTCATCTTTCTCTCATTAGTTTTAATTTGGAAACTTATATGTAGTAATTGACATTTGATCGTTTGGTCACATATGTCTTAATCATCCGACAATTTGTGAGTGAATAACAGACATTTAAGTATTCCTTTCTTCATTTTGATTTATTTTAATTATAAAACCTCGGAGAATTTTTATTTCCATGATAACCTAAAATTTCTTAGCTCTTATCCTTAAAAAATATTCTTAAATAAGTGCTAGAAAGATTTTAAGTTACATGATCTAACGGTGTAAATTATGTAACTAGCAGATTTTTATGTTGAAAAAATAATCTTTATGATAATCATCAATTGGGACATGGTAAAAACTCTTAAATACTTATGTATTAAATAAAGAATTCCCAATTAACAAGGCATCGGATGTATTGGTGTTTGATGCTGGACATTGATTTTCCTTTTATTTAAATTAAGGTGACGAATATTCTTGGAATTAAATAGTTTTATTGTATTAAACCTTAATGAATATAGACAGAATTTGTTTAGATTTATCTAGCAGCTTTATTCTTCATAGCGTCTTCTTCAATGTACAGATTAGCTTTGGTCCTCACTTCTCTAGTGATAACATAATAAACAACAAGACGAAATGAATTCATAAACAAAAGCCTTTAAGCTTTTACTGGCTCAGAGATAATAATTTTAAACATACATCGCAGTGATGGTTTATATATAAAGATCGTGAAATAAAGGTTAAAGTCAATTAATCCATTACTACACAATTCCAAAGTAGTTGGTTATATGAATATTATATATTAATTTCGCTCTTTTTAGGAGTACATATTATGTGTATATTATAATATTGGCATTATTAGAAACTATATGTGTACAAACATTAAATTTAACACAACTTTCTTCTATTTCTTTTGGGTTTTTTCAGCTTAGGATCGATGATGATTTGTGACCAATGATAGAATAATTAGAATTTGTGACTAGTGCAAAGGTAAGAAAGAAGTAAATAGAAAACAAATATTTATCTGTATTTGGTCGTATACAAGAATCAGAAGCATTAATACCTTATTACAGTTCAAGCTAGTTCTTTATAACATATATCTTAGAATTTTTTTCTCTTTAATATTTATTTACACAAACCAAGAAAGAGCAGAGATTCGAACAATTAAAAGCTAGGGTGTAATCATCATTAGTTAGAGACACATTAATTGGTATGCCCCTTGCCAGGATTTGCGATAGGGGTACCTTTGGTTAAAGACATTTCAAGCACGTCGTCATTTCTTAACCAACTTGTTTACCATTATATTAGGAAACTTCACAATTTTATCAACAAAATTTATAAAATGTGTGTGATTTTCTAGCCATGCGAGACTATGATTAGAAAAACATACACGTTTTTCAATTTTGACTGATAAGACTGAAGGCACCAAATAGAGTGGTGAACTCGTTGGCTAAAGAAGTTGCAGCATGCTTGAAATGTCTGCAGTCGAAGGTAAGCCTAATCTTAGAGGGACATGACACTGACTGTGCCATTAACTATTGGTGATGTAGAGCAATTCCATTCAATATTTTCTTGGGCAATCTCATGCCTAATCTTGAAAGAATTTTTGGGGTTGAAATTTTTGATTTTCAATGAGGGTGATAGGCTTGAGGCAATTTTTGGAAAAATTTGTAGGTTTGCTGTTTTGAACCATTTATGGACAGAAAAACTTTTTTTAAATGGAATATGATCTCCTAAATGGAAGAAATGTATAGAGAGGAAGTAGAAGATGCAATTGTGAGATGAAAACAAATAAACAAAGAGGGGTTTTTGTAGTTGTTCTGACGGAGCATGGCAGAATTAGAAAGAATCCAACAATTATGAAATGTGGGAAACTTAGGAATAACTTTCTATTTTGTTTTACAATTAGACTTCAGAATTCAAATTATACCTTTGCACCTACCAAAACATGAATGCAATTTAGATAGCATGGCTAAACTATTTTATTTCTCAATTTACCCAGTCAAAAATGTGTAAAGCTTAAAGTTTTTTCCATATCTTTAGATGCATACATTTGATAACAAATCCTAAACTACTAGTCTACATGGATACAACGATTAAATTTTTTGACTCACTATTTCAGTTAACATGATCATCATATTGTTGCTAAACGAACTATATAATCTTTTGTTTTTAGTTCCATTTATAGAGTATTCTATTTTGATGGCTTTTCAACTTTTTTTTTTAGCTTTTATCTTGGGATATTTAAATTTTCTAAACATTTCATCATGCGATCACATATAAGTCTTGATTAAAAACAGCTTGCCAGTAAATAACAGACATATAAGTATTATGAAATCTTCATTTTGATTTATTTTAGTTATAACACCTCACCGAATTTTCGCCTATTGTTGAATTAGGTAACCAATAACTTTTGGCCAAGGATGTTCTGAAGAATATGTAGTTCGAAAGAAATGACAAACTCTTCATATATTTAAAACATTCATCTGTGTTATTAAAAGCAACAAATGATACATTAATGGAACAAGATTTGCAAATCCTATAGAAAAGAAACCACTGATCAAAAAATGATGTCTCATGGGACAAAGGATGAGTGATTTGTCCAATTGTCCTTCCAAATAAAACTTGGATATAGCTACCTGATTAAGAGTATGTACAACAGGAAGAAAAAAAATCGGTGCACTAAGCTCCTGATGTGCGTGAACCCGAAAAGGACTAGACCATAAGAGTTTATTGTACGTAATCTTACCCTGTATTTTTGCATGAGATTATTTCCACGACTCGAACACGTTACCTCTTGGTTACATGGCAACAACTTCAGTAGTTAACAGTATGTACAACAAAACATTTCTTAGTATCATACACAGCGCCTCAAATACCATACGAGCTGGCTCATCAGCCAATGCCTTGAGTATAGCTTTAAAGAATCCATCACCATCATCATATGTTCGGCAATTTGGGAACTGCATGAAGAATTCATTTGATGGATGGTTGGCGCATACAACAATATTGCCCATAGCTAATGCTTCAGCCGAGGTTGTACAAACTACATATGTGGTACTTGGATTAAGGAGCACCTTATAGCTGAAACCAATAAATGAAAGAAAAAAAATAAGCAAAGACTTCAATTGAAAGAATGGCAATTTTGAAACCCCCTACTATAAAAAGTACTCGAACTCTTAGCACTTATACGACTTAAATTATGTTTTTAAATATGACACAAACATAACCCAAGAATCTATTAGATCAACTTTTCACTAATGACATTTAAGATTTATATTTTACGATCTATATACGATGTATAATTTTACATGTGTTCAATTGACCACCCTTCGACACAAGCAACCATGTCAACCAGAGTAACAAACTTTTGAAAAATGAGAGAGACCTCAAGTCTAGGGAGAGATCTCCAGCAGCAATGGCCATTAATAAGAATGAAGTTAATAAGCTTCTTGTCTTCTTCAGCTGACCATGGATGAATAAGGACTTACGGCAGCATTACTGGTGGAGGAGGATGAATAAGGATAATGTTGCATATGTGGCTCGATGTTTGAATTGTCAGCAGGTAAAGTACGAGCATCAGAGACCTGGTGGTTTGTATTAGAGGATTGAGATTCCCAGGTGAAAGTGGGAGAGTATCACTATAGAATTCGTTGGTGGAGTCTCACGGACTCAGAGAAAGATCGATGCAGTGTGGGTTATTGTTGATTGGCTGACCAAGTTAGCGCATTTCATTCATATGGAAGTCTCCTATTCTTTAGAGAGGTTAGCTGATATATATATCCGTGAGATTGTTCGTCTTCATGGTGTGACTGTGTTTATAATTTCTGACCAAGGTATGCAGTTTACCTCACATTTTTGAAGGCAAGTTCAGCGTGAGTTGGGCACACGGGTCGAGTTGAGCACGAAATTTCATCCTCAGACCGACAGATAGTCCGATCATACAATTCAGATTTTAGAGGATATGCTCCGACCTTGTGTTATTGATTTTGGAGGCTCGTGGGATCAGTTCTTACCTCTAGCAGAGTTTACCTACAACAACACCTATCAGTCGAGCATCTACACGGATCCCTATAAGGCATTATATGGCAGGCGGTGTCGATCGCCAGTTGGATGATTCAAGCTGGGAGAGGCTCGGTTGTTGGGTACAGATCTAGTACAGGATGGCTTGGATAAAGTTAAGATCATCAGCATAGGATCTGTATAGATTAGTCCAAGCAAAAGAGTTACGCCGACCGCAAGGTTCGATGTCGCATTCATGGGAGAGTGAGTGTTGCTTCGGGTGTCTCCCATGAATGGAGTGATGAGATTTGGTAAGAAAGGCAAGCTAAGCCCTAGATTCATTGGTCCTTTTGAGATTCTTGATCTAGTAGGAGAGGTCGCTTACATACTTACGTTGCTGCCAAATTTATTGGTCATGCATCCAATGTTTCATGTGTTCATGCTTCGAAAGTAACATGGGGATCCATCCCACGTGTTAGACTTCAGCATTGTCCAGTTGGACAAGGACTTGACCTATGAGGAGGAGCCGATAGCTATTCTAGATCAGCAGGTTCATCACTTGAGATCTAATAATTTCCCTTCAGTTGGTACGTAGTGGAGAGGTCAGCCTATTGAGACAGCAACCTGGTAGTCTGATATGAGGAGACGATATCATCATCTTTTTACCGACTCAGGTACTTTTTTTATGTTCGTTCAGGGAAGAATAGTTGTTTTAGTGGTGGAAAATGTGATGACCTTTGGGTCATCACTTGTATTGAAAGTCAATTCTATGTTGCGAGGCCTTAAAACCTCCTTTTGCCTCACCTCGATTTGTATGCATAGTGGCGCATTTTCGTATAGCAGTTATGTGAAATCTATGTAAAATAAGGAAATTAACCTTTAATATTGATTAAAATTGACTTTAGTCAATATTCTTGGTAAACGGACATGGAACCGTGATCTGACGGTCTCGTAGGGCCCGTAGTAAAATATGGGACTTGGACGTATGCCCAGAATCGAATTTTCGAGGTCACAAGCCCGAGAAAAAAATTATTAAAGAGAAGTGTTTGTTGGAAAATATAAAGGCTATTAGAAATGAAATGATCCATGTTCTTGATGGTATCAGGCCCGTATTTTGGTTCGGAGCCCGATACAGGTTTAAAATAATAATTAGATTGAATTCTGTAATTGGGTGAGAATCGGAGTTCGTTGTATAAATTGGATCTTTAGTTGAGAGAATGAGATTTCAATGTTCTTGAGAAATTTCATGAATTTGAGGCTTAATTCATTGTTTTTGATATTATTTTAATGATTTGATCGCATGATCAAGTCCATATGATATTTTTATACTTGTGTGCATGATTGGATTGGAGCCCCTGGACCTCGGGTAAGTTTTGGATAGGCCATGGAGTGAATTTGGACTTAGAAAAACTGCAGGTATGTTGTAGTTGTATAATGGGCCTCTGATCTCGCAATTGCGAGATCAGGCCTCATGAATACGACGTGCTCAGGTTAAGGAAATGGGACCCCAGTGTCGCAAATGCGAACCAAGCCTAGGTAGAACCTCTTCATTAATGCAAGCATTGGGTGGGAATTGCGAAGCCTGCCCATCGCAAAAACAATGCTTTCCTTTACAATTGCAAAGATCACAGGATACCAAAGGGGTTCGCTTCGCAATTGTGACATCTCAGACTTGCTAAATGATATTTTGGATGAGATTTCATCCATTTTTCAAATTCCTTCAAACCCTAAACTCTCTTGGGCGATTTTCCGAAGAAACACTCTTCTCCAAATTATTAGTAAGTAATTTCTAACTTATTTTCTTCAATCTATAACATCTTTTTATATGATTTCATTTCAAATATCAAGGGTTTTTCATGGGAAATGGGTGATTTTGTGTAGAACTTAGGATTTTCAAATTTTGGGAATTTGGACCTCAATTTGAGGTCTGATTTAAAAACTAATTATATATTTGAGTTCGTGGATGAATGGATGATCAAGTTTTTGTTCGAAATTCGGGTTTTGAACAAGTGGGCCCGGGGTCGGGTTTTGACTTTTTGGAGAAATCATTAGAAAACCTATTTTCATGCATTCGAATTGGTTAATTTAGGATGTATTGATATCATTAAGTAAATTGTGACTAGATACAACCGAATTTAAATTGGAATCGAGAGGTAAAGCTGTAGTAGAGGCTTCATTGTGTTCGTGGAATTGAGGTAAGTGTTTGGCCTAACATAACCTTGAGGGAATATGAGTTGTGGTCTTATTTGCTATGTGCTAAGTGTTGAGTACGACGTATAAGTGTGGTGACGAATATCTATATGTTGGTGTCAAGCATGCCCGTGGGTCTTATACTATGATTGTTGTGACTCTGTTATGTATTGTCCATGCTTAATATGATAATTATAAATGTTGTACAAGGCTTATGAAAGTATTCTTGGTAATTGATCATTGTTGAGAATTGGCTCAAGTTGTGACTTATGTTGTGAAGTGATAGTGAAAACGAGACGACATATATTGTTGATTCCCTTGTTGGGATGTTATGGTTTATTATATTATTTCTTTTACCGAAATATTATTGCTTATGATATAGTTTTTCTTGCCGGGATATTGTTGTTATACTATTGTTCCCTTGTCGGGATACTTTTATGATTGTTATTGATTTGTATATTGGGCTTGGGTTGCACGCCGCAATAATATTATATGGGAAGTGGTTGCATGCCGCAAAAAAGGTTAATAAGGGTGGAAAGGTGGAGTCAGGTTGCACGCCGCAACATCATTATATGATTGGGATGGGGTTGCACGTCGCATCATTATTTTATGATTAGGATCGGGTAAACAGTATTATATGATTGGGATCGGGTTGCATGCTGCAACAAGAATGAATATAAGTGAATATTGATTCATATAGTAAGAACGAGAGTAAAAGCATGAAGGGCAATTTTTTGCGCTCATTACCATTTTCCTTATTCTTGGTGATATAAAATTATGGTTTTCTTTATGTTTCTCTACTGAAATTTTGTTTAGTACTTCATATTCCCCGCAGCATGTTCCCCTTTCCCATCTTTAATTGCTAGTTTTTGTTGTTATTATTTGTCGTATATAATTTAACTGCATAGGTTTATTTTGTAGTCTTGTCCTAGACTCGTCACTATTTCGCCGAGGTTAGGCTCGACATTTACCAGCACATAGGATCGGTTGTACTGATAGTACACTCTGCATTGTATGCAAATCTCGGTACTTGAGCATTTGGACCACAGTAAGCTTGCTACCTTCTGTCCAGCGAAGACCCAAGGTAGTCATCCAAACGTCTGCAGGCCCTGGCGTCCCCTTTTATCCTATTTCCTTCTATTCTTAATTATTAAAGAGACAGGCATGTATCTTTCTTTGTGCATAATGTATCCGTAGAATTTTTAGATAGTCCGTGAGATTGTGACATAAGTTTTGGGTGGATTATTTATATAATCACATTTATATTAAATTGAATTATTAGATTTCATCTTCTACCTTTATTATTATTATTATTATTATTATTATTATTATTATTATTATTATTATTATTATTATCATTATTATTATTATCATTATTATTCCGTTGTTGATCATATATTGACTTCTAAATGTTAATGGTTAAGCGAAAAGGATAATAAAATATGTAACACTCGGCTTGCCTAGCTTTCATGAGTAGGCGCCATCACGACTCCCCGATGGTGGAAAATATTGATCGTGACAAAACATGGCCTAAAATGGTCTAAAACCACCACGAGACTCACTTGAGTCCTAGGAGACCCCGTCCGAATATGCCAACAAGTCCCTATATCCTATACAAACTTATCCTAGCCCGAGAAATAGAATTGTTGAAGAAAATTATTTGATGGAAAATATAAAGTCTTTTAGAAATAAAACGATTCACGTTCTTGATAGTATTAGGCCTGTATTTTGTTTTGGAGTCCGGTTCAGGTTTAAAATAATAATTAAGATAAATATGTGGAATTTTGTAAGAATCGGAGTTCATTTGGTATAAATCGGGCCTTTAATTAAGACAATGAGAATTTCAATGTTCTTGTGTAATTTCATGAATTTGTGGTTTGATTCGGAGTTGTTGGTGTTATTTTAATGATTTGATCGTACGAGCAAGTCAATATGATATTTTTAGACACTTGTGCATGATTGGTTTGGAGCCTCGGGGGCTCAGGTGAGTTTTGCATAGGCTACAGAGTGAATTTGGACTTAGGAAAATTGCTAGTATGTTGCAGCTATGTAACAAGCCTCTAATCTCTCAACTGCGAGATCAAACCTCGCAAATGTAAGGTGCTCATGATTGGAAAATGGGACCCCAGTGTCGCAAATACGAACCAAGCCTGGGCAGGCCTCTTCACAAATGCGAGCACTGGGTGGGAATTGAGAAGCCTACCCTTGGCAAATCCGATGTTTTCCTTCGCAATTGCGCAGATGATAGGATTACCAAGGGGTTCGCAACTGCAAACCCTGGTCACAATTGCGACATCTGAGACCTATTGAATGAGATTTTTTTACTAGTTTTCAGTCATTTTTCCAACTTTTTCGAACCCTAAACTCTCTTGGGAAATTTTCCAAAGAAATAATCTTCTCCAAATCATTAGTAAGTAATTTCTAACTTATTTTCTTCAATATATAACATCTTTTTATATGATTTCATTTCAAAATCAAGTGTTTCCTGGGAAATTGGGTGATTTTGGGTAGAATTTAGGATTTTCAAATTTTGGGAAATTTGGACCTTAATTTGAGGTCCAATTTTAAAACAAATTTATATATTTGAGTTCGCGGGTGAATGGGTGATCGGGTTTTGGTTCGAATTTCGGGCTTTCACCAACTTGGCCCGAGGTCAAGTTTTGACTTTTTGGAGAAATCACTAGAAAACCTTGTTTCATGCATTGGAATTGGTTTATTTAGAATTTATTAATATAGTTAAATAAATAGTGACTAGATACAAGCAAATTGGAAGTGGAATCGAGAGGAAAAGATGTAGTTGAGGCTTGATTATGTTCGTGACATTGAAGTAAGTGTTTGGTCTAAACATAGGTTGAGGGAATAGGAGTTATGGTTTTATTTTCTATGTGTCAAGTGTTGAGTATGACGTAACGATGTGATAACTAGTATCTATACATTGGTGTCAAGCATGCCCTGAGTCTTATAGTATGATTGTTGTGACACTGTTATGTGTTGTCCATGCTTAATATGATGATTATAGATGTTTAACAAGACATATGAAAGTATTCTTCGTAATTGACCATTGTTGAGCATTGTCTCAAGTTGAGACTTATGATGTGAAGTGATTGTGGAAATGAGATGAGATATATTGTTGATTCCCTTGCCGAAATGTTATTGTTTATGATGTTGCTTCTCTTGGCGGGATGTTATTGCTTATGATATTGCTTCCTCTGCCCGGATATTGTTGTTATACTATTGTTCCCTTGGCGGGATTCTTTTTCGAATGGTGTTGATTTGTACATTGGGATCGGGTTGAACGGTGCAATAATATTATATGGGATCATGTTACATGCTGCAATAAAGAGTAATAAGGATGGACAGGCAGTGTCGGGTTGCACGCCGAAACATCATTATATGATTGGGATCGGGCTGCAATATGATTTTATTTTTGGGGATTGGGTTGCATGCTGGAACAGTATTATATAATTGGGATCGGGTTGCATGCTGCAATAAGAAAGAATGAAAGTGAATATTGATTCTTATGGTGAGAACATGAGTAAAAGAACGAAGAGTGATGCCTTAAACTTGTTACTATTTTAATTATTCTTGCTGATATGAAATTATGGTATTCTTTATGATACTCAACTAAAATTCTATTATTACTTGATATTCCTCGTAGCATGTTCCTCTTTCCCATCTTTAACTGCTAGTTTCTATTGTTATTATTTGTCGTATATGATTTAAATGCACAGGTTTATTTGGTAGTCTTGTCCTAGCCTTGTTTGTACTTCGTCTTCTATCTATTTCCTTCTGTACTTACTTATTTCATGGACGGACATGTATTTTTCTTTGTTTATATTTGTAGTATTCTTTGATAGTCCGTGAGATTGTGACACTAGTTCTGGGTGGATTATTTATATGGAATCGTATTTTTAATAAGTTAGTTTATTAGATTTCGTTTTTTGAATTTATTATTATTATTATTATTCCGTTGTTGATCATATATTGACTTGTAAATGTTAAAGGTTAAGGAAAAAGGGTAATAAAATTTGTAACACTTGGCTTGCCTAGCTTTCACGAGTAGGCGCCATCACGACTCCTGAGGGTGGGAAATCTGGGTCGTGACAAGTAGGTATCAGAGCTCTAGGTTTCTTAGGTATCACAATTCGTAGACAAGCTTAGTAGAGTTTGAGGGATCGATACAAAGACGTTTGTGTTTATCTCCCAGAAGCTATGGAGTTTTGGAAAAACTTCCCATCTATTCTTTTTTGTCGTGCGACTTGATTTCTAATTGCTAATTTAACTTCCACTCTAATCCTTCGCAGATGGTGAGAACACGTACTGCTTCATCAGCTACCTAGCAGCCCGAGCCCCAAGTAGCAGCTCCTGCGAGGGGCAGAGGCCGAGGTCGTGCTAGGGCCCGAGAGAGAGGTAGATCTCAGCCCAGAGCTTGAGAAGCAGCGCCAGTGATAAAGCCTCAGGTTAAGTTTGATAATGAGGTTCCAGCCCAGTCAGTTCCAGCAGGACCAGCTCAGGTCCTAGAGGGGTTCATTGCTATCCCGATACTCCAAGATGCTCTGGTATGTCTAGTGGGCCTTATGGAGGGCTTCACTAAGGCAGACATATTTCTTGTAGCACCAGTTGTCTCTCATGCCGGAGGAGGAATCCAGACTCCTGCTACTGGCACTTCGGAGCAAATGGCTCTCAAGTTTCAGACTCCAGCAGCTCAGCCAGTTAGGATAATTCAGTCGGGTATTGTGGCATTGGACAGGTTCACCAAGATTTTTACTACCACTTTTAGAGGTACATCTTTTGAGGTTCCCGGGAATTATTTGGACAGTTGTCATAAGGTTCTGCGGAACATGGGGATAGTGGAGACAAATGGGGCCGACTTTGCTGCTTTTCATTTGTCTGGATTCGCTAAGACTTGGTGGAGGGATTATTGTTTGGCAAGACTAGAGGGGTCACCAACTTTGACTTGTGATCAGTTCTCTTAGCTATTTCTGGAGAAGTTTCTTCTTGTATGCTAGAGGGAGAACTATCTGAGGCAATTTAAGCGTCTCCGACAGTGTTCTATGACTCACACTCAGTACCAGACAAGATTTATTAACTTGGCCCTCTTCTTATACTTCCCACCGAGAGAGAGAGTGTGAGGATGTTCATTGAGGGACTCGTTTAGCCTATTCGATTGCAGATGGCTAAGGATACATGGTGCCAAATTTCTTTTTTGGATGCGGCTAATGTGGCTAGGAGAGTTGAGATTGTTCTATCATAGGGGAGTGGTCAGGTGTTTGATAAGAGGCCCTATCGTTCTAGCAGGTTTAGTGGTGCCTCGTCTAGAGGAAAGGATTGTTTTGGTAGAAGCCATCCTTCTAGGCTGTTTCATTCAGCAAAATAGGCATCTCATGGAGCTTCAAGGGGGCTTCGTTCTTATATACCTTTAATAGCAGAGCCAGCTCCTACCAAAGCACCTACTCTTCAGAGTTATTATCATGGTCATCCAGTCCACCAAGGTCAGTCTCAAATTCCTCAGCCGCAACACTCAAGTGTATGCTTTGAATGCAGTGGGTATGGTCATATCCGGAGAGCTTATCCGAGATTAGTGAGTATTCAGTCATAGCATCAGGGTTCCCGTGCCATTGTTCAGGCACCGAGTATTTCACCGCCCGCTCAGCTAGCTAGAGGTGGAGGTAGATGAACTAGACGTGGAGGTGACACTGCTAGAGGTAGAGGTCAACCAGCAGGAGGTCATCCAGAGATGTAGTTTAGAGTGGTGGGGCGTAGCCCCGATGTTATGCTCTTCCATCCAGGCATGAGGCTGAGGCCTTTGATGCAGTTATCATAGGTATTGTTCTGGTTTGTAGTAGAGATGCTTCATTTCTATTTGATCCAGGGTCTATATAGTCCTATGTGTCATCTAATTTTACACCGTATTTGGTCATGCCTAGTGCTTCCTTAGCGGCTTATTTATATGATTTTACACCCGTGGGTGATTCTATTGTAGTAGATCGTGTCCATTATTCATGTATAGTTGTGATTGGGGGTCTTGAGAGCCAATTAGATCTGTTACTTTTGCATATGCTTGATTTTGATGTCATATTGGAGATGGACTGCTTGTTACCTTACCACATTATCTTGGACTGTCATGCCAAGGCTGTGACATTAGCCTTTCCAAATTAACCTTGTTTAGAGTGGAGAGGGACTCCTGTACATTCCACCCGTAGGGTTATCTCATATATGAAGGCTTGGCATATATTCGAGAAGGGATGTTTGGCCTATTTGGTGTATGTTCATGATTCTAGTGTCGAGGTTCCGTGGATTTTGTGCCAGTTGTTCGTGAGTTTCAAGAGGTATTTTCTTTAAACCTGTCGGGGATGCCACTCGACAGGGATATTGACTTTTGCATTGATTTGGCTTTGGGCACTCAGCCTATCTCTATCCCGCCATATCGTATAGACCCGCCAAAGGTCAAAGAATTGAAGGAGCAATGCAGACCTCTTTGATAAAGGCTATATTATCCTAGTGTCTCGCCTTGGGGTGCACCGGTGTTGTTTATTAAGAAAAAGGATGGGTCAATGAGGATGTGTATAGATTATCGGCAGTTGAACAACGTCACGATCAAGAATAAGTATCCATTACCGAGGATTGATGATTTTTTTTATCAGCTTCAGGGCGCCAAAGTGTTTTGAAGATTGATTTGAGATCTGGCTACCATCAGTTGAGGATTAGGGCATCCGATGTCCCCCAAACAGCTTTGTGCACTCGGTACGGGCATTGTGAGTTCTTAGTAATGTCATTCGGGATGAAGAATTCGCCAGTCGCTTTTATGGACTTAATGAACCGAGTGTTCAAGACTTACCTGGATTCTTTTGTGATTGTCTTCATTGATGATATTTTGTTCTATTGCTACAACCGAGAAGAGCATGAGCAGCATCTGAGAGTCGTTCTTCAGACTTTCAGAGATAGTCAGTTGTATGCTAAGTTTTCAAAGTGTGAGTTTTGGTTGGAACCAATTTCTTTCTTGGTTCTTGTTGTATCAACAGAGGGTATTCAGGTGGATCTGAAAAAGATAGAGGTAGTCAAGGACTTGCCTAGACCCACATCAACTAAAGAGATCCGGAGTTTCTTGGGTTTGGCAGGTTACTGCCGTTGGTTTGTGAAGGGGTTTTCATATATAGCACCCCTGATGATTAGGTTGACGAGAAGGGTGCCTAGTTCAGGTTGTCAGACAAGTGTAAGGGGAGCTTTTATAAACTCAAGACAGCTTTGACTACGGCGCCGGTGTTGGTTTTTCCCTCAAGTACAGGGCCATATATAATTTATTGTAACGCATCTGTGATTGGACATGGTGAAATATTGATGAGGGATGGAAAGGTCATTTTGTATGCCTCGCGACAGATGAAGATTCATGAGAAGAATTATCCACTTCATATTTTGTAGTTAGAAGTCATCGTTCACGCGCTGAAGAATTGGAGGCACCACTTATATGGCGTGTCATGTGAGGTGTTCACGGATCAAAAGAATCTACAGTACTTGTTCAAGCATAAGGAGCTAAATTTGAGGCAGAGAAGGTGGTTGGAGCTATTGAAAGACAATGATATCACCATCTTATACATCCGGGAAAGGGCAATGTAGTGGCCGATGCTTTGAGTAGAAAGTTAGTCAGTATGGGCTAGTCTTGCATATATTCCGGTCGGTAAGAGACCGTTTGGTTTGGATGTTCAGGCTTTGGCCAATCAGTTCTTGAGGCTGGATGTTTCTGAGCTTAGTAATGTATTAGCTTGTACAGTCACTCGTTCATCATTATTTGAGTGTATTAGAGATCATCAGATGATCCTCATTTGTGTGTCCTTAGAGAAACGGTGTGGCACGATGGTGCGAAGAAGATTATAATTGGGGATGTGGAGTTTTGAGGATACATAGTCGAGTATGTCTGCCTAATGTGGGTGGGCTTCCAGAGTTGATTCTAGAGAAGTCCCATAGTTCCCGGTACTTTATTTATTCGGTCACCGCTAAGATGTATCAGGACTTACGACAACATTACTGGTGGAGGAGGATGATTAAGAATAGTGTCTCATATGTGGCTCGATGTTTGAATATTCAGCAGATAAAGTACGAGCATCAGAGACCTAGTGGTTTATTTTAGAGGATTGAGATTCCCGAGTGAAAGTGGGAAAGTATCACTATGGACTTCGTTGTTGGAGTCTCACGGACTTAGAGAAAGTTCGATGCAGTGTGGGTTATTGTTGATAGGCTGACCAAGTCAGCGCATTTCATTCATATGGCAGTCTCCTACTCTTTAGAAAGGTTAGCTGAGATCAATATCTGTGAGATTGTTCGTCTTCGTGGTGTGACTGTGTCTATCATTTCTAACCAAGGTATGCAGTTTACCTCACATATTTGAAGAGTAGTTCAGTGTAAGTTGGGCACACGGTTCGCGTTAAGCATGGAATTTCATCTTCAGACCGACAGACAGTCCGGGAATACTATTCAGATTTTAGAGGATATGATTCAAGCTTGTGTTATTGACTTTGGAGGCTCGTGGGATCAATTCTTGCCTCTAGCAGAGTTTACCTACAACGACAGCTATTAGTTGATCTTCTAGATGAATCCTTATAAGGCATTATATGGCAGGCGCTGTCGTCGCCAGTTGGATGATTCAATCTGGGAGAGGCTCGGTTGTTGGGTACACATCTAGTATAGGATGCCTTGGATAAAGTTAAGATCATTCAGGATAGGCTCTGTATAGCTTAGTCCAAGCAAAAGAGTTACGCGGACCGCAAGGTTCGTGTTGTGTCCTTCATGGGAGAGTGAGTGTTGCTTCGGGTGGCTCTCATGAAGGGCGTGATGAGATTCGGTAACAAAGGCAAGCTAAGCCCTAGATTCATTGGTCTTTTTGATATTCTTGATCGAGTAGGAGAGGCCTCTTACATACTTATGTTGCCGCCAAATTTATTGGTCGTGCATCTAGTGTTTCATGTGTCCATGCTTCAAAAGTATCATGGGGATCCATCCCACGTGTTAGACTTCAACACTATCCAGATGGACAAGGACTTGACCTATGAGGAGGAGCCGATAGCTATTCTAGATCAGTAGGTTCGTCAGTTGAGATCTAATAATTTCCCTTGAGTTCCTACGTAGTGGAGAGGTCAATTCAATGTTCTGAGGCCCTAAATCCTCTTTTTGCCTCACCTCAATTTGTGTGCATAGTCCATGCGCATTTTCATAAAGAATTTATGTGAAATCAAAGTAAAATAAGGAAATTAACCTTTAAAATTGAATAAAATTGACTTTTGTCAATATTCTTGGTAAACGAACCGGGATCCGTGATCTGACGGTCTCGTAAGGCCCGTAGTAAAATATGGGACTTGGGCGTATGCACAGAATCAAATTTTTGAGGTCCCAAGCTCGAGAAAAAAATTATTGAAGAGAAGTGTTTGTTGGAAAATATATAGGCTGTTAGAAATGAAATGATGCGCCTTCTTGATGGTGTTGGGCCCGTATTTTTGTTCTGGAGCCCGATACATGATTAAATTAATAATTAGATTGAATTTGTGGAATTGGGTGAGAATCGGAGTTCGTTGTATAAAAATTGGACCTTTAGTTGAGAAAATGAGAATTTCAATGTTCTTGAGTGATTTCATGAATTTGAGGCTTAATTCATAGTTTTTAATATTATTTTAATGATTTGATCGCATGATCAAGTCAATATGATATTTTTAGACTTGTGTGCATGATTGGTTTGGAGCTGCTGGGGCTCGGGTAAGTTTTGGACAGGCCATGGAGTGAATTTGGACTTAGAAAAACTGCTGGTACGTTGCAGTTGTATAACAGGCCTTTGATCTAGCAATTGCGAGATCAAGCCTCACAAATGCGACATGATCAGGTTAAGGAATTGGGACCCCAATGTCGCAATTGCGAACCAAGACTAGGTAGGACCTCTTTGTAAATGCGAGCATTGGGTGGGAATTGCGAAGCCTGACCATCGCAGACACGATATTTTCCTTCACAATTGCAAAGATCACAAGATACCAAAGGGGTTCGCATCGCAATTGTGACATCTGAGACTTGCTAAACGAGATTTTTGATGAGATTTCATCCATTTTTCAAACTCCTTCAAACCCTAAACTCTCTTGGGCGATTTTCCAAAGAAACACACTTCTCCAAATTATTAGTAAGTAATTTCTAACTTATTTTCTTCAATCTATAACATCTTTTATATGATTTCATTTTAAATATCAAGGGTTTTTCATTGGAAATGGGTGATTTTGTGTAGAATATAGGATTTTCAAATTTTGGGAATTTGGACCTCAATTTGAGGTCAGATTTAAAAACAAATTATATATTTGAGTTCGTGGGTGAATGGATGATCGGGTTTTTGTTCGAACTTTGGGTTTTGAACAAGTGGGGCCGGGGTCGGGTTTTGACTTTTTTGATAAATCATTAGAAAATCTATTTTTATGTATTAGAATTGGTTTGTTTAGAATTTATTGCTATCATTAAGTAAATTTTGACTAGATACAAGCGAATTGGAAGTGGAATCGAGAGGTAAAGTGGTAGTTGAGGCTTGATTGTGTTCGTGGCATTGAGGTAAGTGTTTGGTCTAACATTAACTTGAGGGAATAGGAGTTGTGGTCTTATTTGCTATGTGTTAAGTGTTGAGTACGACGTATATGTGTGGTGACGAGTATCTATACGTTGGTGTCAAGCATGCCCGTGAGTCTTATACTATGATTGTTGAACAAGGCTTATGAAAATATGCTTGGTAATTGATCATTGTTCAGAATTGGCTCAAGTTGTGACTTATGTTGGGAAGTGATATTGAAAACGAGATGAGATATATTGTTAATTCCCTTGTTGGGATGTTATTGTATATTATTTTATTTCTTTTGCCTGAATGTTATTGCTTATGGTATTATTATTTTTTCCGCGATATTGTTGTTATACTATTGTTCCCTTGTCGGGATTCTTTTATGATTGTTGTTGATTTGTAAATTGGGGTTAGGTTGCACGCCGCAATAATATTATATGGGATCTGGTTGCATGCTGCAACAAAGATTAATAAGGGTGGACAGGTGAAGTCTGGTTGCACGCCTCAACATCATTATATGATTGGGATGGGGTTGCAGGTCGCAACATCATTTTATGATTAGGATCGGGTTGCACGCTGCAACAGTATTATATGATTGGGATCGGGTTGCATGCTGTAACAAGAATGAATAAAAGTGAATATGATTCTTATAGTAAGAACAAGAGTAAAAGCATGAAGGGTAATTTCGTGCACTTATTACCGTTTTCCTCATTCTTGCTGATATAAAATTATGGTTTTCTTTATGCTTTTCTACTGAAATTTTATTAGTACTTGATATTCCCCGCAGCATGTTCCCCCTTCCCATCTTTAACTGCTAGTTTTTGTTGTTATTATTTGTCGTATATGATTTAACTGCATAGGTTTATTTTGTAGTCTTGTTCTAGCCTCGTATCTACTGTGCTGAGGTTAGGCTCGACATTTACCAGTACATAGGATCAGTGTTACTGATACTACACTCTGCATTGTATGCAGATCTCGGTACTTGAGCAGTTGGACTACAGTAAGGTTGCTACCTTCTGTCCAGCGGAGACCAGAGGTAGTCCTGCAAACGTCTGCATGCCATGCCGTCCCCTTTTATCCTATTTCCTTCTGTTCTTACTTATTTCAGAGACACGCATATATTATTCTTTCTTTAGACCGTATTTGTATTATTTTTGGATAGTCCGTGAGATTGTGACACAAGTTCTGGGTGGATTATTTCAATAGAATCGTGTTTATTAAGTTAAACTATTAGATTTCATCTTCTACCCTTTTTTTATTTATTATTCCTTTGTCGATCATATATTGTCTTATAAATGTTAAAGGTTAAGAGAAAAGGATAATAAAATCTGTAACACTCGGCTTGCCTTGCTTTCACGAGTAGGCGCCGTCACGACTCCCCAATGGTGGAAAATTCGGATCGTGACAAGACATGGCCTAAAAACTGTCTAATACCACCCTGAAACTCACTTGAGCCCTTCGAGACCCCGTCCGAACATGCCAACAAGTCCCAATATCCTATACAAACTTATCCAAAGTCTAGAAACGCGCACATAACATTAATTTCATGAATCGATGACAAAAATCTTTCTTTCACCTTTCGAACTTCAAAACTTCGACAAACGCATCCGAATCATATCAAAACATCCTGGAGTGACGCCAAACTTTACTCACAAGTCACAAATCATGACAGATACCTATTCCAAGGTTAGAAATCCCAAATGGGCATCTATATCACCAAAGTCCACCTCAACCCAAACTTAGGAAATTCTAAAACCTTAAAAATGCTAACTTTCTACAATAAGCGCTGAAATGCTCCCGGAAAACCCGATACCCAACCCGAACATACGTCCAAGTCCGGGATCATCATACGAACCTATTGGAACTTTCTTCTGAGGTCTTTTACGTCAAAATCAAATCTTAGTCAATTAATCCAACTTAAAGCTTTCAAAATTAGAATTTTCAATCTCAATCGACTCTGAACTTCCCAAAATTCAATTCCGACTAAGAGAATATACTCCCTTCATTTCATATTAAATAAGGTACTTTCCATTTTAGTCTGTTTCGAAACAAATGACACATTTCTAAATTTGAAAATAATTCAATTTTAAACTCTTTCATTTTACACATTTACCCTTAATGAAAAGTTTTTATAGTCACACAAATTTCAAAGCCGCACAAACTTTTTACCCCTTAAATTTTTAAGACCATAAATTTTAAACTCTTTTCCTTTTTAATTAAACTTCGTACCGAGTCAAATTATTTCATATAATATGAAACGGAGGGAGTACTAGTTATGCCCATAAATGTGTCGTTGATCATTATATTTCTTCACTTTCAACTTTCCATTTAGATGACTTTTCATCTTTCTTTCATTAGTTTTATTTTGGAAACTTATATGTAGTAATTGACACTTGATCGCTTGGTCACATATAAGTCTTAATCACCCGACAACTTGTGAGTGAATAACAGACATTTAAGTATTCCTTTCTTCATTTTGATTTATTTTAATTATAAAACCTCGGAGAATTTTTATTTCCATGATAACCTAAAATTTCTTAACTCTTATCCTTAAAAAATATTCTTAAATAAGTTCTAGCCTGACAAAAGAACCTCCGTAGAAAGATTTTAAGTTACATGATCTAACGGTGTGAATTATGTTACTAGGAAATTGTTATGTTGAAAAAATAAATTAAACTAATGATTCTTACATTCGATAGTCTTGGAATTAAATAGTTTTATTGTTTTAAACCTTAATGAATATAGACAGAATTTGTGTAGATTTATCTAGCAGCTTTATTCTTCATAGCGTCTTCTTCAATATACAGATTAGCTTTGGTCTTCACTTCTATGGTGATAACATAATAAACAACAAGACGAAATGGATTCATAAACAATAGTCTTTAAGCTTTTACTGGCTCGGAGATAATAATTTTAAGCATGCATCTCAGTGATGGTTTATATATAAAGATCATGAAATAAAGGTTAAAGTCATTTAATCCATTACTACTCAATTCTAATGTAGTTGGTTATATGAATATTATATATTAATTTCGCTCTTTTTTGGAGTACATATTATGCGTATATTATCACATCGGCATAATTAGAGACTATATGTGTAAATACATTCAATTTAACACAACTTTCTTCTCTTTCTTTTGGGTTTTTTCAGCTTAGGATCGATGACCAGTGATAGAATATTTGGAATTTGTGACCAGTGCAAAGGTAAGATAGAAGTAAATAGAAAACAAATATTTATCTGTTTTGGTCGTATACAAGAATCAGAAGCATTAATACTTTATCACAGTTCAAGCTAGTTCTTTGTAAAATATATCTTAGAATTTTTTTCTCTTTAAAATTTATTTACACAAACCAAGAAAGAGCAGAGATTCGAACAATTAATAGCTAGGGTGTAATCATCATCAGTTAGAGACGCAATAAGTGGCATGCCCCTTGCCAGGATTTGCGACAGGGGTACCTTTGATTGTAGATATTTCAAGCATGTCGTCATATTTTTAACCAACTCATTTACCATTATATTAGGTAATTTCACATTTTTATCAATCAAATTTATAAAATGTGTATGATTTTCTAGCCATACGAGACTATGATTAGAAAAACATACACATTTTTCAATTTTGACTGATAAGACTATGAAGGCACCAAATATAGTGGTGAACTCGTTGGCTAAAGAAGTTGCAGCATGCTTGAAATGTCTGCAGTCGAAGGTAAGCCTAATCCTAGAGGGACATGACACTGACTGCGCCACTAACTATTGGTGATGTAGAGCTATTCCATTCAATATTTTCTTCGGCAATCTCATGCCTAATCTTGAATGAATTTTTGGGGTTGAAATATTTGATTTTCTATGAGGGATATAGGCTTGAGGCAATTTTTGGGAAAATTTGTAGGTTTGCAGTTTTGAACCATTTATGAGACATATAAACGTTTTTTTAAATGGAATATGATCTCCAAAATGGAAGAAACGTATAGAGAGGAAGTGGAAAATGCAATTGTGAGATGAAAACAAATGAACAAAGAGGGGTTTTTATAGATGTTCTGAGGGAACATGGCAGAGTTAGAAAGAATCCAACAATTATGAAATGTGGGAAACTTATAAACAACTTTCTATATTGTTCTACAATTAGATTTCAGAATTCAAAGTTATACCTAACTTAACGTAAACACCTACCAAAACATGAATGTAATTTAGATAGCATAGCTAAACTATTTTATTTCTCAATTTGCCTAGTCAAAAATGTGTAAACCTTAAAAAATTTTGCATATCTGTAGATGCATACATTTGATAACAAATTCTAAACTTCTAGTCTACAAGACTACAACGATTAAATTTTTTGACTCACTATTTCATTTAATATGATCATCATATTGTTGACAAATGAACTATATAATCTTTTGTTTTTAGTTCTTTTATAATTATTTATAGAGTATCCTATAATGATGGCTTCTCAGCTTTATTTTTCAGCTTTTATCTTGAGAGATTTAAACTTTCTAATCATTTGATCATGCGATCACATATAAGTCTTGACTAAAAACAGCTTGCCAGTAAATAAAAGACATATAAGTATTATGAAATCTTCATTTTGGTTTTTTTTAGTTATAACACCTCACCGAATTTTCGCCTATTGTTGAATTAGGTAACCAATAACTTTTGGCCAAGGATGTTCTAAAGAATCTGAATCGACAGAGGCTGGACTCAGCTTTAGATCCATTTTCCAGAAGAAAATGTGGTTTTCTTTGGAGGAACTTTCAAGCCAAGTTCTTTACATTGCTCTTCATCAGGCTGTGGGCTCAGAAATCCTGTCCCAACGAAGTGTGCTAAGGCTGATGCATCCTCGAATTTTCTTGTAAAACTCAATGATGCCAAGGAAAGAGGAGCTGATGTAGTCTTCGATTGCTTCCTTAAAGCCCAGATATCCTTTCTGAAAACTTATCCAGTACTTCACTTAGTCTATACAACAACAAAAACATAATTCCCCATGTTGGGGTCTGGGGAGGGAAGTGTGTAAGCAGACCTTGCCCCAATCTAGCGAAGGTCAGCACTTCATTTTGTCTAGAAAGGAAGTAATTATAAGGAGATAGTAAATCAGTCAAAGCAGTAATGACAAGAGGCATGAAGCCTGCAGTTTTAACAGTAACAACTGACAACTTCTATCATCATCATCTTTCATTACTTCTACATGAAAGCGGACCATGTTGTCTCAACAATGTTGTTGTGACAAAGACAGGAATGATTGGTAGAGAACACTAGCAATCAATGACTACTAGATCACTGTCACTAAATATTCCATAGCCTAAATCCATCAGATGACTACCAAATATGTTATCTAACAATTATCGCAATGTTATATTTTTAATATATTTTTATCCTTCTTTTAGATTCTCTATTTTGGCAGAACACTGTTAATCAAATGCATGGAAAAAAAATAGATGCTTGCAGAATTATTAGTATTGTACAATAGTCATACCTTTTATGTAAGAAAATTAAAATGACGAATGGTCTAAAACTAGACACTAAGAGCTATAAATTTTGTTTTTGCATAATTTCCAAATTCCTTACAGATTGCAAGATATGAGCTTCCAAAGTTGGCCTATGCAGCAGAAATTTCTTCTTCGCGAACACTAGTCTGTCTTCGCGAATGCGATTAACTGACCACCTTTCTCCAATTTTTCTCTTTGCGAACACGATCAAATGTCCACGATCGCGATGCACACTACTGTAGCCAAAAACTAGCAAATAAAAAAGTGATGGCCCAAAAGGTCATCACTCATTTTGAAAGTCAATTCTGTATTTCAAGTCCTTATAATCCTCTTTTTACCTCACCTCGATTTACGTGCGCTGTTCAAGCACATTTTTAGAAAGCTTATATGTGAAATCAAAGTAAAATAAGAAAATTGGCCTTTAAAATTGGTAAAAGTTGACTTTGGTCAACACTCTTGGAAAACAGACCCAGACCTGTGATCCAACGATCTCGTAGGGTCTGTAGTAAAATATAAGACTTGGGTGTATGCCCGCAATCGAATTTTCAAGGTCTCAAGCCCGAGTAAAAGAATTGTTAATTATTTGACGGAAAATATAAAGTCTTTTAGAAATAAAATGATTCACGTTCTTGATAGCATCAGGCCCGTATTTTGTTTTGGAGTCCGGTACAGGTTTAAAATAATAATTAAGTTGAATCTGTGGAATTTTGTAAGAATCGAAGTTCATTTGGTATAAATCGGACCTTTAAATGAGAAAATGAGAATTTCAATGTTCTTGAGTAATTTCATGAGTTTGAGGTTTGATTCGGAGTTTTTGGTGTTATGTTAATGATTTGATCGTACGAGCAAGTCTATATGATATTTTTAGACTTATGTGCATGATTGGTTTTGGAGCTTCGGAAGCTCGGGTGAGTTTTTCATAGGCCACAGAGTGAATTTGGACTTAGGAAAATTGCAAGTATGTTGCATCTATGTAACAAGCCTCTAATCTCGCAATTACAAGATCAAACCTCGCAAATGTAAGGTGCTCAAGTTTGGAAAATGGGACCCCAGTGTCGCAAATACGAACCAATCCTGGGCAGGCCCTCTTCGCAAATGCGAGCACTGGGTGGGAATTGAGAAGCCTACCCTTCGCAAATGCGATGTTTTCCTTCGCAATTGCAGTTATCACCGTTATTGTTCTTGTTTGTAGTAGAGATACTTCATTTCTATTTGATCCAGGGTCTATATACTCCTATGTGTCATCTAATTTTACACCGTATTTGGTCATGCCTAGTGCTTCCTGACGGCATATATATTGATTTTACACCCGTGGGTGATTCTTTTGCAGGTACATCGTGTCCATTATTCACGTATAGTTGTGATTGGGGGTCTTAAGAGTTGAGTAGATCTGTTACTTTTGGATATGGTTGATTTTGATGTCATATTGGAGCTGGATTGCTTGTTAGCTTACCACGTTATCTTGGAATGTCATGCCAAGGCTGTGACATTAGCCTTGCCAGATTTACCTTGTTTAATGTGAAGAGGGACTGCTGTCCATTCCACCCGTAGGGTTATCTCATATATGAAGGCTCGGCATATAGTTGAGAATGGATGTTTAGCCTATTTGGTGTATGTTCATTTTTCTATTATCGAGGTTCCTACTATGGATTTTGTGAGTGTTTTTCATAAGTATCTAGAGGTATTTTCATTAGACCTGTCGGGGATGCCACTCGACAGGGATATTGACTTTTGCATTGATTTGGCTTCGGGCACTCAACCTATCTCCATCCCATCATATCGTATATACCCTCCAAAGGTCAAAGAATTGAAGGAGTAATGCAGACCTCCTTGATAAAGTCTGTATTAGCCTTGTGTCTTGCCTTGGGGTGCACCGGTGTTGTTTGATAAGAAAAAGGATGGGTCAATTAGGATGTGTATAGATTATTGGCAGTTGAACAACGTCACAATCAAGAATAAGTATCCATTACCGAGGATTGATGATTTTTTTTATCAGCTTCAGGGTGCCAAAGTGTTTTGAAGATTGATTTGAGATCTGGCTACCATGAGTTGAGTATTAGGGCATCCGATGTCCCCCAAACAGCTTACAATTGGGGATGATGGAGTTTTGAGGATGCATAGTCGAGTATGTGTGCCTAATGTGGGTGGGCTTCCAGAGTTGATTCTAGAGAAGTCCCATAGTTCCCTGTACTTTATTTATTCGGTCATCGCTAAGATGTATCAAGACTTAGGGCATCATTACTGGTGGAGGAGGATGAATAAGGATAGTGTTGCATATGTGGCTCGATGTTTGAATTTTCAGCAGATAAAGTACGAGCATCAGAGACCTAGTGGTTTGTTTTAGAGGATTGAGATTCCCGAGTGAAAGTTGGAGAGTATCACTATGGACTTCGTTGTTGGAGTCTCACGGGCTCAGAGAAAGTTCGATGCAGTGTGGGTTATTATTGATAGGCTGACCAAGTTAGCGCATTTCATTCATATGACAGTCTCCTATTCTTTAGAGAGGTTAGCTGAGATCTATATCCGTGAGATTATTCGTCTTCGTGGTGTGACTGTGTCTATCACTTCTAACCAAGGTATACAGTTTACCTTAAATTTTTGAAGGGCAATTCAGCGTGAGTTGGGAACACGAGTCGAGTTGAGCACGGAATTTCATCCTCAGACCGACAGACAGTCCGAGCATACTATTCGAAATTTAGAGGATATGTTCTAAGCTTGTGTTATTGACTTTTGAAACTCGTGGGATCAGTTCTTGCCTTTAGAAGATTTTACCTACAACAACAGCTATCAGTCGAGCATCTAGATGAATCCCTAGAAGGCATTATATGGTAAGCGGTGTCGGTCGCTAGTTGGATGATTCAAGCTGGGAGAGGCTCGATACACATCTTGTACAGGATGCCTTGGATAAAGTTAAGATCATTCAGGATATGCTCTTTATAGCTTAGTCCAAGCAAAAGAGTTACGCCAACCGCAAGGTTCGTGAAGTGGCATTCATGTGAGAGTGAATGTTGCATCGGGTGTCT
Source organism: Nicotiana benthamiana (assembly GCA_034376525.1). Taxonomy (NCBI): domain Eukaryota; kingdom Viridiplantae; phylum Streptophyta; class Magnoliopsida; order Solanales; family Solanaceae; genus Nicotiana; species Nicotiana benthamiana. The sequence continues at coordinate 145,202,917 of CM067339.1, read as the reverse complement.
CCCATGAAGGGCGTGATGAGATTTGGTAAGAAAGGCAAGCTAAGCCCTAGATTCATTGGTCCTTTTGATATTCTTGATCGAGTAGGATAGGCCGCTTACATACTTGCTTTGCCGCCAAATTTATTGGTCGTGCATCTAGTGTTTCATGTGTCCATGCTTCGAACGTATCATGGGGATCCATCCCACGTGTTGGACTTCAGCACTGTCCAGTTGGACAAGGACTTGTCCTATGAGGAGGAGCCGATTGCTATTCTAGATCAGCAGGTTCGTCAGTTGAGATCTAATAATTTCCTTTCAGTTTGTACGTAGTGGAGAGGTCAGCCTATTGAGACAGCAAACTGGGAAACCGAGTCCGATATGTGGAGACGATATCATTATCTTTTTACCGACTCATGTACTTTTGTTATGTCCGTTCAAGGAAGAAAAGTTGTTTTAGAGGTGGAAAATGTGATGACCCAAAAGGTCATCACTTATTTTTGAAAGTCAATTCTATGTTCTGAGGCCTTAAAACCTCTTTTTGCCTAACCTCGATTTGTGTGCATAGTCCAGGCGCATTTTCGTAAAGCATTTATGTGAAATCAAAGTAAAATAAGGAAAGTAACCTATAAAATTGAATAAAATTTACTTTTTCAATATTATTGGTAAACGGACCTGGACCCGTGATCTGACTGTCTCGCAGAGCCCGTAGTAAAATATGGGACTTGGGCATATGCCCAGAATCGAATTTTTGAGGTCCCAAGCCTGAGAAAAAAATTATTAAAGAGAAGTGTTTGTTGGAAAATAAAAAGGCTTATAGAAATGAAGTGATGCTCCTTCTTGATGGTATCGGGACCGTTTTTTGGTTCTGGAGCCGGATACAGGTTTAAATTAATAATTAGATTGAATTTGTGGAATTGGGTGAGAATCGAAGTTCGTTGTATGAATCGGACCTTTAGTTGAGAAAATGAGAATTTCAATGTTCTTGAGTGATTTCATGAATTTGAGGCTTAATTTATAGTTTGTGATATTATTTTAATGATTTGATCGCATGATCAAGTCCATATGATATTTATAGACTTGTGTGCATGATTAGATTGGAGCCCCTGGGGCTCTGTAATTTTTGGACAGGCCATGGTGTGAATTTGGTCTTAGAAAAACATCTGGTATGTTGCAGTTGTATAACAGGCCTCTGATCTCGCAATTGCGAGATCAGGACTCACAAATGCGACGTGCTCAGGTTAAGGAAATTGGACACCAGTTTCGCAAATGCGAACCAAGACTAGGTAGGACCTCTTCGTAAATGCGAGCATTGGGTGGGAATTGCGAAGCCTGCCCATCGCAAACACGATGTTTTCCTTCACAATTGCAAAGATCACAGGATACCAAAGGGGTTCGCTTCGCAATTGTGACATCTGAGACTTCCTAAATGAGATTTTTGATGAGATTTCATCCATTTTTCAAACTCCTTCAAACCCTAAACTCTCTTGGGCGATTTCCCAAAGAAACACTCTTCTCCAAATTATTAGTATGTAATTTCTAACTTATTTCCTTCAATTTATAACATCTTTTTATATGATTTCATTTCAAATATCAAGGGTTTTTCATTGGAAATGGGTGATTTTGTGTAGAACTTATCATTTTCAAATTTTGGGAATTTGGTCCTCAATTTGAGGTCTGATTTAAAAACAAATTATATATTTGAGTTCGTAGGTGCATGGATGATCTGGTTTTTGTACGAAATTCGGGTTTTGAACAAGTGGGCCCGGGTTCGGGTTTTGACTTTTTGGAGAAATCATTAGAAAACCTATTTTCATGCATTAGAATTGGTTTATGTAGAATTTATTTATATCATTAAGTAAATTGTGACTAGATACAAGCGAATTGGAAGTGGAATCGAGAGGTAAAGCGGTAGTTGATGCTTGATTGTGTTCGTGACATTGAGGTAAGTGTTTGGTCTAAAATTAGCTTGAGGGAATAGGAGTTGTGGTCTTATTTGCTATGTGTTAAGTGTTGAGTACGACGTATACGTGTGGTGACGAGTATCTATACGTTGGTGTCAAGCATGCCCGTGAGTCTTATATTATGATTATTGTGACTCAGTTATGTGTTGTCCATGCTTAATATGATGATTATAAATGTTGAACTAGGCTTATGAAAATGTTCTTGGTAATTGATCATTGTTGAGAATTGGCTCAAGTTGTGACTTATGTTGGGAAGTGATAGTGAAAACGAGATGAGATGTATTGTTAATTACCTTGTTGGTATGTTATTGTTTATTATATTATTTCTTTTGCCGGAATGTTATTGCTTATGATATTATTATTTTTTCCAGGATATTGTTGTTATACTATTGTTCCCTTGTCGGGATTCTTTTATGATTGTTGTTGATTTATATATTGGGGTTAGGTTGCACGCCGCAATAATATTTTATAGGATCTGGTTGCATGCCGCAACAAAGATTAATAAGGGTGGACAGGTAGAGTCGGGTTGCACGCCGCAAAATCATTATATGATTTGGATGGGGTTGCACGTCGCAACATCATTTTATGATTAGGATCGGGTTGCACGCTGCAACAGTATTATATGATTGGGATCGGGTTGCATGCTGCAACTAGAATAAATAAAAGTGAATATTGATTCTAATAGTAAGAGCGAGAGTAAAAGCATGAAGGATAATTTCGTGCACTTATTACCGTTTTCCTCATTCTTGCTGATATAAAATTATGGTTTTCTTTATGCTTCTCTACTGAAATTTTGTCAGTACTTTATATTCCCCGCATCATGTTCCCCCTTCCCATCTTTAACTGCTAGTTTTGTTGTTATTATTTGTCGTATATGATTTAACTGCATAGGTATTTGGTAGTCATGTCCTAGCCTCGTCACTACTTTGCCGAGGTTAGGCTCGATATTTACCCGCACATAGGATCGGTAATAGTGGTACTACACTCTGCATTGTATGCGTATCTCGGTACTTGAGCATTTGAACCACAGTAAGGTTGCTACCTTCTGTCCAGCGGAGACCCGAGTAAGGTCCCCTTTTATCCTATTTCCTTCTGTTCTTACTTATTTCAGAGACAAGCATGTATTTTTCTTTGTTCAGACCGTATTTGTTGTATTTTTGGATAGTCCGTGAGATTGTGACACAAGTTCTGGGAGGATTATTTCTATTGAATCGTATTTATATTAAGTTAAATTATTAGATTTCATCTTCTACCTTTTTTATTATTATTTTTATTCCGTTGTTGATCATATATTGACTTGTAAATGTTAAAGGTTAAGCGAAAAGGATAATAAAATATGTAACAATCAGCTTACCTAGCTTTCACGAGTAGGCGCCATCACGACTCCCCAATGGTGGAAAATTCGGATCGTGACAAGACATGGCGTAAAAAAGGTCTGAAACCACCCTGAAACTCACTTGAGTCCTTCGAGACCCCGTCCGAACATGCCAACAAGTCCCAATATCCTATACAATCTTATCTAAAGGCTCGAAACGTACACATAACATAAAATTAATGAATCAATGACAAAATCTTTCTTTCAGCTTTCAAACTTCAAAACATCGACAAACGCATCTGAATCATATCAAAACATTATGGAGTGACGCCAAACTTTACTCACAAGTCACAAATCATGACACATACCTATTCCAAGGGTCAAAACCCCAAACGGGCATCTATATCACCAAAGTCCACCTCAACCCAAACATAGGAAATCTTAAAACCTTAAAATGCTAACTTTCTACAATAAGCACTGAAATGCTCCCGGAAATCCCGTTAGTCAACCCGAACATACGACCAAGTCTGGAATCATAATAGGAATCTATTGGAACCTTCTTTTGAGGTATATTACGTCAAAGTCAAATCTTAGTCAATTCGTCCAACTTAAAGCTTTCAAAATTAGAATTTTCCATCTGAATCGACTCTAAACTTCCCAAAATTCGATTCCGACAAAGTGAACAAGTCGTAAAACATGGTGAAGCTGCCCAAAGCCTCAAACCACCAAGCGGTGTTCTAGAGCTTAATATAACCGATCGGGTCATTACATTTGTAATAGTTGAACAATATAATATTCACGCTCATGTCACGTCGAGATGCTGCAAGAAAAAAAAACTAAAGTCGATTTATTTTATCATAATCATTTAATTAACATATTGGTTAACGATATTCTTGTGTGCGAAAAAAATCATTGGCTTATCATGCTATCTTAGCAAATTGTCTTACATAAAATTATATTGCCAGAATACAATTGACCTCTGGATTTGATTCATTGCTTATATACACGATATTGAACATAATTAACAAGAGCATTTTTAAGTCTTTTTTCATACTTTTATTTTTGTTATGATTTTCTTTGCTTATAGAGTAGACCTTCTATGTCTTTGTAAGTACGTATTAGTCTTGTGTTTGTGTTCAGGTCGATAGGCTTTGAATTTAGCAGTTAACTGAGACCATTTTAGCTTTGGTCCTCACTTCTATGGTGATAACATAATAAACAACAGCCTTTAAGCTTTTACTCGCTCAGAGATAATAATTTTAAACATGCATCTCTGTGATGGTTTATATATAAAGATCGTGAAATAAAGGTTAACGTCAATTAATCCATTACTACTCAATTCCAAAGTAGTTGGTTATATGGATATTATATATTAATTTCGCTCTTTTTAGGAGTACGTATTATGTGTATATTATAATATCGGCATAATTAGAAACTATATGTGTACAAACATTCAATTTAACACAACTTTCTTCTCTTTCTTTTGTGTTTTTTCAGCTTGGGATCGATGATGATTTGTGACCAGTGATAGAATATTTAGAATTTGTGACCAGTGCAAAGGTAAGAAAGAAGTAAATAGAAAACGAATATTTATCTGTTTTGGTCGTATACAAGAATCAGAAGCGTTAATACTTAATTACAGCTCAAGCTAGTTCTTTATAACATATATCTTAGAATATCTTTTTCTTTAAAATTTATTTACACAAACCATGAAAGAGTAGAGATTCGAACAATTAAAAGCTAGGGTGTAATCATCATCAGTTACAGACGCATTAAGTGGCATGCCCCTTGCAAGGATTTGCGATAGGGGTAACTTTGATTGTAGACATTTCAAGCATGTCGTCATTTCTTAACCAACTCGTTTACCATTATATTAAGTAACTTCACAATTTTTTCAATCAAATTTATAAAAATGTGTATGATTTTCTAGCCATACGAGACTATGATTAGAAAAACATACACATTTTTCAATTTTGACTGATAATACTGAAGGCACCAAATATAGTGGTGAACTCGTTGGCTAAAGAAGTTGCAGCATGCTTGAAATGTCTGCAATCGAAGGTAAGCCTAATCCTAGAGGGACATGACACTGACTGTGGCACTAACTATTGGTGATGTAGAGCAATTCCATTCAATATTTTCTTCGGCAATCTCATGCCTAATCTTGAAATAATTTTTGGTTTTTTACGAGGGTTATAGGCTTAAGGCAATTTTTGGGAAAAGTTGTAGGTTTGCAGTTTTGAACCATTTATGAGACATAAAAAAAAATTTTTAAATGAAATATGATCTCCAAAATGGAAGAAATTTATAGAGAGGAAGTAGAAAATGCAATTGTGAGATGAAAACAAACGAACAAAGAGGGGTTTTTATAGTTGTTCTGAGGGAACATGGCAGAGTTAGAAAGAATCCAACAAATATGAAATGTGGGAAACTTATAAATAACTTTCTATATTGTTTTAAAATTATATTTCATAATTCAAAATATACCTAGCTTAACGTAAACACCTATCAAAACATGAATGTAATTTAGATAGCATGGCTAAACTATTTTATTTCTCAATTTGCCCAGTTATATCCTTACCGATAAAGACAAGCAAGGGGATGAGTTGGATGGCTAGAGTAACGAAAAGATGAATAAAATAGTTATATTTGAGAACATATTAACAATGAGGATGCCTTAATGAGGAAAGTTGATCATGATGCTTCTGAATCATTAATATCACAAAATTGTTTAAGATTGCAGCATTTATGCTATGTAATATTTATTTCATTAAAATTAGGTTAATGTTATCATTGTTTAAAGCAGTTGTGACCTCTGTTTAGCATTCCTCCTTACTCATTTAACTTTTCACAGTTATCAGCCCTAAACATTTGCAGTGTCGAAAACTTCCATTTCCTCTCAACTTTTAGGCCACTGTTCTTTCACACCCAAAAACTTAAGGTGGAGAGGAGCTTGAATCAATCATAGATTACTGTCCAAAATAATGTGTTTATGTGTATCAAAAACAGCCCACTCCTTCTCCAGAAAAATAAAGCCCAGATATCCTTTCTGAAGACTTATCCAGTACTTCACTTTTAGATACTCTACTTTGGCAGAACACTGTTAATCAAAGGCATGTAAAAAAAAATAGATGCTTACAGAATTTTTAGTTTTGTACAATAGTCATACCTTTTATGTAAGAAAATTAAAATGACAAATGGTTTGACTTTCTAAAACTAGACACTAAGAGCTATAAATTTTATTTTTTGGATCATCTCCAAATTCATTATAGATTACAAGATATGAGCTTCCAAAGTTGGCCTATGCAGCAGAAATTTCTTCTTCGCGAACACTAGTCTATCTTCGCGAATGCGATTAACAGACCACCTTTCTCCCATTTTTCTCTTTGCGAACACGATCAAATGTCCACGATCGCGATGCACACTACTGTAGCCAAAAACTAGCAAATATAAATGGGATGGCCCAAAAGGTCATCACTTTTTTTGAAAGTCAATTCTGTATTTCTAGTCCTTAAAACCCTCTGTTTACCTCACCTCGAATTACGTGCGCTGTTCAAGCACATTTTTTGAAAGCTTTTACGTCAAATCAAAGTAAAATAAGGAAATTGGCCTTTAAAATTAATTAAAGTTGAATTTGGTCAACATTCTTGGAAAACTGACCCAGACCTGTGATCCAACGATCTCGTAGGGTATGTAATAAAATATAGGACTTGGGTGTATGCCCGCAATTGAATTTTCAAGGTCTCAAGCCCGAGAAAAAGAATTGTTAAAGAAAATTATTTGATGGAAAATATAAAGTCTTGTAGAAATAAGACAATTCACGTTCTTGATAGTATCAAGCCCGTAATTTTGTTTTGGAGTCCGGTACAGGTTTAAAATAATAATTAAGTTGAATCTATGGAATTTTGTAAGAATTGGACTTCATTTGGTATAAATGGGACCTTTAAATGAGACAATGAGAATTTCAATGTTCTTGATATTTCATGAATTTGAGGTTTGATTCGGAGTTGTTGGTGTTATTTTAATGATTTGATCATACGATCAAGTCAATATGATATTTTTAGACTTGTGTGTATGATTGATTTGGAGCCTCGGGGGCTTGTGTGAGTTTTGCATAGGCCACGGAGTGAATTTGGACTTAGGAAAATTGTTAGTATATTGCAGCTATGTAACAAGCCTCTAATCTCGCAATTGTGAGATCAAACCTCGCAAATGTAAGGTGCTCAATTTTGGAAAATGGGACCCCACTGTCGCAAATAAAAACCAACCGTGGGAAGGCCCTCTTCGCAAATGCGAGCACTAGGTGGGAATTGAAAAGCCTGCCCTGCGCAAATGCAATGTTTTCCTTCGCAATTGCGAAGATGATAGGATTACCAAGGGGTTTGCAACTGCAAACCCTGGTCGCAATTGCGACATTTGAGACCTGCTATATGAGATTTTTTACTAGATTTCCTTTATTTTTCCAACTTTTTCGAACCCTAAACTCTATTGGGAAATTTTCCAAAGTAAGAATCTTCTCCAAATCATTAGTAAGTAATTTCTAACTTATTTTCTTCAATATATAACATCTTTTTATATGATTTCATTTCAAAATCAAGTGTTTTCCTCGGAAATTTGGACCTTAATTTGAGGTCCAATTTTAATACAAAATTATATATTTGAGTTTTCGGGTGGATGGGTGATCGGGTTTTTGTTCGATGTTCGGGCTTTGACCAACTTGGCCCGAGGTCAAGTTTTGACTTTTTGGAGAAATCACTAGAAAACCTAGTTTCATGCATTAGAATTAGTTTATTTAGAATTTATTAATGTTTTTAAGTAAATAGTGACTAGATACAAGCGAATTGGAAGTGGAATCGGGAGGTAAAGCTGTAGTTGAGGCTTGAATATGTTCGTGACATTGAAGTAAGTGTCTGGTCTAAACATAGGTTGAGGGAATAAGAGTTGTGGTCTTATTTTCTATGTGTCAAGTGTTGAGTATGACGTATTGATGTGATGACGAGTATCAATACATTGGTGTCAAGCATGCCCCGAGCCTTATAGCATAATTTTTGTGACTCTGTTATGTATTGTCCATGCTTAATATGATGATTATAGATGTTTAAAACTTCTTATGAAAGTATTCTTGGTAATTGACCATTGTTGAGCATTGGCTCAAGTTGAGACTTATGATGTGAAGTGATTGTGGAAATCAGATGAGATATATTGTTGATTCCCTTGCCGAGATGTTATTGTTTATGATGTTGCTTCTCTTGGCAGGATGTTATTGCTTATGATATTGCTTCCTCTGCCGGGATATTATTGTTATACTATTGTTCCCTTGGTGGGATTCTTTTGTGAATGGTGTTGATTTGTACATTGGGATTGGGTTGAACGCTGCAATATTATTATATGGGATCAGGTTGCACGCCGAAACATCATTATATGATTGGGATCGGGCTACAATATGATTTTATTTTTGGGGATCAGGTTGCATACTAGAACAGTATTATATGATCGGGATCAGGTTGCATGCTTCAATAGGAAAGAATGAAAGTGAATATTGATTCTTATGGTGAGAACATGAGTAAAAGAACGAATAGTGATGTCGTGCACTTGTTACTATTTTACATATTCTTGCTGATATGAATTATCGTATTCTTTATAATACTCTAATAAAATTCTATTATTACTTGATATTCCCCGTAGCATGTTCCCTCTTCCCATCTTTAACTGCTAGTTTCTATTGTTATTATTTCTCGTATATGATTTAACAGCACATGTTTATTTGGTAGTCTTGTCCTAGCCTTGTCAGTACTTCGTCGAGGTTAGGCTCGACACTTACCATCACATGGGATTGGTTGTGCTGATACTACACTCTGTGTACTGTGTGCGAATCGCGGTACTTGAGCATTTGGACAACAATGAGGTTGCTACCTTCAGTAAAGAAGAGACCTGAGGTAGTCCTGCAGAAGTGTGTATCCCTTGGCTTCCCTTTCTATCTATTTTCTTCTGTACATACATATTTCATAGATAGTCATGTATTTTTCTTTGTTCATATTTGTAGTATTCTTAGATAGTCCGTGAGATTGTGACACTAGTTCTGGGTGGATTATTTCTATGGAATCGTATTTTTATTAAGTTAGTTTATTAGATTTCGTCTTTTGCATTTCTTTTTATTATTATTATTCCGTTGTTGACCATATATTGACTTGTAAATGTTAAAGGTTAAGGAAAAAGGGTAATAAAATTTGTAACACTCGGCTTGCCTAGTTTTCACGAGTAGGTGCCGTCACGACTCCCGAGGGTGGGAAATCTGTGTCGTGACATGTTGGTATCAGAGCTCTAGGTTTCTTAGGTCTCACAACTCATAGACAAGCTTAGTAGAGTCTGAGGGATCGTTACAAAGACGTTTGTGTTTATCTCCCAGAAGCTATGGAGTTTAGGAAAAACTTCCCATCTATTCTTTCTTGTCGTGCGACTTGATTTCTCAATGCTAATTGAACTTCCACTCTATTCTTTCGTAGATGGTGAGAAAACATACTGCTTCATTAGCTACCTAGCAGCCCGAGCCCTAAGTAGCAGATCGTGCGAGGGGCAGAGGCCGAGGTCGTGCTAAGGACCGAGGCAGAGGTAGATCTCAGCCAAGAGCTCAAGAAGCAGCGCCAGTGATAAAGCCTTAGGTTAAGTTTTATAATGAGGTTCCGACCCAGTCAGCTCCAGCAGGACCAGCTCAGGTCCTAGATGGGTTCATTGCTATCCCGATACTGCAAGATGCTCCGGTATGTCTAGTGGGTCTTATGGAGGGCTTCACTCAGGCAGACATATTTCTTGTAGCACTAGCTATCTCTCATGCCGAAGGAGGAGTCCAGACTCCTGCTACTGGCACTAGTTCAGTCGGGTATTGTGGTACAAACCGGTGAGGGGCCAGCTATGTCCGTTGATGCCTTGTGGAGGTTGGACAGGTTCACCAAGATTTTACTACCACTTTTAGTGGTACATCTTTTGATGACCCGGGATTATTTGGACAGCTGTCATAAGCATCTTCGGAACATGGGGATAGTGGAGAACAAAGGGGTCGACTTTGCTTCTTTTTATTTGTCTGGATACGCAAGACTTGGTGGAGGGATTATTGTTTGGCTAGACTAGAGGGGTCACCAACATTGACTTGTGATCAGTTCATTTAGCTATTTCTGGAGAAGTTTCTTGCTGTAACTTAGAGGGAGAACTATCGGAGGCAATTTAAGCATCTCCGACAGTGTACTATGACTGTCACTCAGTACGAGACAAGATTTATTAACTTGGCCCTCTTCTTATACTTCCCACCGAGAGAGAGAGAGAGAGAGAGAGAGAGAGAGAGAGAGAGAGAGAGAGAGAGAGAGAGAAAGTGAGTGAGGAGGTTCATTGAGGGACTCATTAGGCCTATTCGATTACAGATGGCTAAGGATACAGGGTGCCATATTTCTTTTTAGGATGCGGCCAATGTGGCCAGGAAAGTTGAGATGGTTCTATCATTGGGGAGTGGTCAGGTGTTTGAAAAGAGGCCCCATCGTTCTAGAAGGTTTAGTAGTGCCTCGTCTAGAGGAAAGGATTTTTTTTGTAGAGGCCATCCTTCTAGGCTGTTTCATTCAGCATTATAGGCATCTCACGGAGCTTCAAGAGGGCTTCGTTCTTATGTGCCTTTTTTAGGACAGCCAGCTCCTACCAAAGCACCTACTCTTCAGAGTTATTATCATGGTCATCTAGTCCGCCAAGGTCAGTCTCAGTTTCCTCAGCCGCAACACTCAGGTGTATGCTTTGAGTGCAGTGGGTATGGTCATATCCGGAGAGCTTATCCGAGATAAGTGGGTATTCAGTCGTAGCATCAGGGTTCCCGTGCCATGGTTCAGGCACAGAGTTTTTCACCGCCCGCTCAGCTAGCTAGAGGTGGAGGTAGAGGAGCTAGAGGTGGAGGTCACACTGCTAGAGGTAGAGGCCAGCCAGCAGGAGGTCATCTAGAGATGTAGTTTAGAGTGGTGGGGCCTAGCCCCGATGTTATGCTCTTCCATCAAGGCCCGAGGCTGAGGCCTTGGATACAGCTATCACAGGTACTGTTCTGGTTTGTAGTAGAGATGCTTCATTTCTATTTGATCCAGGGTCTATATACTCCTATGTGTCATCTAAATTTACACCGTATTTGGTCATGCCTAGTCCTTCCTTGACGGCTTATGTATTTTACACCCGTAGGTGATTCTTTTGTAGTAGATCATGTCCATTATTCATGTATAGTTGTGATTGGGGGTCTTGAGAGCCGAGTAGATCTATTACTTTTGGATATGGTTGATTTTTATGTCATATTGGAGATGGTCTGCTTGTTACCTTACCACGTTATCTTGGACTGTCATGCCAAGGCTGTGACATTAGCCTTGCCAGATTTACCTTGTTTAGAGTGGAGATGGACTTCTGCACATTCCACCCGTAGGGTAATCTCATACATGAAGGCTCGGCATATAGTTGAGAAGGGATGTTTGGCCTAGTTGGTGTATGTTCATGATTCTAGTGTCGAGGTTCCTTCTATGGATTTTGTGCCTGTTGTTCGTGAGTTTCCAAAGGTATTTTCTTTAGACCTGTCGGGGATGCCACTCGACAGGGATATTGACTTTTGCATTGATTTGGCTTCGGGCACTCAGCCTATCTCTATCCCGCCATGTCGTATAGACCCGCCAAAGGTCAAAGAATTGAAGGATCAATGCAGACCTCCTTGATAAAGGCTATGTTAGCCTAGTGTCTCACCTTGGGATGAAGCGGTGTTGTTTGTTAAGAAAAAAAATGGGTCAATGAGGATGTGTATAGATTATCGGCAGTTGAACAATGTCACGATCAAGAATAAGTATGCATTACCGAGAATTGATGATCTTTTTTATCAGCTTCAGGGTGCCAAAGTGTTTTAAATATTGATTTGAGATCTGGCTACCATCAGTTGAGGATTAGGGCATCCGATGTCCCCCAAACAGCTTTGTGCACTCGCTACAGGCATTGTGAGTTCTTAGTAATGTCATTCGTGATGACGAATGCCCCAGCAGATTTTATGGACTTAATGAACCGAGTGTTCAAGCCTTACTTGGATTCCTTTGTGATTGTCTTCATTGATGATATTTTGTTCTATTTCTACAACCGAGAAGAGCATGAGCACCATCTGAGATTTTTTCTTCAGACTTTCAGAGATAGTCAGCTGTATGCTATGTTTTCAAAATGTGAGTTTTGGTTGGGATCAGTTTCTTTCTTGGTTCATGTTGTATCAGCAGAGGGTATTCAGGTTGATCCGAAGAAGATAGATGTAGTCAAGGACTTCCCTAGACACACATCAGCTAAAGAGATCCAAAGTTTCTTGGGTTTGGCAGGTTACAACCGTTGGATTGTGAAGGGGTTTTCATTTATAGCACCCCTTAGATTAGGTTGACCAGAAGGGTGCCCAGTTCAGGTGGTCAGACGAGTGTAAGGCGACCTTTTAAAAGCTCAAGACAGTTTTGACTAAGGCGCCGGTGTTGGTTATTCCCACAGTTTCAAGGCCATATATAAGTTATTGTAACACATGTCGGATTGGACATGGTGCAATATTGATGAAGGGAGGAAAGGTCATTGCGTATGCATCGCGAAGAAGAATTATCCACTTTATAATTTGGAGTTAGAAGTCATTGTTCACACGCTGAAGATTTGGAGGCACTACTTATATGGCGTGTCATGTGAGGTGTTCACGGATCACAAGAGTCTACAGTACTTGTTCAAGCATAAGGAGCTAAATTTGAGGCAGAGAAGGTGGTTGGAGCTATTGAAAGACTATATATCACCATCTTATATCATCCCGAAAGGCCAATATAGTGGCCGATGCTTTGACTAGAAAGTTAGTCAGCATGGGCCAGTCTTGCATATATTCCGGTCGATAAGAGACCGTTTGCTTTGGATGTTCAGGCTTCGGCCAATCAGTTCTTGAGGTTGGATGTTGCTGAGCTCAGTCATGTTTTAGCTTGTTCAGTCACTCGTTCTTCATTATTTGAGTGTATTAGAGATCATCTGTGTGTCCTTAGAGACACGGTGTGGCACGATGGTGCCAAGCAGATTACAATTGGGGATGATGGAGTGTTGAGGATGCATAGTCGAGTATGTGTGCCTAGTATAGGTGGGCTTCTAGAGTTTATTATAGAGAAGTCCCATAGTCCCCGGTACTTTATTTATTCGGCCACCGCTAGGATGTCTCAGGACTTACGGCACCATTACTCGTAGAGGAGGATGAATAAGGATATTGTTGCATATGTGGCTCGATGTTTGAATTGTCAGCAGATAAAGTACGAGCATCAGAGACATGGTGGTTTGTTTTAGAGGATTGAGATTCCCGAGTGAAAGTGGGAGAGTATCACTATGGACTTCGTTGTTGGAGATTCACGGACTCAGAGAAAGTTCAATGCAGTATGGGTTATTGTTGATAGGCTGCCCAAGTCAGCGCATTTCATTCATGTGGCAGTCTCCTATTCTATAGAGAGGTTAGCTAAGATCTTTATCCGTGAGATTGTTCGTCTTCATGGTGTGACTGTGTCTATTATAATCAAGGTATGCAGTTTACCTCACATTTTTTAAGGGTAGTTCAGCGTGAGTTGGGCACACGGGTCGAGTTGAGCACGGAATTTCATCCTCAGACCGACAGACTGTCCGAGCATACTATTCACATTTTAGAGGATATGTTCCAAGCATGTGTTATTGACATTGAAGGCTCGTGGGATCAGTTCTTGCCTCTAGCAGAGTTTGCCTACAACAGCAGCTATCCGTCGGGAATCTAGATGAATCCCGATAAGGCATTATATGGTAGGCGGTGTCCTTCGCCATTTGGATTATTCAAGCTGGGAGAGGCTCGTTTGTTGGGAACAGATCTAGTACAGGATGCCTTGGATAAAGTTAAGATCATTCAGGATAGGCTCTATATAGCTTAGTCCAAGCAAAAGAGTTACGCCGACCGCAAGTTTCGTGATGTGGCATTCATGGGAGAGTGAGTGTTGCTTCGGGTGTCTCCTATGAAGGGCATCATCAGATTTGCTAATAAAGGCAAGCTAAGCCCTACATTCATTGGTCCTTTTGATATTCTTGATCGAGTAGGAGAGGCCGCTTACATACTTGCGTTGCCGCCAATTTATTGGTCGTGCATCCAGTGTTTCATGTGTCCATGCTTTGAAAGTATCATGGGGATCCATCCTACGTGTTAGACTTCAGCACTGTCCAGTTGGACAAGGACTTGACCTGTGAGGAGGAGCCGATAGCTATTCTAGATCAGCAGGTTCGTCAGTTGAGATCTAATTAATTTCCCTTCAGTTCGTACGTAGTGGAGAGGTCAGCCTATTGAGACAGCAACCTGGGAGTCCGAGTAATATATGTGGAGACGATATCATAATCTTTTTACCGACTCATGTACTTTTGTTTTGTCCGTTTAAGGAAGAACAGTTGTTTTAGAGGTGGAAAATGTGATGACCTCACTTGTTTTGAAAGTCAATTCTATGTTTTGAGGCCTTAAAACCTCTTTTTGCCTCACCTCGATTTGTGTTCATAGTCCAAGCGCATTTTCGTAAAGCATTTATGTGAAATCTAAGTAAAATAAGGAAATTAACCTTTAAAATTGATCGAAATTGACTTTTCTCAATATTCTTGGTAAACACACCTGGACCCGTGATCTGACGATCTCATAGGGCCCGTAGTAAAATATGGGAGTTGGGCGTATGCCCAGAATCAATTTTTTGATGTCCCAAGCCCGAGAAAAAAATTATTAAAGAGAATGTTTGTTGGAAAATATAAAGGCTTTTAGAAATGAAATGATGCGCCTTCTTGATGGTATGGCGCCCGTATTTTGGTTCTGGAGCCCGATACAGGTTTAAAATAATAATTAGATTGAATTTGTGGAATTGGTGAGAATCGGAGTTCATTGTATAAATCGGGCCTTTAGTGTAGAAAATGAGAATTTCAATGTTATTGAGTGATTTCATGAATTTGAGGCTTAATTCATAGTTTTTTATATTATTTAATGATTTGATCGCATGATCAAGTCCATATGATATATTTAACTTGTGTGCATGATTGGTTTGGAGCCCCTGGGGCTCGGGTATGTTTTGGACAAGCCATGGAGTGAATTTGGACTTAGAAAAACTGTTGGTATGTTGCAGTTGTATAACATGCCTCTGATCTCGCAATTTCGAGATCAGGCCTCACAAATGCGACGTACTCAGGTTAAGAAATGGGACCCTAGTGTCGCAAATGCGAACCAAGACTAGGTAGAACCTCTTCGTAAATGCGAGCATTGGGTGGGAATTGCGAAGTATGCCCATAGAAAACACGATGTTTTCCTTCACAATTGCAAAGATAACAGGATACCAAAGGGGTTCGCTTCGCAATTGTGACATCTGAGACTTGCTAAATGAGATTTTTGATGAGATTTCATCCAATTTTCAAACTCCTTCAAACCCTAGACTCTCTTGGGCAATTTTCCAAAGAAACACTCATCTCCAAATTATTAGTAAGTAATTTCTAACATATTTTCTTCAATCTATAACATCTTTTTATACGATTTCATTTCAAATATGAAGGGTTTTTCATTGGAAATGGGTGATTTTGTGTAGAACTTAGGATTTTCAAATTTTGGGAATTTGGACCTCAATTTGAGGTCTGATTTAAAAACAAATTATATATTTCAGTTCGTGGTTGCATGGATGATCCGGTTTTTGTTCAAACATCGGGTTTTGAACAAGTGGGCCCGGGTCGGGTTTTGACTTTTTGGAGAAATCATTCGAAAACCTATTTTCATGCATTAGAATTGGTTTATTTAGAATTTATTGATATCATTAAGTAAATTGTGACTAGATACAAGCGAATTTGAAGTGGAATCGAGAGGTAAAGCGGTAGTTGAGGCTTGATTGTGTTCGTGGCATTGAGGTAAGTGTTTGGTCTAACATTAGCTTGAGTTAATAGGAGTTGTGGTCTTATTTGCTATGTGTTAAGTGTTGAGTACGACGTATAGGTGTGGTGACGAGTATCTATACATTAGTGTCAAGCATGCTTGTGAGTCTTATACTATGATTGTTGTGACTCTGTTATGTATTGTCCATGCTTAATATGTCGATTATAAATGTTGAACAAGGCTTATGAAAATATTCTTGGTAATTGATCATTGTTGAGAATTCGCTCAAGTTGTGACTTATGTTGGGAAGTGATAGTGAAAACAAGATGAGACACATTGTTAATTCCCTTGTTGGCATGTAATTTTTTATTATATTATTTCTTTTGCCGGAATATTATTGCACATGATATTGTTTTTCTTCCCGGGATATTGTTGTTATACTATTGTTCCCTTGTCGGGATTCTTTAAAGATTTTTGTTGATTTATATATTGGGTTAGGTTGCACGCTGCAATAATATTATATGGGATCTGGTTGCATGCCGCAACAATGATTAATAAGGGTGGACAGGTGGAGTCGGGTTGCACGCCGCAACATCATTATATGATTGGGATGGGGTTGCACGTCGCAACATCATTTTATGATTAGGATCGGGTTGTACCCTGCAATGGTATTATATGATTGGGATCGGGTTGCATGCTGCAACAAGAATGAATAAAGTGAATATTGATTCTTATAGTAAGTACAAGAGTAAAAGCATGAAGGGTAATTTTGTGCACTTATTACCGTTTTCCTTATTCTTGCTTATATAAAATAATGGTTTTCTATATGCTTCTCCACTGAAATTTTGTTTGTACTTGATATTCCCCGCAGCATGTTCCCCCTTCCCATCTTTAACTGCTAGTTTTTGTTGTTATTATTTATCGTATATGATTTAACTGCATAGGTTTATTTGGTAGTCTTGTCCTAGCCTCGTTACTACTTCGCAAAGGTTAGGCTCGACATTTACCAGCACATAGGATCGGTTGTACTGATACTACACTCTGCATTGTATGCAGATCTCGGTACTTGAGCATTTGGACCTCAGTAAGGTTGCTACCTTCTGTCCATCGGAGACCCGAGGTAGTCCTGCAAACTTTTGCAGGCCCTGGCGTCCCCTTTTATCCTATTTCCTTCTGTTCTTACTTATTTCATAGACATGCATGTATTTTTCTTTGTTCAGACCGTATTTATAGTATTTTTGGATAGTTCGTGAGATTGTGACACAAGTTCTGGGTGGATTATTTCTATAGAATCGTATTTATATTAAATTAAATTATTAGATTTCATCTTCTACCTTTATTATTATTATTATTATTATCGTTCTGTTGTTTATCATATATTGACTTCTAAATGTTAAAGGTCAAGCGAAAAGGATAATAAAATCTGTAACACTCGGCTTGCCTAGCTTTCACGAGTAGGCGCCATCACGACTCCCCAATGGTGGAAAATTTGGATCGTGACAAGACATGGCCTAATATGGTCTGAAACCTCCCGAAACTCACTTGAGCCCTTCGATACCCCGTCCGAACATGCCAACAAGTCCCAATATCCTATACAAACTTATCAAAAGGCTCGAAACGCAAACATAACATAAAATTCATGAATTGATGACAAAAATCTTCAGCTTTCAAACTTCAAAACTTTGACAAACGCATCCGAATCATATCAAAACATTTTTGAGTGACGCCAAACTTTACTAACAAGTCACAAATCATGACACAGACCTATTCCAAGGTTCGAAACCCCAAACGGGCATCTATATCACCGAAGTCCACCTCAACCCAAACTTAGAAAATTCTAAAAGCTTCAAAATGCTAACTTTCTACAATAAGCGCAGAAATGCTCCCGAAAAACCCGATACTCAACCCGAACATACATCCAAGTCCAGAATCATCATACGAACCTATTGGAACCTTCTTCTGAGGTCTTTTACATATAAGTCAAATCTTAGTCAATTCTTCCAACTTAAAGCTTTCAAAATTAGAATTTTCCCTCTGAATCGACTCTGAACATTCCAAAATTCGATTCCGACTAAGCGAACAAGTTGTAAAACATGGTGAAGCTGCCCGAATCATCAAACCACCAAGCGGTATGCTAGAGCATAAAATAACCGATCGGGTCATTACATTTGTAATAGTTGAACTATATAATATTCACGCTCATGTCACGTCGAGATGCTGCAAGGAAAAAATAGCTAAAGTCGATTTTTTTTATCATAATCATTTAATTAACATGTTGGTTAACGATATTCTTATGCATGAAAAAAAATCATTGCCTCACCTCGATTTGTGTGTATAGTCCAGGCGCATTTTCCTAAAGTATTTATGTGAAATCTAAGTAAAATAAATAAATTAACCTTTTAAATTGACATTTGTCAATATTCTTGGTAAACGGACCTTGACCCGTGATCTGACGGTCTCGTAGGGCCCGTAGTAAAATATGGGACTTGGGCGTATGCCCAGAACCGAATTTTTTAGGTCCCAAGCCCGAGAAAATAATTATTAAAGAGAAGTATTTGTTGGAAAATATAAAGGCTTTGAGAAATGAAAGTATGCGCCTTGTTGATGGTATCAGGCCCGTATTTTGGTTGCGGAGCCCTATACAGGTTTAAAATAATAATTAGATTGAATTTGTGGAATTGGGTGAGAACCAGAGTTCTTTTTATAAATTGGACCTTTAGTTGAGAAACTGAGAATTTCAATGTTCTTGAGTGATTTCATGAATTTGAGGCTTAATTCATAATTTTTGATATTATTTTTAATGATTCGATCGCATGATCAAGTCCGTATGATATTTTTAGACTTGTGTGCATGATTGGTTTGGAGCCCTTGGGGCTCGGGTAAGTTTTGGACAGGCCATAGAGTGAATTTGGACTTAGAAAATTACTGTTATGTTGCAGTTCTATAGCAGGCATCTGACCTCGCAATTGCGAGATCAGACCTCACTAATGTGACGTGCTCAGGTTAAGGAAATGGGACCCCAATGTCGCAAATGCGAACCAAGACTAGGTAGGACCTCTTCATAAATGCGAGCATTGGGTGGGAATTGCGAAGCCTGCCCATCGCAAACACGATGTTTTCCATCACAATTGCAAAGATCACAGGATACCAATGGGGTTCGCTTCGCTATTGTGACATCTGAGACTTGCTAAATGAGATTTTAGATGAGATTTCATCCATTTTTCAAACTCCTTCAAACCCTAAACTCTCTTGGGCGATTTTCCAAAGAAACACTCTTCTCCAAATTATTAGTAAGTAATTCCTAACTTATTTTCTTCAATCTATGACATCTTTTTATATGATTTCATTTCAAATATCAAGGGTTTTTCATTGGAAATGGGTGATTTTGTGTAGAACTTAGGATTTTTAAATTTTGGGAATTTGGACCTCAATTTGAGGTCTGATTTGAAAACAAATTATATATTTGAGTTCGTGGGTGCATGGATGATCGGGGTTTGTTCGAACTTCGGGTTTTGTACAAGTGGGCCCGGGGTCAGGTTTTGACTTTTTGGAGAAATCATTAGAAAACCTATTTTCATGCATTAGAATTGGTTTATTTTGAATTTATTGATATCATCAAGTAAATTGTGACTAGATACAAGCGAACTGGAAGTGGAATCGAGAGGTAAAGCGGTAGTTGAGAATTGATTGTGTTCGTTGCATTGAGGTAAGTGTTTGGTCTAACATTAGCTTGAGGGAATAGGAGTTGTGGTCTTATTTTCTATGTGTTAAGTGTTGAGTACGACGTATAGGTGTGGTGACGAGTATCTATTCGTTGGTGTCAAGCATGCCCGTGAGTCTTATACTATGATTGTTGTGACTCTGTTATGTATTGTCCATGCTTAATATGATGATTATAAAATTTGAGCAAGGCTTATGAAAATATTCTTGGTAATTGATCATTATTGAGAATTGGCTCAAGTTGTGACTTATGTTGGGAAGTGATAGTGAAAGCTAGAGGAGATATATTGTTAATTCCCTTGTTGGGATGTTATTGTTTATTATATTATTTCTTTTGCAGGAATGATATTGCTTATGATATTGTTTTTCTTGCCGGGATATTGTTGTTATACTATTGTTCCCTTGTCGGGATTCTTTTATGATTGTTGTTGATTTGTATATTGGGGTTAGGTTCCTGCCGCAATAATATTATATGGGATCTATTTGCAAGCGGCAACAAAGATTAATAACGGTGGACAGGTGGCGTCCGGTTGCACGCCAAAACATCATTATATGATTGGTATGGGGTTGCACGTCGCAACATCATTTTATGATTAGGATCGGGTTGCATGCTGCAACAGTAATATGTAATTGGGATCGGATTGCATGCTGCAACAAGAATGAATAAAAGTGAATATTGATTCTTATAGTAAGAACGAAAGTAAAATCATGAAGGGTAATTTCGTGCACTTATTACCGTATTCCTTATTCTTGCTGATATAAAATTATGGTTTTCTTTATGCTTCTCTACTAAAATTTTGTTTGTACTTGATATTCCCCGCAGCATGTTCCCCCTTCCCATCTTTAACTGGTAGTTTTTGTTGTTGTTATTTGTCGTATATTATTTAACTGCATAGGTTTATTTGGTAGTCTTGTCCTAGCCTCGTCACTACTTCACCGAGGTTAGGCTCGACATTTACCAACACATAGGATCGGTTATACTGATACTACACTCTACATTGTATGCAGATCTCGGTACTTGAGCATTTTGACCACAGTAAGGTTGCTACCTTCTGTCCAGCGGTGACCCGAGGTAGTCCTGCAAACGTCTGCAGGCCCTGGCGTCCCCTTTTATCCTATTTCCTTATGTTCTTACTTATTTCAGAGACATGCATGTATTTTTCTTTGTTCAGACCGTATTTGTAGTATTTTTGGATAGTCCGTGAGATTGTGACACACGTTCTGGATGGATTATTTCAATAGAATCGTATTTATATTACTCCCCAATGGTGGAAAATTCGGATCGTGACAAAACATGTCCTAAAAATTGTCTAAAACCACCACGAAACATACTTGAGCCTTTCGAGACCCCGTCCGAACATGCCAACAAGTCCTAATATCCTATACAAACTTATCCAAAGGCTCGCAACGCACACATAACATAAAATTCATGAATCGATGACAAAATTCTTTCTTTCAGCTTTCAAACTTCCAAACTTCGACAAACGCATCCGAATCATATCAATACATTCTGGAGTGACGCCAAACTTTACTCACAAGTCAAAATTCATGACACATACCTATTCCAAGGTTCGAAGCCCAAACGGGCATCTATATCACCGAAGTCCACCTCAACCCAAACTTAGGAAATTCTAAAACCTTCAAATTGCTAACTTTCTACAATAAGCGCTAAAATGCTCCCGGAAAACCCGATACTCAACTCGAACATACGTCCAAGTCCGGAATCATCATACAGACCTATTGGAACCTTCTTCTGAGGTCTTTTACGTCAAAGTCAAATCTTAGTCAATTTTTCCAACTTAAAGCTTTCAAAATTAGAATTTTCCATCTGAATCGACTCTGAACTTCCCAAAATTCGATTCCTACTAAGCGAACAAGTCGTAAAACATGGTGAAGCTGCCCAAAGCCTCAAACCACCAAGCGGTGTGCTAGAGCTTAAAATAACCGATCGCGTCATTACATTTGTAATAGTTGAACTATATAATATTCCCGCTCATGTCACGTCGAGATGCTGCAAGCAAAAAAATAACTAAAGACGATTTATTTTATCATAATCATTTAATTAACATGTTGGTTAACGATATTCTTATGTATGAAAAAATTCATTGGCTTATCATGCTATCTAAGCAAACTGTATTACATAAAATTTTATTGCAAGAATACAATTGACCTCTAGATTTGATTTTCACGATATTGAACATATTTAACAAGAGGGGTTGCTCTGATGGTAAGTAACCCCCACTTCACTCCGAGAGGTTGTGAGTTCGAGTCTCCCCAAGAGCAAGGTGGGAAGTTCTTGGAGGGAAGGATGTCGGGGGTCTATTTGGAAACAGCCTCTCTACCCAAGGGTAGGGGTAAGGTCTGCGTATATACTACCCTCCCCAGACCACACTAAGTGGGATTATACTGGGTTGTTGTTGTTGTTGTTAACAAGAGCATTTTTTAGTCTTGTTTCTTACTTTTATTTTTGCTATGATTTTCCTTGCTTATAGAGTAGACCTTCTATGTCTTTGTAAGTACGTATTGGTCTTGTGTTCGTGTTCAGGTCGATGGGCTTTGAATTTAGCAGTTAACTGAGACCATTTTAGCTCATGGATTACAAATTTCCAAGCAAATTCAGTCAATAAAACATGCTCATTAGTTAATTCCAGAAAAAAAAAGAGGTTCTGTTTCCATCACCCTTCATTTCATATTAAATAAGGTACTTTTCATTTTAGTCTGTTTCAAAACAAATGACACATTTAATTTGAAAATAATTCAATTTTAAACTCTTTCATTTTGCCCATTTACCCTTAATGAAAAATTTTTGTAGTCAGACAAATATCAAAGCCGCACAAACTCTTTACCCTTAAGTTTATAAGACCACAAATTTTAAACTCTTTTTTTTAATTAAACTCCGTACCGAGTCAAACTATTTCATATAATATAGAACGGAGGGAGTACTAGTTATGCCCATAAATGTGTCGTTGATCATTATATTTCTTCACTTTCAACTTTCCATTTTTATGACTTTTCATCTTTCTTTCATTAGTTTTATTTTGGAAACTTATATGTAGTAATTGAAATTTGATCGTTTGGTCACATATTAGTCTTAATCACCCGACAACTTGTGAGTGAATAACAGACATTTATGTATTCCTTTCTTCATTTTGATTTATTTTAATTATAAAACCTCGGAGAATTTTTATTTCCATGATAACCTAAAATTTCTTAACTCTTATCCTTAAAAAATATTCTTAAATAAGTGCTAGCCTGACAAAACAACCTCCGTAGAAAGATTTTAAGTTACATGATCTAACGGTGTAAATTATGTTACTAGCAAATTGTTATGTTGAAAAAATAATCTTTATGATAATCATCAATTGGGACATCGTAAAAACTCATAAATACTTATGTATTAAATAAAGAATTCCTAATTAACAAGGCATCGGATGTATTGGTGTTTGATGCTGGACACTGATTTTCTTTTTTTTTTAAATTAAGGTGACGAAGGTTTTGCCTAAAACCCTACCTTATAAATTAAATTAATGATTCTTACATTCGAATAGTCTTGGAATTAAATAGTTTTATTGTTTTAAACCTTAATGAATATAGACAGAATTTGTTTAGATTTATCTAGCTGCTTTATTCTTCATAGCGTCTTCTTCAATATACAGATTAGCTTTGGTCCTCACTTCTATGGTGATAACATAATAAACAACAAGACGAAATGGATTCATAAACAATAGTCTTTAAACTTTTACTGGCTCAGAGATAATAATTTTAAACATGCATCTCAGTGATGGTTTATATATAAAGATCGTGAAATAAAGGTTAAACTCAATTAATCCATTACTACTCAATTCCAAAGTAGTTGGTTATATGAATATTATATATTAATTTCGCTCTTTTTAGGAGTACATACTATGTGTATATTATAACATCAGCATAATTAGAAACTATATGTGTAGAAACATTCAATTTAACACAACTTTCTTCTCTTTCTTTTGGGTTTTTTCAGCTTAGGATAGATGATGATTTTTGACCAGTGATAGAATATTTAGAATTTGTGACCAGTGCAAAGGTAAGAAAGAAGTAAATAGAAAACAAATATTTATCTGTTTTTGGTCGTATACAAAAATCAGAAGCATTAATGCTTTATTAGAGCTCAAGCTAGTTCTTTATAACATATATCTTAGAATTTTTTTACTCTTTAAAATTTATTTACTCAAACCAAGAAAGATCAGAGATTCGAACAATTAAAAGCTAGGGTGTAATCATCATCAGTTAGAGACGAATTAAGTGGCATGCCCCTTGCCAGGATTTGCGATAGGGGTACCTTTGATTGTAGACATTTCAAGCATGTCGTCATTTCTTAACCAACTCGTTTACCATTATATTAGGAAACTTCATAATTTTATCAATAAAATTAATAGAATGTGTATGATTTTCTAGCAATACGAGACTATGATTAGAAAAACATACATATTTTTCTATTTTGACTGATAAGGCTGAAGGCACCAAATATAGTGGTGAACTCGTTGGCGAAAGAAGTTGCAGCATGCTTGAAATGTCTGCAGTCGAAGGTAAGCCTAATCCTAGAGGGACATGACACTGACTGCGCCACTAACTATTGGTGATGTAGAGCAATTCCATTCAATATTTTCTTTGGCAATCACATGCCTAATCTTGAAAGAATTTTTGGGGTTGAAGTTTTTTATTTTCTATGAGGGTGATAGGCTTGAGGCAATTTTTTCGGAAAATTTGTAGGTTTGCAGTTTTGAACCATTTATGAGACATAAAAACTTTTTTTAAAATGGAATATGATCTACAAAATGGAAGAAATGTATAGAGAGGAAGTAGAAAATGCAATTGTGAGATGAAAACAAACGAACAAAGAGGGGTTTT
The DNA here is from genome assembly GCA_034376525.1 of Nicotiana benthamiana. Taxonomy (NCBI): domain Eukaryota; kingdom Viridiplantae; phylum Streptophyta; class Magnoliopsida; order Solanales; family Solanaceae; genus Nicotiana; species Nicotiana benthamiana. The sequence goes on along the minus strand of CM067339.1, from coordinate 145,178,169 downwards.
CATAGTTGTTCTGAGGGAACATGGCAGAGTTAGAAAGAATCCAACAATTATGAAATGTGGGGAACTTATAAATAACTTTCTATATTGTTTAACAATTACATTTCAAAATTCAAAATTATACCTTTACACCTACCAAAACATGAATGTATTTAGATAGCATGGCTAAACTATTTTATTTCTCAATTTGCCCAGTCAAAAATGTGTAAACCTTAATGTTTTTTCCATATCTGTAGATGCATACATTTGATAACAAATCCTAAACTTCTAGTCTACAAGACTACAATGATTAAATTTTTTGACTCACTATTTCAGTTAACATGATCATCATATTGTTGACAAATGAACTATATAATCTTTTGTTTTTAGTACTTTTATAATTATTTATAGAGTATTCTATGTTGATGGCTTCTCAGCTTTTTTTCAGCTTTTATCTTGGGAGATTTAAATTTTCTAAACACTTGATCATGCAATCACATATAAGTCTTGATTAAAAACAGCTTGCCAGTAAATAACAGACATTTAAGTATTATGAAATCTTCATTTAGGTTTATTTTAGTTATAACACCTCACCGAATTTTCCCCTATTGTTGAATTAGATAACCAATAACTTTTGGCCAAGGATGTTCTAAAGAATCTGTAGTTCAAAAGAAATGACAAACTCTTCATATATTTAAAACATTCAGTTGTGTTATTAAAAGCAACAAATGATACATTAATGGAACAAGAACTGTCAAACCTATAGAAAAGAAACCATTGATCAAAAAATGATGTCTCATGGGACAAAGGATGAATGATTTGTCCAATTGTCCTGCCAAATAAAACTTGGATGTAGCTACCTGATTAAGAGTATGTACAACATGAAGAAAAAAATTGGTGCACTAAGCTCCTGATGTGCGTGAATCCGAAAAGGACTAGAGCACAAGAGTTTATTGTACGTAACCTTACCCTGCATTTTTGCAAGAGATTATTTTCACGGCTCGAACACGTTACCTCTTGGTTACATGGCAACAACTTCAGTAATTAACAGTATGTACAACAAAACATTTCATAGTATCATACACAGCGCCTCAAATACCATACGAGCTGGCTCATCAGCCAATGCCTTGAGTATAGCTTTAACGAAACCATCACCATCATCATATGTTCGGCAACTTGGGAACTGCATGAAGTTGGCGCATACAACAATTTTGCCCATACCTAATGCTTCAGCCGAGGTTGTACAAACTACATCTGTGGTACTTCGATTAAGGAGCACCTTATAGCTGAAACCAATAAATGAAAGAAAAAAAAATAAGCAAAGACTTCAATTGAAAGAATGGCAATTTTGAAACCCCCTACTATAAAAAGTACTCGAACTCTTAGCACTTATACGACTTAAATTATGTTATTAAATATAACACAAACATAACCCAAGAATCTATTAGATCAAAATTTTTCTAATGACATTTAAGATTTATTTTTTACGATCTATATATGATGTATAATTTTACATGTGTTCAATTGACCACCCTTCGACACAAGCAACCATGTCAACCAGAGTAACAAAATTTGGAAAAATGAGAGAGACGTGCAAGTCTAGGGAGAGATCTCCAGCAGCATTGGCCATTAATAAGAATGAAGTTAATAAGCTTCTTGTCTTCTTCAGTTGACCATGGATGAATAAGGACTTACGGCAGCATTACTGGTGGAGGAGGATGAATAAGGATAGTGTTGCATATGTGGCTCGATGTTTGAATTGTCAGCAGGTAAAGTACGAGCATCAGAGACCTGGTGGTTTGTTTTAGAGGATTGAGATTCCCGGGTGAAAGTGGGAGAGTATCACTATGGACTTCGTTGTTGGAGTCTCACAGACTCAGAGAAAGATCGATGCAGTGTGGGTTATTGTTGACTGGCTGACCAAGTTAGCGCATTTCATTCATATGGAAGTCTCATATTCTTTAGAGAGGTTAGCTGAGATCTATATCCGTGAGATTGTTCGTCTTCATGGTGTGACTGTGTCTATCATTTCTGACCAAGGTATGCAGTTCACCTCACATTTTTGAAGGGCAGTTTAGTGTGAGTTTGGCACACGGGTCGAGTTGAGCGAAGAATTTCATCCTCTGTCCGACAGATAGTCCGAGCATATTATTCAGATTTTAGAGGATATGCTCCGAGCTTGTGTTATTGACTTTGGAGGCTCGTGGGATCAGTTCTTGCCTCTAGCAAAGTTTACCTACAACAACAGCTATCAGTCGAGCATCTAGACGGCTCCTTATAAGGCATTATATGGTAGGCGGTGTCGGTCGCCAGTTGGATGATTCAAGTTTGGAGAGGCTCGGTTGTTGAGTACAGATCTAGTACAGGATGCCTTGGATAAAGTTAGGATCATTCGGGATTGGCTCTGTATAGATTAGTCCAAGCAAAAGAGCTACGCCGACCGCAAGGTTCGATGTGGCATTCATGGGAGAGTGAGTGTTGCTTCGGGTGTCTCCCATGAAGGGAGTGATGAGATTTGGTAGGAAAGGCAAGCTAAGCCCTAAATTCATTGGTCCTTTTGAGATTCTTGATCGAGTAGGGGAGGTTGGTTACATACTTGCGTTGCCGCCAAATTTATTGGTCGTGCATCCAGTGTTTCATGTGTTCATGCTTCAAATGTAACATGGGGATCCATCCCATGTGTTTTACTTCAGCATTGTCCAGGTGGACAAGGACTTGACCTATGAGAAGGAGCCGATACCTATTCTAGATCAGCAGGTTCGTCAGTTGAGATCTAATAATTTCCCTTCAGTTCGTACGTAGTGGAGAGGTCAGCCTATTGAGACAGCAACCTGGGAGTCCGATATGTGGAGACGATATAATCATCTTTTTACCGACTCAGGTACTTTTTTTATGTTCGTTCAATGAAGAATAGTTGTTTTAGAGGTGGAAAATGTGATGACCTTTGGGTCATCACTTGTTTTGAAAGTCAATTCTATGTTCCGAGTTCTTAAAACCTCTTTTTTCGCCACCTCAATTTGTGTGCATAGTCCAGGCGCATTTTCGTAAAGCATTTATGTGAAATCTAAGTAAAATAAGGAAATTAACCTTTGAAATTGATTAAAATTGACATTTGTCAATATTCTTGATAAACGGACCTGGAACCGTGATCTGACGGTCTCGTAGGGCCCGTAGAAAAATATGAGACTTGGACGTATGCCCAGAATCGAATTTTCGAGGTCACAAGCCCAAGAAAAAAATTATTAAAGAGAAGTGTTTGTTGGAAAATATAAAGGCTTTTAGAAATGAAATGATCCGCGTTCTTGATGGTATCGGGCGCGTATTTTAGTTCGGAGCCCGATACAGGTTTAAAATAATAATTAGATTGACTTCTGGAATTGGGTGAGAATCGGAGTTCGTTGTATAAATTGGACCTTTAGTTGAGAAAATGAGATTTCAATGTTCTTGAGTGATTTCATGAATTTGAGGATTAATTCATAGTTTTTTATATTATTTTAATTATTTGATCCCATGATCAAGTCCATATGATATTTTTATACTTGTGTGCATGATTGGTTTGAAGCCCCTGGACCTCGGGTAAGTTTTGGATAGGCCATGGAGTGAATTTGAACTTAGAAAAACTGCTGGTATGTTGCAGTTGTATAACAGTCCTCTTATCTCGCAATTGCGAGATCAGGCCTCACGAATGCGACGTGCTCAGGTTAAGGAAATGGGACCCCAGTGTCACAAATGCGAACCAAGCCTAGGTAGGACCTCTTCATAAATGCGAGCATTGGCTGGGAATTGCGAAGCCTGCCCATCGCAAACACGATGCTTTCCTTCGCAATCGCAAAGATCACAGGATACCAAAGAGGTTCGCTTCGCAATTGTGACATATCAGACTTGCTAAATGAGATTTTTTATGAGATTTCATCCATTTTTCAAATACCTTCAAACCCTAAACTCTCTTGGGCGATTTTCCAAAGAAAAACTCTTCTCCAAATTATTAATAAGTAATTTCTAACTTATTTTCTTCAATCTATAACATCTTTTTATACGATTTCATTTCAAATATCAAGGGTTTGTCATGGGAAATGGGTGATTTTGGGTAGAACTTAGGATTTTCAAATTTTGGGAATTTGGACCTCAATTTGAGGACTGATTTAAAAACTAATTATATATTTTAGTTCGTGGATGAATGGATGATCGGGTTTTTGTTTGAACTTCGGGTTTTGACTTTTTGGAGAAACCATTAGAAAACCTATTTTCATGCATTAGAATTAGTTTATTTAGGATTTATTGATATCATTAAGTAAATTGTGACTAGATACAAGCGAATTTGAAGTGGAAATGAGAGGTAAAGCGGTAGTATATGCTTGATTGTGTTCGTGGCATTGAGGTAAGTGTTTTGTCTAACATTAGCTTGAGGGAATATGAGTTGTGGTCTTATTTGCTATGTTTTATGTGTTGAGTACGACGTATAGGTGTGGTGACGAGTATCTATATGTTGGTGTCAAGCATGCCCGTGGGTCTTATACTATGATTGTTGGGACTCTACTATGTATTGTCCATGCTTAATATGATGATTATAAATGTTGAACAAGGCTTATGAAAGTATTCTTGGTAATTGATCATTGTTGAGAATTGGTTCAAGTTGTGACTTATGTTGTGAAGTGATAGTGAAAACGAGACGACATATATTGTTGATTCCCTTGTTGGGATGTTATTGTTTATTATATTATTTACTTTGCCGGAATGTTATTGCTTATGATATTATTTTTCTTGCCGGGATATTGTTGTTATGCTATTGTTCCCTTGTCAGGATTCTTTTATGATTGTTGTTGATTTGTATATTGGGGTTGGGTTGTACGCCGCAATAATATTATATGGGATCTAGTTGCATGCCACAACAAAGAATAATACGGGTTGACAGGTGGAGTCAGGTTGCACGCCGCAACATCATTATATGATAAGGATGGGGTTGCATGTCGCATCATCATTTTATGATTAGGATCGGGTAAACAGTATTATATGATTGGGATCAGGTTGCATGCTGTAACAAGAATGAATAAAAGTGAATATTGATTCTTATAGTAAGAACGAGAGTAAAAGAATGAAGGGTAATTTTTTGCGCTCATTATCGTTTTCCTTATTCTATGTGATATAAAATTATGGTTTTCTTTATGCTTCTCATATGAAATTTTGTTAGTACTTGATATTCCCCGCAGCATGTTCCCCCTTCCCATCTTTAATTGCTAGTTTTTATTGTTATTATTTGTCGTATATGATTTAACTGCATAGGTTTATTTGGTAATCTTGTCCTAGCCTCGTCACTACTTCGCCGGGGTTAGGCTCGACATTTACCAGCACATAGGATCGGTTGTACTGATACTACACTCTGCATTGTGTGCAGATCTCGGTACTTGAGCATTTGGACCACAGTAAGGTTGCTACCTTCTGTCCAGCGAAGACCCAAGGTAGTCATGCAAATGTCTGCAGGCCCTGGCGTCCCCTTTTATCCTATTTCCTTCTATTCTTAATTATTTCAGAGACAGGCATGTATTTTTCTTTGTGCATACCATATTTGTAGAATTTTTAGATAGTCCGTGAGATTGTGACATAAGTTCTGGGAGGATTATTTCCATAGAATTGCATTTATATTAATTTGAATTATTAGATTTCATCTTCTACCTTTTTTATTATTATTATTATTAACATCATTATTATTCCGTTGTTGATCATATATCGACTTGTAGATGTTAAAGGTTAAGTGAAAAGGATAATAAAATCTGTAACACTCGGCTTGCCTAGCTTTCATGAGTAGGCGCCATTACGACTCCCCAATGGTGGAAAATATCGATCGTGACAAAACATGGCCAAACAATGGTCTGAAACCACCACGAAACTCACTTGAGTCCTACGAGACCCCGTCCGAACATGCCAACAAGTCCCAATATCCTATACAAACTTATCCAAGCCCGAAAAAAAGAATTGTTAAAGAAAATTATTTGATGGAAAATATAAAGTCTTTTAGAAATAAAACGATTCACGTTCTTGATAGTATCAGGCCCGTATTTTGTTTTGGAGTCCGGTACAGGTTTAAAATAATTATTAAGTTGAATCTGTGGAATTTTGTAAGAATCGGAGTTCATTTGGTATAAATCGGACCTCTAAATGAGACAATGAAAATTTCAACGTTCTTGAGTAATTTCATGAATTTGTGGTTTGATTCGGAGTTGTAGGTGTTATTTTAATGATTTGATTGTACAAGAAAGTAAAAATGATATTTTTAGATTTGTGTGCATGATCGGTTTGGAGCCTCGGGGGCTCGGGTGAGTTGCATAGGCCACGGAGTGAATTTGGACTTAAGAAAATTCCTAGTATGTTGCAGTTATGTAACAAGCCTCTAATATCGCAATTGCGAGATCAAACCTCGCAAATGTAAGGTGCTCAAGTTTGGAAAATGGGACCCCAGTGTCGCAAATACGAACCAAGCTTGGGCAGGCCCTCTTCGCAAATGCGAGCACTGGGTGGAAATTGAGAAGCCTGCCCTTGGCAAATGCGATGTTTTCCTTCGCAATTGCTAAGATGATAGGATTACCAAGGGGTTCACAACTGCAAACCCTGGTCGCAATTGCGACATCTGAGACCTGCTAAATGAGATTTTTTTACTGGATTTCATTCATTTTTCCAACTTATTCGAACCCTAAACTCTCTTGGGAAATTTTCCAAAGAAAGAATCTTCTCCAAATCATTGGTAAGTAATTTATAACTAATTTTCTTCAATATATAACGTCTTTTTATATGATTTCATTTCAAAATCATGTGTTTTCCTGGGAAATTGGGTGATTTTGGGTAGAATTTAGTTTCAATTTTTTGGAAAATTGGACCTTAATTTTACGTCCAATTTTAAAATAAAATTATATATTTGAGTTCGCGGGTGAATGGGTGATCGGGTTTTGGTTTGAACTTCGGGCTTTGACTAACTTGGCCAGAGGTCAAGTTTCGACTTTTTGGAGAAATCACTAGAAAACCTAGTTTCATGCATTGGAATTGGTTTATTTAGAATTTATTAATATAGTTATGTAAATAGTGACATTGAAGTAAGTGTTTGGTCTAAACTTCGGTTGAGGGAATAGGAGTTGTGGTCTTATTTTCTATGTGTCAAGTGTTGAGTATGACGTATTGATGTAATAACGAGTATTTATACATTGGTGTCAAGCATGCCCTGAGTCTTATAGTATGACTTTTGTGACGCTGTTATGTGTTGTCCATGCTTAATATGATTATTATAGATGTTTAACAAGGCTTATGAAAGTATTCTTCGTAATTGACCATTGTTGAGCATTGGCTCAAGTTGAGACTTATGATGTGAAGTGATTGTGGAAATGAGATGAGATATATTGTTGATTCCCTTGCCGAGTTTATTGTTTATGATGTTGCTTCTCTTGGCGGGATGTTATTGCTTATGATATTGCTTCCTCTGCCGGGATATTGTTGTTATACTATTGTTCCCTTGGCGGGATTCTTTTGTGAATGGTGTTGATTTTTACATTGGGATCGGGTTGAACGCTGCAATAATATTATATGAGATCACGTTACATGCTGCAACAAGGAGTAATAAGGATGGACAGGTAGGGTCGGGTTACACAGCGAAACATCATTATATGATTGGGATCGGGCTGCAATATGATTTTATTTTTGGGGATCGGGTTGCATGCTTGAACAGTATTATATGATTGGGATTGGGTTGCACGCTGCAATAAGAAAGAATGAAAGTGAATATTGATTCTTATGGTGAGAACATGAGTAAAAGAACGAAGAGTGATGCCGTGCACTTGTTACTATTTTAATTATTCTTGCTGATATGAAATTATAGTATTCTTTATGATACTGTACTGAAATTCTATTATTACTTGATATTCCTTGTAGCATGTTCCCCCTTCCCATCTTTAACTGCTAGTTTCTACTGTTATTATTTGTCGTATATGATTTAAATGCACAGGTTTATTTGGTAGTATTGTCCTAGCCTTGTTAGTACTTCGTCGAGGTTAGGCTCGACACTTACCATCATATACGATCGGTTGTGCTGATACTACACTCTGTACTGTGTGCAAATCCCGGTACTAGAGCATTTTGACATCAATGAGGTTGCTACCTTCAGTACAGAAGAGACTTGAGGTAGTCCTGCAAACGTCTGCATGCCTTAGCTTCCCCTTCTATCTATTTCCTTCTGTACTTACTTATTTCATAGACAGACATGTATTTTTCTTTGTTCGTATTTGTAGTATTCTTAGATAGTCCGTGAGATTGTGACACTAGTTCTGGGTGGATTATTTCTGTAGAATCGTAGTTATATTAAATTAAATTTTTAGATTTCATCTTCTACCTTTATTATTATTATTATTATTATTCCGTTGTTGATCATATATTGACTTGTAAATGTTAAAGGTTAAGGAAAAAGGGTAATGAAATTTGTATCACTCGGCTTGCCTAGCTTTCACGAGTAGGCGCCATCATGATTCCCGAGGGTGGGAAATTTGGGTCGTGACAAGTTGGTATCAGAGCTCTAGGTTTCTTTGGTCTCACAATTCATAGACAAGCTTAGTAGAGTCTGAGGGATCGATACAAAAACGTTTGTGTTTATCTCCCAGAAGCTATGGAGTTTAGGAAAAACTTCCCATTTATTCTTTCTTGTCGTGCGACTTGATTTCTCAATGCTAATTGAACTTCCACTCTATTCTTTCGCAAATGTTGAGAACACGTACTGCTTCATCAGCTACCTAGAAGCCCGAGCCCCAAGTAGCAGCTCCTGTGAGGGGCATAGGCCGAGGTCGTGCTAGGGCTCGAGACAGAGGTAGATATCAGCCCAGAGCTTGAGAAGCAGCGTCAGTGATGAAGCCTCAGGTTAAGTTTGATAATGAGGTTCCGGCCTAGTCAGTTCCAGCAGGACCAGCTCAGGTCCTACAGGGGTTCATTGCTATCCCGATACTCCAAGATGCTCTGGTATGTCTAGTGGGCCTTATGGAGGGCTTCACTAAGGCACACATATTTCTTGTAGCACCAGTTGTCTCTCATGCCGCAGGAGGAATCCAGACTCCTGCTACTGGCACTTCGGAGCAAATGGCTCTCAAGTTTCAGCCTCCAGCACCTCAGCGAGTTGGGATAGTTCAGTAGGGTAATGTGGCACAGACCGGTGAGGGGACAAATATGTCTGTTAATGCCTTGTGGAGGTTGGACAGGTTCACCAAGTTCTTTACTACCACTTTTAGTGGTACATATTTTGAGGATCCCGGGGATTATTTTGACAGCTGTCATAAGGTTCTACGGAAGATGGGGATAGTGGAGACCAATGGGGTCGACTTTGCTGCTTTTCATTTGTCTGGATCCGCCAAGACTTGGTGGAGGGATTATTGTTTGGCTAGACTAGAGGGGTCACCAGCTTTGACTTGTGACCAGTTCTCTTAGCTATTTCTGGAGAAGTTTCTTCCTGTAACTTAGAGGGAGAACTATCGGAGGCAATTTAAGCGTCTCCGACAGTGTTCTATGACTATCACTCAGTATGAGACCAGATTTATTAACTTGGACCTCTTCTTATACTTCCCGCCCAGAGAGAGTGAGCGAGGAGGTTCTTATTATTGGGATCGGGTTGCATGCTGCAACAAGAATGAATAAAAGTGAATATTGATTCTTATATTAAGAACAAGAGTAAAAGCATGAAGAGTAATTTCGTGCTTTCCTAGCTTTCACGAGTAGGCGCCATCACGACTCCCCAATGGTGGAAAATTCGGATCGTGACAACACATGGCCTAAAAATGGTCTGAGACCACCCCGAAACTCACTTGAGCCCTTCTAGACCCCGTCGAAAAATGACAACAAGTCCCAATATCCTATACCAACTTATCCAAAGGCTTGAAACGCACACATAACATAAAATTCATGAATCGATGACAAAAATCTTTCTTTCAGCTTTCAAACTTCCAAACTTCGACAAATGCATCTGAATCATATCAAAACATTCTGGAGCGACGCCAAACTTTACTCACAAGTCACAAATCATGACAAAGACCTATTCCAATGTTCGAAACCCCAAACGGGCATCTATATCACCAAAGTCCACCTCAACCCAAACTTAGGAAATTCTAAAACCATCAAAATGCTAATTTTCTACAATTAGCGCTGAAATGCTCCCGGAAAACCCGATACTCAACCCGAACATATGTCTAAGTACGGAATCATCCTACGAACTTATTGGAACCTTCTTCTGAGGTCTTTTACGTCAAAGTCAAATCTTAGTCAATTCTTCCAACTTAAAGCTTTCAAAATTAGAATTTTCCATCTGAATCGACTCTGAACTCCCCAAAATTCGATTCCGACTAGGCGAACAAGTACTAAAACATGGTGAAACTTCCCAAAGCCTCAACTACCAAGCGGTGTGCTAGAGCTTCAAATAACCAATCGGGTCATTACATTTGTAATAGTTGAACAATATAATATTCACACTCATGTCACGTCGAGATGCTGCAAGAAAAAAAATAACTAAAGTCGATTTATTTTATCATAATCATTTAATTAACATGTTGGTTGACGATATTCTTATGTATTAAAAAAATCATTGGCTTATCATGCTATCTAAGCAAATTGTCTTACATAAAATTATATTGCCAGATTACAATTGACCTCTGGATTTGATCCATTGCTTGTATACACGATATTGAACACAATTAACAAGAGCATTTTTTAATCTTGTTTCATACTTTTATTTTTGTTATGATTTTCGTTGCTTATAGAGTAGACCTTCTATGTATTTGTAAGTACGTATTAGTCTTGTGTTTGTGTTCAGGTCGATGGGCTTTGAATTTAGCAGTTAACTGAGACTATTTTAGCTCATGGATTACAAATTTCCAAGCTAATTCAGTCACATATTAGTCTTAATCACCCGACAACTTGTGAGTGAATAACAGACATTTAAGTATTCCTTTCTTCGATTTGATTTATTTTAATTATAAAACCTCGGAGAATTTTTATTTCCATGATAACCTAAAATTTCTTAACTCTTATCCTTAAAAAATATTCTTAAATAAGTTCTAGCCTGACAAAACAACCTCCGTAGAAAGATTTTAAGTTACATGATCAAACGGTGTAAATTATGTTACTAGCAAATTTTTATGTTGAAAAAATAATCTTTATGATAATCATCAATTGGGACATGGTAAAAACTCTTAAATACTTATGTATTAAATAAAGAATTCCTAATTAACAAGGCATCGGATGTATTGGTGTTTGATGCTGGACATTGATTTTCCTTTTATTTAAATTAAGGTGACGAATATTCTTGGAATTAAATAGTTTTATTGTATTAAACCTTAATGAATATAGACAGAATTTGTTTAGATTTATCTAGCAGCTTTATTCTTCATAGCGTCTTCTTCAATATACAGATTAGCTTTGGTCCTCACTTCTATGGTGATAACATAATAAACAACAAGACGAAATGGATTCATAAACAACAGCCTTTAAGCTTTTACTGGCTCAGAGATAATAATTTTAAACATGCGTCTCAGTGATGGTTTATATATAAAGATCGTGAAATAAATGTTAAAGTCAATTAATCCATTACTACTCAATTCCAAAGTCGTTGTTTATATGAATATTATATATTAATTTCGCTCTTTTTAGGAGTACATATTATGTGTATATTATAACATCGGCATTATTAGAAACTGTATGTGTACAAACATTCAATTTAACACAACTTTCTTCTCTTTCTTTTGGGTTTTTTCAGCTTAGGATCGATAATGATTTGTTACCAGTGGTAGAATATTTAGAATTTGTGACCAGTGCAAAGGTAAGAAAGAAGTAAATAGAAAACAAATATTTATCTGTTTTGGTCGTGTACAAGAATCAGAAGCATTAATACTTTATCATAGTTCAAGCTAATTCTTTATAACATATATCTTAGAATTTTTTTCTCTTTAAAATTTATTTACACAAACCAAGAAAGACCAGAGATTCGAACAATTAAAAGCTAGGGTGTAATCATCATCAGTTAGAGACGCATTAAGTGGCATGCCCCTTGCCAGGATTTGCGATAGGGATACCTTTGATTGTAGACATTTCAAGCATGTCGTCATTTCTTAACCAACTCGTTTACCATTATATTAGGTAACTTCACAATTTTATCAATCAACTTTATAAAATGTGTGATTTTCTAGCCATACGAGACTATGATTAGAAAAACATACATATTTTTCAATTTTGACTGATAAGACTGTGAAGGCACCAAATATAGTGGTGAACTCGTTGGTTAAGGAAGTTGCAGCATGCTTGAAATGTCTGCAGTCGAAGGTAAGCCTAATCCTAGAGGGACATGACACTGACTGCGCCACTAACTATTGGTGATGTAGAGCAATTCCATTCAATATTTTCTCATGCCTAATCTTGAAAGAATTGTTGGGGTTGAAATTTTTGGTTTTTTTTTAAGGGTTATAGGCTTGAGGCAATTTTTGGGAAAATTTGTAGGTTTACAGTTTTGAACCATTTATGAGACATAAAAACTTTTTTTTTATATGAAATATGATCTTCAAAATGGAAGAAATTTATAGAGAGGAAGTAGAAAATGCAATTTTGAGATGAAAACAAACAAACAAAGAGGGGTTTTTATAGTTGTTCTGAGGGAACATGGCAGAGTTAGAAAGAATCCAACAATTATGAAATATGGGAAACTTATAAATAACTTTCTATATTGTTTTACAATTAGATTTCAGAATTCAAAATTATACCTAACTTAACGTAAACACCTACCAAACATGAATGTAATTTAGATAGCATGGCTAAACTATTTTATTTCTCAATTTGCCCAGACAAAAATGTGTAAACCTTAAGTTTTTTCTATATCTGTAGATGCTTACATTTGTTAACAAATCCTAAACTTCTAGTCTACAAGACTACAACGATTAAATTTTTTGACTCACTATTTTTATTAACATGATCATCATATTGTTGACAAATGAACTATATTTAAATCTCAATTTTAATTTAAAATCTTGTAAAAATTATATTCTTATTACGGTAAATAACTTTAAGGGCATTTAAGGTATTTTAATAGAAAAAATATTTATTGGTACTTTTTCGTCAAATATTTCAGCTACCTAGTACCAATTTTAACAGTTTTATTTAAATATGTAATTATTTATTTATTAAATCAACTTTAATATTTTAAAATATTTTTAATCATTTAATGCGTATGAGCTGCTTTAGATAAGCTAAGCCAAATGGAAGTATCATTGGCTTTTTCGTATATTCACTTTTTCATATTCTGATTCTCATCGAATAAAATTCTGGCTGCTGCCTGATTAAGAGTATGTACAACAGGAAGAAAGCGCTCGATTGAAACTCTTCGCACTTATACGATTTAAATTATGTTTTTAAATATAACACAAACATAACCCAAGAATCTATTAGATCAAAAGAAATAAGAGTCAATGAACCAATGATTTTAGCATGATTCATATTCGCTTGAAAAAGTTGTGTCTCGTGAACAAGACCATTTGGAGTGGATGTCTGCCTTAGCAAGCCTAAAATATGGCATCTTCCAAATATCAAATAACATTATGGAGGAGGTTCTAGATATGTCTCAAACAACATTTGAAAGATCCTACAGTAAAAAGCTATGTACCAAATTAATCTTTAAGATTGAAAAAGTATCCACGGACTCATTGGATATTGAAAATGAAGATGCAGTCTAAAAGAAACATGAAGCCTGCAGTTTTAACAGTAACAAGTGACAACTTCTATCATCATCATCTTTCATTACTACAACAAGAAAGTGGACCATGTTGTCTCAACAATGTTGTTGTGACAAAGACAGGAATGGTTGGTAGAGAACACTAGCAATCAATGACTACTAGATCACTGTCATACACTAAATATTCCATAGCCTAAATCCATCAGATGACTACCAAATAGGTTAACTAACATGTATCGCAAGATATGAGCTTCCAAAGTTGGCCTATGCAGCAGAAATTTCTTCTTCGCGAACACTAGTCTGTCTTCGCGAATGCGATTAACAGACCACCTTTCTCCCATTTTCTCTTTGCGAACACGATCAAATGTCCACGATCGCGATGCACACTATTGTAGCCAAAAATTAGCAAATAAAACTGTGATGGCCCAAATGGTCATCACTCATTTTGAAAGTCAATTCTGTATTTCAAGTCCATAAAACCCTCTTTTTATCTCACCTCGATTTACGTGCGCTGTTCAAGCACATTTTCATAAAGCTTTTCTGTGAAATCAAAATAAATTAAGGAAATTGGTCTTTAAAATTGATTTAAGTTGACTTTGATCAACATTCTTGGAAAACAGAACTAGACCTGTGATCCAACGATCTCGTAGGGTCTGTAGTAAAATATAGGACTTTGGTGTACGCCCGCAATCGAATTTTCAAGGTCTCAAGCCCGAGAAAAAGAATTGTTAAAGAAAATTATTTGATGGAAAATATATAGTCTTTTAGAAATAAAACTATTCACATTCTTGATAGGAGCAGGCCCGTATTTTGTTTTGGAGTCTAGTACAGGTTTAAAATAATAACTAAGTTGAATCTGTGAAATTTTGTAAGAATCGGAGTTCATTTGGTATAACTGAACTTTAAATGAGACAATGCGAATTTCAATGTTCTTGAGTAATTTCATGAATTTGAGGTTTGATTCGGAGTTGTTGGTGTTATTTTAATGATTTCATCGTACGAGCAAGTCTATATAATATTTTTAGACTTGTGTGCATGATTGGTTTGGAGCCTCGGGGGCTCGGGTGAGTTTTGCATAGGCCACAGAGTGAATTTGGACTTAGGAAAATTGCTAGTATGTTGCAGCTATGTAACAAACCACTAATCTCGCAATTGCGAGATCAAACCTCGCAAATGTAAGGTGCTCAAGTTTGGAAAATGGGACCCCAGTGTCGCAAATACGAACCAAGCCTGGGCAGGTCCTCTTCGCAAATGCGAGCACTGGGTGGGAATTGAGAAGCCTGCCCTTGGCAAATGCGATGTTTTCCTTCGCAATTGCGAAGATGATAGGATTACCGAGGGTTTCGCAACTGCAAACCTTGGTCGCAATTGCGACATCTGAGACCTGCTAAATGAGATTTTTTACTGGATTTCATCAATTTTTCAAACTTTTTCGAACCCTAAACTCTCTTGGGAAATTTTCCAAACAAAGAATCTTCTCCAAATCATTAGTAAGTAATTTCTAACTTATTTTCTTCAATATATAACATCTTTTACATTATTTCATTTCAAAATCAAGTGTTTTCCTGGGAAATTGGGTGATTTTGGGCAGAACTTAATATTTTCAAATTTTGGGAAATTTGGAAATTAATTTGAGGTCCAATTTTAAAACAAAATTACATATTTGAGTTTGCGCGTGAATGAGTGATCGGTATTGGTTCAAACTTCCGGCTTTGACCAACTTGGCCCGAGGTCAAGTTTCGACTTTTTGGAGAAATCACTAGAAAACCTATTTTCATGCTTTGGATTTGGTTTATTTAGAATTTATTAATATTGTTATGTAAATAGTGACTAGATACAAGCGAATTGGAAGTGGAATCGAGAGGTAAAGCTATAGTTGATGCTTGATTATGTTCGTGACATTGAAGTAAGTGTTTGGTCAAAACTTAGGTTGAGGGAATAGGAGTTGTGATCTTATTTTCTATGTGTCAAGTGTTGAGTATGACGTATTGATGTGATGACGAGTATCTATACATTGGTGTCAAGCATGCCCTGAGTCTTATAGTATGATTGTTGTCACTCTCTTATGTATTGTCCATGCTTAATATGATGATTATAGATGTTTAACAAGGCGTATGAAAGTTTCTTGGTAATTGACCATTGTTGAGCATTGGCTCAAGTTGAGACTTATGATGTGAAGTGATTGTGGAAATGAGATGAGATATATTGTTGATTCCCTTGCCGAGATGTTATTGTTTATGATGTTGCTTCTCTTGGCGGGATGTTATTGCTTATGATATTACTTCCTCTGCCGGGATATTGTTGTTATTCTATTGTTCCCTTGGCGGGATTCTTTTGTGAATGGTGTTGATTTGTACGTTGGGATCGGGTTGAACGCTGCAATAATATTATATGGGATCAGGTTACATGCCGCAACAAGAAATAATAAGGATGGACAGGCAGGGTCGGGTTGCATGCCGAAACATCATTATATGATTGGGATCGGGCTGCAATATGATTTTATTTTTGGGGATCGGGTTGCATGCTGGAACAGTGTTATATGATTGGGATCGGGTTGCACACTGCAATAAGAAAGAATGAAAGTGAATATTGATTCTTATGGTGAGAACATGAGTAAAAGAACGAAGAGTGATGTTGTGCACTTGTTACTATTTTAATTATACTTGCTGATATGAAATTATGGTATTCTTTATGATACTGTACTGAAATTCTATGTTACTTGATATTCCCCGTAGCATGTTCCCTCTTCCCATCTTTAACTGCTAGTTTCTATTGCTATTATTTGTCGTATATGATTTAACTGCACATGTTTATTTGGTACTCGTGTCCTAGCCTTGTCACTATTTCGTCGAGGATAGGCTCGAAACTTACCATCACATGGGATCGGTTGTGCTGATACTACACTCTTTACTGTGTGCAAATCCCGGTACTGGAGAATTTGGACAACAATGAGGTTGCCACCTTCTGTCCAGAAGAGACCTGAGGTAGTCCTGCAGACGTCTACATGCCTTGGCTTCCCTTTCTATCTATTTCCTTTTGTACTTACTTATTCATAGACATACATGTATTTTTCTTTGTTCATATTTGTAGTATTCTTAGATTGTCCGTGAGATTGTGACACTAGTTCTGGGTGGATTATTTCTATGGAATCGTATTTTTATTAAGTTAGTTTATTAGATTTCGTCTTTTGCATTTCTAATTATTATTATTATTCCGTTGTAGATCATATATTTATTTGTAAATGTTAAATGTTAAGCAAAAAGGGTAATAAATTTGTAACACTCGGCTTGCCTAGCTTTCACGAGTAGGCGCCACACGACTCCCGAGGGTGGGAAATTTTTGGTCGTGACAAGTTGGTATTAGAGCTCTAGGTTTCTTAGGTCTCACAATTCATAGATAAGCTTAGTTGAGTCTGAGGGATCGATACAAAGATGTTTGTGTATATCTCCTAGATGCTATGGAGTTTAGGAGAAACTTCCTATCATTTCTTTCTTGTCGTGTGACTTGATTTTTCAATGGTAATTGAACTTCCACTCTATTCTTTCGCCTATGGTGAGAACATGTACTGCTTCATCAGCTACCTAGCAGCCCGAGCCCCAACTAGCAGCTGTTGCGAGGTGCAGAGACCGAGGTTGTGCTAGGGCCCGAGGCAGAGGTAGATCTCAGCTCAGAGCTTGAGAAGCAGCACCACTGATAAAGCCTCAGGTTAAGTTTGAGAACGAGGTTCCAGCCCAGTCAATTCAAGCAGGAACAGCTCAGGTCCTAGAGGGGTTCATTGCTTTCTCGATACTCCAAGATGCTCTGGTATGTCTAGTGGGCCTTATGGAAGGCTTCACTCAGGCAGACTTATTTCTTGTAGCACCAGCTGTCTCTCATGCCGGAGGAGGAATCCAGACTCCTGCTACTAGCACTTCGGAGTAAATGGCTCTCAATTTTCAGACTTCAGCAGCTCAGCCAGTTGAAATAGTTCAGTCGGGTATTGTGGCACAGACCAGTGAGGGGCCAGCTATGTCTGTTGATGCCTTGTGGAGGTTGGACAGGTTCACAAAGATTTTTACAACCACTTTTAGTGGTAAACCTTTTGAGTATCCTAGGATTATTTGGACAGCTGTCATAAGGTTCTACGGAACATGGGGATAGTGGAGACCAATGGGGTCGACTATGCTGCTTTTCATTTTTCTGGATACGCCAAGACTTGGTGGAGGGACTATTGTTTGGCTAGACTAGAGGGGTCACCAAATTTGACTTGTGATCAGTTCTCTTTGCTATTTTTGGAGAAGTTTCTTCCTGTAACTTAGAGGGAGAACTATTGGAGGCAATTTATGAGTCTCCGACAGTGTTCTATGACTGTCACTCAGTAGGAGACAAGATTTATTAACTTGGCCCTCTGCTTATACATCCCACTGAGAGAGAGAGAGAGAGTGAGGAGGTTCATTGAGGGACTCGTTCAGCCTATTTGATTACATATGGCTAAGGATACAGAGTGCCAGATTTCTTTTTTGGATGCGGTTAATGTGGCAAGGAGAGTTAAGATGGTTCTCTCACAGGGGAGCAGTCAGGTGTTTGACAAGAGGCCCCATCGTTCTAGCAGGTTTAGTGGTGCCTTATCTAGAGGAAAGGATTCTTTGGTATAGGCCATCCTTCCAGGCTGTTTCATTCAGCAATATAGGCATCTCATGGAGCTTCAAGGGGGCTTCGTTCTTATGTACCTTTTTTAGGACAACCAGCTCCTACCAAAGCACCTACTCTTCAGAGATATTATCATGGTCATCCAGTCCGCCAAGGTCAGTCTCAGTTTCCTTAGCCGCAGCACTCATGTGTATGCTTTGAGTGCAGTGGGTATGTTCATATCCGGAGAGCTTATTCGAGATTAGTGGGTATTCAGTCGTAGCATCAGGGTTCCCATGCCATGGTTCAGGCACCGGGTTTTTCACCGCCCGCTCAGCTAGCTAGAGGTGGAGGATGAGGAGCTAGAGGTGGAGGTCACACTGCTAGAGGTAGAGGCTAGCCAGCAGGAGGTCATCCAGAGATGTAGTTTCGAGTGGTGGGGCCTAGCTCCGATGTTATGCTCTTCCATCCAGGCCTGAGGCCGAGGCCTTTGATGTAGTTATCACAGGTACTGTTCTGGTTTTTAGTAGAGATGCTTCATTTCTATTTGATCCAGGGTCTATATACTCCTATGTGTCATCTAATTTTACACCGTATTTGGTCATGCCTAGTGCTTCCTTGACGGCTTATGTATATGATTTTACACCCGTGGGTGATTCTTTTGTAGTAGATCGTGTCCATTATTCATGTATAGTTGTGATTGGGGTCTTGAGAGCCGAGTACATCTGTTCCTTTTGGATATGGTTGATTTTGATGTCATATTGGAGATGGACTACTTGTTACCTTACCACGTTATCTTGGACTGTGATGCCAAGGCTGTGACATTAGTCTTGCCAGATTTACCTTGTTTATAGTGGAGAGGGACTTTTGTACATTCCACCTGTAGAGTTATTTCATATATGAAGGCTCGGCATATAGTTGAGAAGGGATGTTTGGCCTATTTGGTATATGTTCATGATTGTAGTGTCGAGGTTGCTTCTATGGACTTTGTGCCTGTTGTTCATGAGTTTCCAGAGATATTTTATTTAGACATGTCGGGGATGCCACTCGATAGGGATATTGACATTTGCATTGATTTGGCTTCGGGCACTCAGCCAATCTCTATCCCGCCATATCGTATAGACCCGCCAAAGGTGAAAGAATTGAAGGAGCAATGCAGACCTCCTTGATAAAGGCTATATTAGCCTAGTGTCTCGCCTTGGGGTGCGCCGGTGTTGTTTGTTCAGAAAAAGGATCGGTCAATGAGGATGTGTAGAGATTATCGCCAGTTGAATAACGTCACAATCAAGAATAAGTATCCATTACCGAGGATTGATGATTTTTTTATCAGCTTCGGGGTGCCAAAATGTTTTGAAGATTGATTTGAGATCTGGCTACCATCAGTTGAGGATTAGGGCATCCGATGTCCTACAAACAGCTTTGTGCACTCGGTACGGGCACTGTGAGTTCTTAGTAATGTCATCAGGATGACGAATGCCCTAGCAGCTTTTATGGACTTAATGAACCGAGTGTTCAAGCCTTACCTGGATTCCTTTGTGATTTTCTTCATTGATTATATTTTGTTCTATTGCTACAACCGAGAAGAGCATGAGCAGCATCTGAGAGTTGTTCTTCAGACTTTCAGAGATAGTCAATTATGTTAAGTTTTCGAAGTGTGAGTTTTTGTTGGGATCAATTTCTTTCTTGGTTCATGTTGTATCAGCAGAGTTATTCAGGTGGATCCGAAGAAGATAGAGGTAGTCAAGGACTTGCCTAGACCCACATCAGCTAAAGGGATCAGGAGTTTCTTGGGTTTGGCAGGTTACTACCGTTGGTTTGTAAAGGGGTTTTCATTTATTGCTTCCCTGATGATTAGGTTGACCAGAAGGGTTCCTAGTTCAGGTGGTCATACGAGTGTAAGGCAAGCTTTTAGAAGCTTAAGACAGCTTTAACTACGGCGCCGATGTTGGTTTTTCCCACAGGTTCAGGGAACGCATCTCGGATTGGACATGGTGAGGTCTTGATGAAGGATGGAAAAGTCATTGCGTATGCATCGCGACAGATGAAGATTCATGAGAAGAATTATCCACTTCATATTTTTGAGTTAGAAGTCATTTTTCACGCGCTGAAGATTTGGAGGCACTACTTATATGGCGTGTCATGTGAGGTGTTTACGGATCACAAGAGTCTACAGTACTTGTTCAAGCATAAGGAGCTAAATTTGAGGCAGAAAAGGTGGTTGGAGCTATTGAAAGACTATGATATCACCATCTTATATCATCCGGGAAAGGCCAATGTAGTGGCCGATGCTTTGAGTAGAAAGTTAGTCAGTATGGGCCAGTCTTGCATATTCCGGACGGAAAGAGACCGTTTGCTTTGGATGTTCAGGCTTTGGCCAATCAGTTCTTGCGGTTGGATGTTTCTGAGCTCAGTCATGTTTTAGCTTGTACAGTCACTCGTTCTTCATTATTTGAGCGTATTAGAGATCATCAGATAATCCTCATTTGTGTGTCCTAATAGACACAGTGTGGCATGATGGTGCCAAGCAGATTACAATTGGGGATGATGGAGTTTTGAGGATTCATAATCGAGTATGTGTGCCTAATGTGGGTGGGCTTCCAGAGTTGATTCAAGAGAAGTCCCATAGTTCCGGTACTTTATTTATTCGATCACCGCTAAGATGTATCAGGACTTACGGCAACATTCTGGTTGAGGAGGATGAATAAGGATAGTGTTGTATACGTGGCTCGATGTTTGAATTGTCAGCAGATAAAGTACGAGCATCATAAACCTGGTGGTTTGTTTTAGAGGATTGAGATTCCCGAGTGAAAGTGGGAGAGTATCACTATGGACTTCGTTGTTGGAGTCTCACGGACTCAGAGAAAGTTCGATGCAGTGTGGGTTATTGTTGATAGGTTGACCAAGTCAGTGCATTTCATTCATATGGCAGTCTCCTATTCTTTAGAGATGTTAGCTGAGATCTATATCCGCGATATTCTTCGTCTTCATGGTGTGACTATGTCTATAATTTCTAACCAAGGTATGCAGTTTACCTCACATTTTTGAAGGGAAGTTCAGCGTGAATTGGTCACACGGGTCGAGTTGTGCACGGAATTTCATCCTCAGACCGACAGACAGTCCGAGCATATTATTAAGATTTTAGAGGATATGTTGCAAGCTTGTGTTATTGACTTTGGAGGCTCGTGGGATCAATTCTTGCCTCTAGCAGAGTCTACAACAACAGCTATCAGTCGAGCCTCTAGATGAATCCCTATAAGGCATTATATGGTAGGCGGTGTCGATCGCCAGTTGGATGATTAAAGCTGGGAGAGGCTCGGTTGTTGGGTACATATCTAGTACAAGATGCTTTGGATAAAGTTAAGATAATTCAGGATAGGCTCTGTATAGATTAGTCCAAGCAAAAGAGTTACGCTGACCGCAAGGTTCGCGAAGTGGCATTCATGGGAGAGTGAGTGTTGCTTCGGGTGTCTCCCATGAAGGGCGTGATGATATTTGCTAAGAAAGGCAAGATAAGCCCTAGATTCATTGGTCCTTTTTATATTCTTGATCGAGTAGGAGAGGTCGCTTACATACTTGCGTTGCCGCCAAATTTATTGGTCGTGCATCCAGTGTTTCATGTGTCCATGCTTCGAAAGTATCATGGGGATCCATCCCACGTGTTAGACTTCAGCACTCTCCAGTTAGACAAGGACTTGACCTATGAGTAGGAGCCGATAGCTATTCTAGATCAGCAGGTTCGTCAGTTCAGATCTAATAATTATCCTTCAGTTCGTACGTAGTGGAGAGGTCAGCCTATAGAGACAGCAACCTGGGAGTCCGAGTCCGATATGTGGAGACGATATCATCATCTTTTTACCGACTCATGTACTTTTATTTATGTTCGTTCAAGGTAAAACAGTTGTTTAGAGGTGGAAAATGTGATGACCTAAAAGGTCATCACTTGTTTTGAAAGTCAATTCTATTTTCCGAGGCCTTAAAACCTCTTTTTGCCTCACCTCGATTTGTGTGTATAGTCCAGGCGCATTTTCCTAAAGTATTTATGTGAAATCTAAGTAAAATAAATAAATTAACCTTTTAAATTGACATTTGTCAATATTCTTGGTTAACGGACCTTGACCCGTGATCTGACGGTCTCGTAGGGCCCGTAGTAAAATATGGGACTTGGGCGTATGCCCAGAACCGAATTTTTTAGGTCCCAAGCCCGAGAAAATAATTATTAAAGAGAAGTATTTGTTGGAAAATATAAAGGCTTTGAGAAATGAAAGTATGCGCCTTCTTGATGGTATCAGGCCCGTATTTTGGTTGCGGAGCCCTATACAGGTTTAAAATAATAATTAGATTGAATTTGTGGAATTGGGTGAGAACCAGAGTTCTTTTTATAAATTGGACCTTTAGTTGAGAAACTGAGAATTTCAATGTTCTTGAGTGATTTCATGAATTTGAGGCTTAATTCATAATTTTTGATATTATTTTAATGATTCGATCGCATGATCAAGTCCGTATGATATTTTTAGACTTGTGTGCATGATCGGTTTGGAGCCCTTGGGGCTCGGGTAAGTTTTGGACAGGCCATGGAGTGAATTTGGACTTAGAAAATGACTGTTATGTTGCAGTTCTATAGCAGGCATCTGATCTCGCAATTGCGAGATCAGACCTCACTAATGTGACGTGCTCAGGTTAAGGAAATGGGACCCCGATGTCGCAAATGCGAACCAAGACTAGGTAGGACCTCTTCATAAATGCGAGCATTGGGTGGGAATTGCGAAGCCTGCCCATCGCAAACACGATGTTTTCCATCACAATTGCAAAGATCACAGGATACCAATGGGGTTCGCTTCGCTATTGTGACATCTGAGACTTGCTAAATGAGATTTTAGATGAGATTTCATCCATTTTTCAAACTCCTTCAAACCCTAAACTCTCTTGGGCGATTTTTCAAAGAAACACTCTTCTCCAAATTATTAGTAAGTAATTCCTAACTTATTTTCTTCAATCTATGACATCTTTTTATATGATTTCATTTCAAATATCAAGGGTTTTTCATTGGAAATGGGTGATTTTGTGTAGAACTTAGGATTTTTAAATTTTGGGAATTTGGACCTCAATTTGAGGTCTGATTTGAAAACAAATTATATATTTGAGTTCGTGGGTGCATGGATGATCGGGGTTTGTTCGAACTTCGGGTTTTGTACAAGTGGGCCCGGGGTCAGGTTTTGACTTTTTGGAGAAATCATTAGAAAACCTATTTTCATGCATTAGAATTGGTTTATTTTGAATTTATTGATATCATCAAGTAAATTGTGACTAGATACAAGCGAACTGGAAGTGGAATCGAGAGGTAAAGCGGTAGTTGAGAATTGATTGTGTTCGTTGCATTGAGGTAAGTGTTTGGTCTAACATTAGCTTGAGGGAAGTGGAGTTGTGGTCTTATTTTCTATGTGTTAAGTGTTGAGTACGACGTATAGGTGTGGTGACGAGTATCTATTCGTTGGTGTCAAGCATGCCCGTGAGTCTTATACTATGATTGTTGTGACTCTGTTATGTATTGTCCATGCTTAATATGATGATTATAAAATTTGAGCAAGGCTTATGAAAATATTCTTGGTAATTGATCATTATTGAGAATTGGCTCAAGTTGTGACTTATGTTGGGAAGTGATAGTGAAAGCTAGATGAGATATATTGTTAATTCCCTTGTTGGGATGTTATTGTTTATTATATTATTTCTTTTGCAGGAATGATATTGCTTATGATATTGTTTTTCTTGCCGGGATATTGTTGTTATACTATTGTTCCCTTGTCGGGATTCTTTTATGATTGTTGTTGATTTGTATATTGGGGTTAGGTTCCTGCGGCAATAATATTATATGGGATCTATTTGCAAGCGGCAACAAAGATTAATAACGGTGGACAGGTGGCGTCCGGTTGCACGCCAAAACATCATTATATGATTGGTATGGGGTTGCACGTCGCAACATCATTTTATGATTAGGATCGGGTTGCATGCTGCAACAGTAATATATAATTTGGATCGGATTGCATGCTGCAACAAGAATGAATAAAAGTGAATATTGATTCTTATAGTAAGAACGAGAGTAAAATCATGAAGGGTAATTTCGTGCACTTATTACCGTATTCCTTATTCTTGCTGATATAAAATTATGGTTTTCTTTATGCTTCTCTACTAAAATTTTGTTTGTACTTGATATTCCCCGCAGCATGTTCCCCCTTCCCATCTTTAACTGGTAGTTTTTGTTGTTGTTATTTGTCGTATATTATTTAACTGCATAGGTTTATTTGGTAGTCTTGTCCTAGCCTCGTCACTACTTCACCGAGGTTAGGCTCGACATTTACCAACACATAGGATCGGTTATACTGATACTACACTCTACATTGTATGCAGATCTCGGTACTTGAGCATTTTGACCACAGTAAGGTTGCTACCTTCTGTCCAGCGGTGACCCGAGGTAGTCCTGCAAACGTCTGCAGGCCCTGGCGTCCCCTTTTATCCTATTTCCTTATGTTCTTACTTATTTCAGAGACATGCATGTATTTTTCTTTGTTCAGACCGTATTTGTAGTATTTTTGGATAGTCCGTGAGATTGTGACACACGTTCTGGATGGATTATTTCAATAGAATCGTATTTATATTACTCCCCAATGGTGGAAAATTCGGATCGTGACAAAACATGGCCTAAAAATTGTCTAAAACCACCACGAAACATACTTGAGCCTTTCGAGACCCCGTCCGAACATGCCAACAAGTCCTAATATCCTATACAAACTTATCCAAAGGCTCGAAACGCACACATAACATAAAATTCATGAATCGATGACAAAATTCTTTCTTTCAGCTTTCAAACTTCCAAACTTCGACAAACGCATCCGAATCATATCAATACATTCTGGAGTGACGCCAAACTTTACTCACAAGTCAAAATTCATGACACATACCTATTCCAAGGTTCGAAGCCCAAACGGGCATCTATATCACCGAAGTCCACCTCAACCCAAACTTAGGAAATTCTAAAACCTTCAAATTGCTAACTTTCTACAATAAGCGCTAAAATGCTCCCGGAAAACCCGATACTCAACTCGAACATACGTCCAAGTCCGGAATCATCATACAGACCTATTGGAACCTTCTTCTGAGGTCTTTTACGTCAAAGTCAAATCTTAGTCAATTTTTCCAACTTAAAGCTTTCAAAATTAGAATTTTCCATCTGAATCGACTCTGAACTTCCCAAAATTCGATTCCTACTAAGCGAACAAGTCGTAAAACATGGTGAAGCTGCCCAAAGCCTCAAACCACCAAGCGGTGTGCTAGAGCTTAAAATAACCGATCGCGTCATTACATTTGTAATAGTTGAACTATATAATATTCCCGCTCATGTCACGTCGAGATGCTGCAAGAAAAAAATATCTAAAGACGATTTATTTTATCATAATCATTTAATTAACATGTTGGTTAACGATATTCTTATGTATGAAAAAAATCATTGGCTTATCATGCTATCTAAGCAAACTGTCTTGCATAAAATTATATTGCCAAAATACAATTGACCTCTGGTTTGATTCATTGCTTATATACACGATATTGAACATAATTAACAAGAGCATTTTTTAGTCTTGTTTCTTACTTTTATTTTTGATATGATTTTCTTTTCTTATAGAGTAGACCTTCTATGTCTTTGTAAGTATGTATTAGTCTTGTGTTTGTGTTCAGGTCGATGGGCTTTGAATTTAGCAGTTAACTGAGACCATTTTAGCTCATGGATTACAAATTTCCAAGCTAATTCAGTCAATAAAACATGCTTATTAGTTAAGTCCAGAAAAAAAAAAGTTCTGTTTCCATCAGTTTATATGTAGCAGTAAAAGTAGCTACCTTAAAAAAATATACTCCCTTCATTTCATATTAA
Source organism: Nicotiana benthamiana (assembly GCA_034376525.1). Classification (NCBI taxonomy): domain Eukaryota; kingdom Viridiplantae; phylum Streptophyta; class Magnoliopsida; order Solanales; family Solanaceae; genus Nicotiana; species Nicotiana benthamiana. The sequence continues at coordinate 145,151,941 of CM067339.1, read as the reverse complement.
ATAAGGTACTTTCCATTTTAGTCTGTTTCAAAACAAATGACACATTTTTAAATTTGAAATAATTCAATTTTAAACTCTTCCATTTTACCCATTTACCCTTAATGAAAAGTTTTTATTGTCACACAAATATCAAAGCCGCACAAACTATTTACCCCTTATGTTTTTAAGACCACAAATTTAAATTCTTTTTCTTTTTAATTAAACTCCATGCCGAGTCAAACTATTTCAGAGACGGAGGGAGTACTAGTTATTCCCACAAATGTGTGGTTGATCATTATATTTCTTCACTTTCAACTTTCCATTTTGATGACTTTTAATCTTTCTTTCATTGGTTTTATTTTGGAAACTTATATGTAGTAATTGAAATTTGATCGTTTGGTCACATATTAGTCTTAATCACCCGACAATTTGTGAGTGAATAACAGATATTTAAGTATTCCTTTCTTCATTTTGATTTATTTTAATTATAAAACCTCGGAGAATTTTTATTTCCATGATAACCTAAAATTTCTTAACTCTTATCCTTAAAAAATATTCTTAAATAAGTGCTAGCCTGAAAAAAAGAACCTCCGTAGAAAGATTTTATGTTACATGATCTAACGGTGTAAATTATGTTACTAGCAAATTTTTATGTTAAAAAAATAATCTTTGTGATAATCATCAATTGGGACATGGTAAAAACACTTAAATACTTGTGTATTAAATAAAGAATTCCTAATTAACAAGGCATCGAATGTATTGGTGTTTGATGCTGGACATTGACTTTCCTTTTTTTAAAAATTAAGGTGACGAAGGTTTTGCCTAAAGCCCTACCTTATAAATTAAACTAATGATTCTTACATTCGAATAGTCTTGGAATTAAATAGTTTTATTATTTTAAACCTTAATGAATATAGACAGAATTTGTTTAGATTTATGTAGCAGCTTTATTCTTCATAGCGTCTTCTTCAATATACAGATTAGCTTTGGTCCTCACTTCTTTGGTGATAACATAATAAACAACAAGATGAAATGGATTCATAAACAACAGCCTTTAAGCTTTTACTGGCTCAGAGATAATAATTTTAAACATGCATCTCAGTGATGGATTATATATAAAGATCGTGAAATAAAGGTTAGAGTCAATTAATCCATTACCACTCAATTCCAAAGTAGTTGGTTATATGAATATTATATATTAATTTCACTCTTTTTTGGAGTACATATTATGTGTATATTATAACATCGGCATAATTAGAAACTATATGTGTACAAACATTCAATTTAACAAAACTTTCTTCTCTTTCTTTTGGGTTTTTTCAGCTTAGGATCGATCATGATTTGTGACCAGTGATAGAACATTTAGAATTTGTGACCAGTGCAAAGGTAAGAAAAAAGTAAATAGAAAACAAATATTTATCTGTTTTGGTCGTATACAAGAATCAGAAGCATTAATACTCCATTACAGTTCAAGCTAGTTCTTTATAACATATATCTTAGAATTTTTTTCTTTTTAAAATTTATTCACACAAACCAAGAAAGAGCAGAGATTCGAACAATCAAAAGCTAGGGTGTAATCATCATCAATTAGAGACGCATTAAGTGGCATGCCCTTGCCAGGATTTGCGATAGGGGTACCTTTGATTGTAGACATTTCAAGCATGTCATCATTTGTTAACCAACTCGTTTACCATTATATTAGGTAACTTCACAATTTTATCAATCAAATTCATAAAATATGTATGATTTTCTAGCCATACGGGACTATGATTAGAAAAACATATACATTTTTCAATTTTGACTGATAAGACTATGAAGGCACCAAATATAGTGGTGAACTCGTTGGCTAAAGAAGTTGCAGCATGCTTGAAATGTTTGCCGCCAAAGGTAAGCCTAATCCTAGAGGGACATGACACTGACTGTGCCACTAACTATTGGTGATGTAGATCAATTCCATATTCAATATTTTCTTCGCCAATCTCATGCCTAATCTTGAAAGAATTGTTGGGGTTGATATTTTTTGTTTTTTATGAGGATTTTTGGGAAAATTTGTAGGTTTGCAGTTTTCAACCATTTATGAGACATAAAATTTTTTTTTTAAAATGAAATATGATCTCCGAAATGGAAGAAATGTATAGAGAGGAAGTACAAAATGCAATTGTGAGATGAAAACAAACGAACAAAAGGGGGTTTTTATAGTTGTTCTGAGGGAACATGGCAGAGTTAGAAAGAATCCAACAATTATGAAATGTGGGAAACTTATATACAACCTTCTATATTGTTATACAATTAGATTTCAGAATTCAAAATTATACCTAAATTAACGTAAACACCTACCAAGACATGAATGTAATTTAGATAGCATGGCTATACTATTTTATTTCTGAATTTGCCCAGTCAAAAATGTGTCAACCTTAAAGTTTTTTTCGTATCTGTAGATGCATACATTTGATAACAAATCCTAAGCTTCTAGTCTATAAGACTACAACGATTAAATTTTTTGACTCACTATTTCAGTTAACATGATACATATAGTTGACAAATGAACTATATCATCTTTTGTTTTTAGTTCTTTTACAATTATTTATATAGTATTCTATTTTGATGGCTTTTCAGCTTTTATCTTGGGAGATTTGAATTTTCTAAACATTTGATCATGCGATCACATATATGTCTTGATTAAAAACAGCTTGCCAGTAAATAACAGAATATAAGTATTATGAAATCATCATTTTGGTTTATTTTAGTTGTAACACCTCACAGAATTTTCGCCTATTGTTGAATTAGGTAACCAAAGAATCTGTAGTTCCAAAGAAATGTCAATCTCTTCATATATTTAAAACATTCAGCGTTGTTCTTAAAAGCAACAAATGATACATTAATGGAACAAGAACTGCCAAACCTATAGAAAAGAAACCATTGATCAAAAAATGATGTCTCAGGGGACAAAGGATAATTGATTTGTCCAATTGTCCTTCCAAATAAAATTTGGATATAGCTACCTGATTAAGAGTATGTACAACAGGAAGAAAGCGCTCGGTTAAAACTCTTAGCACTTATACGACTTAAATTATGTTTTTAAATATAACACAAACATAACCCAAGAATCTAGTAGATCAAAAGAAATCAGAGTCAATGAACCAATGATTTTAGCATGATTCATATTCGCTTGAAAAAGTTGTGTCTCGTGAACAAGACCATTTGGAGTGGATGTCTGCCTTAGCAAGCCTAAAATATGGCATCTTCCAAAATATCAAATAACAATATGGAGGAGGTTCTAGATATGTCTCAAACAACATTTGAAAGTGTAAGATATATGGACTTATATCTACATACATATGAACAATATATGGATTAATTATATGTTATGTGCTATCTTTTGGTTTTGGCCTAAATAAGTGGTCTTATGGACATTATGTTAAGGGGGCCAATGTATTGTCATATAAAGTGTAGGACTAATGTGTAGATACCCAAAAGGGTAACCTTAGTTAATGATGGGCTAACTAAGGTTACATATATGTAACCATGGTTACATGCTTATGACTTTTGAGTTTCATAACTCATATGTTATAAGTAGGGGGTTATGGTTCCCACATTATAGCAAGACACTCTCTTCTTCCTCCCATTGAAACTAGAGAGCCACTATTGTTGTCTTGCATATCCTTGTGGAAAACCATTCCTCAATTTTGGTCTTTAATATATTCTTGTGAAACCAATACTTCAAGAAGGATCAAGGAGACAATCTTGAAGGAAGGATTAAGGAGCTTTCAAAGGCACACTTTGGACAATCTTCAACAAGTGGATTAAAGATTTCCACATATGGATTCAGGTACGCTTCCGTTTATGTTGTTATTCCAAATTATTCGATATGAAGGCTATTGTGTTTTAGTCGGAATCATAATTCTAACAATTGGTATCAGAGCCTCCTTCATATTTGGATAATTTGGAAGTTCATGAAACTGCATGTTATATAAAGTTCATGTTTAAATTATGATAGAATTTTGATTATGAAATTCTAGTACCATGATATAGCATGATTTCATGAATGTTATGTTTTTGATGAACTTTTGTGTTTTAATATCTTGTTATCACCACTTGAATTGAAACATTTAAATTTGCATAATTTTGGTTGATGATCAACATGATTTCTTGTTTAAGTTTCTTGTTGAAAATCATATTAAATCGTTGGACAGAATACTACAATAATCGATTATTGCTTTAACATAATCGATTATTGCATAAAGTTCACCAAAATTTTGCAAAACCGTGGCATCACATAATCGACTATTTTTTCAAAATAATCGATTATGCAATTTTGTTCATCAAAATTTTCAAAACAGAATGACAGAATAATCGATTATTCATTTTTTCAGCAAAAATTTGGAAATTCCAGTAAGCCAGAATAATCGATTATCTCATTGAGATAATCGATTATCCTGGACCAGCAAGCCCCGATAATCGATTATCAAGGACCTGATAATCGATTATCAGGCAATTAATTGCTGAAAACGTTTTGTTTTGGCTGTTTAATGAGGACATAATGTAAGAAACATTTTTCATAGTTAATGAAACGTTTTAATTATTACGTTTTCAGATTGTTTAATTGAACATTAATAATATGTCAATTAATTATCATTTTTTAAATTATTAATGTTTTATACATTGTTATTCAGTTTTTAATATTAATTGTTTTAGTCCATCATGCTTCAGATTATGGAATTGTCCAATTAAGTCTAAAACAATTAATATTCAGATGTTACATGTCAAAACATGTAATTTTTCAGTTAAGATACATAATATGGCTTAAGGAACTAAAGTATTTAGCATCTAATATTTTATATTAGTCAATTGAAGTATTATGTTGCCAAAGTAACCTCTACTGTGTAGATTGATTGATCTTGAAATATAAGATGACTGTGGATGTTAGTCTTCCATGCGTTTAACACCGGCCCAAAGGAGGGTAATTATTTGGCAGGAATTCGAACATGCTTGTGGTGATAAATATGTGACAATTATTTGGTTTTCCATGTGAATATTAAGTCGGCCCAAAGGAAGGCTTGATATTTAACGGGAGTTTATTGTCAATATTTGATCACTACATCAAGAGTACCACTTACAAGTTGATTTTCTGTCCAAAGACTAAAATCAATGTTGTGCTAGGTATCTTGTAACGGGATATGCCTATTTTGAATCTGAAAACTAAAGTTAAAGTTCAAGTAATTGTAAGCATGTATTAAGTTATCCTTTGTTCTATTTTCAGTGAATTCTTCAGCTGCTTCGATATCTGCTAATATAAACAGCATCCCTGTGCTTAACGGCACAAACTTTAAGGAATGGAAAGAGAATATTATGATCGTTCTCGGTTGTATGGATCTAGACCTTGCACTTCGGATGGAGCAACCTGCTTCTCTTGAGGATACATATTCTTCTGATGAAAAGAAGGAGATGGAGAAGTGGGAACGCTCAAATCGCATGAGTCTAATGATCATGAAACGTGCAATTCCAGAATCATTCAGGGGCACTATGAATGATGAAGCTAATGCCAAAGTTTTCCTTGAAAATCTTGAAAAGAATTTTGAACAAAACGAAAAGGCGGAAACAAGTCTTTTGAGTAAACTTGTTTCCATGAGGTATAAAGGCAAGGGAAACATTAGGGAGTACATTTTGGAAATGTCTCATCTTGCTTCGAAACTTAAGTCACTCAAGCTGGAATTACCTGAGGAACTGCTTGTGTACTTAGTTTTGATATCTCTTCCTGCACACTTTAATCAGTTTAAGGTAAGTTACAACTGCCTGAATGAGAAATGGACTCTTAATGAGCTCATTTCACATTGTGTGCAAGAGGAGGAAAGGATAAAGCAAGATAAGACAGAAAGTGCTCATTTGGCATCCTCTTCTAAGGATACTAAGAAGAGGAAAGGTAAGGAAGTTGCGGTTGCAAGGCCCAATAATAAGCAACATAAGGAACCTAAGGTTGAAATTACTGAATTAGGTTACTTTTTCTGTAAGGGGACTAATCATGTGAAGAAAGATTGTACCAAGTACCACGCTTGGCGTGCGAAAAAAGGTACATTTCTTTCTCTTGTTTGTTCTGAAGTTAATTTAATTTCGGTACCTAAGGATACTTGTTGGGTAGATTCTGCTGCTACTACTCACATAAGTATATCTATGCAGGGTTGCCTGAACTGCCGAAAACCAAATGATGGTGAAAGATACATCAATGTGGGTGACGGCAAGAAGGTGCCAGTTGAGGCTATTGGAAGATTTAGGCTGTTGTTTAAGACCGGTTTTTATTTAGATTTGGATGAGACTTTTGTTGTATCGTCTTTTAGATGGAATTTAATTTCTGTTCCCAAATTGGACATATCCGGTTATACATGTTCTTTTGGTGACAATAAAGTTAGTCTCTTTCAAAATTCAAATCTTATCGGTACTGGTCTTTTATCAACATTTGATAGCCTATATTTGGTTGATACAATAACCTCAAATATTGAAACCTTGCATACAAGTTCAAGTAGTACCAAAAGAAAATTAACTAATGAGAATTCTATATCACTCTGGCATAAACGTTTGGGTCACATATCCATTGAAAGAATTCAGAAACTCGTGTCAGATGGGATTCTTGATTCTCTTGATTCCTCAAATTCGGATATTTGTGTTGAGTGTATCAAGGGAAAACAAACAAACAAGACGAGATTAGGTGCTAAGAGAGCTTCGGACGTCTTAGAATTGATACATACGGATATTTGTGGGCCATTCCCTACTCCTTGTAGGAATGGTCAACAATACTTTATCACATTCATAGACGATTACTCTCGTTATGGGTACCTATATCTTATTCATGAAAAGTCCCAATCCATAGGCGTGTTCAAATCATATAAGGCTGAAGTTGAAAATCAATTAAGCAAAAGGATTAAATCCGTTAGATCTGACCGTGGTGGTGAATACTATGGCAGATATGATGGTTCAGGTGAACAACGTCCAGGGCCATTTGCTAAATTCCTAGATGAGTGTGGGATCGTCCCTCAGTATACTATGCCAGGCAGTCCTAAGATGAATGGTGTAGCTGAGAGACGAAATCGGACCCATAAGGATATGGTAAGAAGTATGATTTGTCGTACTACTTTACCAGACTCACTCTGAGGTGAAGCATTAAAAACCGCAGCTTATATTCTTAATAGAGTTCCAACTAAGGCTACAATCAAAACCCCATATGAACTTTGGACTGGGCATAAACCTTGTATTAAGCACTTACACATTTGGGGTTGTCCAGCTGAGGCAAGGCCTTATAGGTCGAATGAAAGGAAACTGGATGCTAAAACGGTTAGTAGCTATTTTGTTGGATACTCTGAAAGATCCAGGGGTTTTAAATTTTATGATCCCACTTCAAGAACTATTTTTGAGACGGGTAATTCTAGGTTTTTTGAGGATATTGAGTTTGGGGGGTGGGGAGATAAAGTTGTTAGAGATTTTGTCTTTGAGGAAGAACATGTGTCTTTACCTCAAGTTGTTGATCTTGGTCAGGGTGTTCTCATTCCTAACACGGATCACACAACTCCAGTTCAAGACAATCTCGAAAATCTCCCCAATCAGGATCCTGAAATTACTAATGAAAATCAAACTCAACAACCTCAAGAAACTGAAGTGCCATTAAGGAGATCCACTAGAGAGAGGAGAAATGCAATTCCGGATAATTATGTTGTATTTCTCCAAGAACAAGAAAGTGATATTGGACTTGAGGAAGATGATCCAATCAACTTCCGTCAAGTCATTAAGGGTTCTAACTCTCAAAAGTGGATTGATGCCATGAATGATGAGATGAAGTCTATGAGCGATAATGACGTTTGGGAGCTTGTTACATTGCCCGAAGGTATTAAACCTATTGGTTGTAAATGGATTTTCAAAACCAAAAGGGATTCAGGGGGCAATGTTATTAAGTATAAAGCTCATCTTGTCGCAAAAGGCTACACTCAAAAGGAAGGCATTGATTATAAAGAGACTTTCTCTCCAGTTTCATCGAAAGACTCTTTCAGGACTATAATGGCACTAGTAGCACATTTTGATCTTGAGCTTCATCAGATGGATGTTAAGACAGCGTTTCTCAATGGTGACATTGAGGAAACAATTTATATGGTGCAACCTGAAAACTTTGTTTCGGATGAATCAGAGAAAAGGGTTTGCAAATTAAAAAAATCCATCTATGGGCTCAAGCAGGCTTCCCGTCAATGGTATTATAAGTTTCATGCAGTCATTATATCTTTTGGTTTTGAACCGAATGTTGCTGATGACTGTATATACCATAAGTTCAGTGGGAGTGAGTATATTTTTCTGGTTTTATATGTCGATGACATACTGCTTGCCTGTAACGATATAGCATTATTGCATGAAACTAAGAAATTTCTTTCAAAGAATTTGAAATAAAAGATCTTGGTGAAGCTTCTTTTGTATTAGGAATTCAGATACATCGAGATCGCTCAAAAGGTGTTCTCGGTCTGTCACAAAAGGGATATATCGATAAGGTTCTTAAAAGATTTGGTATGCAGGATTGTAAACCAGGCAACACCCCTGTTGCTAAGGGAGACAAGTTTAGTCTCAAACAGTGCCCAAATAATAATTTTGAGACTTTGGAAATGCAGAAGACGCTATATGCTTCGGCTGTACGTAGTCTTATGTATGCTCAGGTCTGTACACGACCTGATATAGCATACATTGTTGGGATGTTAGGCAGATATCTAAGCAATCCGGGAATAAACCATCGGAAGGCAGCCAAAAGGGTCATGAGGTACTTACAGAAAACAAAGGATTACATGCTTACATATCGGAAATCGGACTAGCTTGAGATCATTGGGTACACCGATTCCAATTTTGCTGGATGTCAATACAGTCTGAAGTCAACATCAGGCCATATTTACATGCTTGCTGGCGGTGCTATCTCTTGGAGAAGCATCAAGCAAACTGTTACGGCCACTTCCACCATGGAAGCGGAATTCATGGCATGTTATGAAGCATCCAATGAGGCATTATGGCTGCGGAATTTTGTTGGTGGACTGCGTATTGTTGATAGCATTAAAAAGCCAATTAGGCTATTATGCGACAACAGATCGGCAGTACTTTATGCTAATAACAACAGTAGTTTGACGATAGCAAAACATATGGACGTCAAATTTCGGGTTGTTAAAGAAAGAGTACAGAATGGACAATTGTGCATTGAGCACATCAGTACAAACTCCATGCTTGCAGATCCGCTCACTAAGGGATTGACACCAAAAGTATTTCATGAGCATATTGCTTGTATGGGTGTCAAATCAGTTAGGGATTATGTATTTTAGTGGGAGTTTGTATTATTCAATTATGTATTGTCCATTACATTTAGTAATACAGTTATATCTGCAGATATTCAGTTTTAAAGTTTTTTGTACTCTTAAAGTTTATGATTGATCTCAATAAAGAGAACCAGTTGGAAATAGACATTCTATTGACCACACTTTATGTTATTTCCATGCTACACACCTACACTTGATCCATGTCGTTGGTTATATTGATATACGTGATCTATGTTGGTTCTAGTTACTCAAGAGTAACTAAGAGCTCTTAGTTCCTATGTTGGTATGATTGATGGACCGGATTGTTCATGACAATATTTTTATGATAGCAATTTTGAGCTCATAAGGTTATAATGTAACATATAATGCTAAGGTTTGTACATATGTATGTATATCTCGTCCAAGTGGGAGACTGTAAGATAGATGGACTTATATCTACATACATATGAACAATATATGGATTAATTATATGTTATGTGCTATCTTTTGGTTTGGCCTAAATAAGTGGTCTTATGGACATTATGTTAAGGGGGCCAATGTATTGTCATATAAAGTGTAGGACTAATGTGTAGATACCCAAAAGAGTAACCTTAGTTAATGATGGGCTAACTAAGGTTAAATATATGTAACCATGGTTACATGCATATGAATTTTGAGTTTCATAACTCATATGTTATAAGTAGGGGGTTATGGTTCCCACATTATAGCAAGACACTCTCTTCTTCCTTCCATTGAAACTAGAGAGCCACCATTGTTGTCTTGCATATCCTTGTGGAAAACCATTCCTCAATTTTGGTCTTTAATATATTCTTGTGAAACCAATACTTCAAGAAGGATCAAGGAGAAAATCTTGAAAGAAGGATTAAGGAGCTTTCAAAGGCACACTTTGGACAATCTTCAACAAAAGGATTAAGGATTTCCACATATGGATTCAGATACGCTTCCGTTCATGTTGTTATTCCAAATTATTCGATATGAAGGCTATTGTGTTTTAGTCGGAATCATAATTCTAACAGAAAGATCCTACAGTAAAAAGCTATGTACCAAATTAATCTTTAAGATTGGCAGAACACTGTTAATCAAAGGCATGGAAAAAAAATAGATGCTTACAGAATTTTTAGTTTTGTACAATAGATATACCTTTTATGTAAGAAAATTATAATGACAAATGGGTTGACTTTCTAAAACTAGACACTAAGAGCTATAAATTTCATTTTTGGATTATCTCCAAATTTCCTATAGATTGCAAGATATGAGCTTCCAAAGTTGGCCTATGCAGCAGAAATTTCTTCTTTGCGAACACTAGTCTGTCTTCGCGAATGCGATTAACAGACCACCTTTCTCCCATTTTTCTCTTTGCGAACACGATCAAATGTCCACGATCGCGATGCACACTACTGTAGCCAAAAACTAGCAAATAAAAGTGTGATGCCCCAAAAGGTCATCGCTCATTTTGAATGTCAATTCGGTATTTCAAGTCCTTAGAACCCTCTTTTTACCTCACCTCGATTTACGTGCACTAATCAAGCACATTTTCAGAAAGCTTTTATGTGAAATCAAAGTAAAATAAGGAAATTGGCCATTAAAATTGATAAAAGTTGACTTTGGTCAACATCCTTGGAAAACAGACCAATACCTGTCATCCAACGATCTCGTAGGGTCTGTAGTAAAATATAGGACTTGGATGTATGCCCGCAATAGAATTTTCAAGGTCTCAAGCCCGAGAAAAATAATCGTTAAAGAAAATTATTTGATGGAAAATATAAAGTCTTTCAGAAATAAAACGATTCACGTTCTTGATACTATCAGGCCCGTATTTTGTTTTGGAGTCTGGTACAGGTTTAAGATAATAATTAAATTGAATTTGTGGAATTTTGTAAGAATCGGAGTTCATTTGGTATAAATCGGACCTTAAACTGAGACAATGAGAATTTGAATGTTCTTGAGTAATTTCATGAATTCGAGGTTTGATTTTGAGTTATTGGTGTTAATGATTTGATCGTACGAGCAAGTCTATATGATATTTTTAGAGTTGTGTGCATGATTAGTTTGGAGCCTCGGGAGCTCGGGTGAGTTTTGCATAGGCCACGGAGTGAATTTAGACTTAGGAAAATTGCTAGTATGTTGCAGCTATGTAACAAGCCTCTAATCTCGCAATTGCAAGATCAAACCTCGCAAATGTAAGGTGCTCAAGATTGGAAAATGGGACCCTAGTGACGCAAATACGAACCAAGCCTGGGCAGGCCCTCTTTGCAAATGCGAGCACTGGGCGGGAATTGAGAAGCCTGCCCTTCGCAAATGCGATGTTTTCTTTCGCAATTGCGAAGATGATAGGATTACCAAGGGATTCGCAACTGCAAACCCTAGTCGCAATTGCGACATCTGAGACCTGCTAAATGAGATTTTTTACTGGATTTCATTCATTTTTCCAACTGTTTCGAACCCTAAACTCTCTTGGAAAATTTTCCAAAGAAAGAATCTTCTCCAATTAGTAAGTAATTTCTAACTTATTTTCTTCAATATATAACATCTTATATGATTTCATTTCAAAATCAAGTGTTTTCCTGGGAAATTGGGTGGTCTTGGGTAGCACTTAAGATTTTTAAATTTTGGGAAATTTGGACCTTAATTTGAGGTCCAATTTTAAAACAAAATTATATATTTGAGTTTGCGGGTGAATGAGTGATCGGGTTTTGGTTCGAACTTCGGGCTTTGACCAACTTGGCTCGAGGTCAAGATTCGACTATTTGGAGAAATCACAAGAAAACCTAGTTTCATGCATTGGAATTGGTTTATTTAGAATTTATTAATATTGTTAAGTGAATAGTGACTAGATACAAGCGAATTGGAAGTGGAATCGAGAGGTAAAGCTGTAGTTGAGGCTTGATTATGTTCGTGACATTGAAGTAAGTGTTTTGTCTAAACTTAGGTTGAGGGAATAGGAGTTGTGGTCTTATTTTCTATGTGTCAAGTGTTGAGTATGACGTATTGATGTGATGACGAGTATCTATACATTGGTGTCAAGCATGCCCGAAGTCTCATAGTATGATTGTTGTGACTCTGTTATGTATTGTCCATGCTTAATATGATGATTATAGATGTTTAACAAGGCTTATGAAAGTATTCTTGGTAATTGACCATTGTTGAACAATGGCTCAAATTGAGATTTATGATGTGAAGTGATTGTGGAAATGAGATGAGATATATTGTTGATTCCCTTGACGAGATGTTATTATTTATGATGTTACTTTTTTTGGCGGGATGTTATTACTTATGATATTGCTTCCTCTGCCAGGATAATATTGTTATACTATTGTTCACTTGGCGGGATTCTTTTGTGAATGGTGTTGATTTGTACATTGGGATCGGGTTGAACGCTGGAATAATATTATACGGGATCAGGTTACATGCCGCAACAAGGAGTAATAAGGATGGACAGGCAGGGTCGGGTTGCACGCCGAAACATCATTATATGATTGGGATCGGGCTGCAATATGATTTTATTTTTGGGGATCGGGTTGCATGCTGGAACAGTATTATATGATAGGAATCGGGTTGCACGCTACAATAAGAAATAATGAAAGTGAATATTGATTCTTATGGTGAGAACAGGAGTAAAAAAATGAAGAGTGATGTCGTGCACTTGTTACTATTTTAATTATTCGTGCTGATATGAAATTATGGTATTCTTTATGATACTCTACTGAAATTCTATTATTACTTGATATTCCCCGTAGCATATTCCCCCTTCCCATCTTTAACTGCTAGTTTCTATTGTTATTATTTGTCGTATATGATTTAACTGCACAGGTTTATTTGGTAGTCTTGTCCTAGCCTTGTCAGTACTTTGTCGAGGTTAGGCTCGACACTTACCATCACATGGGATTGGTTGTGCTGATACTACACTCTGTACTATGTGCAAATCCTGGTACTGGAGCATTTGGACAACAATGAGGTTGCTACCATTAGTCCAGAAGAGACCTGAGGTAGTCCTGTAGACGTCTGCATGCCTTGGCTTACCCTTCTTTCTATTTCCTTCTGTACTTACTTATTTCATAGACAGACATGTATTTTTCTTTGTTCATATTTGTAGTATTCTTAGATAGTCCGTGAGATTGTGACACTAGCTCTGGGTGGATTATTTCTATGGAATCGTATTTTTATTAAGTTAGTTTATTAGATTTCGTCTTTTGAATTTCTTATTATTATTATTATTATTCCGTTGTTGATCAGATAGTTACTTGTAAATGTTAAAGGATAAGGAAAAAGGGTATTAATATTTGTAACACTCGTTACCTAGCTTTCACGAGTAGGCGCCTACACGACTCTCGAGGGTGGGAAATCTGGGTTGTGACAGGTTGGAATCAGAGCTGTTGGTTTCTTAGGTCACACAATTCATAAACAAGCTTACTAGAGTCTGAGGGATCGATACAAAGACGTTTGTGTTTATCTCCCAGAAGCTATGGAGTTTAGGAAAAACTTTCCATCCATTCTTTCTTGTCGTGCGACTTGATTTCTCAATGCTAATTTAACTTCTACTCTATTCTTTCGCAGATGGTAAGAACACGTACTGCTTCATCAGCTACCTAGCTACCCGAGCCCCAAGTAGCAGCTCCTTCGAGGGGCAGAGGCCGAGGTCGTGCTAGGGCCCGAGGCTGAGATAGATCTCAGCCCAAAGCTCGAGAAGCAGCGCCAGTGATAAAGCCTCAGGATAAGTTTGATAATGAGGTTCCAGCCCAGTCAGTTCCAGCAGGACCAGCTTAGGTCCTAGAGGGGTTCATTGCTATCTCGGTACTCCAAGATGCTCTGGTATGTCTTGTGGGCCTTATGGAGGGCTTCACTTAGGCAGACATATTTCTTGTAGCACCAGCTTTCTCTCATGCCGGAGAAGGAATCTAGACTCCTCCTACTGGCACTTCGGAGCAAATAGCTCTCAAGTTTCAGACTCCAGCAGCTTAGCCAGTTGGTATAGTTCAGTCGGGTATTGTGGCACAGACCGGTGAGGGGCCAACTATGTCTGTTGATGCCTTGTGGAGGTTGGACAGGTTCACCAAGATTTTTACTACCACTTTTAGTGGTACATCTTTTGAGGATCCCGGGGATTATTTGGACAGTTGTTATAAGGTTCTACGGAATGGCATAGTGCCAATGGGGTCGACTTTGCGTCTTTTCATTTGTGTGGATCCACCAAGACTTGGTGGAGGGATTATTGTTTGGCTAGACTAGAGGGGTCACCAACATTGACTTGTGATAAGTTCTCTTAGCTATTTCTGGAGAAGTTTCTTCCTGTATTTTAGAGGGAGAATTATCGGAGGCAATTTAAGCGTCTCCGGCAGTGTTCTATGACTGTCACTCAGTACGAGACCAGATTTATTAACTTGGCTCTCTTCTTATACTTCCCAGAGAGAGAGAGAGAGAGAGAGAGAGAGAGAGATAGAGAGAGAGAGAGAGAGAGAGTTGAGATGGTTTGATCACACGGGAGTGGTCAGGTGATTGACAAGAGGCCCCATCGTTCTAGCAGGTTTAGTGGTGCCTCATCTAGAGGAAAGGATTCTTTTGGTAGAGGCCATCCTTCCAGGCTGTTTCATTCTGCAATATAGGAATCTCATGGAGCTTCAAGGGGCCTTCGTTCTTATGTAACTTTCTTAGGACAACCAGCTCCTACCAAAGCACATACTCTTCAGAGTTATTATCATGGTCATCCAGTCCACCAAGGTCATTCTCAGTTTCCTCAGCCGCAGCACTCATGTGAATGCTTTGAGTAGTGGGTATGGTAATATCCGGAGAGCTTATTCGAGATTAGTGGGTATTCAGTCGTAGCATCAGGGTTCCCGTGCCATGGTTCAGGAACCGGGTTTTTCATCAGCTAGCTAGAGGTGGAGGTAAATGAGCTAGAGATGGAGGTCACACTGCTAGAGGTAGAGGCCAGCCAGCAGGAGGTAATCCATAGATGTAGTTTAGAGTGGTGGGGCCCAGCCCCGATGTTATTCTCTTCCATCTAGGCCCGAGGTTGAGGCCTTTGATGCAGTTATCACAGGTACTGTTCTGGTTTGTAGTAGAGATGCTTCATTTCTATTTGATCCAGCAACTTTTATGGACTTAATGAACCGAGTGTTCAAGCCTTACTTGGATTCCTTTGTGATTGTCTTCATTGATGATATTTTGTTCTATTGCCACAACCGAGAAGAGCATGAGCAACATCTGAGAGTTGCTCTTCAGACTTTGAGAGATAGTCAGTTGTATGCCAAGTTTTCAAAATGTGAGTTTAGTTTGGGATCAGTTTCTTTCTTGGTTCATGTTGTATCAACAAAGGGTATTCGGGTTGATCCGAAGAAGATAGTGGTAGTCAAGGACTTGCCTAGACCCACATCAGCTAATGAGATCCGGAGTTTCTTGGGTTTGGCAGGTCACTGCCGTTGGTTTGTTAATGGGTTTTCATTTATAGCACCCCTGATGATTAGGTTGACCAGAAGAGTGCCTAGTTCAGGAGGTCAGACGAGTGTAAGGCAAGCTTTTAGAAGATCAAGACAGCTTTGACTACGGCGCCGGTGTTGGTTTTTCCCACAGGTCCATATATAATTTATAATAATGCATCTCGGATTGGACATGGTGCGGTATTGATGGAGGATGGAAAGGTCATTGCGTATGCATCGCGACAGATGAAGATTCATGAGAAGAATTATCCACTACATAATTTGGAGTTAAAAGTCATTGTTCACGCGCTGAAATTTTGGAGGCACTACTTATATGGCGTGTCATATGAGGTGTTCACGGATCACAAGAGTCTACAGTAATTGTTCAAGCATAAGGAGCTAAATTTGAGGCAGAGAAGGTGGTTGGAACTATTGAAAGACTATGATATCACCATCTTATATCATCTGGGAAAGGCCAATGTAGTTGCCGATGCTTTGAGTAGAAAGTTAGTCAGAATGGGCCAGTTTTGCATATATTCCGGACGGTAAGAGACCGCTTGATTTGGATGTTCATGCTTTGGCCAATCAGTTCATGAGGTTGGATGTTTCTGTGCTCAGTCATGTTTTAGCTTGTATAGTCACTCGTTCTTCATTATTTGAGCGTTTAGAGATCATCAGATGATCCTCATTTGTGTGTCCTTAGAGACACGGTGTGGCACAATAGTGCCAAGCAGATTGCAATTGGGGATGATGGAGTTTTGAGGATGCATAGTCGAGTATGTGTGCCTAATGTGGGTGGGCTTCCAGAGTTGATTCTAGAGAAGTCCCATAGTTCCCGGTACTTTATCATTCGGGCACCGCTAAGATGTATCAGGACTTACGACAGCATTACTGGTGGAGGAGGATGAATAAGGATAGTGTTGAATATGTGGCTCGATGTTTGAATTGTCAGCAAGTAAAGTACGACCATTAGAGACCTGGTGGTTTGATTTAGAGGATTGAGATTCCCGAGTGAAAGTGGGAGAGTATCACTATGGACTTCGTTGTTGGAGTCTCACGGACTCAGAGAAAGTTGGGTGCAGTGTGGGTTATTGTTAATAGGCTGACCAAGTCAGCGCATTTCATTCATATGGCGGTCTCCTATTCTTTAGAGAGGTTAGCTGAGATCTATATCCGTGATATTGTTCGTCTTCATGGTGTGGCTGTGTCTATCATTTCTAACCAAGGTATGCAGTTTACCACACATTTGTGAAGGGCAGTTCAGCGTGAGTTGGGCACACGGGTTGAGTTGAGCACGGAATTTCATCCTCTGACTGACAGACAGTCCGAGCATACTATTCAGATTTTAGATGATATGTTCCAAGCTTGTGTTTTTGACTTTGGAGGCTCGTGGGATCAGTTATTTCCTCTAGCAGAGTTTACCTGCAACAAATGCTATCAGTCGAGCATATAGATGAATCCATATAAGGCATTATATGGTAGGCTGTGTCGGTCGCCAGTTGGATGATTCAAGCTGGGAGAGGCTCGGCTCTTGGGTACAGATCTAGTACAGGATGCCTTGGATAATGTTAAGATCATTCACGATAGGCTCTGTATAGCTTAGTCCAAGAAAAAGAGTTACGCCGACCGCAAGGTTCGTGATGTGGCATTCATAGGAGAGTGAGTGTTGCTTCGGGTGTCTCCCATGAAGGGCGTGATGAGATTTGGTAAGAAAGGCAAGCTAAGCCCTAGATTCATTGGTCCATTTGATATTCTTGATCGAGTAGGACAGGCCGCTTAAATACTTGCATTGCCGCCAAATGTATTGGTCGTGTTTCCAGTGTTTCATGTGTCCATGCTTCGAAAGTATCATGGGGATCCATCCCACGTGTTAGACTTCAGCAATGTCCAGTTGGACAAGGACTTGACCTATGAGGAGGAGCCGATAGCTATTCTAGATCAGCAGGTTTGTCAGTACAGATCTAATAATTATCCTTCAGTTCGTACGTAGTGGAGAGGTCAGCCTATTGAGACAGCAACCTGGGAGTCCGAGTCCGATATGTGGAGACGATATCATCATCTTTTTACCGACTCATGTACTTTTATTTATGTTCTTTCAAGGTAAAACAGTTGTTTTAGAGGTGGAAAATGTGATGACCTAAAAGGTCATCACTTGTTTTGAAAGTTAATTTTATGTTCCGAGGCCTTATAACCTCATTTTTCCTCACCTCGATTTGTGTGCATAGTCCAGGCGCATTTTCGTAAAGCATTTATGTGAAACCTATGTAAAATAAGGAAATTAACCGTTAAAATTGATTAAAATTGACTTTTGTCAATATTCTTGGTAAACGGACCTGGACCCGTGATCTTACGGTCTCGTAGGGCCCGTTGTAAAATATGGGACTTGGACGTATGCCTAGAATCGAATTTTTGAGGTCCAAAGCCTGAGAAAAAAATTATTAAAGAGAAATGTTTGTTGGAAAATATAAAGGCTTTTAGAAATGAAATGATGCGCCTTGTTGATGGTATCGGGCCCGTATTTTGGTTCCGGAGCCCGATACAGGGTTAATATAATTATTAGATTGAATTTGTGTAATTGGGTGAGAATCGGAGTTCGTTGTATAAATCGAACCTTTAGTTGAGAAAATATGAATGTCAATGTTCTTGAGTAATTTCATGAATTTGAGGTTTAATTCATAGTTTTTTATGTTATTTTAATAATTTGATCGCATGATCAAGTCCATATGATATTTTCATGCATTAGAATTGGTTTATTTAGAATTTATTGATATCATTAAGTAAATTGTGACTAGATACAAGAGAATTGGAAGTGGAATCGAGAGGTAAAGCGGTTGTTGAGGCTTGATTGTGTTCGTGGCATTGAGGTAAGTGTTTGGTCTAACATTAACTTGAGGGAATAGGAGTTGTGGTCTTATTTGCTATGTGTTATGTGTTGAGTACAACGTATAGGTGTGGTGACGAGTATCTATACGTTGGTGTCAAGCATGCCCTTGAGTCTTATACTATGATTGTTGTGACTCTGTTATGTATTGTGCATGCTTAATATGATGATTATAAATGTTGAATAAGGCTTATGAAAATATTCTTGGTAATTGATCATTGTCGAGAATTGGCTCAAGTTGTGACTTATGTTGGGAAGTGATAGTGAAAACAAGATGAGATATATTGTTAATTCCCTTGTTGGGATGTTATTGTTTATTATATTATTTCTTTTGCCGGAATGTTATTGCTTATGATATTATTTTTCTTTCCGGGATATTGTTGTTATACTATTGTTCCCTTGTATGGATTCTTTTATGATTATTATTGAGTTGTATATTGGGGTTAGGTTGCACGCTGCAATAAAATTATATGGGATCTGGATGCATGCCGCAAAAAAGATTAATAAGGGTGGACAGGTGGAGTCAGGTTGAACGCCGCAACATCACTATATGATTGGGATGGGATTGCACGTCGCAACATTATTTTATGATTAGGATCGGGTTGCACGCTGCAACAGTATTATATGATTGGGATCGGGTTGCATGCTGCAACAAGAATGAATAAAGGTGAATCTTGATTCTTATTGTAAGAACGAGAGTAAAAGCATGAAGGGTAATTTCGTGCACTTATTACCGTTTTCCTTATTCTTGCCTATATAAAATTATGGTTTTCTTTATGCTTCTCTACTGAAATTTTGTTAGTACTTGATATTCCCCGCAGCATGTTCCCCCTTCCCATCTTTAACTGCTAGTTTTTGTTGTTATTATTTTTCGTATATGATTTAACTGCATAGGTTTATTTGGTAGTCTTGTCCTAGCCTTGTCACTACTTCGCCGAGGTTAGGCTCGACATTTACCAGCACATAGGATCGGTTGTACTGATACTACACTCTGCATTTTATGCAGATCTCGGTACTTGAGCATTTGGACCACAGTAAGGTTGCTACCTTCTGTCCAGCGGAGACCCGAGGTAGTCCTGCAAACGTCTGCAGGCCCTGGCGTCCCCTTTTATCCTATTTCCTTCTGTTCTTACTTATTTCAGAGACAGGCATGTATTTTTCTTTGTTCAGGCCGTATTTGTAGTATTTTTGGATAGTCCGTGAAATTATGATACAAGTTCTGGGTGGATTATTTCTATAAAGACGTATTTATATTAAGTTAAATTATTAGATTTCATCTTCTACCTTTTTTATTATTGTTATTATTCCGTTGTTGATCATATATTGCTTTGTAAATGTTAAAGGTTAAGCGAAAAGGATAGAAAAATATGTATCACTCGGCTTGCCTAGCTTTCACGAGTAGGCGCCATCACGATTCCCCAATGGTGGAAAGTTCGGATCGTGACAAAACATGGCGTAAAAATGGTCTGAAACCACCCTCAATCTCACTTGAGCCCTTCGAGACCCCATCCGAACATGCCAACAAGCCCCAATATCCTATACAAACTTATCCAAAGGCTCGAAACGCAAACATAACATCAAATTCATGAATCGATGACAAAAATCTTTCTTTCAGCTTTCAAACATCAAAACTTCGACAAACGCATCCGAATCACATCAAAACATTTTGGAGTGACGCCAAACTTTACTCACAAGTGACAAATCATGACATATGCCTATTCCAAGGTTCTAAACCCCAAACGGGCGTCTATATCACCAAAGTCCACCTCAACCCAAACTTAGGAAATTCTAAAACCTTCAAAATGCTAACTTTCTACAATAAGCGATGAAATGCTTCCGGAAAACCCGATACTCAACCCGAACATACGTCCAAGTCCGGAATCATCATACGAACCTATTAGAACCTTCTTCTGAGGTCTTTTACGTTAAAGTCAAATCTTAGTCAATTCTTCCAACTTAAAGCTTTCAAAATTAGAATTTTCCATAAGAATCGGCTCTGAATTTCCCAAAATTCGATTCCGACTAAGCGAACAAGTCGTAAAACATGGTGAAGCTGCCCAAAGCCTCAAACCACCAATCGGTGTGCTAGAGCTTAAAATAGCCGATTGGGTCATTACATTTGTAATAGTTGAACTATATAATATTCACGCTCATGTCACGTCGAGATGCTGCAAGAAAAAAATAACTAAAGTCGATTTATTTTATCATAATCATTTAATTAACATGTTGGTTAACGATATTCTTATGTATGAAAAAAATCATTGGCTTATCATGCTATCTAAGTAAACTTTCTTATATAAAATTATATTACCAGAATACAATTAACCTTTAGATTTGATTCATTGCTTATATACACGATATTGAACATAATTAACAAGAGCATTTTTTAGTCTTGTTTCTTACTTTTATTTTTGTTATGATTTTCTTGCTAATAGAGTAGACCTTCTATGTCTTTGTAAGTACGTATTAGTCTTGTGTTTGTGTTCAGGTCGATGGGCTTTGAATTTAGCAGTTAACTGAGACCATTTTAGCTCATGGATTACAAATTTCCATGCCAATTCAGTCAATAATACATGCCTATTAGTTAATTCCAGAAAGAAAAAAAAAGAAGGTCTGTTTCCATCAGTTTATATGTAGTAGTAAAAGTAGCTTCCTTAAAGAAAATATATTCCCTTCATTTCATATTAAATGAAGTACTTTCCATTTTCGTATGTTTCAAAATACATGACATATTTATAAATTTGAAAATAATTCAATTTTAAACTCTTTCATTTTACCCATTTACCCTTAATGAAAAGTTTTTAAAGTTACACAAATATCAAAGTCGCACAAACTTTTTACCCCTTACGTTTTTAAGACCGCAAATTTTAAACTCTTTTTCTTTTTAATTAAACTCCGTACCGAATCAAACTATTTCATATAATATGAAACGGAGGGAGTACTAATTATGCCCATAAATGTGTCGTTGATCTTTATATTTCTTCACTTTCAACTTTCCATTTTGATTACTTTTCATCTTTCTTTCATTAGTTTTATTTTGGAAACTTATATGTAGTAATTGACATTTGATCGTTTGGTCACATATTAGTCTTAATCACCCGACAATTTGTGAGTGAATAACAGATATTTAAGTATTCCTTTCTTCATTTTGATTTATTTTAATTATTAAACCTCGGAAAAAAATTTTTTCCATGATAACCTAAAATTTCTTAACTCTTATCCTTAAAAAATATTCTTAAATAAGTGCTAGCCTGACAAAAGAACCTCCGTAGAAAGATTTTAAGTTACATGATCTAACGGTGTAAATTAAGTATTCCTTTCTTCTTTATGATAATCATCAATTGGGACATGGTAAAAACTCTTAAATACTTATGTATTAAATAAAGAATTCCTAATTAACAAGGCATCGGATGTATTGGTGTTTGATGCTGGACATTGATTTTCCTTTTTTTTAAATTAAGGTGACGAAGGTTTTGCCTAAAGCCCTACCTTATAAATTAAACTAATGATTCTTACATTGGAATAGTCTTGGAATTAAGTAGTTTTATTGTTTTAAACCTTAATGAATATAGACAGAATTTGTTTAGATTTATCTAGCAGCTTTATTCTTCACAGTGTCTTCTTCAATATACAGATTAGCTTAGGTCCTCACTTCAATGGTGATAACATAATAAACAACAAGACGAAATGGATTCATAAACAAAAGCCTTTAAGCTTTTACTGACTCAGAGATAATAATTTTAAACATGCATCTCAGAGATGGTTTATATATAAAGATCGTGAAATAAAGATTAAAGTCAATTAATTCATTACTACTCAATTCCAAAGTAGTTGGTTATATGAAATTTATATATTAATTTCGCTCTTTTTAGGAGTATATATTATGTGTATATTATAACATCGGCATAATTAGAAACTATATGTGTACAAATATTCAATTTAACACAACTATCTTCTCTTTCTTTTGGATTTTTTCAGCTTAGGATCGATGATGATTTGTGACCAGTGATAAAATATTTAGAATTTGTGACCAGTGCAAAGGTAACAAAGAAGTAAATAGAAAACAAATATTTATCTGTTTTGGTCGTATACAAGAATCAGAAGCATTAATACTTTATTACAGTTCAAGCTAGTTCTTTGTAACATATATCGTAGAATTTCTTTCTCTTTAAAATTTATTTACACAAACCAAGAAAGAGCAGAGATTCGAACAATTAAAAGCTAGGGTGTAATCATCATCTGTTAGAGACGCATTAAGTGGCATGCCCCTTGCCAGGAGGGGTACCTTTGATTGTAGACATTTCAAGCATGTCGTCATTTCTTTAACCAACTCGTTTACCATTATATTAGGTAACTTCACAATTTTATCAATCAAATTTACAAAATGTGTATTATTTTCTAGCCATACGAGACTATGATTAGAAAAACATACACATTTTTGAATTTTGACTGATAAGACTATGAAGGCACCAAATATAGTGGTGAACTCGTTGGCTAAAGAAGTTGCAGCATGCTTGAAATGTCTGCAGTCGAAGGTAAGCCTAATCCTAGAGGGACATGATACTGACTGCGCTACTAACATTTGGTGATGTAGAGCAATTCCATTCAATATTTTCGTCGCCAATCTCATGCCTAATCTTGAAAGAATTGTTGGGGTTCAAATTTTTGGTTTTTTATGAGGGCTATAGGCTTGAGGCAATTATTGGGAAAATTTGTAGGTTTGCAGTTTTGAACCATTAATGAGATATAAAAACTTTTTTTTTAAATGAAATATGATCTCCAAAATGGAATAAATGTATAGAGAGGAAGTAGAAAATGCAATTGTGAGATGAAAACAAACGAACAAAGAGGGGTTTTTATAGTTGTTCTGAGGGAACATGGCAGAGTTAGAAAGAATCCAACAGTTATGAAATGTGGGGAACTTATAATAACTTTCTATATTGTTTTACAATTAGATTTCACAATTCAAAATTATACCTAACTTAACGTAAACACCTACCAAAACATGAATGTAATTTAGATAGCATGGCTAAACTATTTTATTTCTCAATTTGCTCAGTCAAAAATGTGTCAACCTTAAAGTTTTTTCCATATCTGTAGATGCATGCATTTGATAACAAATTCTAAACTTCTAGTCAACAAGACTACAGCGATTAAATTTTTTGACTCACTATTTCAGTTAACATGATCATCATATTGTTGACAAATGAACTATATCATCTTTTGTTTTTAGTTTTTTTATAATTATTTATAGAGTATTCTATAGAGAAGCCTGCCCTTCGCAAATGCAATGTTTTCCTTCGCAATTGCGAAGATGATAGGATTACCAAGGGGTTCGCAACTGCAAACCCTGGTCGCAGTTGCGACATCTGAGACCTGCTAAATGAGATTTTTTAATAGATTTCATTCATTTTTCAAACTTTTTCGAACCCTAAACTTTCTTGAGAAATTTTCAAAAGAAAGAATCTTCTCCAAATCATTAGTAAGTAATTTCTAACTTATTTTCTTCAATATATAACATCTTTTTATATGATTTCATATCAAAATCAAGTGTTTTTCCTGGGAAATTAGGTGATTTTGGGTAGAAATATGGATTTTCAAATTTTGGGAAATTTGGGCCTTAATTTGAGGTCCTGTTTTAAAACAAAATTATATATTTGAGTTCGCGAGTGAATGGGTGATCGGGTTTTAGTTCAAACTTCGGGCTTCGACCAACTTGGCCCGAGGTCAAGTTTCGACTATTTGGCGAAATCACTATAAAACCTAGTTTCATGCATTGGAATTGGTTTATTTAGAATTTATTAATATTGTTAAGTGAATAGTGACTATATACAAGCGAATTGGAAGTGGAATCGAGAGGTAAAGCTGTAGTTGAGGCTTGATTATGTTCGTGACATTGAAGTAAGTGTTTGGTCTAAACTTAGGTTGAGGGAATATGAGTTGCGGTCTTATTTTCTATGTGTCAAGTGTTGAGTATGACGTATTGATGTGATGATGAGTATCTATACATTGGTGTCAAGCATGCCCTGAGTCTTATAGTATGATTGTATTGACTCTGTTATGTATTGTCCATGCTTAATATGATGATTATAGATGTTTAACAAGGCTTATGAAAGTATTTTTGGTAATTGACCATTGTTGAGCATTCGCTCAAGTTGAGACTTATGATGTGAAGTGATTGTGGAAATGAGATGAGATATATTGTTGATTCCCTTGCCGAGTTCTTATTGTTTATGATGTTGCTTCTCTTGGCGGGATGTTATTGCTTATGATATTTCTTCCTCTGTCGGGATATTGTTGTTATACTATTGTTCCCTTGGCGGGATTCTTTTGTGAATGCTGTTGATTTGTACGTTGGGATAGGGTTGAACGCTGGAATAATATTATACGGGATCAGGTAACATGCCGCAACAAGGAGTAATAAGGATGGACAGGCAGGGTCGGGTTGCACGCCGAAACATCATTATATGATTGGGATCAGGCTGCAATATGATTTTATTTTTGAGGATGAGGTTGCATGCTGTAACAGTATTATATGATTGGGATCGGGTTGCACACTACAATAAGAAAGAATGAAAGTGAATATTGATTCTTATGGTGAGAACAGGAGTAAAAGAACGAAGTGTGATGCCGTGCACTTGTAACTATTTTTATTATTCTTGTTGATATGAAATTATGGTATTCTTTATGATACACTACTGAAATTCTATTATTACTTGATATTCCCCGTAGCATGTTCCCCCTTACCATCTTAAACTGCTTATTTCTATTGTTATTATTTGTCGTATATGATTTAACTGCACAGGTTTATTTGGTAGTCTTGTCCTAGCCTTGTCAGTACTTCGTCGAGGTTAGGCTCGACACATACCATCACATGGGATCGGATGTGCTGATACTACACTCTGTACTGTGTGCAAATCCCGGTACTGGAGCATTTGGACAACAATGAGGTTGCTACCTTTAGTCCAAAAGAGACCTGAGGTAGTCCTTTAGACGTCTGCATGCCTTGGCTTCCCCTTCTATCTATTTCATTCTGTACTTACTTATTTCATTGACAGGCATGTATTTTTCTTTGTTCATACTTGTAGTATTCTTAGATAGTCCGTGAGATTGTGACACTAGTCCTGGGTGGATTATTTCTATGGAATCATATTTTTATTAAGTTAGTTTATTAGATTTCGTCTTTTGCATTTCTTATTATTATTATTATTATTATTCAAATGTTGATCATATATTGACTTGTAAATGTTAAAGGCTAAGGAAAAAGGGTAATAAAATTTGTAACACTCGGCTTGCCTAGCTTTCACGAGTAGGCGCCATCACGACTCCCGAGGGTGGTAAATCAGGGTCGTGACAAGTTGGTATCTGAGCTCTAGGTTTCTTAGGTCTCACAATTCATAAACAAGCTTAGTAGAGTCTGAGGGATCGATACAAAGACGTTTGTGTTTATCTCCGAGAAGCTATGGAGTTTAGGAAAAACTTCCCATCTATTCTTTCTTCTCGTGCGACTTGATTTCTCAATGCTAATTGAACTTCCACTCTATTCGTTCGCAGATTGTGAGAACACGTACTGCTTCATCAGCTACCTGGCAGCCCGAGCCCTAAGTAGCAGCTCCTCGGAGGGGCAGAGGCCGAGGTCGTGCTAGGGCCCGAGGCAGAGGTAGATCTCAGCCCAGAGCTCGAGAAGCAGCGCCAGTGATAAAGCCTCAGGTTAAGTTTGATAATGAGGTTCCAGCCCAGTCAGTTCCAGCAGGACCAGCTCAGGTCCTAGAGGGGTTCATTGCTATCCCGGTACTCCAAGATGCTCTGGTATGTCTAGTGGGCCTTATGGAGGGATTCACTCAGGAAGACATATTTCTAGTAGTACCAGCTGTCTCTCATGCAGGAGGAGGAATCCAAATTCTTGCTACTGGCACTTCGGAGCAAATGGCTCTCAAGTTTCAGACTCCAGCAGCTCAGCCAGTTGGGATAGTTCAGTTGGGTATTGTGGAACAGACCGGTGAGGGGCCAACTATGTATGTTGATGCCTTGTTGAGGTTTGACAGGTTCACCAAGATTTTTACTACCACTTTTAGTTGTACATCTTTTGAGGATCCTGGGGATTATTTGGATAGCTGCCATAAGGTTCTACGGAATATGGGGATAGTGGAGACAAATGGGGTCGACTTTGCTGCTTTTCATTGGTCTGGATCCGCCAAGACTTGGTGGAGGGATTATTGTTTGGCTAGACTAGAGGGGTCACCAACTTTGACTTGTGATCAGTTCTCTTAGCTATTTCTGGAGAAGTTTCTTCCTGTAATGAAAGGGAGAACTATCGGAGGCAATTTAAGCGTCTCCGACAGTGTTCTATGACTGTCACTCAGTACGAGACCAGATTTATTAACTTGGCCCTCTTCTTATACTTCCCACTGAGAGAGAGAGAGTGAGGAGGTTCATTAAGGGACTCGTTCAGCCTATTCGATTGCAGATGGCTAAGGATACAGGGTGCCAGATTTCTTTTTAAGATGGGCCAATGTGGACAGATGAGTTGAGATGGTTCTATCACAGGGGAGTGGTCAAGTGTTTGACAAGAGGCCCCATCGTCCTAGCAGGTTTAGTGGTGCCTCATCTAGAGGAATGGATTCTTTCGGTAGAGGCCATCCTTCCAGGCTATTTCATTCAGCAAAATATGCATCTCATGGAGCTTCAAGGGGGCTTCGTTCTTATGTACCTTTTATAGGACAGCTAGCTCCCACCAAAGCACCTACACTTCAGAGTTATTATCATGGTCATCCAGTCCGCCAAGGTCAGTCTGAGATTCCTCAGACGTAGTACTCAGGTGTATGCTTTGAGTGCAGTGCGTATGGTCATATCCGAAGAGCTTATCCGAGATTAGTATTATTCAGTAGTAGCATCAGGGTTCCCGTGCCATAGTTCAGGCACCGGGATTTTCACCTTCCGATTAGCTAGCTAGAGGTGGAGGTACAGGAGCTAGAGGTGGAGGTCACACTGCTAGAGGTAGAGGCCAGCCAGCAGGAGGTCATCTAGAGATGTAGTTTAGAGTGGTGGGGCCCAGCCCCGATGTTTTGCTCTTCCATCCAGGCTCGAGGCTGAGGCCTTTGATGCAGTTTTCAAAGGTACTGTTCTGGTTTGTAGTAGAGATGCTTCATTTCTATTTGATCCAAGGTCTATATACTCCTATGTGTCATCTAATTTTACACTGTATTTAGTCATGGCTAGTGCTTCCTTGACGGCTTATGTATATCATTTTACACTCGTGGGTGATTCTTTTGTAGTAGATCGTGTCCATTATTCATGTATACTTGTGACTGGGGGTCTTGAGAGCCGAGTAGATCTGTTACTTTTGGATATGGTTGATTTTGATGTCATATTGAAGATGGACTACTTGTTACCTTACCACGTTATCTTGGACTGTCATGCCAAGGCTGTGATATTAGCCTTGCCAGATTTACCTTGTCTAGAGTGGAGAGGGACTCATGTACATTCCACCTGTAGGGTTATCTCATATATGAAGGCTGGGCATATAGTTGAGAAGGGATTTTTGGCCTATTTGGTGTATGTTCATGATCCTAGTATCGAGGTTCCTTCTATGGATTTTGTGCTTGTTGTTCGTGAGTTTCCAGAGGTATATTCTTTAGACCTGTCGGGGATGCCACTCGACAGGGATATTGACTTTTGCATTGATTTGGCTTCGGGCACTCAGCCTATCTCTATCCCTCCATATCGTATAGACTCGCCAAAGGTCAAAGAATTGAAGGAGCAATGCAGACCTCCTTGATAAAGGCTATATTAGCCTAATGTCTCGCCTTGGGGTGCGTCGGTGTTGTTAGTTAAGATCCGGCTACCATCAGTTGAGGATTAGGGTATCCGATGTCCCCCAAACAGCTTTGTGCACTCGGTACGGGCATTGTGAGTTCTTAGTAATGTCATTCGGGATGACGAGTGCCCCAACAACTTTTATGGACTTAATAAACCGAGTGTTCAAGCCTTACCTGGATTCCTTTGTTATTGTCTTCATTGATGATATTTTGTTCTATTGCTACAACCGAGAAGAGCATGAGCAACATTTGAGAGTTGTTCTTCAGATTTTCGAAGATAGTCAGTTGTATGCTAAATTTTTGAAGTGTGAGTTTTGGTTGGGATCAGTTTCTTTCTTGGTTCATGTTGTATCAGCAGAGGGTATTCAGGTGGATCCGAAGAAGATAGAGGTAGTCAAGGACTTGCCTAGACCCACATCAGCTAAAGAGATCCAGAGTTTCTTGGGTTTGGCAGGTTACTACCGTTGGTTTGTGAAGGGGTTTTCATTTATTTCACCCCTGATGATTAGGTTGACCAGAAGGGTGCCTAGTTCAGGTGGTCAGACGACTGTAAGGCGAGCTTTTAGAAGCTCAAGAAAGCTTTGACTACGGCGCCGGTGTTAGTTTTCCCCACTGGTTCAGGGCCATATATAATTTTTTGTAATGCATCTCGCATTTGACATGGTGCGGTATTGATGAAGGATGGAAAGGTCATTGCGTATGCATCGCGACAGATGAGGATTCATGAGAAGAATTATCCACTTTATAATTTGGAGTTAGAAGTCATTGTTCACGCGCTGAAGATTTGGAGGCACTACTTATATGGCGTGTCATGTGAGGTGTTCACGGATCACAAGAGTCTACAGTACTTGTTCAAGCATAAGGAGCAAAATTTGAGGCAGAGAAGGTGGTTGGAGCTATTGAAAGACTATGATACACCATCTTATATCATCCGGGAAAGGCCAATGTAGTGGCCGATGCTTTGAGTAGAAAGTTAGTCAGTATGGGCCAGTCTTGCATATATTCCGGCCGGTAAGAGGCCGTTTGCTTTGGATGTTCATGCTTTGGCCAATCAGTTCTTGAGGTTGGATGTTTCGTAGCTTAGTCATGTTTTAGCTTGTACAGTCATTCGGGATGACGAATGCCCCAGCAGCTTTTATGCACTTAATGAACCGACTGTTCAAGCCTTACCTGGATTCCTTTGTGATTGTCTTCATTGATGATATTTTTTTCTATTGCTACAACCGAGAAGAGCATGAGCAGCATCTGAGAGCTGTTCTTCAGACTTTCAGAGATAGTCAGTTGTATGCTAAGTTTTCGAAGTGTGAGTTTTCTTGGGATCCGTTTCTTTCTTGGTTCATGTTGTATCAGCAGAGGGTATTCAGATGGATCCGAAGAAGATAGAGGTAGTCAAGGACTTGCCTAGACCCAATCAGCTAATGAGATCCGGAGTTTCTTGGGTTTGGCAGGTTACTACCGTTGGTTTGCGAAGGGGTTTTCATTTATTGCATCCCTGATGATTAGGTTGACCAGAAAGGTGCCTAGTTCAGGTGGTCAGACGAGTGTAAGACGAGCTTTTAGAAGCTCAAGACAGCTTTGACTACGGCGCCGGTGTTGGTTTATCCCACAGGTCCAGGTCCATATATAATTTATTGTAACGCATCTCGGATTTGACATGGTGCTGTATTGATGACGGATGGAAAGGTCATTGCGTATGCATCGCGACAGATGAAGATTCATGAGAAGAATTATCCACTTCATAATTTGGAGTTAGAAGTCATTGTTCACGCGCTGAAGATTTGGAGGCACTACTTATATGGCGTGTCATGTGAGGTGTTCACGGATCACAAGAGTCTACTGTACTTGTTCAAGCATAAGGAGCTAAAGTTGAGGTAGAGAAGGTGGTTGGAGCAATTGAAAGACTATGACATCACCATCTTATATCATCCAGGAAAGGCCAATGTAGTGATTGATGCTTTGAGTAGAAAGTTAGTCGGTATGGTCCAGTCTTGCATATATTCCGGCTGGTAAGAGACTGTTTTCTTTGGATGTTCAGGCTTTGGCCAATCAGTTCTTGAGGTTGGATGTTTCTGAGCTCAGTCATGATTTAGCTTATACAGTCACTCGTTCTTCATTATTTGATCGTATTAGAGATCATCAGATGATCCTCATTTGTGTGTCCTTAGAGACACGGTGTAGCACGATGGTGCCAAGCAGATTACAATTGGGGATGATGGAGTTTTGAGGATGCATGGTCGAGTATGTGTGCCTAATGTGGGTGGGCTTCCAGAGTTGATTCTAGAGAAGTCCCATAGTTCCCGGTACTTTATTTATTCGGTCACCGCTAAGATGTATCAGGACTTACGGCAGCATTACTGGTGGAGGAGGATGAATAAGGATAGTGTTGCATATGTGGCTCGATGTTTGAATTGTCAGCAGATAAAGTACAAGCATTAGAGACCTGGTGGTTTGTTTTAGATGATTAGGATTTCCCGAGTTAAAGTGGGAGAGTATCACTATGGACTTCGTTGTTGGAGACTCACGGACTCAGATAAAGTTCGATGCAGTGTAGGTTATTGTCGATAGGCTGACCAAGTCAGCACATTTCATTCATATGGCAGTCTCCTATTTTTTAGAGAGGTTAGCTGAGATCTATATCCGTGTGAATTTCCGTCTTCATGGTGTGACTGTGTCTATAATTTCTATCCTAGGTATGCAGTTTACCTCACATTTTTGAAGGGCAGTTCAGCGTGAGTTGGGCACACGGGTCGAGTTGAGCACGGCATTTCATCCTCAGACCGACAGATAGTTCGAGCATAATATTCAGATTTTAGAGGATATGTTCCAAGCTTGTGATATTTACTTTGGAGTCTCATGGGATCAGTTGTTGCCTCCTGCAGAGTATACCTCCAACAAGAGCTATCAGTCGAGCATCTAGATGAATCCCTATAAGGCATTATACGGTAGGCGGTGTCTGTCGCTAGTTGGATGATTCAAGCTGGGAGAGACTCGGTTGTTGGGTACAGGTCTATTACAGGATGCCTTCGATAAAGTTAAGATCATTCAGGATAGGCTCTATATAGCTTAGTCCAAGCAAAAGAGTAACGGCGACCGCAAGGTTCGTGATGTGGCATTCCACGGGAGAGTGAGTGGTCCTTCGGGTGTCTCCCATGAAGGGCGTGATGAGATTTGGTACGAAAGGTAAGCTAAGCCCTAGATTCATTGGTCCTTTTGATATTCTTGATCGAGTAGGAGAGGCTGCTTACATACTTGCGTTGTCGCCAAATTTATTGGTCATGCATCCAGTGTTTCATGTGTCCATGCTACAAAAGTATCATGGGGATCCATCCCACGTGTTAGACTTCAGCACTGTCCAGTTGGACAAGGACTTGACCTATGAGGAGGAGCCGATAGCTATTCTAGATCAGCAGGTTCGTTAGTTGAGATCTAATAATTTCCCTTCAATTCGTACGTAGTGGAGAGGTCAGCCTATTGACACAGCAACCTGGGAGTCCGAGTCCGATATGTGGAGACGATATCATCATCTTTTTGCCGACTCATGTACTTTTGATATGTCCGTTCAAGGAAGAACAGTTCTATTAGAGGCGGAAAATGTGGTGACCCAAAAGGTCATCACTTGTTTTGA
Source organism: Nicotiana benthamiana (assembly GCA_034376525.1). Classification (NCBI taxonomy): domain Eukaryota; kingdom Viridiplantae; phylum Streptophyta; class Magnoliopsida; order Solanales; family Solanaceae; genus Nicotiana; species Nicotiana benthamiana. The sequence goes on along the minus strand of CM067339.1, from coordinate 145,119,902 downwards.
AAGTTAATTCTATGTTCTGAGGCCTAAAAACCTCTTTTTGCCTCACCTCGATTTGTGTGTATAGTCCAGGCACATTTTAGTAAAGCATTTATGTGAAATCTAAGTAAAATAAGGAAATTAATCTTTAAAATTGACTTTTGTCAATATTCTTGGTAAACGGACCTGGACCCGTGATCTGACGGTCTTGTAGGGCCCGTAGTAAAAAATGGGACTTGAGCGTATGCCCAAAATCGAATTTTTGAGGTCCCAAGCCCGAGAAAAAAATTATTAAAGAGAAGTGTTTGTTGGAAAATATAAAGGCTTTTAGAAATGAAATGATGCGCCTTCTTGATGGTATCGGGCCTGTATTTTGGTTCCGGAGCCCGATACAAGTTTAAAATAATAATTAGATTGAATTTGTGGAATTGGGTGAGAATCGGAGTTCGTTGTATATGTCGGACTTTCAGTTGAGAAAATGAGAATTTCAATGTTCTTGAGTGATTTCATAAATTTGAGGCTTAATTCATAGTTTTTGATATTATTTTAATGATTTGATCGAATGATCAAGTCCATATGATATTTTTAGACTTGTGTGCATGATTGGTTTGGAGCCCCTGGGGTTCGGGTAAGTTTTGGACAAGCCATGGAGTGAATTTGGACATAGAAAAACTGCTGGTATGTTTCAGTGTTATAACAGGCCTCTGATCTCGCAATTGCGAGATTGGGCCTCACAAATGCGACGTGCTCTGGTTAAGGAAATGGGACCCCAGTGTCGCAAATGCGAACCAAGACTAAGTAGGACCTCTTCGTAAATGCGAGCATTGGGAGGGAATTGCAAAGCATGCCCATCGCAAACACGATGTTTTCCTTCACAATTGCAAAGATCACAGGATACCAAAGGGGTTCGCTTCGCACTTGTGACATCTGAAACTTGCTAAATGAGATTTTTGATAAGATTTCATCCATTTTTCAAACTCGTTCAAACCCAAAACTCTCTTGGGCGATATTCCAAAGAAACACTCTTCTCCAAATTATTAGTATAAAATTTCTAACTTATTTTCTTCAATCTATAACATCTTTTTATATGATTTCATATCAAATATCAAGGGTTTTTCACTGGAAATGGGTGATTTTGTGTAGAACTTAGGATTTTCAAATTTTGGTAATTTGGACCTCAATTTGAGGTCTGATTTAAAAACATATTATATATTTGAGTTCGTGGGTGAATTGATGATCGAGTTTTTGTTCGAACTTTGGGTTTTGAACAAGTGGGCCCAGGGTCGGGCTTTGACTTTTTGGAGAAATCATTGGAAAACCAATTTTCATGCATTAGAATTGGTTTATTTAGAATCTATTGATATCATTAAGTATATTGTGACTAGATACAACCAAATTGGAAGTGGAATCGAGAGGTAAAGCGGTAGTTGAGGCTTGATTGTGTTCGTGGTATTGAGGTAATTGTTTGGTCTAACATTTTCTTGAGGGAATAGGAATTGTGGTCTTATTTGCTATGTGTTAAGTGTTGAGTAGGACGTATAGGTGTGGTGACGAGTATCTACACGTTGGTGCCAAGCATGCCCGTGAGTCTTATACTATGATTGTTGTGACTCTGTTATGTATTGTCCATGCTTAATATGATGATTATAAATGTTGAACAAGGCATATGAAAATATTCTTGGTAATTGATCATTGTAGAGAATTGGCTCAAGTTGTGACTATGTTGTGAAGTGATAGTGACAACGAGATGAGATACGTTGTTAATTCCCTTGTTGGGATGTTATTGTTTATTATATTATTTTCTTTGCCGGAATGTTATTGCTTATGATATTGTTTTTCTTGCCGGGATATTGTTGTTATACTATTGTTCCCTTGTCGGGATTCTTTTATGATTGTTTTTGATTTGTATATTGGGGTTAGGTTGCACGCTGCAATATTATTATATGGGATCTGGTTTCATGCCGCAACAAAGATTAATAAGGGTGGACAGGTGGAGTCAAGTTGCACGCTGCAACATCATTATATGATAGGGATGGGGTTGCACGTCGCAACATCATTTTATGATTAGGATCGGGTTGCACGCTGCAACAGTATTATATGATTGAGATCGGGTTGCATGCTGCAACAAGAATGAATAAAAGTGAATATTGATTCCTATAGTAAGAACGAGAGTAAAAGCATGAAGGGTAATTTCGTGCACTTACTACCGTTTTCCTTATTCTTGCTGATATAAAATTATGATTTTCTTTATGCTTCTCTACTCAAATTTTGTTAGTACTTGATATTTCCCGCAGCATGTTCCCCCTTCCCATCATTAACTGCTAGTTTTTGTTGTTATTATTTGTCGTATATGATATAACTGCATAGGTTTATGTGGTAGTCTTGTCCTAGCCCCGTCACTACTTCGCCGAGGTTAGGCTCAACATTTACCAGCACATAGGATCGGTTGTACTGATACTACACTCTGCATAGTATGCAGATCTCGGTACTTGAGCATTTGGACCATAGTAAGGTTGCTACCTTCTGTCCAGCGGACACCCGAGGTAGTCCTGCTAACGTCTGCATGCTCTGGCGTCCCGTTTTATCCTATTTCCTTCTGTTCTTACTTATTTCAAAGACAGGCATGTATTTTTCTTCGTTCAGACCGTATTTGTAGTATTTTTGGAGAGTCCGTGAGATTGTGACACAAGTACTGGGTGGATTATTTCAATAGAATCGTATTTGTATTAAGTTAAATTACTGGATTTCATCTTCTACCTTTTTTATTATTGTTATTCCGTTGTTGATCATATATTGACTTGTAAATGTTAAAGGTTAAGCGAAAAGGATAATAAAAGATGTAACACTCGGCTTGCCTAGCTTTCACGAGTAGGCGCCATCACGACTCCCCAATGATGGAAAATTCGGATCGTGACAAGACATGGCCTAAAAATGGTCTGAAACCACCCCCAAACTCACTTGAGCCCTTCGAGACCCCATCCGAACATGCCAACAAGTCCCAATATCCTACACAAACTTATCCAAAGGCCGGAAACGCACACATAACATAAAATTCATGAATCAATGACAAAAATCTTTCTTTCTGCTTTCAAACTTCAAAACTTCGACAAATGCATCCGAATCACATCAAAACATTTTGGAGTGACGCCAAACTATACTCACAAGTCACAAATCATGACACATGCCTATTCCAAGGTTCTAAACCCCAAACGGGCATCTATATCACCAAAGTCCACCTCAACCCAAACTTAGAAAATTCTAAAACCTTCAAAATGCTAGCTTTGTACAATAAGCGATGAAATGCTCCTGGAAAACCCGATACTCAACCCGAACATACATCCAAGTCCGGAATCATCATACGAACCTATTGGAACCTTCTTCTGAGGTCTTTTACGTCAAAGTCAAATATTAGTCAATTCTTCCAACTTAAAGCTTTCAAAATTAGAATTTTCCATCTAAATCGACTCTGAACTTCCCAAAATTCGATTCCGACTATGCGAAAAAGTCGTAAAACATGGTGAAGCTGCCCAATGCCTCAAACCACCAATCGGTGTGCTAGAGCTTAAAATAGCCGATCGGGTCATTACATTTGTAATAGTTGAACTATATAATATTCACGCTCATGTCACGTCGAGATGCTGCAAGAAAAAAATAACTAAAGTCGATTTATTTTATCATAATCATTTAATTAACATGTTGGTTAACGATATTCTTATTTATGAAAAAAATCATTGGCATATCATGCTATCTAAGCAAACTGTCTTACATAAAATTATATTACCAGAATACAATTGTCCTCTGGATTTGATTCATTGTTTATATACACGATATTGAACATAATTAACAAGAGCATTTATTAGTCTCGTTTCTTACTTTTATTTTTGTTATGATTTTCTTGCTAATAGAGTAGACCTTCTATGTCTTTGTAAGTACGTATTAGTCTTGTGTTTGTGTTCAGGTCGATGGGCTTTGAATTTAGCAGTTAACTGAGACCATTTTAGCTCATGGTGTTGAGATACATGATGTTGTATCATATTGTAATTGTGTATACACAATGTGTTTATAGTGTATAGTTGGTATACAATTGGGCAATGATGATAAAGTCTGAAATTGGGCCTTTCCCGAGCCCAATACTGAGAGTCATATCTGAGCCCAGATATGTGACCCGTCCATACCCATCCATTCTTTATTCTGGTGGGTTATTGACCCGACCCGAATGTGTAAATATAAATATAGGGGTCACCGACATTAGTGACCCCCCGGACTTCATTTTCTTTCTTTGCTTCTCGGTTAATGCAATTCTCTCTCTGACATTCGAGAGACTTCTCACCTACTCTCCTCGTTCTCCTACTTTCTCTCTCTATAATTTGAATGATTCTCTCGTTTAATCTTGATGTTAACATGGTATCAGAGCCTCCTAGACGATCCGATCATGTTTCTGAGTGTTCGTGGTCATGGATGAAGTCTATATCGAGGTTTTTGGGGGCGATTTCTGAGAGAGTTTCGTCAATGATGATTTTAGTCCATCGAAGACCTTTCTGAGTGTATCCGAGTGTGTTTTTCTCGATTACACACTCCGGAAAGACTTTGTGATGATTTTGGACGGTTGATTTTGATGACTTATCGGCTTCTAGGGTTTCTGACGGTTTGACCTACGGTTTTACCGCATTCCGGTGGCCCGATTGTCATTCTCTGGACGGTTTGGGTGTGTTTCCGACGTTCCTCACCAGCTCTCTGGTAATGTTTTGTTTTTCAAAATTTAGACCTAGGGTTTGAAACCTAGGTTTTCTTTGTGTTTGAAGGCCGATCTTCTCCAGTTGCGAAGAAGGAGGGTAACTCTGTGTCCTTCTCCTCGATTTATGTGTGCTTATCTGACATTGTTATTGCGAGTATCTGGTGATATCTGCGATTACTTGACCTAATTGTTGTTGGTCTGTTGGTTATTGTTGGTTACTGTGTTTGTACACTGGTTCTGGTAGTATCCTGTTTGTTGACAAGTTATTTGTCTAAGCCAGTTCATTATGGCTTCTAGCACAAGTACTGGTGCTTATACTAGTGTGGATTCCTCTAGTCCACTTTTTCTGTATTCGTCTGATCTCCCTGGGGTACCACTTGTTCCCATCCCATTCTCGGGTACTGGTTATGGGGGTTGGAGACGAAAAGTTCTTGTTGCCTTGTCGGCTAAAAATAAAATCACCTTTGTTGATGGCCCCTATGCCCGTCCTACTACCAATGTTCCTCAACAGAGGTTGTGGGATAGGTGCAACAATATGGTGATTTCCTGGTTGATTGCCTCCCTCTCCCATTCTATTGCTGAATCTGTGCAGTATACTGATACTACACAGGGTATATGGACCTAACTTCAAACAAGGTATCGGACTGCAAATAGGTCCAAAATATATGAACTGAAGAGAGAACTGTCTCGTATCTCTCAAGGATCCTCTGATGTTGCTTCCTATTTTAACAAATTGAAAAGTGTGTGGGATGAGCTTGATTTTATGTGTGTCAATCATGGTATGCAATGTACATGTGCTGCTAAGGAAGGTATAATTAAGGAATGTGATGATAACAAGGTGTTTCAGTTTTTGATGGGTTTAAATGAAGTGTATATGGGAGTTAGGAGTAATGTCTTGATGATGCAGCCTCCTCCTTCCCTTGACAGTGTGTATAATATTGTCTTAAATGATGAGATGCAAAGACAAGTACAGTCTCCATCTCAATTTGATCCTACCTCTGTCTCCTTTAATGTGCACACAAATAAGCAGCCTGTTGCATTCAACAAGGCCTCAGTGCCTGCTGCCCCTCCTCCTTTTAGACACAGGGTTAATTTTGATCAAACAAAAGGGACTTTGTTCTGTCGATACTGTAAGAAGTCTGGACACTTAATTGATAAGTGTTTCAAGCTGCATGGGTATCCGTAGAGTCCCACATTTAACAAGGGAAGGAGGTCTGCTGCTGCCAATCTGAGTAGTGATTTGGATTCTAATATTTCTGATGGTATATTGCCTGTTCCTCGAGGGAATGCTTCTGTTGACCATCATTCTGCTGCAAGCTTAGATGGTCCAAGCTTTGTGATCCCTGGGTTGAGCAAGCATGATTATGAACAACTGATGATGATGATACACTAGTCCAAGCTGGGTGAATCCACTGCTCAAGCTCCTTCTCCCTCATATGCAAACTTTGCTGGTACTTTGTTGACTGAGAATCCTGTATCTGATTCCAAACTTTGTTTGCTCACCCACATTAATTCTGTCACCTGGATAATAGATTCAGGTGCTTCTAATCATATGACTCATGATAAGACTTTACTCTTTAATATTGTCCCTTTACCTCTGTCTTACCTTGTTAGTCTTCCAAATGGTTATAAAGTCAAAGTAACCTGCACTAGCTCTTTTGCCTTGACTCCCTTCATTACTCTTCACAATGTGCTGCTTGTCCCCTCTTTTAAACACAACTTGATATCTGTTCACAAGTTAGTAAAGCAGTTACATTGTAATGTTATGTTCACTGAACATTCCTGTTTTCTACACATGATACAGGACCCTTCTCTGAGGAGGCCACTGGATCTTGGTAGACAATCTGCTCGGCTGTATAAACTAGCTTGGTCTCCTTCTTCCCCTGCTCCTTGTAATCCTGTTCCTGTTTCTTGTAATGCTAGTAATAAACAAGTTGTTTCTGTGCCATCTTGTAATGATGATCTTTTATCTGAAAACAAGACTGTTTCTATGCATTCTCATGTTAATAGTTCCACTTGTAATAATGATTTTAATTCTGATATGAATTACACTTGGCACTTAAGACTTGCACACATTCCATTTTCTAACATGAAATGCATTTCTGGTCTTCCTTTCCAATTTGCTTCCAAACAGTCATTTCCTTGCTCTGTCTGCCCTATGGCCAGACAAACCAGGCTCCCTTTTTCTGATAGCTCCATTAGAACTTCTAAACCTTTCCAACTGATTCATGTGGACACTTGGGGACCTTATCATACTTCAACCTCTTCTGGTTTCAAATACTTTCTTACCATTGTTGATGATTATTCAAGGGCAACCTGGACACACTTGTTAGGCTCCAAAAGTAATGCCTTTTCTATGCTTAAGTCCTTTATTGCCATGGTCAGAACTCAATTTAATTCTGTAGTTCAGACTGTTAGAAGTGATAATGCTTTAGAGCTGGGCTCTAGCAATGAGGGCATCTCTTTCTTTAGCAGTCAGGGTATCATTCATCAAACTTCTTGTCCTCACACACCTCAACAAAATGGTGTAGTTGAGAGAAAACATAGGACCCTTCTTGAGGCTTGTAGAGCTTTGCTCTTTCAATCTGGCTTGCCAGTATCATTTTGGGGGGATTGCTTATTGACTACTACTTACCTCCTTAACAGGGTCCCAACCAGATTGTTAAATAACAAGTCTCCTCATGAGATTCTATATGGCCACATTCCTTCCTATGCTCATTTGAGGGTTTTTAGTTGCCTCGCTTATGTCACTGTTCCAGTTCCTCAAAGGGACAAATTGAAGCCTAGTGCTATTCCTTGTGTTTTTCTGGGATATCCTTTTGGTAAAAAGGGCTACAGGCTCTATGATTATACTTCCAAGAAGTATTTAGTTTCCAAGGATGTCCAATTTCATGAATCAGTTTTTCCTTTCAAACATGCCTCTCTTTCTGTTCCTTCATCCACTCCTATTTTTCCTTTCATTTATTCTGGAGAACATGATGCTACTTCTAATGATTCTGATTCTCCTCTTCCTTCCTCTACTTCTGATTCTGCTTCACCTGTCCATCTACCTTCTTCTGCTCCACTCAGTCCTCCTGTCTTGGATACTACCTCTGTTCCAGCTCCTAGAAAATCTAGCAGACCTCATAATCCTCCTTCCTACCTTAAGGATTATGTGTGCCAACTTCCTGCCTTCTCTGGCTCTTCTTCCTCCTCTGTGGAAGTTGAACCTCAATACTATTCTCAGGCAGCATCTGTTCCAGCTTGGCAAGCTGCCATGAGACAGGAGTTTGAAGCCTTGGACACAAACCAGACTTGGGATGTTGTTCCTCTTCCTCCTGGAAAGAAACCCATTGGTTCCAAATGGGTTTACAAAATCAAATATAAGGCAGATGGCACTGTTGAAAGGTATAAGGCCAGGTTGGTCATAAGGGGTGACACTCAAGTTGAGGGGATTGACTTTACTGATACTTTTTCCCCTGTGATAAAAATGACTTCTGTCAAGTGTCTCATTGCTGTGGCAATCAAAAACCACTGGCCCCTAGTTCAGCTGGATGTGAATAATGCTTTTCTTCATGGTGATATGGATGAGGATGTTTATATGAATCTTCCTCCTGGTCTGACTGTTTCTGCTGATTCTGGCTCTTCTTCTTCTCCTTCTCCTCCTTTGGTTTGCAAACTCAAAAAATCTTTGTATGGGTTAAGGCAAGCCTCCAGGCAGTGGTATGCCAAGCTATCTTCTGCTCATTATTCCAGGGGTTATCATCATTCTCTCAATGATTACTCTTGGTTTCTCAAGGGTAAACCTGGTTCTTTTGTGGTAGTTGCTGTGTATATGGATGATATTATTATCACTGGGGATGACGATGATCAACTGACTGCTTTGAAGCACTTTCTGGATGCTCAGTTTAAAATCAAGGATCTAGGGTCCTTGCATTATTTTTTGGGTCTTGAAATGTCTGCTGTCCCAGGTGGGATGCACCTTAATCAGCACAAATATATCTCTGGTTTGTTGCACCAGTTTGACTGTGTAAATGTTTCCTCTGTTGTGTCTCCTTTGGACATCAATGTCAAACTACATGCTGATTCTGGTGATCTTTTGCCCTCTCCTGATCAGTACAGGAGCCTTGTTGGCAAAATGCTCTTCTTGACTCATACCAGGCCTGATAATTTGTTATGCAGTTCAACATCTGAGTCAATTTCTTAAGTCCCCCAGACTTCCCCATATGAATGCTGCCCTGCATGTATTGCGATATCTCAAAGGCACTCCTTCCTTGGGTTTGTTCTTTTCTGATCATGCTGATTTTTCTGTTACTGGTTATTCTGATAGTGATTGGGCAGCCTGCCCCGACACCAGACGTTCTGTTACTGGTTTTTGTGTGCTTTTGGGTGGTTGTTTGGTAAGTTGGAAATCGAAGAAACAGCCTGTTGTTTCACTTTCCTCTGCTGAGGCAGAATATCGTGCCCTGAGCAAGGTTGTGGCTGAATTAACTTGGCTGTGCCGCTTATTGGGTGATCTTGGGGTCTTTGTTTCCACTCCTGTTTCTGTTTATTGTGATAGTATGGCTGTTGTACATATTGCTAACAATCCTGTTTTTCATGAACGCACGAAACACATTGAGGTGGATTGTCATTTTGTCCGGGATTTGTTGCTCTCTAGTTTCTTACGGTTGCTTCATGTACCAACTTCTCGTCAGCTGGCTGATTTGCTCACCAAGCCGCTTCCGGGTACTCTGCTGGCTCCGCTGCTTTCCAAGTTGCAAGTGGTTCCCCCCTTCCAACTTGGGGGGGGGGGGGGTGTTGAGATACACGATGCTGTATCATATTGTAATAGTGTATACACAATGTATTTATAGTGTATAGTTGGTATACAATTGGGCAATGATGATAAAGTCTGAAATTGGGCCTTTCCCGAGCCCAATACTGAGAGTCATATCTGAGCCCAGATATGTGACCCGTCCATACCCATCCATTCTTTATTCTGGTGGGTCATTGACCCGACCCGAATGTGTAAATATAAATATAGGGGTCACCGACATTAGTGACCCCCCGGACTTCATTTTCTTTCTTTGCTTCTCGGTTAATGCAATTCTCTCTCTGACATTCGAGAGACTTCTCACCTACTCTCCTCCTTCTCTCTACTTTCTCTCTCTATAATTTGTATGATTCTCTCGTTTAATCTTGATGTTAACACATGGATTAAAAATTTCCAAGCCAATTCAGTCAATAAAACATGCTTATTAGTTAATTCCAGAAAGAAAAAAAAAAGAAGTTCCGTTTCCATCAGTTTATGTGTAGCAGTAAAAGTAGCTTCCTTAAAGAAAATATATTCCCTTCATTTCATATTAAATGAAGTACTTTTCTATTTTGGTCTGTTTCAAAATAAATGACACATTTATAAATTTGAAAATAATTCAATTTTAAACTCTTTCATTTTACCCATTTACCCTTAATGAAAAGTTTTTATTGTTACACAAATATCAAAGCCGCACAACCTTTTTACCCCTTAAGTTTTTAAGACCACAAATTTTAAACTCTTTTTCTTTTTAATTAAACTCCGTACCTAGTCAAACTATTTCGTGTAATATGAAACGGAGAGAGTACTAGTTATGCCCATAAATGTGTCGTTGATCTTTATATTTCTTCACTTTCAACTTTCCATTTTGATTACTTATCATCTTTCTTTCATTATTTTTATTTTGGAAACTTATATGTAGTAATTGACATTTGGTCGTTTGGTCACATATTAGTCTTAATCACCCGACAACTTGTGAGTGAATAACAGACATTTAAGTATTCCATTCTTCATTTTGATTTATTTTAATTATAACACCTCGGAGAATTTTTATTTCCATGATAACCTAAAATTTCTTAACTCTTATCCTTAAAAAAATATTCTTAAATAAGTGCTAGCCTGACATGCAAATAAAGAATTGCTAATTAACAAGGCATCGGATGTATTGGTGTTTGATTTTCCTTTTTTTTTAAAATTAAGGTGACGAAGGTTTTGCCTAAAACCCTACCTTATAAATTAAACTGATGATTCTTACATTCGAATAGTCTTGGAATTATATAGTTTTATTGTTTTAATCCTTAATGAATATAGATAGAATTTGTTTAGATTTATCTAGCAGCTTTATTCTTCATAGCGTCTTCTTCAATGTACAGATTAGCTTTGGTCCTCATTTCTTTGGTGATAACATAATAAACAACAAGATAAAATGAATTCATAAACAACAACCTTTAAGCTTTTACTGGCTCAGAGATAATAATTTTAAACATGCATCTCAATGATGGTTTATATGTAAAGATCGTGAAATAAAGGTTAAAGTCAATTAATCCATTGCTACTCAATTACAAAGTAGTTGGTTATATGAATATTATATATTAATTTTGCTCTTTTTAGGAGTACATATTATGTGTATATTATAACGTCGGCATAATTAGAAACTATATATGTACAAACATTCAATTTAACACAACCTTCTTCTCTTTCTTTTGGATTTTTTCAGCTTAGGATCGATGAAGATTTGTGACCAGTGATAGAATATTTAGAATTTGTGACCAGTGCAAAGGTAAGAAAGAAGTAAATAGAAAACTAATATTTATCTGTTTTGATCGTATACAAGAATCAGAAGCATTAATACTTTATTACAGTTCAAGCTAGTTCTTTATAACATATATCTTAGAATTTTTTTCTCTTTACAATTTATATACACAAACCAAGAAAGACCAGAGATTCGAACAATTAAAAGCTAGGGTGTAATCATCATCAGTTAGAGACGCATTAAGTGGCATGCGCCTTGCACGGATTTGCGATAGGGGTACCTTTGATTGTAGACATTTCAAGCATGCCGTCATTTCATTAACCAACTCGCTTACCATTATATTAGGTAACTTCATAATTTTATCAAACAAATTTATAAAATGTGTATGATTTTCTAGCCATACGAGACTAAGATAAGAAAAACATACAATTGTTTCAATTCTGACTGATAAGACTATGAAGGCACCAAATATAGTGGTGAACTCGTTGGCTAAAGAAGTTGCAGCATGCTTGAAATGTCTGCAGTCGAAGGTAAGCCTAATCCTAGAGGGACAAGACACTGATTGCGCCACTAACAATTGGTGATGTAGAACAATTCCATTCAACATTTTCTTCGCCAATCTCATGCCTAATCTTGAAAGAATTGTTGGGGTTGAAATTTTTGGTTTTTTATGAGTGTTATAGGCTTGACGCAATTTTTGGGAAAATTTGTAGGTTTGCAGTTTTGAACCATTTATGAGACATAAAAACTTTTTTTTTAAATGAAATATGATCTCCAAAATGGAAGAAATGTATAGAGAGGAAGTACAAAATGCAATTGTGAGATGAAAACAAACGAACAAAGAGGGGTTTTTGTAGTTGTTCTGAGGGAACATAGCAGAGTTAGAAAGAATCCAACAATTAAAAAGTGTGGGAAACTTATAAATAACCTTCTATATTGTTAAACAATTAGATTTCAGAATTCAAAATTATACCTAACTTAACGTAAACACCTACCAAAACATGAATGTAATTTAGATAGCATGGCTAAACTATTTTATTTCTCAATTTGCCCAGTCAAAAATGTGTCAACCTTAAAGTTTTTTCCGTATCTGTAGATGCATACATTTGATAACAAATCCTAAACTTCTAGTCTACAAGACTAGAACGATTAAATTTTGTGACTCACTATTTCAGTTAACATGATCATCATATTGTTGACAAATGAATTATATCATCTTTTGTTTTTAGTTCTTTTATAATTATTTATAGAGTATTCTATTTTGATGGCTTCTCAGCTTTTATTTTCAGCTTTTATCTTGGGAGATTTAAATTTTCTAATCATTTGATCATGCGATCACATATAAGTCTTGATTAAAAACAGCTTGCCAGTAAATAACAGACATATAAGTATTATGAAATCATCATTTTGATTTATTTTAGTTATAACACCTCACCGAATTTTCGCCTATTGTTGAATTAGGTAACAAAAGAATCTGTAGTTCCAAAGACATGACAAACTCTTCATATATTTAAAACATTCAGCGTTGTTGTTAAAAGCAACAAATGATACATTAATGGAACAAGAACTGCCAAACCTATAGAAAAGAAACCATTGATCAGAAAATGATGTCTCATGGGACAAAGGATGATTGATTTGTCCAATTGTCCTTCCATATTCTGTACAACAGGAAGAAAAAAAATGGGTGCACTTTTTCATATTCTGATTCTCATCGAATAAAATTCTGGCTGCTGCCTGATTAAGAGTATGTACAACAGGAAGAAAGCGCTCGGTTGAAACTCTTAGCACTTATACGACTTAAATTATGTTTTTAAATATAACACAAACATAACCCAAGAATCTATTAGATCAAAAGAAATCAGAGTCAATGAACCAATGATTTTAGCATGATTCATATTCGCTTGAAAAAGTTGTGTCTCGTGAACAAGACCATTTGGAGTGGATGTCTGCCTTAGCAAGCCTAAAATATGGCATCTTCCAAAATATCAAATAACAATATGGAGCAGGTTCTAGATATGTCTCAAACAACATTTGAAAGATCCTACAGCAAAATGCTATGTACCAAATTAATCTTTAAGATTGGCAGAACACTGTTAATTAATAGATGCTTACAGAATTTTTAGTTTTGTACAATAGATATACCTTTTATGAAAGAAAATTAAAATGACTAATGGTTTGACTTTCTAAAACTAGACACTAAGAGCTAAAAATTTTATTTTTGGATCATCTCCAAATTCCTTATAGATTGCAAGATATGAGCTTCCAAAGTTGGCCTATGCAGCAGAAATTACTTCTTCCCGAACACTAGTCTGTCTTCGCGAATGCGATTAATAGACCACCTTTCTCCCATTTTTCTCTTTGCGAACACGATCAAATGTCCACGATCGCGATGCACACTACTGTAGCCAAAAATTAGCAAATAAAAATGTGATGGCCCAAAAGGTCATCACTCATTTTGAAAGTCAATTATGTATTTCAAGTCCTTAGAACTCTCTTTTTACCTCACCTCGATTTATGTGCGCTGTTCAAGCACATTTTTAGAAAGCTTTTATGTGAAATCAAAGTGAAATAAGGAAATTGGCCTTTAAAATTGAATAAAGTTGACATTGGTCAACATTCTTGGAAAACAGACCCAGACCTGTGATCCAACGATCTCGTAGGGTCTGTAGTAAAATATAGGACATGGGTGTATGCCCCCAATCGAATTTTCAAGGTCTATATCCCGAGAAAAAGAATTGCTAAATAAAATTATGGAAAATATAAAGTCTTTTAGAAATAAAACGATTCACGTTCTTGATAGTATCAGGCCCGTATTTTGTTTTGGAGTCCAATACAGGTTTAAAATAATAATATGTTGAATCTGTGGAATTTTGTAAGAATCGGAGTTCATTTGGTATAAATCGGACCTTTAAATGAGACAATGAGAATTTCAATGTTCTTGAGTAATTTCATGAATTTGAGGTTTGATTCGGAGTTTTTGGTGTTATTTCAATGATTTGATCATATGAGCAAGTCAATATTATATTTTTATATTTGTGTGCATGATTAGTTTTCGGGTGAGTTTTTCATAGGCCACAGAGTGAATTTGGACATAGGAAAATTGCTAGTATGTTGCAGCTATGTAACAAGCCTCTAATCTCACAATTGCGAGATCAAACCTCGCAAATGTAAGGTGCTCAAGTTTGGAAAATGGGACCCCAGTGTCGCAAATACGAACCAAGCCTGGGCAGGCCCTTTTCGCAAATGCGAGCACTGGGTGGGAATTGAGAAGCATGCCCTTCGCAAATGCGATGTTTTCCTTCGCAATTGTGAAGATGATAGAATTACCAAGGGGTTCACAATTGCGACATTTGAGACCTGCTAAATGAGATTTTTTACTGGATTTCATTCATTTTTCCAACTTTTTCGAACCCTAAATTCTCTTGAGAAATTTTCAAGAAAAAAGAATCTTCTCCAAATGACCTTATTTTCTTCAATATATAATATCTTTTTATATGATTTCATTTCAAAATAAAGTGTTTTCCTGAGAAATTGGGTGATTTTGGGTAGAACTTAGGATTTTCAAATTTTGGAATTTTGGACCTTAATTTGAGGTCCAATTTTAAAACAAAATTATATATTTGAGTTTGCGGGTGAATGGGTGATCGGGTATTTGTTTGAACTTCGGGCTTTGTCCAACTTGGCCCGAGGTCAAGTTTCGATTTTTTGGAGAAATCACTAGAAAACCTAGTTTCATGCATTGGAATTTGTTTATTTAGAATTCAATATTGATAAGTAAAAAGTGACTAGATACAAGCGAATTGGAAGTGGAATCGAGAGGTCAAGCTGCAGTTGAGGCTTGATTATGTTCATCACATTGAAGTAAGTGTTTGGTCTAAACTTAGGTTTAGGGAATAGGAGTTATGGTCTTATTTTCTATGTGTCAAGTGTTGAGTTTGACATATTGATGTGATGACAAGTATCTATACATTGGTGTCAAGCATGCCATGAGTCGTATAGTATGATTGTTGTGACTCTATTATGTATTATCCATGCTTAATATGATAATTATAGATGTTCACCAAGATTTTTACTACCACTTTTAGTTGTACATCTTTTGAGGATCCCGGGGATTATTTGGACAGCTGCCATAAGGTTCTACGGAATATGGGGATAGTGGAGACAAATGGGGTCGACTTTGCTGCTTTTCATTTGTCTGGATCCGCCAAGAATGGTGGAGGGATTATTGTTTGGCTTGACTAGAGGCGTCACCAACTTTTACTTGTGATCAGTTCTCTTAGCTATTTCTGGAGAAGTTTCTTCCTGTAACTTAGAGGGAGAACTATCGGAGGCAATTTAAGCGTCTCAGACAGTGTTCTATGACTGTCACTCAGTACGAGACCAGATTTATTAACTTGGCCCTCTTCTTATACTTCGCACCGAGAGAGAGAGGATGAGGAGGTTCATTGAGGGACTCGTTCAGCCTATTCGATTGCAGATGGCTAAGGATACAGGGTGCCAGATTTCTTTTTAAGATGCGGCCAATGTGGCCAGGAGAGTTGAGATGGTTCTATCACAGGGGAGTGGTCAGGTGTTTGACAAGAGGCCCCATCGTTCTAGCAGATTTAGTGGTGCTTTGTCTAGAGGAATGGATTCTTTCGGTAGAGGCCATCCTTCCAGGCTGTTTCATTCAGCAAAATAGGCATCTCATGGAGATTCAAGGGGGCTTCATTCTTATGTACCTTTCTTAGGACAGCCAGCTCCTACCAAAGCACCTACTCTTCAGAGTTATTATCATGGTCATCCAGTCCGCCAAGGTCAGTCTCTATTTCCTCAACCGCAGCACTCATGTGTATGCTTTGAGTGCAGTGGGTATGGTCATATCCGGAGAGCTTATCCGAGATTAGTGGGTATTCAGTCGTAGCATCAGGGATCCATGCCATGGTTCAGGCACCGGGTTTTTCACCGTCCCTTCAGCTAGCTAGAGGTGGAGGTACAGGAGCTAGAGGTGGAGGTCACACTGCTAGAGGTAGAGGCCAGCCAGCAGGAGGTCATCCAGAGATGTATTTTAGAGTGGTGGGGCCCAGCCCCGATGTTATGCTCTTCCATCCAAGCCCGAGGCTGAGGCCTTTGATGGAGTTATCACAGGTACTGTTCTAGTTTGTAGTAGAGATGCTTCATTTCTATTTGATCCAGGGTCTATATACTCCTATGTGTCATCTAATTATACACCATATTTGGTCATGCCTAGTGCTTCCTTGACGGCTTATGTATATGATTTTACACCGGTGGGTGATTCTTTTGTAGTAGATCGTGTCAATTACTCATGTAGTTGTGATTGGGGGTCTTGAGAGCCGAGTAGATCTGATACTTTTGGATATGGTTGATTTTGATGTCATATTGGAGATGGACTGCTTGTTACCTTTCCACGTTATCTTGGACTGTCATGCCAAGGCTGTGATATTAGCTGTGCCATATTTACCTTGTTTAGAGTGGAGAGGGACTCATGTACGTTCCACCCGTAGGGTTATCTCATATATGAAGGCTCGGCATATAGTGTATAAGGGATGTTTGGCCTATTTGGTGTATGTTTATGATTCTAGTGTCGAGGTTCCTTCTATGGATTTTGTGCCTGTTGTTCATGAGTTTCCAGAGGTATTTTCTTTAGACCTGTCGGGGATTCCAATCGACAGTGATATTGACTTTTGCATTGATTTGGCTTCGGGCACTCAGCCTATCTCTATCCCTCCATGTCGTATAGACCCGCCAACGGTCAAAGAATTGAAGGAGCAATGCAGACCTCCTTGATAAAGGCTATATTAGCCTAATGTCTCACCTTGGGGTGCGTCTGTGTTGTTTGTTAAGAAAAAGGATGGGTCAATGAGGATGTGTATAGATTATCGGCAGTTGAACAACGTCACGATCAAGAATAGGTATCCATTACCAAGGATTGATTATTTTTTGATCAGTTTCAGAGTGCCAAAGTGTTTTGAAGATTGATTTGAGATATGGCTACCATCAGTTGAGGATTAGGGTATCCGATGTCCCCCAAACAGCTTTCCGCACTCGGTACGGGCATTGTGAGTTCTTAGTAATGTCATTCGGGATGACGAATGCCCCAGCAGCTTTTATGGACTTAATGACTCGAGTGTTCAATCCTTACCTGGATTCCTTTGTGATTGTCTTTATTGATGATATTTTGTTCTATTGCTACAACCGAGAAGAGCATGAGCAGCATTTGAGAGTTGTTCTTCAGACTTTCAGAGATAGTCAGTTGTATGCTAAGTTTTCGAAGTGTGAGTTTTGGTTGGGATCAGTTTCTTTCTTGGTTCATGTTGAATCAGCAGAGGGTATTCAGGTGGATCCGAAGAATATAGAGGTAGTCAAGGATTTGATAACAAATCCTAAACTTCTAGTCTACAAGACTAGAACGATTAATTTTTTTGACTCACTATTTCAGTTAACATGATCATCATATTGTTGACAAATGAACTATATCATCTTTTTTTTTAGTTCTTTTATAATTATTTATAGAGTATTCTATTTTGATGGCTTCTCAGCTTTTTTTTCCAGCTTTTATCTTGGGAGATTTAAATTTTCTAATCATTTGATAATGCGATCACATATAAGTCTTGATTAAAAACAGCTTGCCAGTAAATAACAGACATATAAGTATTATGAAATCATCATTTTGGTTATTTTAGTTATAACACCATACCGAATTTTCACCTATTGTTGAATTAGGTAACCAAAGAATCTGTAGTTCCAAAGAAATGACAAAGGATGATTGATTTGTCCAATTGTCCTTCCAAATAAAACTTGGATATAGCTACCTGATTAAGAGTATGTACAACAGGAAGAAAGCGCTCGATTGAAACTCTTAGCACTTATACGACTTAAATTATGTTTTTAAATATAACACAAACATAACCCAAGAATCTATTAGATCAAAAGAAATCAGAGTCAATGAACCAATGATTTTAGCATGATTCATATTCGCTTGAAAAAGTTGTGTCTCGTGAACAAGACCATTTGGAGTGGATGTCTGCCTTAGCAAGCCTAAAATATGGCATCTTCCAAAATATCAAATAACAATATGGAGGAGGTTCTGGATATGTCTCAAACAACATTTGAAAATGCTATGTACCAAATTAATCTTTAAGATTGAAAAAGTATCCACGGACTCATTGGATATTGAAAATGAAGATGCACTCTAAAAGAAACATGAAGCCTGCAAGTTTAACAGTAATAAGTGACAACTTCTATCATCATCATCTTTCATTACTTCTACAAGAAAGTGAACCATGTTGTCTCAACAATGTTGTTGTGATAAAGACAGGAATGATTGGTAGAGAACACTAGCAATCAATGACTACTAGATCACTGTCATACACTAAATATTCCATAGCCTAAATCCATCAGATGACTACCAAATAGGTTAACTAACATGTATCGCAAGATATGAGCTTCCAAAGTTGGCCTATGCAGCAGAAATTTCTTCTTCGCGAACACTAGTCTGTCTTCGCGAATGCGATTAACAGACCACCTTTCTCCCATTTTTCTCTTTGCGAACACGATCAAATGTCCACGATCGCGATGCACACTACTGTAGCAAAAAATTAGCAAATAAAAATGTGATGGCCCAAATGGTCATCACTCATTTTGAAAGTCAATTATGTATTTCAAGTCCTTAAAACCCTCTTTTTACCTCACCTCGATTTACGTGCGCTGTTCAAGCACATTTTTAAAAAGCTTTTATGTGAAATCAAAGTTAAATAAGGAAATTGGCCTGTAAAATTGATTAATGTTGACTTTGGTCAACATTCTTGGAAAACAGACCCAGACATGTGATCCAACAATCTCGTAGGGTCTGTAGTAAAATATAGGACTTGGGTGTATGCCCGCAATCGAATTTTCAACGTCACAATCCCGAGAAAAAGAATTGTTAAAGAAAATTATTTGATGGAAAATATAAAGTCTTTAAGAAATAAAACGATTCACTTTCTTGATAGTATCAGGCCCGTATTTTGTTTTGGAGTCCGGTACAGGTTTAAAATAATAATAAGTTGAATCTGTGGAATTTTGTAAGAATCGGAGTTCATTTGGAATAAATCGAACCTTTAAATGAGACAATGGGAATTTCAATGTTCTTGAGTTATTTCATGAATTTGAGGTTTGATTCGCAGTCGTTGGTGTTAATTTAATGATTTGATCGTACGAGCAAGTCTATATTAAATTTTTAGATTTGTGTGCATGATTGGTTTTGAGCCTCGGGGGCTCTGGTGAGTTTTTCATAGGCCACGGAGTGAATTTGGACTTAGGAAAATTGCTAGTATGTTGCAGCTATGTAACAAGCCTCTAATCTCGCAATTGTGAGATCAAACCTTGCAAATGTAAGGTGCTCAAGTTTGAAAAATGGGACCCCAGTGTCGCAAATACGAACCAAGCCTGGGCAGGCCCTCTTCGCAAATGCGAGCATTGGATGGGAATTGAGAAGCCTGCCCTTCGCAAATGCGATGTTTTCCTTCGCAATTGTGAAGATGATAGGATTACCAAGGGGTTCGCAATTGCGACATCTGAGACCTGCTAAATGAGATTTTCCACTTGATTCATTCATTTTTCCAACTGTTTCGAACCCTAAACTCTCTTAAGAAATTTTCCAAAAAAAGAATCTTCTCCAAATCATTAGTAAGTAATTTCTAACTTATTTTCTTCAATATATAATATCTTTTTATATGATTTCATTTCAAAATCAAGTGTTTTCCTGAGAAATTGGGTGATTTTGGGTAGAACTTAGGATTTTCAAATTTTGGGAAATTTGGACCTTAATTTGAGGTCCAATTTTAAAACAAAATTATATATTTGAGTTTGCGGGTGAATGAGTGATCGGGTTTTTGTTCGTACTTCGGGCTTTGACCAACTTGGCCCGAGGTCAAGTTTCGAATTTTTGGAGAAATCACTAGAAAACCTAGTTTCATGCATTGGAATTTGTTTATTTAGAATTTATTAATATTGTTAAGTAAAAAGTGACTAGATACAAGCGAATTGGAAGTGGAATCGAGAGGTAAAGCTGTAGTTGAGGCTTGATTATGTTCTTGACATTGAAGTAAGTGTTTTGTCTAAACTTAGGTTGAGGGAATAGGAGTTATGGTCTTATTTTCTATGTGTTAAGCGTTGAGTTTGACGTATTGATGTGATGACGAGTATCTATACATTGGTGTCAAGCATGCCATGAGCCTTATAGTATGATTTTTGTGACTCTGTTATGTATTCTCCATGCTTAATATGATGATTATAGATGTTTTACAAGGCTTATGAAAGTATTCTTGGTAATTGACCATTGTTGAGCATTGGCTCAAGTTGAGACTTATGATGTGAAGTGATTGTGGAAATGAGATGAGATATATTGTTGATTCCCTTGCCGAGATGATATTGTTTATGATGTTGCTTCTCTTGGCAGGATGTTATTGCTTATGATATTGCTTCCTCTGCCGGGATATTGTTGTTATACTGTTGTCCCCTTGGCGGGATTCTTTTGTGAATGGTGTTGATTTGTACATTGGGATCGGGTTGAACGTTGCAATAATATTATATGGGATCAGGTTACATGCCGCAACAAGGAGTAATAAAGATGGACAGGCAGGGTCGGGTTGCACGCCGAAACATCATTATATGATTGGGATCGGGCTGCAATATGATTTTATTTTTGGGGATCAGGTTGCAGGCTGCAAGTAGAAAGAATGAAAGTGAATATTGATTCTTATGGTGAGAACATGAGTAAAAGAATGAAGAGTGATGTCGTGCACTTGTTACTATTTTAGTTATTCTTGCAGATATGAAATTATGGTATTCTAAAAGACGTTTGTGTTTATCTCCCATAAGCTATGGAGTTTAGGAAAAACTTCCCATCTATTCTTTCTTGTCGTGCGACTTGATTTCTCAATGCTAATTGAACTTCCACTCTATTCTTTCGCAGATGGTGAGAACACGTACTGCTTCATCAGCTACCTAGCAGCCCAAGCCCCAAGTAGGAGCTCTTCGGAGGGGCAGAGACCGAGGTCGTGCTAGGGCCCGAGGCAGAGGTAGATCTCAGCCCAAAGCTCGAGAAGCAGCGCCAGTGATAAAGCCTCAGGTTAAGTTTGATAATGAGGTTCCAGCCCAGTCAGTTCCAGTAGGACCAGCTCAAGTCCTAGAGGGGTTCATTGCTATCCCGGTACTCCAAGATGCTCTGGTATGTCTAGTGGGCCTTATGGAGGGATTTACTCAGGAAGACATATTTCTAGTAGTGCCAGCTGTCTCTCATGCAGGAGAAGGAATCCAGAATCCTACTACTGGCACTTCGGAGCAAATGGCTCTCAAGTTTCAGACTCTAGCAACTCAGCCAGTTGGGATAGTTCAGTCGGGTATTCTGGAACAGACCGGTGAGGGGCCAACTATGTATGTTGATGCCTAGTGGAGGTTGGACATGTTCACCAAGATTTTTACTACCACTTTTAGTTGTACATCTTTTGAGGATCCCGAGATTTATTTGGACAGCTGCCATAAGGTTCTACAGAATATGGGGATAGTGGAGACAAATGGGTCGACTTTGCTGCTTTTCATTTGTCTGGATCCGCCAAAACTTGGTGGAGGGATTATTGTTTGGCTAGACTAGAGGGGTCACCAACTTTGACTTGTGATCAGTTCTCTTAGCTATTTCTGGAGAAATTTCTTCCTATAACTTTGAGAGAGAACTATCGGAGGTAATTTAAGCGTCTCCGACAGTGTTCTATGACTGTCACTCAGTATGAGACCAGATTTATTAACTTGGCCCTCTTCTTATACTTCCCACTGAGAGAGAGAGTGAGGAGATTCATTAAGGGACTCGTTTAGCCTATTCGATTGCAGATGGCTAAGGATACAGGGTGCCAGATTTCTTTTTAAGATGCGGCCAATGTGGACAGGTGAGTTGAGATGGTTCTATCACAGGGGAGTGGTCATGTGTTTGACAAGAGGCCCCATCATTCTAGCAGGATTAGTGGTGCCTCCTCTAGAGGAATGGATTCTTTTGGTAGAGGCAATCCTTCCAGGCTATTTCATTCAGCAAAATAGGCATCTCATAGAGCTTCAAGGGGGCTTCGTTCTTATGTACCTTTTTTCGGACAGTCAGCTCCTACCAAAGCACCTACTCTTTTGAGTTATTATCATGGTCATCCAGTCCGCCAAGGTCAGTCTCAGTTTCCTCATACGTAGCACTCAGGTGTATGCTTTGAGTGCAGTTGGTATGGTCATATCCGAAGAGCTTATCCGAGATTAGTGGTATTCAGTCGTAGCATCAGGGTTCCAGTGCCATGGTTCAGGCACCGAGTTTTTCACCATCCGCCTAGCTAGCTAGAGGTGGAGGTACAGGAGCTAGAGGTGGAGGTCACACTGTTAGAGGTAGAGGCCAGCCAGCAGGAGGTCATCCAGAGATGTAGTTTAGAGTGGTGGGGCCCAGCCCTGATGTTATGCTCTTCCATCCATGCCTGAGGCTGAGGCCTTTGATGCTGTTATCACAGGTACTGTTCTGGTTTGTAGAAGAGATGCTTCATTTCTAATTGATCCAAGGTCTATATACTCCTATGTGTCATCTAATTTTACACCGTATTTGGTCATGCCTAATGCTTCCTTGATGGCATATGCATATGATTTTACACTCGTGGGTGATTCTTTTGTAGTAGATCGTGTCCATTATTCATGTATACTTGTGATTGGGGGTCTTGAGAGCCGAGTAGATCTGTTACATTTGGATATGGTTGATTTTGATGTAATATTGGAGATGGACTGCTTGTTACCTTACCACGTTATCTTGGACTGTCATGCCAAGGCTGTGATATTAGCCTTGCCAGATTTACCTTGTTTAGAGTTGAGAGGGACTCATGTACATTCCACCCGTAGGGTTATCTCATATATGAAGGCTCGGCATATAGTTGAGAAGGGATGCTTGGCCTATTTGGTGTATGTTCATGATTCTAGTGTCGAGGTTCCTTCTATGGATTTTGTGCCTGTTGTTCGTGAGTTTCCAGAGGTATTTTCTTTAGACCTGTCGAGGATGCCCTTCGACAGGGATATTGACTGTTGCATTGAGTTGGCTTCAGACACTCAGCCTATCTCTATCCCTCCATATAGTATAGACTCGCCAAAGGTCAAAGAATTGAAGGAGCAATGCAGACCTCCTTGATAAAGGCTATATTAGCCTAATGTCTCGTCTTGGGGTGCGTCGGTGTTGTTTGTTAAGATCTGGCTACCATCAGTTGAGGATTAGGGTATCCGATGTCCCCCAAACAGCTTTGTGCACTCGGTACGGGCATTGTGAGTTCTTTGTAATGTCATTGGGGATGACGAATGCCCCAGCAGCTTTTATGGACTTAATAAACTGAGTGTTCAAGCCTTACCTGGATTCCTTTGTGATTGTCTTCATTGATGATATTTTGTTCTATTGCTACAACCGAGAAGAGCATGAGCAGCATTTGAGAGTTGTTCTTCAGACTTTCAGAGATAGTCAGTTGTATGCTAAGTTTTTGAAGTGTGTGTTTTGGTTGGGATCAGTTTCTTTCTTGGTTCATGTTGTATCAGCAGAGGGTATTCAGGTGGATCCAAAGAAGATAGAGGTAGTCAAGGACTTGCCTAGACCCACATCAGCTAAAGAGATCCGGTGTTTCTTGGGTTTGGTAGGCTACTACCGTTGGTTTGTGAAGGGGTTTTCATTTACAGCACCCCTGATGATTAGGTTGACCAGAAGGGTGCCTAGTTCAGGTGGTCAGACGAGTGTAAGGCGAGCTATTAGAAGCTCAAGACAGCTTTGACTACGGCGCCTGTGTTGGTTTTTCCCACTGGTTTAGGGCCATATACAATTTTTTGTAACGCATCTCGGATTGGACATGGTGCGGTATTGATGAAGGATGGAAAGGTCATTGCGTATGCATCGCGACAGATGAGGATTCATGAGAAGAATTATCCACTTTATAATTTGGAGTTAGAAGTCATTGTTCACGCGCTGAAGATTTGGAGGTACTACTTATATGGCGTGTCATGTGAGGTGTTCACGGATCAGAAGAGTCTACAGTACTTGTTCAAGCATAAGGAGCTAAATTTGAGGCAGAGAAGGTGGTTGGAGCTATTGAAAAACTATGATATCACCATCTTATTTCATCCAGGAATGGCCAATGTAGTGGCCGATGCTTTGAGTAGAAAGTTAGTCAGTATGGGCCAGTCTTGCATATATTCCGGCCGGCAAGAGACCGTTTGCTTTGGATGTTCATGCTTTGGCCAATCAGTTCTTGAGGCTGGATGTTTCGTAGCTCAGTCATGTTTTAGCTTGTACAGTCACTCGTTCTTCTTTATTTGAGCGTATTAGAGATCATCAGATGATCCTCATTTGTATGTCCTTAGAGACACGGTGTGGCCCGATGGAGCCAAGCAGATTACAATTGGGGATGATGGAGTTTTGAGGATGCATGGTCGAGTATGTGTGCCTAATGTGGGTGGGCTTCCAGAGTTGATTCTAGAGAAGTCCCATAGTTCCCGGTACTTTATTATTCGGTCACCGCTTAGATGTATCAGGACTTACGGCACCATTACTGGTATAGAAGGATGAATAAGGATAGAGTTGCATATGTAGCTCGATGTTTGAATTGTCAGCAGATAAAGTACGAGCATCAGAGACCTGGTCGTTTGTTTTAGAGGATTGAGATTCCCGAGTGAAAGTGGGAGAGTATCACTATGGACTTCGTTGTTGAGTCTCACGGACTCAGATAAAGTTCGATGCAGTGTGGGTTATTGTTGATAGGCTGACCAAGTCAGCGCATTTCATTCATATGGCATCTCCTATTCTTTAGAGAGGTTAGCTGAGATCTATATCCGTGAGATTGTTCGTCTTCATTGTGTGACTGTGTCTATCATTTCTAACCAAGGTATGCAGTTTACCTCATATTTTTGAAGGGTGGATCAGCGTGAGTTGGGCACACGGGTCAAGTTGAGCACGGAATTTCATCCTCAGACCGACAGACAGTCCGAGCATACTATTCAGATTTTAGAGGATATGTTCCAAGCTTGTGTTATTGACTTTGGAATCTCGTGGGATGAGTTATTGCCTCTAGCAGAGTTTACCTCCAACAACAGCTATCAGTCTAGCATCTAGATGAATCCCTATAAGGCATTATATGGTAGGCGCTGTCGGTCGCCAGTTGGATGATTCAAGCTGGAAGAGGCTCGGTTGTTGGGTAAAGATCTAGTACATGATGCCTTGGATAAAGTTAAGATCATTCAGGATAGGCTCTGTATAGCTTAGTCCAAGAAAAAGAGTTACACCAACCGCAAGGTTCGTGATGTGGCATTCATGGGAGAGTGAGTATTGCTTCGGGTGTCTCCCATGTAGGGCGTGATGAGATTTGGTAGGAAAGGCAAGCTAATCCCTAGATTCATTGGTCCTTTTGATATTCTTGATCAAGTAGGAGAGGCCGCTTACATACTTGCATTGTCGCAGAATTTATTGGTCGTGCATCCAGTGTTTCATGTATCCATGCTTCAAAAGTATCATGGGGATCCATCCCACGTGTTAGACTTCAGCACTGTCTAGTTGGACAAGGACTTGTCCTATGAGGAGGAGCTGATAGCTATTCTAGATCAGCAGGTTCGTCAGTTAAGATCTAATAATTTTCTTTCAGTTCGTATGTAGTGGAGAGGTCAGCCTATTGACACAGAAACCTGGGAGTCCGAGTCCGATATGTGGAGACGATATCATCATCTTTTTACCGACTCATGTACTTCTGTTATGTCCGTTCAAGGAAAAACATTTGTATTAGAGGTGGAAAATGTGGTGACCCAAAATGTCATCACTTTTTTTGAAAGCCAATTCTATGTTCTGAGGCCTAAAAACCTCTTTTGGACTCACCTCGATTTGTGTGCATAGTCCAGGCACATTTTCGTAAAGCATTTAAGTGAAATCTAAGTAAAATAAGGAAATTAACCTTTAAAATTTATCAAAATTGACTTTTGTCAATATTTTCGGTAAACGGACCTGGACCCGTGATCTGACGGTCTCGTAGGCCCCGTAGTTAATTATGAGTTTTGAGCGTGCTCCCAAAATCGAATTTTTGAGGTCCCAAGCCCGAGAAAAAAATTATTAAAGACAAGTGTTAGTTAGAAAATATAAAGGCTTTTAGAAATGAAATGATGCGCCTTCTTGATGGTATCGGGCCCGTATTTTGGTTCCGGAGCCCGATACAGGTTTAAAAAAATAATTAGATTGAATTTGTGGAATTGGGTGAGAATCGGAGTTCGTTGTATAAATCAGACTTTTAGTTGAGAAAATGAGAATTTCAATGTTCTTGAGTGATTTCATGAATTTGAGGCTTAATTCATAGTTTTTTATATTATTTTAATGATTTGATCGCATGATCAAGTCTATATGATATTTTTAGACATGTGAGCATGATTGGTCTGGAGCCCCTGGGGCTCGGGTAAGTTTTGGACAGGCCATGGAGTGAATTTTGACTTAGAAAAACTGCTGGTATGTTTCAGTTGTATAACAGGCCTCTGATCTAGCAATTGCAAGATCGGGCCTCACAAATGCGACCTGCTCAGGTTAAGGAAATGGGACCCCAGTGTCGCAAATGTGAACCAAGACTAGGTAGGACCTCTTCATAAATGCGAGCATTGGGTGGGAATTACGAAGCCTGCCCATCGCAAACATGATGTTTTCCTTCACAATTCCAAAGATCACAGTGTTAGAAACTACGCTTTACGCTAGAGGGGGGGTGAATAGCGTATTAATAGAATTTAGCGTTTTCTTGCGGAATTTATACTTTACAGGAAGTAAAATAAATGCAGAAAAATAAACTTACACAAAGATGTATACTGGTTGGCAACCAACGTGGTTAGTCCAGTCCCCGAGAGACTCTCTCGAGATTTTTCACTATCTTGTTAAGCTTAAGGGTGCTCAACAAACCGTTACACACTTGAGGACACAAGCCTCAAACAGTTGCTCGGAGATCGCAATCTCAAAGACTTCACCCAAGGAAACGCAAGTTCCTTGAAACAAGAGAATCGCAATTCTCTTACAAGTATATCAAATACTTGGACACTCACTTAACTAAAGTACTCCTTATTGAGTAGATATGAGTAAAAGAATATGTTCAAGATCACAACAACTTTAAGCAATAATATGGCTCTCAAAAGCTTTATGAAATGAGTAGAAAATGAAGAAAAATTGAATGAAAGCTTATAGCAATGTAATGATCAGTTTGTGTATGTTGTTGTATTTAAAACACTGAAATGAAGTTGTATTTATAGTTGAAAAAGTTGGTTCAACCGTTGTCTAATTGCGAATTAAGAGTTGCTGAAATTACGCAGTGATAATCGATTATTAAGACCAAACAATCGATTATTTGCCAGTCAGTTTAAAAATCAATCCCAGATTTAACGCTTCACAATCGATTATACATAATCTATAATCGATTACTGGCAATATTCAAAATCAGATAATCGATTACACTAAGTTCATAATCGATTACTTTAGCAACGTTCTAAAAATCATTTCCGGATTTTAAGCAAAACATCGATTATATAAAATCTATAATCGATTACTTCAGCAACGTTCTAAAAATTATTTCCAGATTTTAAGCAGAACATCAATTATCTAGAATCGATAATCGATTACCTTATGGTATTTGAAAATCATTTGACAACGGCCAGCTTCAACAATCGATTGTCCTTTGCAACAATAGATTACTTGTTATTTTGAGTATTGAAAAACTTTACCTCAACAACAATCGATTGTCATTTGTTCACAATCGATTATCATGCAGATTTGGAAAAACCTGATGTTCACTGTCTTACTCACAATCGATTACCATTAATTCATAATCGATTGTCATGCAGTCTTGGCTCAGAAACAATCGATTTTCATAAGTACATAATCGATTATTTTAGCCCAGATTTTTGAGGCATGTTTAGAAAACATTTTGTCTAATGTAAATATGCATGATTTAAAATCTTTTTGACACAGAATTAAATATGCATGATTTTGGAAAATAGTTTTATGAGAGAGGCCATACTATGAGTCAAGTTATAGGATCGAGATTACAATTTAGAACAACTCAATAACAATTAAAAGCTATATCTTGAACTTCAATCTTATTCGCAACCATTGTGCGCTTGTACTTGAATTCCGTCATATATCAATTTTTGCTTCGTTTGTCATTCATCAAAACCTACAAAAGAGTACACGTTTAGTATATTGCATTGAGAACGTGTTTCTAACAATTTCCCCCTTTTTGATAATGGCAAACATTAAGCGGGATATGCAATTTAGGCAAAAGATATTGACAATTCAAGACAAGTAACAATCATGCAATTTTGTTCTTGTTCCCCCTCAATTTTAAGAGTTCCCCCTCAATTTTAGCTTATAAGCAATCAATGAATTAAGAGGTGGTGCATACCCGATATCCCGTTTTCTTCCCCCTTTTGCCATTAGCAAAAAAAATAGTAAGGAAAGATGCAAAAAGATGAGATAAACAAGGTTTATTTATTGGAAAAAAAAGAGGGTACATCAATGGGAACCAAAGAGAACAACAGCAAAAACCACACAAAACAAAAAAAATTTATTCATTTCCGTCGTTGTCCGCCTCGTTATCCGGCGCTGCTTCAAAAGGAACGAGAGCTGCATATGGATAATTTACATGATCAAAGTATCCATGGATCTCATGAGTGAGTTGAGCAAGCTGGTCGGATATGGTTTGGAGAGTAGGCTCTTGGGACGAACGAGCACGACGGGGTGGACGACTTGAAGAAGGTGCTGGAGCATGATCACCATCATGATGGAAAGAAGACTCCGAGATTTCCCAAATTTTGGTACTCCTTTTGAGAGGACCATTTTCTGTGACAAATCCGGATGCTTCAAGGAAGTTCATAATGAGGAGAGCATAAGGAAGAGGCATGTCATCACCGATGGCATCGAGCATATGAATTTTGATGAGCCAACACCAATTTATTTTGGCTCCGGTGACAATGGCATGCAGAAGTTTGGTATCCTCCTGGGAGATGGTGGTGTAATTGTGCTGTCTAGGCTTGAGGACTCGGGTGATGAAGTAAAGAATCAACCGGTAGTTTGGATCCATTCCCGTTATGGTAGGACGACGGGTAGAGATAGATGGATCATAGGAGGTTATACCGGCTTGGTGGAGAAGGATGGTTTCATCAAAGAGAGCCCCGGCCTTATCAATATACCGGTAAAGGTCTTCACCTTCATTTGGAAGGCGGGCAATGGTGTGGAGATTCTCTTCAGAGAGAAGAATTTGAACCCCATTAATGGAGGTGACAAGTTCGCCATCTTCATCTTTATGGAGGTTTGAGTAAAAAGCTTGAACGAGAGTTGTGTTTATGTGAGGATGAGTGAGAAGCAAGAAGTCATATAGTTGACACTCCTTTAACATATTTGCGGCAGGGGTGAAAGGCTCAAGGAGTTTACTATTTGAGAACCTAGGAGGAAGAATGGTGCGTTTCTCAAATTTTGATAGGAACCTTGTGAGTTCATTTTCAGTTTCAAAGAACAAGACGGAACCGTCTTGGTATGGAAAATTTAAAGGAGGAGGGGCGGTTGAGGCTGATGCGCCATGTTTGGATCGGGAACGTTTTGAAGATCGTCCAGACATGTTAGAAGAAAGACTGCTGGAATTTGGCAAAGAAAATAGAAGAGATTTAGCTTTTGAATACTAGAGATAGTGCTTGAGTGGGTGAATGTGAGCTCTTATGATGCCTATTTGTAGAGGAAAGGATTATCAAGCATTGAATGGAGACATTTGCTGAGATTTTGGTTTAGGAGCAGTCAGAAAACGGTAAGAATTAAAATTACTGACCGTTAGATAATCGATTATTGAACTGAAATAATCGATTATATTTACTGTTTGATTGAGATTTTGAATCTGACAAATCGATTCTTGAGTCAAACGGTAAAAAATTTGAATGAAATAATCGATTGTTAAATTTTGGTAATCGATTATGGAGCATTTAAGACCTGACAGGAATCGATTGAGGAGCCAAACGGTAACAAAAAATTAATATGAAGTAATCGATTGTCAATTCTTGGTAATCGATTATTTAGGGAACTAATTTGATACAGTGAACTTGGAGAATATCAGAATTTGTCAAATAATCGATTGTATGAAAAAATAATCGATTGTTGTAGAAAGCATTGCTGAATGACTGAGGCGGAAATCGATTATGCAATTTAGGAAGTAAAAAAATTAAACACAGATGCATAATAGTAATAATCAGTCATAAACAATCGATTATTGATACTGATAATCGATGTACTGCGCAGAAAATAATCGATTAGTGGCTTGAAATAGTCGATTATTTTGTGCTAAAACTTCATAATTCCCCCTACCTTTGGGGTGGTACCTGCAAAATAGATTTAAACGTCTCCGACGCTCAAGTTAGTAATTTATAGCGAAATTAATAAATTACACTAGTGTTAACAAGTAATGCCGTGAACTCTTAAGAATTGTGTCCTAGAGTGTTCTTAAGAGAGTTTCGGGTACTTACCTTTTCTCCAACATCGCCAATTACCTGTTCGAGAGGATGATCCTTGATCGTTCTCCACTCGTTAGGCGTATTTATTCCTTTTTCTAATTGTGGCGCTTCTTCCGTTGGTTGTTCCCCAATTTCATTTTTGTTTTCCTTTGAAGGTTCTTCTTGGATTTTATCCTTCAAGCTATCCAAGATACCTGCAAGATCAAAACCGGATTCCTTTCTCGCCAAGCGAGTATTATCTTCGGAAAACACAACATGAGGGGATTCCTCCACAATTTGGGTTCTTTTGTTAAAGATCCTATATGCTTTGCTACGTGAGGAATAGCCAATGAAAATACCTTCATCCGATTTAGCATCAAACTTACCCAATTGGTCCTTCCCATTATTATGAACAAAACATTTACAACCAAAAACACGTAAATGAGAAATGTTGGGTTTTCTACCCTTATAAAGTTCATATGGGGTTTTCATGAGTATCGGCCGAATTGCTACTCTATTTAAAACATAGCAAGCGGTACTCACGGCGTCCGCCCAAAAGTATTTGGGAATCTTAGCTTCGTCGAGCATGGTTCTAGCCATCTCTTCGAGACACCTATTTTTCCTTTCCACCACCCCATTTTGTTGTGGTGTCCGTGGAGCGGAAAAGGTGTGTTCGATTCCGAGTTCGTCACAAAAATCCGCAAAGAGATTGTGATCAAACTCTCCCCCATGATCACTTCTAATCGAAGTGACGGTCGATTCCTTTTCGTTTTGAACACGCTTAAGGAAATACTTGAAATTTTGAAAAGCATCACTTTTATTTGCAAGAAATAGAGTCCAAGTAAATCTAGAAAAGTCATCAACAATTACAAAAATATATTTATTTTTACCAAGACTTTCAATACGAGAGGGACCAAATAAATCCATGTGAAGTAATTGCAAAGGTCTAGACGTTGAAACAATATTCTTGGATTTAAAAGATGCTTTGGTTTGCTTCCCTTTTTGACAAGAATCGCAAATAGAATCATTTTCAAACTTTAAACTGGGAAGACCAACTACTAAGTTTTGAGAAAGAAGCTTGTTCAAAAGATGCATGTTCATGTGTGCTACTCTACGATGCCATAGCCAAGAGTTATCCTCTTTGCTTACTAAACAATCAACATATTCGGGTGAGGAGTTTGCAAGATCAACCATATAGATATTATCAATTCTAAAACCACGAAGTATGATCTTGAAATCACTACGTCTAAATACAAGACATTCATCCGAATTAAATAGAGCAAGATTTCCCTTGTCACATAATTGGCTTATGCTCAAGAGATTATGCTTCAAACCTATCACAAGTAGTATATGTTTAATAGAGGAGTTTTCGTCCTTACCGACCGAACCAATGCCGATGATTTTTCCTTTATTGTTATCACCAAATATGACACTTCCTCCTTCTTTGTGCTCTAGTTGAAGGAATTTGGATTCATCTCCCGTCATGTGTTTGGAGCATCCACTATCAAGGTACCATAGTACACTTGATCCCTTCAAGCACACCTACAAAACAAATTAATGTTCTTTAGGTACCCATGCCATCTTGGGTCCTTGAGGGTTAGGCATGTTATAATGATGCAATTGATTTATATGTCTATGACGAGTAAAGCAAGCGAGAGCAATATGACCAATACGTCTACAATAATGACAAGTCACGTTGGGATTATGCATTTTTCTAGGTACATAGTAACTAGATGAATGAAGGTTGCTTACTCTACTTTGAACACCATTGTTTCTCCTATTATGAGCTCTAGGAGGTTCACAAGTTTGTCTAAAATATGCATCATTTCTAGAATATCTATTTCTAGGTGGAGGGTCATTTCTTGGTCTTCTAAATTGTTCAAGGTTTGGCCTAAAATATGCATCATTTCTAGGTCTTCTAGCATTTTCACTATTTGGTCTAACATGCAAGTTATTTCTAGGATTTCTACTTCTAGGATAAGCATTTTGGTTATTAGTCCTAGGTTGAGCTCTAGGTTGTTGTGGTTTAGCACCAACCTTTTCTTCATTCTTGAATCCTATTCCATGTTTAGTTGATTTTAGATTAACAAGCACATCATTCAAGTTTTTATGCGAAGAATTAAACTTATCTTATGTGCCTTTAAGTCTAGCTACTTCATTCTTAAGAAGCACACAGGAAGAACAGTTTCTAGTAGAACCTTCAGGTTTATCAGCACTTCTTTTTCCATAAAACTTGTTTTCCTCTTTTAGCTTCTCATTTTCGTAAACCAGTTTTTCTAATTCTTTTTCTTTTAATGAAAGCTGTGTTTGAAAATCTTTTTCTTTTAGAGAAGCGCTTTCTTTAACACTTTTGACAGTTTTTGAAGCTTTGATAAATTCAGCATATAGTTCATCAAAAGCATTTCTCATTTCATCAAGAGTAAAGAAATTTTGAGAAGAGATTTGACTTACCTCGTCTTTGCCGTCTTCTTGAGCCATGAGACATAAATTTGCTGCTTCATCGTCTTCTTCTTCGCTTGCTTCATCTCCGGAATCTCCTCCCCAAGAGATGTATGCACGTTGCTTTTTGAAGGGTTTCTTCTCCTTTTTGATGTTAGGGCAATTTGATTTTATGTGCCCGGTTTCTCCGCATTCATAGCATTTTAGTTGATCGCCTTGCTTTTTGTTCTTGCGTTCATACTCTTTGCGCATGAATTTTTGAAACCTTTTGATAACGAGTCCAAACTCGTTGTCACCTTCCTCATCAATTTGTGGTTGGCTAGCCTTTAGAGCAATCCTTTGCCTTCTTTGATCATCAACAAACGGGTTAAGTATAGTTGATTCATAGGTTTTGAGATTACCTCTTAATGCGTCAATTGTGACATTTGTGATGCCAATGGATTCTTGGATTGCATCGGCCTTTGATCGCCATGCCGGAGTGAGACTTCTGAGGATCTTCCGAACAAGTTCTCTATCCGTAAACGTCTTTTTGAGGGCGTGTAGATCATTCACGATCATTGAGAATCGCTCAAACATTTCGTCTACTTTCTCTCCTTCCTTCATGTGGAATAGTTCATAAGAGTGAGTTAAGAAATCAATTTTAGCTTCTCGTACCTGGTCGGTTCCTTCGTATGTCACTTCAAGCTTATCCCACATTTCTTTTGACTGTTTTGCAACATGATATCTTCCTGTAGTCGTTAGCATTAACAGCACAATATAATAAATTTATAGCTTTGGCATTATTTTGAACCTTACGAATATCCTCCGCGGTATATTCCTCTTCGGTCTTTGGAACCCATTCGTCTTCCACCTTCTTGGTTGGAATTTGGTTTCCATTGGTGAATACTTTCCACAAATGAAAGCTATTTGATTGCACAAAGATTTGCATCCTCTCCTTCCAGTATGAGTAGTTTGTGCCGTTGAATAGAGGAGGTCATGTAGAGCATTGTCCTTCTTCAATTCCTGCAAAAGAGTCAAGAGTAGAAGC
Source organism: Nicotiana benthamiana (assembly GCA_034376525.1). Lineage (NCBI taxonomy): Eukaryota > Viridiplantae > Streptophyta > Magnoliopsida > Solanales > Solanaceae > Nicotiana > Nicotiana benthamiana. Next base: position 145,085,689 of record CM067339.1, on the reverse strand, counting down.
CATAGATGGTTCTCTCAAACGGTTAAGTTTTCAGAGAGTTGGGCTCTGATACCAATTGTTAGAAACTACGCTTTACGCTAGAGGGGGGGTGAATAGCGTATTAATAGAATTTAGCGTTTTCTTGCGGAATTTAAACTTTGCAGGAAGTAAAATAAATGCAGAAAAATAAACTTACACAAAGATGTATACTAGTTGGCCACCAATGTGGTTAGTCCAGTCCCCGAGAGACTCTCTCGAGATTTTTCACTATCTTGTTAAGCTTAAGGGTGCTCAACAAACTGTTACACACTTGAGGACACAAGCCTCAAACAGTTGCTCGGAGATCGCAATCTCAAAGACTTCACCCAAGGAAACGCAAGTTCCTTGAAACAAGAGAATCGCAATTCTCTTACAAGTATATCAAATACTTGGACACTCACTTAACTAAAGTACACCTTATTGAGTAGATATGAGTAAAAGAATATGTTCAAGATCACAACAACTTTAAGCAATAATATGGCTCTCAAAAGCTTTATGAAATGAGTAGAAAATGAAGAACAATTGAATGAAAGCTTATAGCAATGTAATGATTTGTTTGTGTATGTTGTTGTATTTAAAACACTGAAATGAAGCTGTATTTATAGTTGAAAAAGTTGGTTCAACCGTTGTCTAATTGCCAATTAAGAGTTGCTGAAATTACGCAGTGATAATCGATTATTAAGACCAAACAATCGATTATCTGCCAGTCAGTTTAAAAATCAATCCCAGATTTAACGCTTCACAATCGATTATACATAATCTATAATCGATTACTGGCAATATTCAAAATCAGATAATCGATTACACTAAGTTCATAATCGATTACTTTAGCAATGTTCTAAAAATCATTTCCGGATTTTAAGCAAAACATCGATTATATAAAATCTATAATCGATTACTTCAGCAACGTTCTAAAAATCATTTCTAGATTTTAAGCAAAACATCGATTATCTAGAATCGATAATCGATTACCTTATGGTATTTGAAAATCATTTGACAACGGCCAGCTTCAACAATCGATTGTCCTTTGCAACAATCGATTACTTGTTATTTTCTGAAAATCATAAAACTTACTGTCTCAGTGATAATCGATTATCTAAAGACATAATCGATTACATAATTAAATTTAAAATCACTGGAAGACATCAACTCAACACAATCGATCACCATTAGTTCATAATCGATTATTTTGAGTATTGAAAAACTTTACCTCAACAACAATCGATTGTCATTTGTTCACAATCGATTATCATGCAGATTTGGAAAAACCTGATGTTCACTGTCTTACTCACAATCGATTACCATTAATTCATAATCGATTGTCATGCAGTCTTGGCTCAGAAACAATCGATTATCATAAGTACATAATCGATTATTTTAGCCCAGATTTTTGAGGCATGTTTAGAAAACATTTTGTCTAATGTAAATATGCATGATTTAAAATCTTTTTGACACAGAATTAAATATGCATGATTTTGGAATATAGTTTTATGAGAGAGGCCATACTATGAGTCAAGTTATAGGATCGAGATTACAATTTAGAACAACTCAATAACAATTAAAAGCTATATCTTGAACTTCAATCTTATTCGCAACCATTGTGCGCTTGTACTTGAATTCCGTCATATATCAATTTTTGCTTCGTTTGTCATTCATCAAAACCTACAAAAGAGTACACGTTTAGTGTATTGCATTGAGAACGTGCTTCTAACACATAGGATACCAAAGGGGTTCGCTTCGCAATTGTGACATCTCAGACTTGCTAAATGAGACTTTTGATGATATTTCATCCATTTTTCAAACTCGTTCAAACCCTAAACTCTCTTGGGCGATTTTCCAAAGAAACACTCTTCTCCAAATTATTAGTAAGTAATTTCTAACTTATTTTCTTCAGTCTATAACATCTTTTTATATGATTTTATTTCAAATATCAAGAGTTTTTCATTGGAAATGGGTGATTTTGTGTAGAACTTCGGATTTTCAAATTTTGGGAATTTGGACCTCAATTTGAGGTGTGATTTAAAAACAAATTATATATTTGAGTTCGTTGGTGCATGGATGATCGGGTATTTGTTCGAACTTCGGGTTTAGAACAAGTGGGCCCGGGGTCGGGTATTGACTTTTTGGAGAAATCTTTAGAAAACCTATTTTCATGTATTAGAACTGGTTTATTTAGAATTTATTGATATCATTAAGTAAACTGTGACTAGATACAAGAAAATTGGAAGTGGAATCAAGAGGTAAAGCGGTAGTTGAGGCTTGATTGTGTTCGTGGCATTGAGGTAAGTGTTTGGTCAAACATTAGCTTGAGGGAATAGGAGTTGTGGTCTTATTTGCTATGTGTTAAGTGTTGAGTACGACTTATAAGCGTGGTGACGAGTATCTATAAGTTGGTGTCAAGCATGCCCTTGAGTCTTATACTATGATTGTTGTGACTCTGTTATGTATTGTCCATGCTTAATATGATGATTATAAATGTTGAAGAAGGCTTATGAAATTATTCTTGGTAATTGATCATTGTTGAGAATTGGCTCAAGTTGTGACTTATGTTGGGAAGTGATAGTGAAAACGAGATGAGATATATTGTTAATTACCTTGTTGGGATGTTATTGTTTATTATATTATTTCTTTTGTCGGAATGTTATTGCTTATGATATTGTTTTCTTCCCCGGATATTGTTGTTATACTATTGTTCCCTTGTCGGGATTCTTTTATGATTGTTGTTGATTTGTATATTGGGGTTAGGTTGCACGCCGCAATAATATTATATGGGATCTGGTTGCATGCCGCAACAAAGATTAATAAGGGTGGACAGGTGGAGTTGGGTTGCACGCCGCAACATCATTATATGATTGGGGTGGGGTTGCACGCTGCAACAGTATTATATGATTGGGATCGGGTTGCATGCTGCAACAAGAATGAATAGAAGTGAAAATTGATTCTAATAGTAAGAACGAGAGTAAAAGCATGAAGGGTAATTTCGTGCACTTATTACCGTTTTCGTTATTCTTACTGCTATAAAATTATGGTTTTCTTTATGCTTCTCTGCTGAAATTTTGTTAGTACTTGATATTCCTCGCAGCATGTTCCCCCTTCCCATCTTTAACTGGTAGTTTTTGTTGTTATTATTTGTCGTATATGATTAACTGCATAGGTTTATTTGGTAGTCTTGTCCTAGCCTCGTCACTACTTCACCGAGGTTAGGCTCGACATTTACCAGCACATAGGATCGGTTGTACCGATACTACACTCTGCATTGTATGCTGATCTCGGTACTTGAGCATTTGGACCACAGTAAGGTTGCTACCTTCTGTCCAGCGGAGACCGGAGGTAGTCCTGCAAACGTCTGCAGGCCCTGGCGTCCCCTTTTATCCTATTTCCTTCTGTTCTTACTTATTTCAGAGACAGGCATGTATTTTTCTTTGTTCAGACCGTATTTGTAGTATTTTTGGATAGTCCATGAGATTGTGACACAAGTTCTGGGTGGATTATTTCTATAGTATCGTATTTACATTAAGTTAAATTATTAGATTTCATCTTCTACCTTTTTTATTATTATTCCGTAGTTGATCATATATTGACTTGTAAATCTTAAAGGTTAAGTGAAAAGGATAATAAAATTTGTATCACTCGGCTTGCCTAGCTTTCACGAGTAGGTGCCATCACGACTCCCCAATGGTGGAAAATTCGGATCGTGACAAGACATGGCCTAAAATGGTCTAAAACTGCCCCAGAACTCACTTGAGTCCTTTGAGACCCGTCTAAACATGCCAACAAGTCCCAATATCCAATACAAACTTATCCAAAGGCTCGAAATGCCCACATAACATAAAATTCATGAATCGGTGACAAAAATCTTTCTTTCAGCTTTCAAACTTCGACAAGTGCATCTGAATCATATCAAAACATTCTGGAGTGACGCCAAACTTTACTCACAAGTCACAAATCATGAGACATACCTATTCCAAGCTTCGAAACCCCAAACGGGCATCTATATCACCAAAGTCCACCTCAAACCTAACTTAGGAAATTCTAAGACCTTCAAAATGCTAACTTTCTACAATAAGCGCTGAAATGCTCCCGGAAAACCCGATTCTCAACCCGAACATACCTCCAAGTCCGGAATCATCACACGAATCTATTGGAATCTTCTTCTGAGGTCTTTTACGTCAAATTAAAATCTTAGTCAATTCTTCCAACTTAAAGCTTTCAAAATTAGAATTTTCCATCTAAATCGACTCTGAACTTCCCAAAATTAGATTCTGACTAAGCGAACAAGTCGCAAAACATGGTGAAGCTTCCCAAAGCCTCAAACCACCAAGCAGTGTGCTAGAGCTTAAAATAACCGATCGGGTCATTACATTTGTAATAGTTGAACAATATAATATTCACGCTCATGTCACGTCGAGGTGCTGCAAGAAAAAAAACTAAAGTCGGTGTATTTTATCATAATCATTTAATTAACATATTGGCTAACGATATTCTTATGTATGAAAAAAATCATTGGCTTATCATGCTATCTAAGCAAATTGCCTTACATAAAATTATATTGCCAAAATACAATTGACATCTGGATTTGATTCATTGCTTATATACACGATATTGAACATAATTAACAAGAGCATTTTTAAGTCTTGTTTCTTACTTTTATTTTTGTTATTATTTTCTTTGTAAGTACGTGTTAGTCTTTTGTTTGTGTTCAGGTCGATGGGCTTTGAATTTAGCAGTTAACTGAAACCATTTTAGCTTTGGTCCTCACTTCTATGGTGATAGCATAATAAACAACAGCCTTTAAGCTTTTACTGGCTCAGAGATAATAATTTTAAACATGCATCTCAGTGATGGTTTATATATATAGATTGTCAAATAAAGGTTAAATTCAATTAATCCATTACTACTCAATTCCAAAGTAGTTGGTTATATGAATATTATATATTAATTTCGCTCTTTTTAGGAGTACATATTATGTGTATATTATTGTTAGAAAATACACTTAACGCTAGAGGGGGGGGTGAATAGCGTTATAATAAAAAATAGCGTAAACTTGCCGAATTTAAAAATTGCAGGAATTATATAAGTGCGATAAGTAAATAAATAGGAACGAATGCACCGATGTATACTGGTTCACCACAACCCGTGGCTAGTCCAGTCCCCGAGAGACTCTCTCGAGATTTTGACTAACACTGTTAAGCTTACGGGTGCTCAACAAACCTTTACAAACTGAGGACACAAGCCTCAACAACCTTTGCTCGAAGATACAACACTTCAAGACTTCAACCAAAGGAATCACAAGTTCCTTCTTACAATACAAGGGAACAACTTTCCCTTCAAGTGTATAAAAACACTTTGCACTCAAAACAAGACTCTCCTTAAGAGTAGATATGAGTAAACTAAATACGCTCAAGAAAGCAACAACTTTCGTCAATAATTTGGCTCTCAAAAACTTATGTAATGAATACAAAATGATGAATAAGAGAGCATGCAAGCTTTAGCAATAATATTGTCAGTTGTAGTGTTTGTAATACTGATTTGAAGATGTATTTATACTGTCAAACCATGCATAACCGTTGCCTAATTGCCAATTAAGAGTTGCTGATTTTGTGCTACGACAATCGATTGTCAAAATGATACAATCGATTGTTTTCCAATCGATCCAAAAATCATTCCCAGATTTTACGCAGCACAATCGATTATCAAAGACATATAATCGATTACTGGCAACGTTCAAAAAATCCTTTCCAGATTTTACTTAAAACAATCGATTGTCAGAAATATACAATCGATTACTTGGCAACGTTCAAAAAATCTTTTCCAGATTTTACTTAAAACAATCGATTATCAGAAATATACAATCGATTACTTGGCAATGTTCAAAAAATCTTTTCTAGATTTTACTTAAAACAATCGATTATTAAAAACATACAATCGATTACTTGACGGTGTTTGAAAATATTTTGACAACGGTCAGTTACATAATCGATTATACTATATGGACAATCGATTATTTATCAGTCTTTGAAAAATCAAATAGACACTGCCTCAATACAATCGATTGTCATAGGTTCACAATCGATTATTTTGTATCTTTGCAAAATATGTTTGGACACTTCCCCAACACAATCGATTGTCATAAGCTCACAATCGATTATTTTGTAGCTTTGAAAAATCTGATGGACACTGCCTTAACACAATCGATTGTCATAAGGTTCACAATCGATTGTCATGCAGATTTCAAAAATCTGATGCACACTGCCTTAACACAATCGATTGTCATAAGGTACACAATTGATTGTCATGCAGCTGACTTAACATAATCGATTATCATAAGTACATAATCGATTATCTTAGTCCAGATTTTAGAGGCATGTTTAAAAATCATTTTGCTAAAATAAATATGCATGATTTAAAATCATTTTGCTCTAAATTAAATATGCATGATTTGATAAAAATGATTTTACGAGAGAAGCCAAGTCTTGAGTTAAGTTGTCGGATCAAGATCACAATTAAAGAACGACTCATATATAACTTTGTTTAGTCTTGATCTTTGTGTGTCTTGTGCATGAACTTCATTACATGACATTTGCGCGCTTGTGCTTGGACCTCGTCATATGTCAATTGTGCATCGTTTGTCATTTATCAAAACCTGCAAATATGAACACACGTTTAGTTTAGTGCCTTGAGAACGTGTTTCAACAATTTCCCCCTTTTTGATAATGTCAAACCTTAAGCGGGATATGCATAGTAGATAATTCATAATGACGATCCAAGACAAGTATAGATATGCAACAAGTATATAGATATGCAATTGATTCCCCCTCAACATATGAATTCCCCCTCAATTTATGCCAATAAATGTTAAGTGCATAGCCCCTTATTCTTCCCCCTTTTGACATTAGCAAAAATGGAAAAAGTAAAAGACGTAATAAAGCAAATAATATCAACATAATCGATTATTGATACTAGATAATCGATTATATACTAAAGAGAAATCGATTATCCTTAGGAGAAATCGATTATTCTGCATCAATCTTTATAATTCCCCCTGCCTTTAGGGCGATACCTGCAAAAATTCGTTAGACGTCTCCGACGCTCAAGTTAGAAATCATGTGAAAGGGAAAATGCAATGCATGACTTAGATCAACGTGGAGTCAAGAATCCCGAGTTCACTACGAATTCGGAAGAAGGACTCTTTCTCTAAGGGTTTTGTAAAGATGTCGGCCAATTGATCTTTGGTTTCAACAAATTCAATTTCGACATCCCCTTTGAGAACGTGATCTCTTATAAAATGATGCCTAATTTCAATGTGTTTTGTTCTTGAATGAAGAACGGGGTTCTTCGTCAAGCATATGGCACTAGTATTATCACATCTAAGAGGGATATGATCAAGACTTAGGCCATAGTCCAAGAGTTGTTGTTTCATCCAAAGGATTTGAGCGCAACAACTCCCCGCGGCTACGTATTCAGCCTCGGTTGTGGACAACGCAACACTTACTTGTTTCTTGCTAAAGCAAGAAACGAGAGAGCTACCGAGCAAATGGCAAGTGCCACTAGTGCTCTTGCGGTCCAATTTGCATCCAGCAAAATCGGAATCGGAATAGCCAACAAGTTGGCATGAAGAACCTTTGGGGTACCATAGACCCACATTTACAGTACCAACAAGATACTTCAATATCCGTTTCACCGCAGTAAGGTGAGACTCCTTCGGACATGATTGATAACGAGCGCATAAACACACGCTAAACATGATGTCCGGTCTACTAGCAGTAAGATAAAGGAGAGATCCAATCATACCTCGATACTTATTGGTGTCGACTTCCTTACCTTTCTCATCTTTTTCTAGATTATCGGATGTGCTCATGGGAGTGGCCATTGCTTTTGCGTTGGTCATTTCAAATCGTTTTAGCAATTCTTTGCAATATTTAGCTTGACAAATGAAAGTTCCTTCTTTCATTTGCTTTACCTGCAGCCCCAAAAAGAATGTTAGCTCACCCATCATAGACATCTCAAATTCGCTTGTCATCAAATCAGAAAATTCCTTGCACAAAGCATTGTTAGTAGCACCAAATATAATATCATCCACATAGATTTGAACTCATAGAATATCATTGTTTCTATGCTTAATAAAAAGAGTGGTGTCAACTTTCCCCCTAATGAAATCATTTTCCAAAAGAAATTTGCTCAATCTTTCATACCAAGCTCGGGGAGCTTGTTTAAGGCCATAAAGGGCTTTCTTGAGTTTGAAAACATGATCGGGAAATTTAAAATCTTCAAAACCCGGGGGTTGAGCAACATAAACTTCTTCTTGAATAAAATCATTTATAAAGCACTTTTTACATCCATTTGATATAAATTGAAATTCATAGAAGAGGCAAAAGCAAGCAATAAACGAATAGCTTCTAACCTTGCTACGGGGGCATATGTTTCTTCATAGTCAATACCCTCTTCTTGATTATAGCATTTTGCTACAAGCTAGCTTTGTTTCTAGTGATTACACCATTTCATCTAATTTGTTTTGAAAAACCCATTTCGTACCAATTATGGTATGATTTTCGGGTCTTGGCACCAAATCCCAAACGTCATTTCGTTTGAATTGGTTAAGCTCCTCTTGCATTGCCAAGGTCCAAAATTCATCCCCAATTGCTTCGGAGATGGTTGTGGGTTCAATTTGAGAAACAAAAGCAGTATGTCCTAAGGTGTTCTTAAGAGAGTTTCGGGTACTTACCTGTTGTTCAATGTCGCCAATTACTTGTTCGAGAGGATGGTCTTTGATTGTCCTCCACGAGTTAGGCATTTTCGTTTCTTTTTCCAATTGTGGTGCTTCCTCCGATAATTGATCCAAGATTTCATCTTGAGTTTCCTTCGGAGTTTCCTCTTGTACTTTGTCTTGAGGACTTAGTGAGTTTAAAATACCTGCAAGATCAAAACCAGAATCCTTTCTCACCAAGCGAGCATTATTTTCGGAAAATACAATATGAGGGGATTCCTCCACAGTTCCGGTTCTATTATTGAATACTCTATATGCTTTGCTACGTGAAGAATAACCAATAAAAATTCCTTCATCGGATTTGGCATCAAATTTTCCCAATTGATCTTTTCCATTGTTATGAATAAAGCATTTGCAACTGAATACTCTAAAATGGGAGATATTTGGTTTCCTTCCCTTATAGAGTTCATAGGGGGTTTTCATGAGTATTGGCCTTATGACTACTCTATTTAGAACGTAGCATGCGGTACTCACGGCATCCGCCCAAAAGTGCTTGGGAATCTTAGCCTCATCGAGCATGGTTCTAGCCATCTCTTCGAGACACCTATTTTTCCTTTCCACAACCCCATTTTGTTGTGGTGTACGTGGAGCAGAGAAGGTGTGCTCGATACCGAGTTTGTCACAAAAGTCCGCAAAGAGATTGTGATCAAACTCTCCCCCATGATCACTTCTTATTGAAGTGACGGTTGTGTCCTTTTCGTTTTCAACACGTTTAAGAAAATATATAAAATTATGAAAAGCTTCACTTTTATGAGCAAGAAATAGAGTCCAAGTAAATCTAGAATAATCATCAACAATAACAAAAGCATAACGATTTCTACCAAGACTTTCAATGCGAGATGGTCCAAATAAGTCCAAGTGAAGTAGTTGCAAAGGTCTAGTAGTTGAAACAATATTTTTCGATTTAAAAGATGCTTTTGTTTGCTTCCCTTTTTGACAAGAATCACAAATAGAGTCTTTTTCAAATTTCAAATTTGGAAGACCAATAACTAAATTTTGTGTAACCAATTTGTTTAAAAGATGCATGTTGATGTGAGCTACTCTACGATGCCATAACCATGTATCATCCTCTTTGCTCATAAGACAATTCACATATTCAGATGAAGAATTTGCGAGATCAACCATATAGATGTTATCCATTCTAAAACCACGAAGGATAATTTTAAAATCGCTACGGCGAAAAACTAAGCATTCATCCGAATCAAATAAAACAACATTTCCCTTGTCACATAATTGACTTATGCTCAAAAGATTATGTTTTAAACCTTTAACTAACATTATATGCTTAATGGAAGAAAGTTCATCCTTACCGACCGATCCGATGCCGATAATTTTTCCTTTGTTGTTATCACCAAAAATACCGCTTCCTCCTTCCTTATGTTCTAGTTGAAGGAACTTGGATTCGTCTCCCGTCATGTGTTTGGAGCATCCACTATCCAGGTACCAAAGTACACTTGATCCCTTCAAACATACCTACAAGACAAATTAATGAGTCTTTGGTACCCAAGCTGTTTTGGGTCCTTGAGAGTTAGGTGTAACATGCTGTTGTGCTTGACATACATTTAAGTGTCTATGTCTAGTGAAACAAGCAGGAGCAATATGTCCAATTCGATTGCAATAATGACACACAACATTAGGATTATGCATTCGTCTAGGTTGATAGTAATTGGACGGACGAAATTCATTTACTCTATTCTTGACAATATGACTATTGCGCAATTCATGAAAATCATTTCTCCTACTATTTGTTCTTGGATATGCAGCATTTCTAGAATAGTTATTTCTAGGTTGAAAGCCATTTCTAGGTGTTCTAAAAGGTTCAAGGTTCCTTCTAGTGTTTGGCCTAGAATATGCGTTATTTCTAGAATGATTATTTCTAGGTTGCGATTGTTGAAAGCCATTTCTAGGTTTGTTATATCTAGGATGAGCGTTTGTTTTATTAATCCTAGGTTGAGCCTTAGGTTGTTGGGGGTTGGCTTCAACCTTTTCTTTAGGCTCATTTTTAAAACCTATGCCATGCTTGGTCGACTTCAAATTAACAAGGACTTCATTCAAATTTTTATGAGAAGAATTAAACTTATCTAGGGTGCCCTTAAGTCTTTCTACCTCATTTTTGAGATGCATGCAAGAAGTACAACTTTTACTAGAGCTCTCGGGTTTGTCGGCGCTTCTCTTTTTGCCGAAAAATTTGTTTTCTTCTTTCAACTTCTCATTTTCTAAAATCAGTTTTTCCAAATCTTTTTCTTTCAAAGAGAGTTGTTTATCAAAATCTTTTTCTTTTAAAGAAGCATTTTCCTTTATGCTTTTAACAGTTTTGGAAGCTTCAATAAATTCACCATACAACTCATCAAAAGCATTTTGCATTTCCTCAAGAGAAAAGAAATTTTTGGAAGAAATTTGACATACCTCTTCTTGGTTGTCTTCTTGTGCCATAAGACAAAGATTTGCGGCTTCGTCTTCTTCTTCCTCACTTGACTCGTCTCCGGAGTCGCCTCCCCAAGATATGTATGCTCGTTGTTTCTTGAAGGGTTTCTTCTCCTTTTTGATATTTAGGCAATTTGATTTAATGTGCCCGGTTTCTCCGCACTCATAGCACTTTATTTGATCTCCTTGCTTTTTGCCTTTTCGTTCATACTCTTTTCGCATGAACTTTTGAAATCTCTTGATAACGAGTCCGAACTCGTTGTCTCCGTCCTCATCATTTTGAGGTTGGCTTGTGCTTGCCTTGAGGGTGATTCTTTGTTTCCTTTGATCATTAACAAGAGGGTTAAGTATAGTAGATTCATAAGTCTTATGGTTACCTCCTAATCCTTCGATGGTGACATTTGAAGTGCCAATAGACTCTTGAATTGCGTCGGCCTTGGAGCGCCATTCCGGAGTGAGACTTCGGAGAATCTTTCGGACAAGTTCCTTATCGGTGAAGGTCTTCTTAAGAGCATGTAAGTCATTTACGATTTTTGAAAATCGTTCGAACATCTCATCGACCTTTTCGCCTTCCTTCATGTGAAACAGTTCATATGCATGGGTTAGAAAATCAACCTTAGCCTCTCTTACCTGGTCCGTACCTTCGTACGTGATTTCCAGCTTGTCCCACATTTGTTTCGCCATTGTGCAACATGATATTTTCCTGTAATCATCAGCATTTATAGCACAATATAATAAGTTAATTGCTTTAGCGTTGTTTTGCACTTTTCGGATATCATCCGCATCGTATTCCTCTTCGGATTTTGGAACCCATTCGTTTTCAACCTTTTTGGTTGGAATTTGTTCTCCCTTCATTATAACCTTCCACAGATGAAAATTATTCGATTGGATAAATATTCTCATCCTCTCCTTCCAGTATGTATAGTTTGTACCGTCGAATAGTGGTGGTCGGGTGGAGCATTGTCCTTCACCTATTCCTGCAAAAGAGTCACGAGTAGAAGCCATGGATTGTTTCTCTCAAACGGTTAAGTGTTCAGAGAGTTGGGCTCTGATACCAATTATTAGAAAATACACTTAACGCTAGAGGGGGGTGAATAGCGTTATAATAAAAAATAGCGTAAACTTGCGAAATTTAAAAATTGCAGGAATTAAATAAGTGCGATAAGTAAATAAATAGTAACGAACGCACCGATGTATCCTGGTTCACCACAACCCGTGGCTAGTCCAGTCCCCGAGAGACTCTCTCGAGATTTCCACTAACACTGTTAAGCTTACGAGTGCTCAACAAACGTTTACAAACTGAGGACACAAGCCTCAACAACCTTTGCTCGAAGATACAACACTTCAAGACTTCAACCAAAGGAATCACAAGTTCCTTCTTACAATACAAGGGAACAACTTTCCCTTCAAGTGTATAAAAACACTTTGCACTCAAAAAAAGACTCTCCTTAAGAGTAGATATGAGTAAACTAAATACGCTCAAGAACGCAACAACTTTCGTCAACAATTTGGCTCTCAAAAACTTATGTAATGAATAGAAAATGATGAATAAGAGAGTATGCAAGCTTTAGCAATAATATTGTCAGTTGTTGTGTTTGTAAGACTGATTTGAAGATGTATTCATAGTGTCAAAACCATGCATAACCGTTGCCTAATTGCCAATTAAGAGTTGCTGATTTTGTGCTGCGACAATCGATTGTCAAGATGATACAATCGATTGTTTTCCAATCGTTCCAAAAATTATTCCCAGATTTTACGCAAGCACAATCGATTATCAAAGACATATAATCGATTACTGGCAACGTTCAAAAAATCCTTTCCAGATTTTACTTAAAACAATCGATTGTCAGAAATATACAATCGATTACTTGGCAACGTTCAAAAAATCTTTTCCAGATTTTACTTAAAACAATCGATTATCAGAAATATACAATCGATTACTTGGCAACGTTCAAAAAATCTTTTCTAGATTTTACTTAAAACAATCGATTATTAAAAACATACAATCGATTACTTGACGGTGTTTGAAAATATTTTGACAACGGTCAGTTACATAATCGATTATACTATATGGACTATCGATTATTTATCAGTCTTTGAAAAATCAAATAGACACTGCCTCAATACAATCGATTGTCATAGGTTCACAATCGATTATTTTGTAGCTTTGAAAAATATGTTTGGACACTGCCTAAACACAATCGATTGTCATAAGTTCACAATCGATTATTTTGTAGCTTTGAAAAATCTGATGGACATTGCCTTAACACAATTGATTGATATAAGGTTCACAATCGATTGTCATGCAGATTTGAAAAATCTGATGCACACTGCCTTAACACAATCGATTGTCATAAGGTACACAATCGATTGTCATGCAGCTGACTTAACATAATCGATTATCATAAGTACATAATCGATTATCTTAGTCCAAATATTAGAGGCATGTTTAAAAATCATTTTGCTAAAATAAATATGCATGATTTAAAATCATTTTGCTCTAAATTAAATATGCATGATTTGATAAAAATGATTTTACGAGAGAAGCCAAGTCTTGAGTTAAGTTGTCGGATCAAGATCACAATTAAAGAACGACTCATATATAACTTTGTTTAGTCTTGATCTTTGTTTGTCTTGTGCTTGAACTTCGTTACATGACATTTGCGCGCTTGTGCTTGGACCTCGTCATATGTCAATTGCGCATCGTTTGTCATTTATCAAATCCTGCAAATATGAACACACGTTTAGTTTAGTGCCTTGAGAACGTGTTTCAACAATTATAACATCGGCATAATTAGAAACTATATGTGTACAAACATTCAACTTAACACAACTTTCTTCTCTTTCTTTTCGGTTTTTTCAGCTTAGGATCGATGATGATTTGTGACCAGTGATAAAATATTTAGAATTTGTGACCAGTGCAAAGGTAAGAAAGAAGTAAATAGAAAACAAATATTTATCTGTTTTGGTCGTGTACAAGAATCAGAAGCATTAATACTTTATCATAGTTCAAGCTAATTCTTTATAACATATATCTTAGAATTTTTTTCTCTTTAAAATTTATTTACACAAACCAAGAAAGACCAGAGATTCGAACAATTAAAAGCTAGGGTGTAATCATCATCAGTTAGAGACGCATTAAGTGGCATGCCCCTTGCCAGGATTTGCGATAGGGGTACCTTTGATTGTAGACATTTCAAGCATGTCGTCATTTCATAACCAACTCGTTTACAATTATATTAGGTAACTTCACAATTTTATCAATCAAATTTATAAAAAGTGTATGATTTTCTAGCCATACGAGACTATGATTAGAAAAACATACATATTTTTCACTTTTGACTGATAAGACTATGAAGGCACCAAATATAGTGGTGAACTCGTTGGCTAAAGAAGTTGCAGCATGCTTGAAATGTCTGCAGTCGAAGGTAAGCCTAATCCTAGAGGGACATGACACTGACTGCGCCACTATCTATTGGTGATGTAGAGCAATTCCATTCAATATTTTCTTCGCCAATCTCATGCCTAATCTTGAAAGAATTGTTGGGGTTGAAATTTTTGGTTTTTTATGAGGGTTATAGGCTTGAGGCAATTTTTGGGAAAATTTGTAGGTTTGCAGTTTTGAACCATTTATGAGACATAAAAACTTTTTTAATATGAAATATAATCTCCAAAATGGAAGAAATGTATAGAGAGGAAGTAGAAAATGTAATTGTGAGATGAAAACAAACGAACAAAGAGGGGTTTTTATAGTTGTTCAGAGGGAACATGGCAGAGTTAGAAAGAATCCAACAATATGAAATATGGGAATCTTATAAATAACTTTTTATATTTTCTTACAATTAGATTTCAGAATTCAAAATTATACCTAACTTAACGTAAACACCTACCAAAACATGAATGTAATTTAGATAGCATGGCTAAACAATTTTATTTCTCAATTTGCCTAGTCAAAAATGTGTCAACCTTAAAGTTTTTTCCATATCTGTAGATGCATACATTTGATAACAAATCCTAAACTTCTAGTCTACAAGACTACAACGATTAAATTTTTTGACTCACATATTTCAGTTAACATGATCATCATATTGTTGACAAATGAACTATATCATCTTTTGTTTTTAGTTCTTTTATAATTATTTATAGAGTATTCTATCTTGATGGCTTCTCAGCTTTTTTTTCAGCTTTTATCTTGGGAGATTTAAATTTTCTAAAAATTTGATCATGCGATCACAAATACGTCTTGATTAAAAACAGCTTGCCAGTAAATAACAGACATATAAGTATTATGAAATCATTATTTGATTTATTTTAGTTATAACACCTCACCGAATTTTCGCCTATTGTTGAATTAGGTAACCAAAGAATCTGTAGTTCCAAAGACATGACAAACTCTTCATATATTTAAAACATTCAGCGTTGTTGTTAAAAGCAACAAATGATACATTAATGGAACAAGAGCACCTTATAGCTGAAACCAATAAATGAAAGGGAAAAAAAAAAAAGAAGCAAAGACTTCAATTGAAAGAATGGCAATTTTGAAACCCCCTACTATAAAAAGTACTCGAACTCTTAGCACTTATACGACTTAAATTATGTTTTTAAATATAACACAAACATAACCCAAGAATCTATTAGATCAAAAGAAATCAGAGTCAATGAACCAATGATTTTAGCATGATTCATATTCGCTTGAAAAAATTGTGTCTCGTGAACAAGACCATTTGGAGTGGATGTCTGCCTTAGCAAGCCTAAAATATGGCATCTTCCAAAATATCAAATAACAATATGGAGGAGGTTCTAGATATGTCTCAAACAACATATGAAAGATCCTACAGTAAAAAGCTATGTACCAAATTAATCTTTAAGATTGGCAGAACACTGTTAATCAACGGCATGGAAAAAAAACAGATGCTTACAGAATTTTTAGTTTTGTACAATAGATATACCTTTTATGTAAGAAAATTAAAATGACAAATGGTTTGACTTTCTAAAACTAGACACTAAGAGCAATAATTTTTTTTTTTGGATAATTTCCAAATTCCTTATAGATTGCAAGATATGAGCTTCCAAAGTTGGCCTATGCAGCAGAAATTCTTCTTCGCGAACACTAGTCTGTCTTGGCGAATGCGATTAACAGACCACCTTTCTCCCATTTTTCTCTTTGCGAACACGATCAAATGTCCACGATCGAGATGCACACTACTGTAGCCAAAAATTAGCAAATAAAAATGTGACGGCCCAAAAGGTCATCACTCATTTTAAAAGTCAATTATGTATTTCAAGTCCTTAGAACCCTCTTTTTACCTCACCTCGATTTACGTGCGCTGTTCAAGCACATTTTTAGAAAGCATTTATGTGAAATCAAAGTAAAATAAGGAAATTGGCCTTTAAAATTGATTAAAGTTGACATTGGTCAACATTCTTGGAAAACAGACCCAGACCTGTGATCCAACGATCTCGTAGGGTCTGTAGTAAAATATAGGACTTGGGTGTATGCCCGCAATCGAATTTTCAAGGTCTCAATCCCGAGAAAAAGAATTGTTAAATAAAATTATTTGATGGAAAATATAAAGTCTTTTAGAAATAAAACGATTCAGGTTCTTGATAGTATCAGGCCCGTATTTTGTTTTGGAGTCCAGTACAGGTTTAAAATAACAATAAGTTGAATCTGTGGAATTTTGTAAGAATCGGAGTTCATTTGGTACAAATCGGACCTTAAAATGAGACAATGAGAATTTAAATGTTCTTGAGTAATTTCATGAATTCGACGTTTGATTCGGAGTTGTTGGTGTTATTTTTATGATTTGATCGTACGAGCAAGTCTATATGATATTTTTAGACTTGTGTGCTTGATTAGTTTTGAGCTTGCGGGGGCTCGGGTGAGTTTTGCATAGGCCACGGAGTGAATTTGGACTTAGGAAAATTGCTAGTATGTTGCTGCTATGTAACAAGCCTCTAATCTCGCAATTGCAAGATCAAACCTCGCAAATGTAAGGTGCTCAAGTTTTGAAAATGGGACCCCAGTGTCGCAAACACGAACCAAGCCTGGGCAGGCCCTCTTCGCAAATGCGAGCATTGGGCGGAATTGTGAAGCCTGCCCTTTGCAAATGCGATGTTTTCCTTCGCAATTGCGAAGATGATAGGATACCAAAGGGTTCGCAACTGCAAACCCTGGTCGCAATTGCGACATCTGAGACCTGCTAAATGAGATTTTTTACTGGATTTCATTCATTTTTCCAACTATTTCGAACCCTAAACTCTCTTGAGAAATTTTCCGAAGAAAGAATCTTCTCCAAATCTTTAGTATGTAATTTCTAACTTATTTTCTTCAATATATAACATCTTTTTATATGATTTCATTTCAAAATCAAGTGTTTTCCTGGGAAATTGGGTGATTTTGGGTAGAACTTAGGATTTTCAAATTTTGGGAAATTTAGACCTTAATTTCAGGTCCAATTTTAAAATAAAATTATATATTTGAGTCCGCGGGTAAATGGGTGATCGGGTTTTGGTTCGAACTTTGGGCTTTAACCAACTTGGCCCGAGGTCAAGTTTCGACTATTTGGAGAAATCACAAGAAAACCTAGTTTCATGCATTAGAATTGGTTTATTTAGAATTTATTAATATTGTTAAGTGAATAGTGACTAGATACAAGCGAATTGGAAGTGGAATCAAGAGGTAAAGTTGTAGTTGAGGCTTGATTATGTTCGTGACATTGAAGTAAGTGTTTGGTCTAAACTTAGGTTGAGGGAATAGGAGTTGTGGTCGTATTTTCTATGTGTCAAGTGTTGAGTATGACGTATTGATGTGATGACGAGTATCTATAAATTGGTGTCAAGCATGCCCTGAGTCTCATAGTATGATTGTTGTGACTCTGTTATGTATTGTCCATGCTTAATATGATGATTATAGATGTTTAACAAGGCTCGTGAAAGTATTCTTGGTAATTGACCATTGTTGAGCATTGGCTCGAGTTGAGACTTGTGATGTGAAGTGATTGTGGAAATGAGATGAGATATATTGTTGATTCCCTTGGCGAGATGTTATTGTTTATGATGTTGCTTCTCTTGGCGGGATGTTATTGCTTATGATATTGCTTCTTCTGCCGAGATATTGTTGCTATACTATTGTTCCCTTGGCGGGATTCTTTTGTGAATGGTGTTGATTTGTACATTGGGATCAGGTTGAACGCTGCAATAATATTATATGGGATCGGGTTACATGCCGCAACAAGGAGTAATGAGGATGGACAGGCAGGGTCGGGTTGCACGCCGAAACATCATTATATGATTGGGATCGGGCTGCAATATGGTTTTATTTTTGGGGATTGGGTTGCATGCTGGAACAGCATTAGATGATAGGGATCGGGTTGCACGCTACAATAAGAAATAATGAAAGTGAATATTGATTCTTATGGTGAAAACAGGAGTAATAAAACAAAGAGTGATGCCGTGCACTTGTTACTATTTTAATTATTCTTCCTGATATGAAATTATGGTATTCTTTATGATACTCTACTGAAATTCTATTATTACTTGATATTCCCCGTAGCATGTTCCCCCTTTCCATCTTTAACTGCTAGTTTCTATTGTTATTATTTGTCGTATATGAATTAACTGCACAAGTTTATTTGGTAGTCTTGTCCTAGCCCTGTCAGTACTTCGTCGAGGTTTGGCTCGACACTTACCATCACATGGGATCGGTTGTGCTGATACTACACTTTGTACTGTGTGCAAATCCTGGTACTGGAGCATTTGGAAAAGAATGAGGTTGCTACCTTCAGTCCAGAAGAGACCTGAGGTAATCCTGCAGACGTCTGCATGCCTTGGCTTCCCCTTCTATCTATTTCCTTCTGTACTTACTTATTTCAATGACAGGCATGTATTTTTCTTTGTTCATACTTGTAGTATTATTAGATAGTCCGTGAGATTATGACACTAGTTCTGGATGGACCTGAGCTGGTATGTCTAGTGGGCCTTATGGAGGGCTTCACTCAGGCAGACATATTTCTTGTACCACCAGCTGTCTCTCATGCCGGAGAAGGAATCTAGACTCCTGCTACTGGCACTTCGGAGCAAATAGCTCTCAAGTTTCAAACTCCAGCAGCTTAGCCAGTTGGGATAGTTCAGTCGGGTATTGTGGCACAGACCGGTGAGGGGCCAACTATGTCTGTTGATGCCTTGTGGAGGTTAGACAGGTTCACCAAGACTTTTACTACCACTTTTAGTGGTACATCTTTTGAGGATCCCGGGGATTATTTGGACAGCTGTCATAAGGTTCTACGGAACATGGGGATAGTGGAGACCAATGGGGTTGACTTTGTTGCTTTTCATTTGTCTGGATCCGCCAAGACTTGGTGGAGGGATTATTGTTTGGCTAGACTAGATGGGTCACCAACTTTGACTTGTGATCAGTTCTCTTAGCTATTTCTGGAGAAGTTTCTTCCTGTAACTTAGAGGGAGAACTATCGGAGGCAATTTAAGCATCTCCGACAGTGTTCTATGACTGTCACTCAGTACGAGACCAAATTCATTAACTTGGCCCTCCTCTTATACTTCCCACCGAGAGAGAGAGAGATAGAGAGAGAGAGAGATAGAGAGGAGGTTCATTGAGGGACTCGTTCATCCTATTCGATTGCAGATGGCTAAGGATACAAGGTGCCAGATTTCTGTTTTGGATGCGGCCAATGTGGCCAGGAGAGTTGAGATGGTTCTATCACACAGGAGTGGTCAGGTGTTTGACAAAAGGCCCCATCGTTCCAGCAGGTTTAGTGGTGCCTCGTCTAGAGTAAAGGATTCTTTCGGTAGAGCCCATCCTTCCAGGCTGTTTCATTCAGCAATATAGGCATCTCATGGAGCTTCAAGGGGGTTTCGTTCTTATGTACCTTTTTTTAGGACAGCCAGCTCCTACAAAAGCACCTAATCTTCAAAGTTATTATCATGGTCATCCAGTCCGCCAAGGTCAGTTTCGGTTTCCTCAGCCGCAGCACTCAAGAGTATGCTTTGAGTGTAGTGGGTATGGTCATATTCACAGAGCTTATCCGAGATTAGTGGGAATTCAGTCGTAGCATCAGGGTTCCCGTGCCATGGTTCAGGCACCAAGTTTTTCACCGCCCGCTCAGCTAGCTAGAGGTGGAGGTACATGAGCTAGAGGTGGAGGTCACACTGCTAGAGGTAGATGCCAGCCAGCAGGAGGTCATCCATAGATGTAGTTTAGAGTGGTGGGGCACAGCCCCGATGTTATGCTCTTCCATTCAGGCCCGAGGCTGAGGCCTTTGATGCAGTTATCACAGGTACTCTTTTGGTTTGTAGTAGAGATGCTTCATTTCTATCTGATCCAGGGTCTATATACTCCTATGTGTCATCAAATTTTACACCATATTTGGTCATGCCTAGTGCTTCCTTGACGACTTATGTATATGATTTTACACCCGTGGGTGATACTTTTGTAGTAGATCGTGTTATTATTCATGTATAGTTGTGATTGGGGGTCTTGAGAGCCGAGTAGATCTGTTACTTTTGGATATGGTTGATTTTGATATCATATTGGAGATGGACTGCTTGTTACCTTACCACGTTATCTTGGACTGTCATGCCAAGGCTGTGACATTAGCCTTGCCAGATTTACCTTGTTTAGAGTGGATAGGGACTCATGTACATTCCAGCCGTAGGGTTATCTCATATATGAATGCTCGGCATATAGTTGAGAAGGGATGTTTTGCCTATTTTGTGTATGTTCATGATTCTAGTGTCGAGGTTCCTTCCATGGATTTTGTGCCTGTTGTTCGTAAGTTTCCAGAGGTATTTTCTTAACACCTGTCGGGGATGCCACTCGGCATGGATATTGACTTTTGATGGCTTCGGGCACTCAGCCTATCTTTATCCCGCCATATCGTATAGACCCGCCAAAGGTCAAAGAATTGAAGGAGTAATGCAGACCTCTTTGATAAAGGCTATATTAGCCTAGTGTCACGCCTTGGAGTGCGCTAGTAATGTTTTTTACGAAAAAGGATGGGTCAATGAGGATGTGTATAGATTATCGACAGTTGAACAACGTCACGATCAAGAACAAGTATCCATTACCGATGATTGATGATTTTTTTTATCAGCTTCAGGGTGCCAAGGTGTTTTGAAGATTGATTTGAGATCTGGCTACCATCAATTGAGGATTAGGGCATCCGATGTCCCCCAAACAGCTTTGTGCACTCGGCACGGGCATTGTGAGTTTTTAGTAATGTCATTCGGGATGACGAATGCCCCAGGAGCATTTATGGACTTAATGAACCGAGTGTTCAAGCCTTGCCTGAATTCCTTTGTGATTGTCTTCATTGATGATATTTTGTTCTATTGCTACAACCGAGAAGAGCATGAGCAGCATCTGAGAGTTGTTCTTCAGACTTTGAGAGATAGTCAGCTGTATGCTAAGTTTTCAAAGTGTGAGTTTTGGTTGGGATCAGTTTCTTTCTTGGTTCATGTTGTATTAGCAAAGGGTATTCAGGTGGATCCAAAGTAGATAGTGGTAGGCAAGGACTTGCCTAGACCCACATCAGCTAATGAGATCCGTAGATTCTTGGGTTTGGCAGGTTACTACCGTTGTTTTGTGAAGGGGTTTTCAGTTATAGCACCCCTGATGATTAGGTTGACCAGAAGGGTGCCTAGTTCAGGAGGTCAGACGAGTGTAAGGCGAGCTTTTGGAAGCTCGAGACAGCTTTGACTACGGCGCCGGTGTTGGTTTTTCCCACAGGTCTAGGTCCATATCTAATTTATTGTAATGCATCTCGGATTGGACATGGTACGGTATTGATGAAGGATGGAAAGGTCATTGTGTATGTATAGCGACAGATGAAGATACATGAGAAGAATTATCCACTTCATAATTTGGAGTTAGAGGTCATTGTTAACGCACTGAAGTTTTGGAGGCACTACTTATATGGCGTGTCATATGAGGTGTTCACGGATCACTGAGTCTACAATAATTGTTCAAGCATAAGGAGCTAAATTTGAGGCAGAGAAGGTGGTTGGAGCTATTTAAAGACTATGATATCACCATCTTATATCATCCGGGAAAGGCCAATGTAGTGGCTGATGCTTTGAGTAGAAAGATAGTCAGTATGGACCACTCTTGCATATATTTCGGTCGGTAAGAGACCGCTTGATTTGGATGTTCAAGCTTTTGGCCAATCAGTTCATGAGGTTGGATGTTTCTGAGCTCAGTCATGTTTTAGCTTGTACAGTCACTCGTTCTTCTTTATTTGAGCGTATTAGAGATCATCAGATGATCCTCATTTGTGTGTCCTTAGAGACCCCGTGTGGCACGATAGTGCCAAGCAGATTACAATTGGGTATGATGGAGTTTTGAGGATGCATGGTCGAGTATGTGTGCCTAATGTGGGTGGGCTTCCAAAGTTGATTCTAGAGAAGTCCCATAGCTCCCGGTACTTTATTTATTCGGGCACCGCTAAGATGTATTAGGACTTACGGAAGCATTACTGGTGAAGGAGGATGAATAAGGATAGTGTTAAATATGTGGCTCGATGTTTGAATTGTCAGCAGGTAAAGTACGAGCATCAGAGACCTGGTGGTTTGTATTAGAGGATTGAGATTCCTGAGTGAAAGTGGGAGAGTATCACCATGGACTTCGTTGTTGGAGTCTCACGGACTCAGAGAAAGTTTGATGCAGTGTGGATTATTGTTGATAAGCTGACCAAGTCAGCGCATTTCATTCATATGGCAGTCTCCTATTCTTTTGAGAGGTTTGCTGAGATCTATATCCGTGAGATTGTTCGTCTTCATGGTGTGACTGTGTCTATCATTTCTGACCAAGTTATGCAGTTTACCTCACATTTTTGAAGGGCAGTTCAGCGTGAGTTGGGCGCACAGGTCGAGTTGAGCACGGAATGTCATCCTCAGACCGACAGACAATCCGAGCATACTATTCAGATTTTTTGAGGATATGTTCCAAGCTTGTGTTATTGACTTTGGAGGCTCGTGGGATCAGTAATTGCCTCTAGCAGAGTTTACCTGCAACAACAGCTATCAGTCGAGCATATAGATGAATCCATATAAGGCATTATATGGTAGGCTGTGTCGGTCGCCAGTTGGATGATTCAAGCTGGGAGAGGCTCGGTTGTTGGGTACCGATCTAGTACAGGATGCCTTGGATAAAGTTAAGATCATTCAGGATAGGCTCTGTATAGCTCAGTAAAAGCAAAAGAGTTACGCCGACCGCAAGGTTCGTGTGTGGCATTCATGGGAGAGTGAGTGTTGCTTCGGGTGTCTCCCATGAAGGGCGTGATGAGATTTGGTAAGAAAGGCAAGCTAAGCCCTAGATTCATTGGTCCTTTAAATATTCTTGATCGAGTAGGAGAGTCCGCTTACATACTTGCATTGCCACCAAATTTATTGGTCCTGCATCCAGTGTTTCATGGTCCATGCTTCGAAAGTATCATGGGGATCCATCCCACGTGTTAGACTTCAGCACTGTCCAGTTGGACAAGGACTTGACCTATGAGGAGGAGCCGATAGCTATTCTAGATCAGCAGGTTCGTCAGTTGAGATCTAATAATTTCCCTTCAGTTCGTACGTAGTGGAGAGGTCAGCCTATTGACACAGCAACCTGGGAGTCCGAGAACGATATGTGGAGACGATATCATCATCTTTTTACCGACTCATGTACTTTTGTTATGTCCGTTCAAGGAAGAACAGTTGTTTTAGAGGTGGAAAATGTGATGACCCAAAATGTCATCACTTGTTTTGAAAGTCAATTTTACGTTCCGAGGCCTTAAAACCTCTTTTTGCCTCACCTCGATTTGTGTGCATAGTCCAGGCGCATTTTCGTAAAGCATTTATGTGAAACCTAAGTAAAATAAGGAAATTAACCGTTAAAATTGATTAAAATTGACTTTTGTCAATATTCTTGGTAAACGGACCTACACCCGTGATTTGACGGTCTCCTAGGGCCCTTAGTAAAATATGGGACTTGGACTTATGCCTAGAATCGAATTTTTGAGGTCCAAAGCCCGAGAAAAAAAATTATTAAAGAGAAGTGTTTGTTGGAAAATATAAAGGCTTTTAGAAATGAAATGATCCATGTTCTTGATGGTATCGGGCCCGTATTTTGGTTCGGAGCCCGATACAGGTTTAAAATAATAATTAGATTGACTTTGTGGAATTGGGTGAGAATCGGAGTTCGTTGTATAGATCGGACCTTTAGTTGAGAAAATAAGAATTTCAATGTTCTTGAGTGATTTCATGAATTTGAGGTTTAATTCATAGTTTTTGATATTATTTTAATGATATGATCGCATGATCAAGTCCATATGATATTTTCATGCATTAGAATTGGTTTATATAGAATTTATTGATATCATTAAGTAAATTGTGACTAGATACAAGTGAATTGGAAGTGGAATCGAGAGGTAAAGCGGTAGTTGAGGCTTGATTGTGTTCGTGGCATTGAGGTAAGTGTTTGGTGTAACATTAACTTGAGGGAATAGGAGTTGTGGTATTATTTGCTATGTATTAAGTCTTGAGTACAACGTATAGGTGTGGTGACGAGTATCTATACGTTGGTGTCAAGCATGCCCTTGAGTCTTATACTATGATTGTTGTGACTCTGTTATGTATTGTCCATGCTTAGATGATTATAAATGTTGAACAAGGCTTATGAAAATATTCTTGGTAATTTATCATTGTTGAGAATTGGCTCAAGTTGTTACTTATGTTGGGAAGTGATAGTGAAAACGAGATGAGATATATTGTTAATTCCCTTGTAGGGATGTTATTGTTTATTATATTATTTCTTTTGCCGGAATGTTATTGCTTATGATATTGTTTTTCTTGCCGGGATATTGTTATTATACTATTGTTCCCTTGTCTGGATTCTTTTATGATTGTTGTTGATTTGTATATTGGGGTTAGGTTGCATACCGCAATAATATTATATGGGATTGGTTGCATGCCGCAACAAAGATTAATAAGGGTGGACATGTGGAGTCGGGTTGAACGCTGCAACATTATTATATGATGGGGATGGGGTTGCATGTCGCAACATCATTTTATAATTAGGATCGGGTTGCCCGCAGCATGTTCCCCCTTCCCATCTTTAACTGCTAGTTTTTGTTGTTATTATTTTTCGTATATGATTTAACTGCATAGGTTTATTTGGTAGTCTTGTCCTAGTCTCGTCACTACTTCGCCGAGGTTAGGCTCGACATTTACCCACACATAGGATCGGTTCTACTGATACTGCACTCTGCATTGTATGCTGATCTTGGTACTTGAGCATTTGGACCACAGTAAGGTTGCTACCTTCTGTCCAGCGGAGACCCGAGGTAGTCCTACAAACGTCTGCAGGCACTGGCGTCCCCTTTTATCCTATTTCCTTCAGTTCTTACTTATTTCAGAGACAGGCATGTATTTTTCTTTGTTCAGGCCGTATTTGTAGTATTTTTGGATAGTCCGTGAGATTGTGATACAAGTTCTGGGTGGATTATTTCTATAGAATCGTATTTATATTAAGTTAAATTATTAGATTTCATCTTCTACCTTTTTTATTATTGTTATTATTTCGTTGTTGATCATATATTGACTTGCAAATGTTAAAGGTTAAGCGAAAAGGACAGTAAAATCTGTAACACTCGGCTTGCCTAGCTTTCACGAGTAGGCGCCATCACGACTCCCCAATGGTGGAAAATTTGGATCGTGACAAGACATGGCCTAAAAATGGTCTGAAACCACCCCCAAACTCACTTGAGCCCTTCGAGACCCCATCCGAACATGCCAACAAGTCCCAATATCCAATATAAACTTATCCAAAGGCTCGAAACGCACACATAACATAAAATTCATGAATCGATGACAAAAATCTTTCTTTCAGCTTTCAAACTTCAAAACTTCGACAAACGCACCCGAATCACATCAAAACATTTTGGAGTGACACCGAACTTTACTCACAAGTCACAAATCATGACATATGCCTATTCCAAGGTTCTAAACCCCAAACGGGCATCTATATCACCAAAGTCCACCTCAACCCAAACTTAGGAAATTCTAAAACCTTCAAAATGCTAACTTTCTACAATAAGCGATGAAATGCTCCCGGAAAACCCGATACTCAACCCGAACATACGTCCAAGTCCGGAATCATCATACGAACCTATTGGAACCTTCTTCTGAGATCTTTTACGTCAAAGTCGAATCTTAGTCAATTCTTCCAACTTAAAGATTTCAAAATTAGAATTTTCCATCTGAATCGACTTAGAACTTCCCAAAATCCGATTCCAACTAAGCGAACAAGTCGTAAAACATGGTGAAGCTGCCCAAAGCCTCAAACCACCAATCGGTGTGCTAGAGCTTAAAATAGCCGATCAAGTCATTACATTTGTAATAGTTGAACTATATAATATTCACGCTCATGTCACGTCGAGATGCTGCAAGAAAAAAATAACTAAAGTCGATTTATTTTATCATAATCATTTAATTAACATGTTGGTTAACGATATTCTTATGTATGAAAAAAATCATTGGCTTATCATGCTATCTAAGCAAACTGTCTTATATAAAATTATATTACCAGAATACAATTGACCTCTGGATTTGATTAATTGCTTATATACACGATATTGAACATAATTAACAAGAGCATTTTTTAGTCTTGTTTCTTACTTTTATTTTTGTTATGATTTTCTTGCTAATAGAGTAGACCTTCTATGTCTTTGTAAGTACGTATTAGTCTTGTGTTTGTGTTCAGGTCGATGGGCTTTGAATTTAGCAGTTAACTGAGACCATTTTAGCTCATGGATTACAAATTTCCAAGCCAATTCAGTCAATAAAACATGCTTATTAGTTAATTCCAGAAAGAAAAAAAAAAGAAGTTCCGTTTCCATCAGTTTGTATGTAGCAGTAAAAGTAGCTACCTTAAAGAAAATATATTCCCTTTATTTCATATTAAATGAAGTACTTTCCATTTTAGTCTGTTTCAAAATAAATGACACATTTATAAATTTGAAAATAATTCAATTTTAAACTCTTTCATTTTACCCATTTACCCTTAATGAAAAGTTTTTATAGTTACACAAATATCAAAGCCGCACAAACTTTTTACCCCTTAAGTTTTTAAGACCACAAATTTTAAACTCTTTTTCTTTTTAATTAAACTTCGTACAGATTCAAACTATTTCATATAATATGAAACGGAGGGAGTACTAGCTATGCCCATAAATGTGTCGTTAATCTTTATATTTCTTCACTTTCAACTTTCCATTTTGATTACTTTTCATCTTTCTTTCATTGGTTTTATTTTGGAAACTTATATGTAGTAATTGTCATTTGATCGTTTCGTCACATATTTGTGAGTGAATAACAGATATTTAAGTATTCCTTTCTTCGTTTTTGATTTAGTTTAATTATAAAACCTCGGAGAATTTTTATTTCCATGATAACCTAAAATTTCTTAACTCTTATCCTTAAAAATATTCTAAAATAATTGCTAGCCTGACAAAAGAACCTCCGTAGAAAGATTTTAAGTACATGATCTAACGGTGTAAATTATGTTACTAGCAAATTTTTATGTTGAAAAAATAATCTTTATGATAATCATCAATTGGGACATGGTAAAAACTCTTAAATACTTATGTATTAAATAAAGAATTCCTAATTAACAAGGCATCGGATGTATTGGTGTTTGATGTTGGACATTGATTTTCCTTTTTTTTTTAAATTAAGGTGACGAAGGTTTTGCCTAAAGCCCTACTTTATAAATTAAACTAATGATTCTTACATTCGAATAGTCTTGGAATTAAATAGTTTTATTGTTTTAAACCTTAATGAATATAGACAGAATTTGTGTAGATTTATCTAGCAGCTTTATTCTTCATAGCGTCTTCTTCAATATACAGATTAGCTTTGGTCCTCACTTCTATGGTGATAACATAATAAACAACAAGACGAAATGGATTCATAAACAATAGTCTTTAAGCTTTTACTGGCTCGGAGATAATAATTTTAAGCATGCATCTCAGCGATGGTTTATATATAAAGATCATGAAATAAAGGTTAAAGTCATTTAATCCATTACTACTCATTCTAAAGTAGTTGGTTATATGAATATTATATATTAATTTCGCTCTTTTTTGGAGTACATATTATGCGTATATTATCACATCGGCATAATTAGAGACTACATGTGTAAATACATTCAATTTAACACAACTTTCTTCTCTTTCTTTTGGGTTTTTTCAGCTTAGGATCGATGATGATTTGTGACCAGTGATAGAATATTTAGAATTTGTGACCAGTGCAAAGGTAAGAAAGAAGTAAATAGAAAACAAATATTTATCTGTTTTGGTCGTATACAAGAATCAGAAGCATTAATACGTTATTACAGTTCAAGCTAGTTCTTTATAGATATATCTTAGAATTTTTTTCTCTTTAAAATTTATTTACACAAACCAAGAAAGAGCAGAGATTCGAACAATTAAAAGCTAGGGTGTAATCATCATCAGTTAGAGACGCATTAAGTGGGATGCCCCTTGCCAAGATTTGCGATAGGGGTACCTTTGATTGTAGACATTTCAAGCATGCCGTCATTTCTTTAACCAACTCGTTTACCATTATATTAGGTAACTTCACAATTTTATAGATCAAATTTATAAAATGTGTATGATTTTCTAGCCATACGAAACTAAGATTAGAAAAACATACACATGTTTCAATTTTGACTTATAAGACTATGAAGGCACCAAATATAGTGGTGAACTCGTTGGCTAAAGAAGTTGCAGCATGCTTGAAATGTCTGCAGTCGAAGGTAAGCCTAATCCTAGAGGGACATGACATTGATTGCGCCACTAACTATTGGTGATGTAGAGAAATTCCATTCAATATTTTCTTCGCCAATCTCATGTCTAATCTTGAAAGAATTGTTGGAGTTGAAATTTTTGGTTTTATATGAGGGTTATAGGCTTGAGGGAATTTTTGGAAAAATTTGTAGGTTTGCAGTTTTGAACCATTTATGAGACATAAAAACTTCTTTTTAAATGAAATATGATCTCCAAAATGGAAGAAATGTATAGAGAGGAAGCACAAAATGCAATTGTGAGATGAAAACAAACGAACAAAGAGGGGTTTTTATAGTTGTTCTGAGGGAACATAGCAGAGTTAGAAAGAATCCAATAATTATGAAATGTGGGAAACTTATAAATAACCTTCTATATTGTTATACAATTAGATTTCAGAATTCAAAATTATACCTAACTTAACGTAAACACCTACCAAAACATGAATGTAATTTAGATAGCATGGCTAAACTATTTTATTTCTCAATTTGCCCAGTCAAAAATGTGTCAACCTTAAAGTTTTTCCATATCTGTAGATGCATACATTTGATAACAAATCCTAAACTTCTAGTCTACAAGACTACAACGATTAAATTTTTTGACTCACTATTTCAGTTAACATGATAATCATATTGTTGACAAATGAACTATATCATCTTTTGTTTTTAGTTCTTTTATAATTATTTATAGAGTATTCTATTTTGATGGCTTCTCAGCTTTTTTTTCAGCTTTTATCTTGGGAGCTTTAAATTTTCTAAACATTTGATCATGCGATCACATATAAATCTTGATTAAAAACAGCTTGTCAGTAAATAACAGATATATAAGTATTATGAAATCATCATTTTGGTTTATTTTAGTTATAACACCATACCGAATTTTCGCCTATTGTTGAATTAGGTAACCAAAGAATCTGTAGTTCCAAAGAAATGACAAACTCTTCATATATTCAAAACATTCCTTATAGATTGCAAGATATGAGCTTCCAAAGTTGGCCTATGCAGCAGAAATTTCTTCTTCGCGAACACTAGTCTGTCTTCGCGAATGCGATTAATAGACCACCTTTCTCCCATTTTTCTCTTTGCGAACACGATCAAATGTCCACGATCGCGATGCACATTACTGTAGCCAAAAAGCAAAATAAAAATGTGATGGCCCAAAAGGTCATCACTCATTTTGAAAGTCAATTATGTATTTCAAGTCCTTAGAACCCTCTTTTTACCTCACCTCGATTTATGTGCGCTGTTCAAGCACATTTTCAGAAAGCTTTTATGTGAAATCAAAGTAAAATAAGGAAATTGGCCTTTAAAATTGAATAAAGTTGACATTGGTCAACATTCTTGGAAAACAGACCCAGACCTGTGATCCAACGATCTCGTAGGGTCTGTAGTAAAATATAGGACATGGGTGTATGCCCGCAATCGAATTTTCAAGGTCTATATCCCGAGAAAAAGAATTGCTAAATAAAATTATGGAAAATATAAAGTCTTTTAGAAATAAAACGATTCACGTTCTTGATAGTATCAGGCCCGTATTTTGTTTTGGAGTCCGGTACAGGTTTAAAATAATAATAAGTTGAATCTGTGGAATTTTGTAAGAATCGGAGTTCATTCGGAGTTGTTGGTGTTATTTTAATGATTTGATCATACGAGCAAGTCAATATTATATTATTAGATTTGTGTGCATGATTGGTTTGGAGCCTCGGGGGCTCGGGTGAGTTTTTCATTAGCCACGGAGTGAATTTGGACATAGGAAAATTGCTAGTATGTTGCAGCTATGTAACAAGCCTCTAATCTCACAATTGCAAGGTCAAACCTCGCAAATGTAAGGTGCTCAAGTTTGGAAAATGGGACCCCAGTGTCGCAAATACGAACCAAGCCTGTGCAGGCCCTTTTCGCAAATGCGAGCACTGGGTGGGAATTGAGAAGCATGCCCTTCGCAAATGCGACGTTTTCCTTCGCAATTGTGAAGATGATAGGATTACCAAGGGGTTCGCAATTGCGACATTTGAGACCTGCTAAATGAGATTTTTTACTGGATTTCATTCATTTTTCCAACTTTTTCGAACCCTAAACTCTCTTGAGAAATTTTCAAGAAAAAAGAATCTTCTCCAAATCATTAGTTCTAACTCATTTTCTTCAGTATATAATATCTTTTTATATGATTTCATTTCAAAATAAAGTGTTTTCCTGAGAAATTGGGTGATTTTGGGTAGAACTTAGGATTTTCAAATTTTGGTATTTTGGACCTTAATTTGAGGTCCAATTTTAAAACAAAATTATATATTTGAGTTTGCGGGTGAATGGGTGATCGGGTATTTGTTTGAACTTCGGGCTTTGACCAACTTGGCCCGAGGTCAAGTTTCGACTTTTTGGAGAAATCACTAGAAAACCTAGTTCCATGCATTGGAATTTGTTTATTTAGAATTCAATATTGATAAGTAAAAAGTGACTAGATACAAGCGAATTGGATGTGGAATCGAGAGGTAAAGCTGCAGTTGAGGCTTGATTATGTTCGTGACATTGAAGTAAGTGTTTGGTCTAAACTTAGGTTGAGGGAATAGGAGTTATGGTCTTATTTTCTATGTGTCAAGTGTTGAGTTTGACGTATTGATGTGATGACAAGTATCTATACATTGGTGTCAAGCATGCCATGAGTCTTATAGTATGATTGTTGTGACTCTGTTATGTATTGTCCATGCTTAATATGATGATTATAGATGTTCACCAAGATTTTTACTACCACTTTTAGTTGTACATCTTTTGAGGATCCCAGGGATTATTTGGACAGCTGCCATAAGGTTCTACGGAATATGGGGATAGTGGAGACAAATGGGGTCGACTTTGCTGCTTTTCATTTGTCTGGATCCGCCATGAATGGTGGAGGGATTATTGTTTGGCTTGACTAGAGGGGTCACCAACTTTGACTTGTGATCAGTTCTCTTAGCTATTTCTGGAGAAGTTTATTCCTGTAACTTAGAGGGAGAACTATCGGGGGCAATTTAAGCGTCTCCGACAGTGTTCTATGACTGTCACTCAGTACGAGACCAGATTTATTAACTTGTCCCTCTTCTTATACTTCGCACCGAGAGAGAGAGGGTGAGGAGGTTCATTGAGGGACTCATTCAGCCTATTCGATTGCAGATGGCTAAGGATACAGGGTGCCAGATTTCTTTTTAAGATGCGGCCAATGTGGCCGGGAGA
This sequence comes from Nicotiana benthamiana, assembly GCA_034376525.1. Classification (NCBI taxonomy): domain Eukaryota; kingdom Viridiplantae; phylum Streptophyta; class Magnoliopsida; order Solanales; family Solanaceae; genus Nicotiana; species Nicotiana benthamiana. The sequence continues at coordinate 145,053,443 of CM067339.1, read as the reverse complement.
GTTGAGATGGTTCTATCACAGGGGAGTGGTCAGGTGTTTGACAAGAGGCCCCATCGTTCTAGCCGGTTTAGTGGTGCTTTGTCTAGAGGAATGGATTCTTTCGGTAGAGGCCATCCTTCCAGGCTGATTCATTCAGCAAAATAGGAATCTCATGGAGATTCAAGGGGGCTTCGTTCTTATGTACCTTTTTTAGGACAGCCAGCTCCTACCAAAGCACCTACTCTTCAGAGTTATTATCATGGTCATCCAGTCCGCCAAGGTCAGTCTCTATTTCCTCAACCGCAGCACTCATGTGTATGCTTTGAGTGCAGTATGTATGGTCATATCTGGAGAGCTTATCCGAGATTAGTGGGTATTCAGTCGTAGCATCAGGGATCCGTGCCATGGTTCAGGCACCGGGTTTTTCACCGTCCCTTCAGCTAGCTAGAGGTGGAGGTACAGGAGCTAGAGGTGGAGGTCACACTGCTAGAGGTAGAGGCCAGCCAGCAGGCGGTCATCCAGAAATGTAGTTTAGAGTGGTGGGGCCCAGCCCCGATGTTATGCTCTTCCATCCAAGCCCGAGGCTGAGGCCTTTGATGGAGTTATCACAGGTACTGTTCTGGTTTGTAGTACAGATGCTTCATTTCTATTTGATCCAGGGTCTATATACTCCTATGTGTCATCTAATTATACACCATATTTGGTCATGCCTAGTGCTTCCTTGACGGCTTATATATATGATTTTACACCCGTGGGTGATTCTTTTGTAGTAGATCGTGTCAATTACTCATGTAGTTGTGATTGGGGGTCTTGAGAGCCGAGTAGATCTGATACTTTTGGATATGGTTGATTTTGATGTCATATTGGAGATGGACTGCTTGTTACCTTTCCACGTTATCTTGGACTGTCATGCCAAGGCTGTGATATTAGCTGTGCCGTATTTACCTTGTTTAGAGTGGAGAGGGACTCATGTACATTCCACCCGTATGGTTATCTCATATATGAAGGCTCGGCATATAGTTGAGAAGGGATGTTTGGCCTATTTGGTGTATGTTCATGATTCTAGTGTCGAGGTTCCTTCTATGGATTTTGTGCCTGTTGTTCTTGAGTTTCTAGAGGTATTTTCTTTAGACCTGTCGGGGATGCCAATCGACAGTGATATTGACTTTTGCATTGATTTGGCTTCGGGCACTCAGCCTATGTCTATCCCTCCATGTCGTATAGACCCGCCAATGGTCAAAGAATTGAAGGAGCAATGCAGACCTCCTTGATAAAGGCTATATTAGCCTAATATCTCACCTTGGGGTGCGTCTGTGTTGTTTGTTAAGAAAAAGGATGGGTCAATGAGGATGTGTATAGATTATCGGCAGTTGAACAACGTCACGATCAAGAATAGGTATCCATTACCAAGGATTGATTATTTTTTGATCAGTTTCAGAGTGCCAAAGTGTTTTGAAGATTGATTTGAGATATGGCTACCATCAGTTGAGGATTAGGGTATCCGATGTCCCCCAAACAGCTTTGCGCACTCGGTACGGGCATTGTGAGTTCTTAGTAATGTCATTCGGGATGACTAATGCCCCAGCAACTTTTATGGACTTAATGACTCGAGTGTTCAATCCTTACCTGGATTCCTTTGTGATTGTCTTTATTGATGACATGGCCTAAAATGGTCTGAAACCACCCCGAAACTCACTTGAATCCTTCGAGACCCTGTCTGAACATGCCAACAAGTCCCAATATCCTATATAAACTTATCCAAAGGCTCGAAACGCACACATAACATAAAATTCATGAATCGATCACAAAAATCATTCTTTCAGCTTTCAAACTTCAAAACTTCGACAAACGCATCCAAATCATATCAAAACATTCTGGAGTGACGCCAAACTTTACTCACAAGTCACAAATCATAACATATACCTATTCCAAGCTTCGAAACCCCAAACGGGCATCTATATCACCAAAGTCCACCTCAAACCAAACATAGGAAATTCTAAATCCTTTAAAATGCTAACTTTCTGCAATAAGCGCTGAAATGCTCCCGTAAAACCCGATACTCAATCCGAACATACGTCCAAGTCCGGAATCATCATACGAACCTATTGGAATCTTCTTCTGATGTCTTTTACGTCAAAGTCAAATCTTAGTCAATTCTGCCAACATAAAGCTTTCAAAATTAGAATTTTCCATCTAAATCGACTCTGAACTTCCCAAATTCGATTCTGACTAAGCGAATAAGTCGTAAAACATGGTGAAGCTGCCCAAAGCCTTAATCCACCAAGCGGTGTGCTAGAGCTTAAAATAACCGATTGGGTCATTACATTTGTAATAGTTGAACAATATAATATTCACGCTCATGTCACGTCGAGATGCTGCAAGAAAAATAACTAAAGTCGATTTATTTTATCATAATCATTTAATTAACATGTTGGTTAACGATATTCTTATGTATGAAAAAAATGATTGGCTTATCATGCTATCTAAGCAAATTGTCTTACATAAAATTATATTGCCAGAATACAATTGACCTCTAGAATTGATTCATTGCTTATATACACGATATTGAACATAATTAACAAGAGCATTTTTTAGTCTTATTTCTTACTTTTATTTTTGTTATTATTTTTTTTTGCTTATAGAGTAGACCTTCTATGTCTTTGTAAGTACGTATTAGTCTTGTGTTTGTGTTCAGGTCGATGGGCTTTGAATTTAGCAGTTAACTGAAACCATTTTAGCTTTGGTCCCCACTTCAATGGTGATAACATAATAAACTACAGCCTTTAAGCTTTTACTGGCTCAGAGTTAATAAGTTTAAACATGCATCTCAGTGATGGTTTATATATAAAGATCGTGAAATAAAGGTTAAAGTCAATTAATCCATTACTACTCAATTCCAATGTAGTTGGTTATATGAATATTATATATTAATTTCGCTCTTTTTAGGAGTACATATTATGTGTATATTATAAGATTGGCATAATTAGAAACTATATGTGTACAAACAATCAATTTAACACAACTTTCTTCTCTTTCTTTTAGGTTTTTCTGCTTAGGATCGATGATGATTTGTGACCAGTAGTAGAATATTTAGAATTTGTGACCAGTGCAAAGGTAAGAAAGAAGTAAATAGAAAACAAATATTTATCTGGTTTGGTCGTATACAAGAAACAGAAGCATTAATACTTTATTACAGTTCAAGCTAGTTCTTTACAACATATATCTTAGAATGTTTTTTCTTTAAAATTTATTTACACAAACCATGAAAGAGCAGAGATTCGAAATTAAAAGCTAGGGTGTAATCATCATCAGTTAGAGACGCATTAAGTGGCATGCCCCTTGCCAGGATTTACGATAGGGGTACCTTTGGTTGTAGACATTTCAAGCATGTCGTCATTTCTTAACCTACTCGTTTACCATTATATTAGGTAACTTCACAATTTTATCAATCAAATTTATAAAATGTGTATAATTTTCTAGCCATACGAGACTATGATTAGAAAAACATATACATTTTTCACTTTTGACGGATAAGACTATGAAGGCACCAAATATAATGGTGAACTCGTTGGCTAAAGAAGTTGCAGCATGCCTGAAATGTCTGCAGTCGAAGGTAAGCCTAATCCTATAGGGACATGACACTGACTGCGCCACTAACTATTGGTGTTGTAAAGCAATTCCATTCAATATTTTCTTCGCCAATCTCATGTCTAATCTTGAAAGAATTGGGGGGGTTGAAATTATTGGTTTTTTATGAGGGTTATAGGCTTGAGGCAATTTTTGGGAAATTTGTAGGTTTGCTGTTTTAAACCATTTATGAGACATAAAAACTTTATTTTAAATGAAATATGATCTCCAAAATAGAAGAATTGTACAGAGAGGAAGTAGAAAAAGCAATTGTGAGATGAAAACAAACGAACAAAGAGGGGTTTTTATAGTTGTTCTGAGGGAACATGGCAGAGTTAGAAAGAATCCAACAATATGAAATATGGGAAACTTATAAATAACTTTCTATATTGTTTTACAATTATATTTCAGAATTAAAAATTATACCTAACTTAACGTAATACACCTACCAAAACATGAATGTAATTTAGATAGCATGGATAAACTATTTTATTTTCTCAATTTGCCCAGTAAAAAATGTGTAAACCTTAAAGTTTTTTCCATATCTGTAGATGCATGCATTTGATAACAAATCCTAAACTTCTAGTCTACAAGACTACAACGATTAAATTTTTTGACTCACTATTTCAGTTAAAATGATAATCATATTGTTGACAAATGAACTATATCATCTTTTGTTTTTAGTTCTTTTATAATTATTTATAGAGTTTTCTATTTTGATGGCTTCTCAGCTTTTTTTTCAGCTTTTATCTTGGGAGATTTAAATTTTCTAAACATTTGATCACGCGATCACATATACGTTTTGATTAAAAATAGCTTTCCAGTAAATAACAGATATATAAGTATTATGAAATCATCATTTTGGTTTATTTTAGTTATAACACCTCACCGAATTTTCGCCTATTGTTGAATTAGGTAACCAATAACTTTTGGCCAAGGATGTTCTAAAGAATCTGTAGTTCCAAAGAAATGACAAATTCTTCATATTTTAAAAACATTCAGCTGTGTTAATAAAAGCAACAAATGATACAATTAATGGAACAAGAACTGCCAAACCTATTGAAAAGAAACCATTGATCAAAAAATGATGTCTCTTGGGACAAAGGATGATTGATTGTCCAATTGTCCTTCCAAATAAAACTTGAATATAGCTACCTGATTAAGAGTATGTACAACAGGAAGAAAAAAAAATCGGTGCACTAAGCTCCTGATGTGCGTGGACCCGAAAAGGGCTAGACCACAAGAGTTTATTGTACGTAGCCTTACCCTATATTTTTGCAAGAGATTATTTCCACGGCTCGAACACGTTACCTCTTGGTTACATAGCAACAACTTTAGTTGTTAACAATATATACAACAAAACATTTCTTAGTATCATACACAGCTTCTCAAATCCCATACGAGTTGGAATCAGCTAGTTAATATACAACACCAGATTAATTAATCCTGTGATTGTTGATCTACCACGTAAAACCTTCACTAAAACAAAAGACAACTCCTACATTCTTGCTCGCTATAAAAATATAAAAATAAAAAAAAAGCAATCTACGGTTAGTAATAAAGAATATGAATTAACAGATGCTGGACTCAGCTTTAGATCCATTTTCCAGAAGAAAATCCGGTTTTCTTTGGAGGAACTTTCAAGCCAAGTTCTTTACATTGCTCTTCATCAGGCTGTGGGCTCAGAAATCCTGTCTCAACAGTGTACTAAGGCTGATGCATCCTCGAGTTTTCTTGTGAAACTCAATGATGCCAAGGAAAGATGAGCTGATGTAGCCATTGGTTGGGGATCGGGTTGCATGCTAGAACAGTATTATATGATTGGGATCGGGTTGCACGCTGAATAAGAAAGAATGAAAGTGAATATTGATTCTTATTGTGAGAACATAAGTAAAAGAACGAAGAGTGATGTCGTGCACTTGTTACTATTTTAATTATTCTTGCTGATATGAAATTATGGTATTCTTTATGATACTCTACTGAAATTCTATATTACTTGATATTCCCCGTAGCATGTTCCCCCTTCCCATCTATATCTGCTAGTTTCTATTGTTATTATTTGTCGTATATGATTTAACTACACTGGTTTATTTGGTAGTCTAGTCCTAGCCTTATCACTACTTCGTCGAGGATAGGCTCGACACTTACCATCACATGGGCTCGGTTGTGCTGATACTACACTCTTTACTGTGTGCAAATCCCGGTATTGGAGCATTTGGACAACAATGAGGTTGCCACCTTCAGTCCAGAAGAGACTTGAGGTAGTCCTGCAGACGTCTGCATGCCTTGGCTTCCCCTTCTATCTATTTCCTTCTGTACTTACTTATTTCATAGACAGACATGTATTTTTCTTTTTTCATATTTGTTGTATTCATAGATAGTCTGTGATATTGTGACACTAGTTCTGGGTGGATTATTTCAATGGTATCGTATTTTTATTAAGTTAGTTTATTAGATTTCGTCTTTTGCATTTCTTATTATTAATATTATTGCGTTGTTGATCATATATTTACTTGTAAATGTTAAAGGTTAAGGAAAAAGGGCAATAAAATTTTGGAACACCCGGCTTGCCTAGCTTTCACGAGTAGGCGCCATCACGACTCCCGAGGGTAGGAAATCTGGGTCGTGAAAAGTTGGTATCGAAGCTCTAGGTTTCTTAGGTCTCACAATTCATAGACACGCTTAGTAGAGTCTGAGGGATCGATACAAAGACGTTTGTGTTTATCTCCTAGAAGCTATGGAGTTTAGGAAAAACTTCCCATTTATTCTTTCTTGTCGTGCGACTTGATATCTCAATGCTAATTGAACTTCCACTCAATTATTTTGCATATGGTGAGAACATGTACTGCTTCATCAGCTACCTAGCAGCCCGAGCCCCAAGTAACAGCTCTTGCGAGGGGCAGAGGCCGAGGTCGTGCTAGGGCCCGAGGCAGAGGTAGATCTCAGCCCAGAGCTTGAGAAGCAGCGCCAGTGATAAAGCCTCAGGTTAAGTTTGATAATGAGGTTCCAACCCAGTCACTAGGTCCTAGAGGGGTTCATTGTTTTCCCGATACTCCAAGATGCTCTGGTATGTCTAGTAAGCCTTATGAAGGGCTTCACTCAAGCAGACATATTTCTTGTAGCACCAGCTGTCTCTCATGCCAGAGGAGGAATCCAGACTCCTGCTACTGGCACTTCGGAGCAAATGTCTCTCAAGTTTCAAACTCCAGCAGCTCAGCCAGTTGGGATAGTTCAGTAGGATATTGTAGCACAGACCGGTGAGGGGCCAGCTATGTCTGTTGATCCCTTGTGGAGGTTGGACAGGTTCACCGAGATTTTTACTACCACTTTTAGTGGTACATCTTTTGTGGATCCTGGTAATTATTTGGACATCTGTCATAAGGTTCTACGGAACATGGGGATAGTGGAGACCAATGGGGTCGACTTTGCAGCTTTTCATTTGTCTGGATACGCCAAGACTTGGTGCAGGGATTATTGTTTGGCTAGACTAGAGGGGGGTCACCAAATTTGACTTGTGATCAGTTCTCTTAGCTATTTCTGGAGAAGTTTCTTCCTGTAACTTAGAGGGAGAACTATCGGAGGCAATTTAAGCGTCTCCAACAGTGTTCTATGACTGTCACTCAGTACGAGACCAGATTAATTAACTTGGCCCTCTTCTTATACTTCCCACCGAGAGAGAGAGAGAGAGAGTGAGGAGGTTCATTGAGGGACTCGTTCAGTCTATTCGATTACATATGGCTAAGGATACAGGGTGCCAGATTTCTTTTTAGCATGCAGTTAATGTGGCCAGGAGAGTTGAGATGGTTCTCTCACAGGGGAACGGTCAGGTTTTTGACAAGAGGCCATCCTTCCAAGCTGTTTAATTCAGCAATATAGCATCTCATGGAGCTTCAAGGGGGCTTCGATCTTATGTACCTTTTTTAGGACAGCCAGCTCCTACCAAAGCACCTACTCTCCAGAGTTATTATCATGGTCATCCATTCCGCCAAGGTCAGTCTCAGTTTCCTCAGCCCTAGCACTCATGTGTATGCTTTGAGTGCAGTGGGTATGGTTATATCCGGAGAGCTTATTCGAGATTAGTGGGTATTTAGTCGTAGCATCAGGGTTCCCGTGCCATGGTTCAGGCACCGGGTTTTTCACCGCCCGCTCAACTAGCTAGAGGTGGAGGTAGAGGAGCTAGAGGGGGAGGTCACACTGCTAAAGGTAGAGGCCAGACAGCAGGAGGTCATCCAGAGATGTAGGTTAGAGTGGTGGGGCCAAGCCCCGATGTTATGCTCTTCCATCCAGGCCCGAAGCTGAAGCCTTTGATGCAGTTATCACAGGTACTGCTCTGGTTAGTAGTAGAGATGCTTCATTTCTATTTGATCCAGGGTCTATATACTCCTATGTGTCATCTAATATTACACCGTATTTTGTCATGCCTAGTGCTTCCTTGACGGCTTATGTATATGATTATACACTCGTGGGTGATTCTTTTGTAGTAGATCGTGTCCATTATTCATGTATAGTTGTGATTGGGGGTCTTGAGAGCCGAGTAGTTCTGTTACTTTTGGATGTGGTTGATTTTTATGTCATATTGAAGATGGACTACTTGTTACCTTACCACGTTATCTTGGACTGTCATGGCATGGCTGTGACATTAGCCTTGCCAGATTTACCTTGTTTAGAGTGGAGAGGGACTTCTGTACATTCCACCCGTAGGGTTATCTCATATATGAAGACTCGGCATATAGTTGAGAAGGGATGTTTGGCCTATTTGGTGTATGTTAATGATTCTAGTGTCGAGGTTTCTTCTATGGATTTTGTGCCTGTTGTTCATGAGTTTCCAGAGATATTTTCTTTAGACCTGTCAGGGATGCCACTCGACAGGGAAATTGATTTTTCATTGATTTGGCTTCGGGCACTCGGCCTATCTCTATCCCGCCATATCGTATAGACTCGCCAAAGCTCAAAGAATTGAAGGAGTAATGCAGACCTCCTTGACAAAGGCTATATTATCCTAGTGTCTCGGCTTGGGGTGCGCCGGTGTTGTTTGTTAAGAAAAAGGATGGGTCAATGAGGATGTGTATAGATTATCGGTAGTTGAACGACATCACGATCAAGAATAAGTATCCATTTCCGAGGATTGATGATTTTTTTATCAGCTTCAGGGTGACAACGTGATTTGATGATTGATTTGAGATCTGGCTGCCATCAGCTAAGGATTAGGGCATCCGATGTCCCCCATACAATTGGGAATGATGGAGTTTTGAGGATGCATAATCGAGTATGTGTGCCTAATGTAGGTGGGCTTCCAGAGTTGATTCTAGAGAAGTCCCATAGTTCCCGGTACTTTATTTATTCGGTCACCGCTAAGGTGTATCAGGACTTACGGCAGCATTACTGGTGGAAGAGGATGAATAAGGATAGTGCTGCATATGTGGCTCGATGTTTGAATTGTCAGCAGATAAAGTACGAGCATCAGAGACCTGGTGGTTTGTTTTAGAGGATTGAGATTCCCGAGTGAATGTGGGAGAGTATCACTATGGACTTCGATGTTGGAGTCTCACGGACTCAGAGAAAGTTCGATGCAGTGTGGGTTATTGTTGATAGGCTGACGAAGTCAGCTCATTTCATTCATATGGCAGTCTCATATTCTTTAGAGAGGTTAGCTGAGATCTATTTCCGTGAGATTGTTCGTCTTCATGGTGTGACTATGTTTATCACTTCTAACCAAGGTATGCAGTTTACCTTACATTTTTGAAGGGCAGTTCAGCGTGAGTTGGGCACACGGGGTCGAGTTGAGCACGGAATTTCATCCTCAAACTGTCAGACAGTCTGAGCAAACTATTCAGATTTTAGAGGATATGTTCTAAGCTTGTGTTATTGACTTTGGAGGCTCGCGGGATCAGTTCTTGCCTCTGGCAGAGTTTACCTACAACAACAGTTATCAGTCGAGCATCTAGATGAATCCATATAAGGCATTATATGGTAGGCGGTGTCGGTCGCCAGTTGGATGATTCAAGCCGGGAGATGCTCAGTTGTTGGGTACTGATCTAGTACAGGATGCCTTGGATAAAGATAAGATCATTCAGGATAGGCTCTATATAGCTTAGTCCAAGCAAAAGAGTTACGCCAACCACAAGGTTCGTGAAGTTGCATTCATGGGAGATTGAGTGTTGCTTCGGGTGTCTCCCATAAAGGGCGTGAGGAGATTTTGTATGAATGGCAAGCTAAGCCCTAGATTCATTGGTCCTTTTGATATTCTCGATCGAGTGGGAAAGTCAGCTTACCTAGTTACGTTGCCGCCTAATTTATTGGTCGTGCATCCAGTATTTCATGTGTCCATTCTTCGAAAGTATCATGGGGATCCATCCCACGTGTTAGACTTCAGCACTGTCCAGTTGGACAAGGACTTGACCTATGAGGAGGAGCCGATAGCTATTCTAGATCAGAAGGTTCATCAGTTGAGATCTAATAATTTCCCTTTAGTTCGTACGTAGTGGAGAGGTCAGCCTATTGAGACAGCAACCTGGGAGTCCGAGTCCGATATGTGGAGACGATATCATCATCTTTTTACCGACTCATGTTATTTTGTTATGTCCGTTCAAGGAAAAACAGTTGTTTTAGAAGTGGAAAATGTGGTGACCCAAAAGGTCATCACTTGTTTTGAAAGTCAATTCTATGTTCTGAGGCCATAAAACCTCTTTTTGCCTCACCTCAATTTGTGTGCATAGTCCAGGAGCATATTCGTAAAGCATTTATGTGAAATCTAAGTAAAATAAGGAAATTAACCTTTAAAATTGATTAAAATTGACTTTTGTCAATATTCTTGGTAAACGGACCTGGACCCGTGATCTGACGGTCTCGTAGGGCCCATAGTAAATTATGGGACTTGTGCGTATGCCCAAAATCAAATTTTTGAGGTCCCAAGCCCGAGAAAAAAATTATTGAAGAGAAGTGTTAGTTGGAAAATATGAAGGCTTTTAGAAATGAAATGATGCGCCTTCTTGATGGTATCGGGACCGTATTTTGGTTCCGGAGCCTGATAAATATTTAAAATAATAATTAGATTGAATTTGTGGAATTGGGTGAGAATCGGTGTTCGTTGTATAAATCGGACTTTTAGTTGAGAAAATGAGAATTTCAATGTTCTTGAGTGATTTCATGAATTTGAGGCTTAATTCATAGTTTTTGATATTATTTTAATGATTTGATCGCATGATCAAGTCCATATGATATTTTTAGACTTGTGTGCATGATTGGTTTGGAGCCCCTGGGGCTCAGGTAAGTTTTGGATAGGTCATGGAGTGAATTTGAACTTAGAAAAACTGCTGGTATGTTTCAGTTGTATAACAGGCCTCTGATCTCGAAATTGCAAGATCGGGCCTCACAAATGCGACGTGCTCAGGTTAAGGAAATGGGATCCCACTGTCGCAAATGCGAACCAAGACTAGGTAGGACCTCTTCGTAAATGCGAGCAACGGGTGGGAATTGTGAAGCCTGCCCATCCCAAACACGATGTTTTCCTTCACAATTGCAAAGATCACAGGATACCAATGGGGTTCGCTTCTCAATTGTGACATCTGAGACTTGCTAAATGAGATTTTTGATGAGATTTCATCCATTTTTCATACTCCTTCAAACCCTAAACTCTCTTGGGCGATTTTCCAAAGAAACACTCTTCTCCAAATTATTAGTAAGTAATTTCTAACTTATTTTCTTCAGTCTATAACATCTTTTTATATGATTTCATTTCAAATATCAAGGGTTTTTCATTGGAAATGGGTGATTTTGTGTAGAACTTAGGATTTTCAAATTTTGGGAATTTGGACCTCAATTTGAGGTCTGATTTAAAAATAAATTATATATTTGAGTTCGTTGGTGCATGGATGATCGGGTTTTTGTTCGAACTTCCGGTTTAGAACAAGTGGGCCCGGGGTCGGGTTTTGACTTTTTGGAGAAATCATTAGAAAACCTATTTTCATGCATTAGAATTGGTTTATTTAGAATTTATTGATATCATTAAGTAAATTGTGACTAGATACAAACGAATTGGAAGTGAAATCAAGAGGTAAAGTGGTAGTTGAGGCTTGATTGTGTTCGTGGCATTGAGTTAAGTGTTTGGTCTAACATCTGCTTGAGGGAATAGGATTTGTGGTCTTATTTGCTATGTGTTAAGTGTTGAGTACGACGTATAGGTGTGTTGACGAGTATCTATACGTTTGTGTCAAGCGTGCCCATGAATCTTATACTATGATTGTTGTGACTCTGTTATGTATTGTCCATGCTTAATATGATGATTATAAATGTTGAACAAGGCTTATGAAAATATTCTTGGTAATTGATCATTGTTGAGAATTGGCTCAAGTTGTGACTTATGTTGGGAAGTGATAGTGAAAACGAGATGAGATATATTGTTAATTACCTTGTTGGGATGTTATTGTTTGTTATATTATTTCTTTTATCGGAATGTTATTGCTTATGATATTGTTTTTCTTGCCAGGATATTGTTGTTATACTATTGTTCCCTTGTCGGAATTCTTTTATGATTGTTGTTGATTTGTATATTGGGGTTGGGTTGCACACCGCAATAATATTATATGGGATCTGGTTGCATGCCGCAACAAAGATTAATAAGGGTGGACAGGTGGAGTCGGGTTGCATGCCGCAACATCATTATATGATTGGGATGGGGTTGCACGTCGCAACATCATTTTATGATTAGGATCGGGTTGCACGCTACAACAGCATTATACGATTGGGATCGGGTTGCATGCTGCAAAAAGAATGAATAAAAGGGATGATTCTTATAGTAAGAACGAGAGTAAAAGCATGAAGGGTAATTTCGTGCACTTATTACCGTTTTCCTTATTCTTGCTGATATAAAATTATGGTTTTCTTTATGCTTCTCTACTGAAATTTTGTTAGTACTTCATATTCCCCGCAGCATGTTCCCCCTTTAGATAAGCGCTGAAATGCTCCCGGAAAACCCGATACTCAACACGAACATACGTTCAAGTCCGGAATCATCATATGAACCTAGTGGAATCTTCTTCTGAGGTCTTTTACGTCAAAGTCAAATCTTAGTCAATTCTTCCAACTTAAAGCTTAAAAAATTAGAATTTTCCATCTGAATCGACTCTGAACTTCCCAAAATTCGATTCCGACTATGCGAAAGAGTCGTAAAACATGGTGAAGCTGCCCAAAGCCTCAAACCACCAAGCGGTGTGATAGAGCTTAAAATTACCGATCGGGTCATTACATTTGTAATAGTTGAACAATATAATATTCACGCTCATGTCACGTCGAGATGGTGCAAGAAAAAAAAAACTAAAGTAGATTTATTTTATCATATTCATTTAATTAGCATATTGGTTAACGATATTCTTATGTATGAAAAAAATCATTGGCTTATCATGCTATCTAAGCAAACTGTCTTATATAAAACTATATTGCTAGAATACAATTGACCTCTGGATTTGATTCATTGCTTATATACACGATATTGAACATAATTAACAAGAGCATTTATTAGTCTTGTTTCTTACTTTTATTTTTGTTATTATTTTCTTTGCTTATAGAGTAGACCTTCTATGTCTTTGTAAGTACGTATTAGTCTTGTGGTTGTGTTCAGGTCGATGGGCTTTGAATTTAGCAGTTAACTGAAAATATTTTAGCTTTGGTCCTCACTTCTATGGTGATAACATAATAAACAACATCCTTTAAAATTTTACTGCTCAGAGATAATAATTTTAAACATGCATCTCAGTGATGGTTTATATATAAAGATCGTGAAATAAATGTTAAAGTCAATTAATCCATTACTACTCAATTCCAATGTAGTTGGTTATATGAATATTATATATTAATTTTGCTCTTTTTAGGAGTACATATTATGTGTATATTATAACATCGGCATAGTTAAAAACTATATGTGTACAAACATTCAATTTAACACAACTTTCTTCTCTTTCTTTTGGGTGTTTTCAGCTTAGGATCGATGATGATTTGTGACCAGTGATAGAATATTTAGAATTTGTGACCAATGCAAAGGTAAGAAAGAAGTAAATAGAAAACAAATATTTATCTGTTTTGGTCGTATACAAGATTCAGAAGCATTAATACTTTATTACAGTTCAAGCTAGTTCTTTATAACATATATCTTAGAATTTTTTTCTCTTTAAAATTTATTTACACAAACCAAGAAAGAGCAGAGATTCGAACAATTAAAAGCTAGGGTGTAATCATCATCAGTTAGAGACGCATTAAGTGGCATGCCCCTTGCCAAGATTTGCGATAGGGGTACCTTTGATTGTAGACATTTCAAGCATGCCGTCATTTCTTTAACCAACTCGTTTACCATTATATTAGGTAACTTCACAATTTTATAGATCAAATTTATAAAATGTGTATGTTTTTCTAGCCATACGAAACTAAGATTCGAAAAACATACACATGTTTCAATTTTGACTGATAAGACTATGAAGGCACCAAATATAATGGTGAACTCGTTGGCTAAAGAAGTTGCAGCATGCTTGAAATGTCTGCAGTCGAAGGCAAGCCTAATCCTAGAGCGACATGACACTGACTGCGCCACTAACTATTGGTGATGTAGAGCAATTCCATTCAATATTTTCTTCGCCAATCTCATGCCTAATCTTGAAAGAATTGTAGGGGTTGAAATTTTTGGTTTTTTATGAGGGTTATAGGCTTGAGGCAATTTTTGGGAAAATTTGTAGGTTTGCAGTTTTGAATTATGAGACATAAAAACTTTTTTTTAAATGAAATATGATCTCCAAAATGGAAGAAATGTATAGAGAGGAAGTAGAAAATGCAATAGTGAGATGAAAACAAACGAACAAAGAGGGGTTTTTATAGTTGTTCTGAGGGAACATGGTAGAGTTAGAAAGAATCCAACAATATGAAATATGGGAAACTTTTAAATAACTTTCTATATTGTTTTACAATTAGATTTCAGAATTCAAAATTATACCTAACTTAACGTAAACACCTACCAAAACATGAATGTAATTTAGATAGCATGGCAAAACTATTTTATTTCTCAATTTGCCCAGTCAAAAATGTGTAAACCTTAATGTTTTTTCCATATCTGTAGATGCAAGAATTTGATAACAAATCCTAAACTTCTAGTCTACAAGACTATAATGATTAAATTTTTTGACCCACTATTTCAGTTAACATGATCATCATATTGTTGACAAATGAACTATATCATCTTTTGTTTTTAGTTCTTTTATAATTATTTATAGAGTATTCTATTTTGATGGCTTCTCAGCTTTTTTTTCAGCTTTTATCTTGAGAGATTTAAATTTTCTAAACATTTGATCATGCGATCACATATAAGTCTTGATTAAAAACAGCTTGCCAGTAAATAACAGACATATAAGTATTATGAAATCATCATTTTGGTTTATTTTAGTTATAACACCTCACCGAATTTTCGCCTATTGTTGAATTAGGTAACCAATAACTTTTAGCCAAGGATGTTCTAAAGAATCTATAGTTCCAAAGAAATGACAAACTCTTCATATATTTTAAACATTCAGCTGTGTTATCAAAAGTAACAAAAGATACATTAATGGAACAACTGCCAAACCTATTGAAAAGAAACCATTGATCAAAAAATGATGTCTCATGGGACAAAGGATGATTGATTTGTCCAATTGTCCTTCCAAATAAAACTTGGATATAGCTACCTGATTAAGAGTATGTACAACAGGAAGAAAAAAATCGGTGCACTAAGCTCCTGATGTGCGTGGACCCGAAAAGGACTAGACCACAAGAGTTTATTGTACGTAGTCTTACCCTGTATTTTTGCAAGAGATTATTTCCACGGCTCGAACACGTTACCTCTTGGTTACATGGCAATAACTTTAGTAGTTAATAGTATGTACAACTAATCACTTCTTAGAATCATACACAGCGCCTCAAATCCCATACGAGCTGGAATCAGCTAGTTAATATACAACACCAGATTAATTAATACTGTGATTGTTGATCTACCCCGTAAAACTTTCACTAATACAAAAGACAACTCCTACATTCTTGCTCGCTATAAAAATAAAAATAAAAAATAAGCGATCTACGGTTAGTAATAAAGAATCTGAATCGACAGATGCTGGACTCAGATTAGATCCATTTTCCAGAAGAAAATCCGGTTTTCTTTGGAGGAACTTTCAAGCCAAGTTCTTTACATTGCTCTTCATCAGGCTGTGGGCTCAGAAATCCTGTCCCAACAAAGTGTACTAAGGCTGATGCATCCTCGAGTTTTCTTGTGAAACTCAATGGTGCCAAGCAAAGAGGAGCTGATGTAGTCTTTGATTGCTTCTTTGTTGGCACAGTATCCAGCTCTGCTAATGTAAGATATATGGACTTATATCTTCATACATATGAACAATATATAAATAAATTATATGTTATGTGCTATCTTTTGGTTTGGCCTAATTTTGTGGTCTTATGGACATGATGTTAAGGGGGCCAATGTATTATCATATAAAGTGTAGGACTAATGTGTAGATACCCAAAAGGGTAACCTTAGTTAATGATGGGCTAACTAAGGTTACATATATGTAACCATTGTTACAAGCTTGTGACTCTTGAGTTATGTAACTCTTGTGACTCTTGGGTTATGTAACTCTTGTGTTATAAAGTGGGGGTTATGGTTCCCACATTAGTGCAAGACAAGACTCTTCTTCCTCCCATTAAATCAAGAGCCAAAATACTCCATTGTTGACTTGCAAATAGTGTGGAAAACCATATACCTATTTGATCATTGTCATTACATTGTTATTGTTGTGAAACCACACATATTATTTAGTCTTGTGAAGAATCCTGTGGATACACATACCATCAAGAACAAACTTGAAGGAAAGGATTAAGGAGCATTCTTCAAAAGGCATAAGGACAATCATCAAAAAGGAGGTTCAACAATTCCACATATGGATTCAGGTTAGCTTCCGCTCATGTAGTTTAATTCCGGATTATTCAATATGAAGGTTGTTGTATTTAGTTGGAATCATAATCCTAACAATTGGTATCAGAGCCACCCTTCATTTTTGGATAATTTGGATGTTCATAAGATTCATGTTATGTTAGGATTCATGTATAAGTTTAATTAGAATTTTTTTTATGAAATTCTACCATGAAATAGCATGATCTTATGAATGTTATGTTTTGATGTAATTTGATGTTTTAATATCATGTTAAAACATTGTAAATAGCATGATTTTAGTTGGTTAACAACATGTTTTTTAAGTTTAAGATTCATGTTGAAAATCATGTGTTATTTAGAAAAAAAAATTTGGTCACTGCCTCAATACAATCGATTGTTTCCTTACACAATCGATTGTCTTTGACGTTTAAAATTCTGGCAGTTTTTTGGAACACCAGAATAATCGATTGTACATTCTATACAATCGATTATTCTGGTCCAGTGAGTTGAAACATTTGTTAATTATACCATACAATTGATTATCTATTGTAGACAATCGATTGTAATGGTCCAGAAACTTAAAAAAATTTTATCAAAACCAAAATAATCGATTGTCTGGTTTTGACAATCGATTATATTGGTCCAGTAACTTATAAAATTTTCTTAAAACCAGCATAATCGATTATATGGTTTTGACAATCGATTATGTTGGTCCAGAAACTTAAAAAAAATTTCTCAAAACCAAAATAATCGATTGTCTGGTTTTGATAATCGATTATATTGGTCCAGTAACTGAAAAAAAAATATATAAGCCAAAGATAATCGATTGTCTATTGCTTACAACCGATTGTTCTTGTCCAGTAAGGCTAAAAACGTTTCAACTCTCTTAAGTTTCAGTGAAGGTTAATTGTTTTTAAAGCCCATAAATTCTAATATTATATGGAATTGTCCTATAAAGTAAACAACAATTAATATTCAAGTGTTACATATCAACATATGTAACATATTAAGTTGAGATTCATAATAAGGCTTAAGGAACTAAAGTTTATAGCATCTAATATTTTAATTAATCAATTGAAGCCTTATGTTGCCAAAGTAACCTCTATTGTGTAGATTGATTAATTTTAAAATATAAGATGACTGTGGATGTTAGTCTTCCATGCGTTTAACACCGGCCCAAAGGAAGTGTTATTTGGCAGGAATTCGAACATGCTTGTGGTGGTAAATATGAGACGATTATTTGGTTTTCCATGTGAATATTGAATCGGTCCAAAGGAAGGTTTAATATTTGACAGGAGTTTATTGTCTATGTTTGATCACTACACCAAGAGTACCACTTACAAGTTGTTTTTCCGTCCAAAGACTAAAACCAATGTTGTGCTAGGTATCTTGTAATGGGAATGCCTAATTTTGAATCTATAAAGTTAAAGTTCAAGTATTTGTAAGCATGTATTCAGTAATCCTTTTGTTCTATTTTCAGTAAATTCTTCTGCTTCTACGATCTCTACCAACATCAATAGCATCCCTGTGCTTAACGGCACTAACTTTAAGGAATGGAAAGAGAACGTCATGATCGTTCTCGGTTGCATGGATCTTGACCTTGCTCTTCGGATTGAGCAACCTACTCCTCTTGAGGATACATCCTCTCCTGATGAAAAGAGAGCGAT
This sequence comes from Nicotiana benthamiana, assembly GCA_034376525.1. Lineage (NCBI taxonomy): Eukaryota > Viridiplantae > Streptophyta > Magnoliopsida > Solanales > Solanaceae > Nicotiana > Nicotiana benthamiana. The sequence continues at coordinate 145,035,236 of CM067339.1, read as the reverse complement.
GGAGAAGTGGGAACGCTCGAATCGCATGAGTCTAATGATCATGAAACGTGCAATTCCAGAATCATTCAGGGGCACTATGAATGATGAACCTAATGCCAAAGTTTTCCTTGAAAACCTCGAACAGCGTTTTATTCAAAACGAAAAGGCGGAAACAAGTACACTATTGAGTAAACTTGTTTCCATGAGGCATAAGGGCAAGGGAAACATTCGGGAGTACATTTTGGAAATGTCTCATCTTGCTTCGAAACTTAAGTCACTCAAGCTGGATTTACATGAGGAACTGCTTGTGTACTTTGTTTTGATATCTCTTCCTGCACACTTTAATCAGTTTAAGGTCAGTTACAACTGCCTGAAGGAGAAATGGTCTCTTAATGAGCTCATTTCACACTGTGTGCAAGAAGAGGAAAGGATAAAGCTAGATAAGACTGAAAGTGCTCATTTGGCATCCTCTTCTAAGGCAACTAAGAAGAGGAAGGGTAAGGAAGTTGCGGTTGCAAAGCCCAAGAATAAGCAACATAAGGAACCTAAGGTTGAAATCACTGAATTAGGTTGCTTTTTCTGTAAGGGGACTAATCATGTGAAGAAGGATTGTACCAAGTACCATGCCTGGCGTGCGAAAAAAGGTACACTTCTTTCTCTTGTTTGTTCTGAAGTTAATTTAATTTTGGTACCTAAGGATACTTGATGGGTAGATTCTGTTGCTACTACTCACATAAGTATATCAATGCAGGGTTGCCTGAACTGCCGAAAACCAAATGATGGTGAAAGATACATCTATGTGGGTGACGGCAAGAAGGTGCCAGTTGAAGCTATTGGCAAATTTAGGCTGTTGTATAAGACCGGTTTTCATTTAGATTTGGATGAGACTTTTATTGTACCGTCTTTTAGACGGAACTTAATTTCAGTTCCCCAATTGGACATATCTGGTTATAAATGTACATTTGGGGATAATAAAGTTAGCCTCTTTCAGAATTCAAATCTTATTGGTACTGGTGTTTTATCAACATTTGATAGCTTATATTTGGTTGATACAATAACTTCAAATAAAGAAACTTTGCATACAAGTTTAAGTGGTACTAAAAGGAAATTAACTAATGAGAATTCTATTTCACTCTGGCATAAATGTTTGGGTCACATATCCATTCAAAGAATTCAGAAACTCGTGTCAGATGGAATTCTTGATTCTCTTGATTCCTCAAATTCGGAAATTTGTATTGAGTGTATCAAGGGAAAACAAACAAACAAGACTAGATTGGGTGCTAAGAGAGCTTCGGACGTCTTAGAATTGATACATACAGATATTTGTGGGCCATTTCCTACTCCTTGTTGGAATGGTCAACAATACTTTATCACATTCATAGACGATTACTCTCGTTGTGGGTACCTATATCTTATTCACGAAAAGTCCCAATCCGTAGACGTGTTCAAATCATTTAAGGCTGAAGTTGAAAATCAACTAAGCAAACGAATTAAATCCGTTAGATCTGACCGTGGTGGTGAATACTATGGTCGATATGATGGTTCCGGTGAACAACGTCCAGGGCCTTTTGCTAAATTCCTAGATGAGTGAGGGATCGTCCCTCAATATACTATGCCAGGCAGTCCTACGATGAATGGTGTAGCTGAGAGACGAAATAGGACCCTTAAGGATATGGTAAGAAGTATGATTTCTCGTACTTCTTTGCCAGACTCACTCTGGGGTGAAGCATTAAAAACTGCAACTTATATTCTAAATAGAGTTCCAACTAAAGCTACAATCAAAACCCCTTATGAACTTTGGACTGGGCATAAACCCAGTATTCGGCATTTTCACATTTGGGGTTGTCCAGCTGAGGCAAGGCCTTATAGGCCGAATGAAAAGAAACTTGACGCTAAGACGGTTAGTAGCTATATTGTTGGATACTCTGAAAAATCCAGGGGTTTTAAGTTTTATGATCCCACTTCTAGAACTATTTTTGAGACGGGTAATGCTAGGTTCTTTGAGGATATTGAGTTTGGGGGGTGGGGAGATAAAGTTGTTAGAGATTTTGTCTTTGAGGAAGAACATGTGTCTTTCCCTCAAGTTGTTGATCTTGGTCTTCCTGACTCGGATCACACAACTCCAGTTCAAGACAATCTCGAAAATCTCCCCAATCAGGAACCTGATATAACTAATGAAAATCAAACTCAACAACCTCAAGTAACTGAAATGCCATTAAGGAGATCCACTAGAGAGAGGAGAAATGCAATTTCGGATGATTATGTTGTATTTCTCCAAGAACAAGAAAGTGATATTGGACTTGAGGAAGATGATCCAATCAACTTCCGTCAAGTCATTAAGTGTTCTAACTCTCAAAAGTGGATTGATGCCATGAATGATGAGATGAAGTCTATGAGCGATAATGACGTTTGGGAGCTTGTTACATTGCCCGAAGGTACGAAACCTATTGGTTGTAAATGGATTTTTAAAACCAAAAGGGATTCAGGGGGCAATGTTATTAAGTACAAAGCTCGTCTTGTCGCAAAAGGCTACACTCACAAGGAAGGCATTGATTATAAAGAGACTTTCTCTCCAGTTTCATCGAAAGACTCTTTCAGGACTATAATGGCATTAGTAGCACATTTTGATCTTGAGCTTCATCAAATGGATGTTAAGACAGCTTTTCTCAATGGTGACATTGAGGAAACAATTTATATGGTGCAACCTGAAAACTTTGTTTCGGATGAATCAGAGAAGAAGGTTTGCAAATTAAAGAAATCCATCTGTGGGCTCAAGCAAGCTTCTCGTCAATGGTATTATAAGTTTCATGCAGTCGTTACATCTTTTGGTTTTGAATCGAATATTGCTGATGACTGTATATACCATAAGTTCAGTGGGAGTAAGTATATTTTTCTGGTTTTATATGTCGATGACATACTGCTTGCCTGTAACGATATAGCATTATTACTTGAAACTAAGAAATTTCTTTCAAAGAAATTTGAAATGAAAGATCTTAGTGAAGCTTCTTTTGTATCAGGAATTCAGATACTACGAGATCGCTCCAAAGGCGTTCTCGGTCTGTCACAAAAGGGCTATATCGATAAGGTTCTGAAAAGATTTGGCATGCAGGATTGTAAACCAGGCAACACCCCTGTTGCTAAGGGAGACAAGTTTAGTCTCAAACAGTGCCCAAACAATACTTATGAATTTCGGAAATGCAGAAGACACCGTATGCTTCGGCGGTAGGTAGTCTGATGTATGCTCAGGTATGTACACGACCTGATATAGCATACATTGTTGGGATGTTAGGCAGATATCTAAGCAATCCGGGAATGGACCTTTGGAAGGCAGCCAAACGGGTCATGAGGTACCTACAAAGAACAAAGGATTACATGCTTACATACCGGAAATCGGACCAGCTTGAGATCATTGGGTATACCGATTCCGATTTTGCTGGATGTCAGGATAGTTTGAAGTCTACTTCAGGCTATATTTACATGCTTGCTGGCGGTGCTATCTCTTGGAGAAGCATTAAGCAAACTCTTACAGCCACTTCCACCATGGAAGCGGAGTTTATGGCATGTTATGAAGCATCCAATGAGGCATTATGGCTGCGGAATTTTGTTGGTGGACTGCGAATTGTTGATAGCATCAAAAAGCCGCTTAGGCTAATACGCGATAACAGATCGGCAGTCCTTTATGCTAATAACAACAGTAGTTTGACGAAAGCAAAACATATGGACGTCAAATTTCGGGTTGTTAAAGAAAGAGTACAAAATGGACAATTGTGCATTGAGTACATTAGTACAAACTCCATGCTTGTGGATCCGCTAACTAAGGGATTGACACCAAAAGTATTTCATGAGCATATTGCTTGTATGGGTGTCAAATCAGATAAGGATTATGTATTTTAGTGGGAGTTTGTATTGTACATTTATGTAATTGTTCATTATATTCAGAAATTCAGTAATTCAGTTATATCTGCAGATATTCAGTTTTGAAGTTTTTATTGTACTCTTACAGTTTATGATTGATCTCAATAAAGAGAACCAGTTAGAAATAGACATTCTATTGACCACACTTTATGTTATTTCCATGCTACATGCCTACACTTGATCCATGTCGTTGGCTATAATGATATACGTAATCTATGATTGGTTCTAGTTACGAATGAGTAACGACGAGCACTTAGTTCCTATGTTGGTATGATTGATGGACCGGATTGTTCATGACAATTTTATTGTGATAGCAATTTTGCGCACCTAAGGTTATTTGTAACATATAATGCTAAGGTTTGTACATATGTTTGTGTATCTCGTCCAAGTGGGAGATTGTAAGATATATGGACTTATATCTACATACATATGAACAATATATGGATAAATTATATGTTATGTGCTATCTTTTGGTTTGGCCTAATTTTGTGGTCTTATGGACATTATGTTAAGGGGGCCAATGTATTGTCATATAAGTGTAGGACTAATGTGTAGATACCCAAAAGGGTAACCTTAGTTAATGATGGGCTAACTAAGGTTACATATATGTAACCATGGTTACAAGCTTGTGACTCTTGAGTTATGTAACTCTTGTGACTCTTGGGTTATGTAACTCTTGTGTTATAAAGTGGGGGTTATGGTTCCCACATTAGTGCAAGACAAGACTCTTCTTCCTCCCATTGAATCAAGAGCCAAAATACTCCATTGTTGTCTTGCAAATAGTGTGAAAAACCATATACCTATTTGATAATTGTCATTACATTGTTATTGTTGTGAAACCACACATATTGTTTAGTCTTGTGAAGAATCCTGTGGATACACATACCATCAAGAACAAACTTACGGAAAGGATTAAGGAGCATTCTTCAAAAGGCATAAGGACAATCATCAAAAAGGAGGTTCAACAATTCCACATATGGATTCAGGTTAGCTTCCGCTTATGTAGTTTAATTCCGGATTATTCAATATGAAGATTGTTATATTTAGTTGGAATCATAATCCTAACAGCAGGCTCATCAGCCAATGCCTTGAGTATAGCTTTAACGAATCCATCACCATCATCATATGTTCGGCAATTTGGGAACTGCATGAAGAATTCATTTGATGGATGGTTGACGCATACAACAATTTTGCCCATAGCTAATGCTTCAGCCGAGGTTGTACAAACTACATCTGTGGTACTTGGATTAAAGAGCACCTTATAGCTGTAACCAATAAATGAAAGGAAAAAAAAAAGAAGCAAAGACTTCAATTGAAAGAATGGCAATTTTGAAATCCCCTACTATAAAAAGTACTCGAACTCTTAGCACTTATACGACTTAAATTATGTTTTTAAATATAACACAAACATAACCCAAGAATCTATTAGATCAAAAGAAATCAGAGTCAATGAACCAATGATTTTAGCATGATTCATATTCGCTTGAAAAAGTTGTGTCTCGTGAACAAGACCATTTGGAGTGGATGTCTGCCTTAGCAAGCCTAAAATATGGCATCTTCCAAAATATCAAATAACAATATGGAGGAGGTTCTAGATATGTCTCAAACAACATTTGAAAGATCCTACAGTAAAAAGCTATGTACCAAATTAATCTTTAAGATTGAAAAAGTATCCACGGACTCATTTGTCGTTAACATAAATCCAACTGTCACAGAAAATGATCCAATTATGTTCATGTCATACATGGTTTCGGTCTCACTCCACATTTTTAAATATATTTGGAGACAAGCAAAATAAAAGCTTCAGTAATGGCCAGTAATATCCTTACCGATAAAGACAAGCAAGGGGATGAGTTGGATGGCAATAGTAACGAAAGGATGAATAAAATAGTTATATTTGAGATCATATTAACAATGAGGATGCCTTAATTCTTCAGTTTGCCGAGCTAAAGAGGTTCCTCTAGGTGGCTCTCAAATTTAGGCATTTTAAACTTTTTATCTTCAATACCTTAGAAACACAAAGAATACTAACTTGAGAAATATGATAGCAAGATGTGGATGCTCGTTAGATATACATAGATTCATTTTCATAGCACACAAACTCATTGGATATTGAAAATCAAGATGCAGTCTAAAAGAAACATGAGAAAGAAGAATTTCAAAGAGCACTAGGATCTCAAAAGCTACTTTTATTTCAAGCTTCCTTTAAACTGAATTGGCTTTCTTTTTCTCTCTTAAGTTTGTTTTTTCTATGTCTCCATTTTCTTATATTCATTAGCTTTTCTGAATTTCCAGATTACGGATCTTGTACTAGCAAAAATTTCATTTTCAGTGGAATCAACGATACTGGTAAATTGAGGAGTGCTTTTAGATTGCTGTATTTATTATAATAACCAAAAAAGCATTGCCGTATTTATTCTTCTTGCTACCTCTAGACAGCAATATTAATGATGAAAGTTGATCATGATGCTTCTGAATCATTAATATCACAAAATTGTAAAGCTTGCAGCATTTATGCTATGTAATATTTATCATTAAAATTAGGTTAAAGTTATCATTGTTTAAAGCAGTTGTGACCTCGGTTTAGCATTCCTCCTTAGTCATTTAACTTTTCACAATTATCAGCCCTAAACATTTGCAGTGTCGAAAACTTCCATTTCCTCTCAACTTTTAGGCCACTGTTCTTTCACACCCAAAAACTTAAGGTGGAGAGGAGCTTGAATCAATCATAGATTACTGTCCAAAATAATGTGTTTATGAGTATCAAAAACAGCCCACTTCTTCTCCAGTTCTGAGCTCCACCTACTTCGAACGCTTTAAGCCTGTCTTGTTCAATAAATAATGCAATGCACCAGAAAAATAAACCCCAGATATCCTTTCTGAAAAGTTATCCAGTACTTCACTTTGTCTATACAACAACAACAACATAATTACCACATGTTGGGGTTTGGGGAGGGTAGTGTGTAAGCAGACCTTGTTGAAAAATAAATTTGATTTTGGGTTATGTGTTTTGGATTTGGGCTTGCAAGTATCCAAGTATATTAGATCAAGATTGTAGTCCATTATCTAGAAACCTTTTGTAATATGTAGTAGTCAAAGTGTGTAGAATAATCTTGTAAAATATCTAAGTCTAGAATTATCATGATAATACTTAGGAATTATCTAGATACTAGTAGATGATTAAGTGTTCTAGACTATTCCATTGTGTAGTATAAATAGAGGTATCACCCCTCATTTGTAATTAAGCAATAAGCAAAGTATTCAAGATCAATCAAGCTTCTAAATCATCAATCTTCTCTTCCACAAATAATATATATATATATATATATATATATATAGCCTCCTATTTCCAACAAATTGGTATCAGAGCTTGGTTTGACAAGATGATGGCCAACAATGTCATCACGTTTCCTCGCCTCACAAAGGATAATTATGATCGATGGAGCATCCAAATGAAGACCTTCCTAGGTGGACAAAACCAATGGGAGATTGTGGAGCAAGGTTATGAGGAGCCTAAAGACAAGGGCTCACTCACGAAAGAAGAAAAGCGAGACAAGATCAATGATCAAAAGATTCTTTCCATCATCCAACAAAGTGTAGATGATGGAGCTTTTGAGAAAATTGCAAGTGCAAACACCGCCAAGAAAGCATGAGAACTCGTAGAGAATTCTCACAAGGGAGTTGATAAGGTGAAAATAGTTCGACTATAAACCCTACGAGGTGAGTTCGAATCCTTAAATAAAAAAGACTTTGGATTAATTTCCGATTATTTTTCAAGAGTCTTGGAGATTGTCAATCAATTAAAGAGGAATGGTGAAACTCTAAGCGATGTAAGAGTCATTGAGAAAATTCTTAGATCATTAGATTCAAAATTCGACTATATAGTCGTAGCCATCGAAGAATCTAAAGATCTAGAATCAATGACTATCGATGAACTCATGGGTTCACTACAAGCCCATGAAGAGAGGTTCAATAAGAAAAATAAGGAGCATTTGGAGCAAGCTTTACAAGCAAAACTCTCTTTCAAGGAAGAGAGTACTGAAAAGACTCATCAAACGAGTCAACGAGGTCGTGGTCAAGTACGTGTCCGACGACGAGGGTGAGGATATATCAAACGTGGAGGCTATAGTTCTTACAAAAATGAAGAAAGAAACCAAGATTTTCACTCGACAAGAGGTCGCGGGAGAGGTTACACAAGTAGAAGGCCAAGGTATGACAACTCTCAAACTAAATGCTATAATTGTCATAAATTTGGCCACTATGCTTCGGAATGTGAGAAGTCAAACAATTACGTGCAAGAAAGAGCAAATTTTGCACAAGAAGATACCGAAGCCATGGAAAACACTTTGTTACTAGCATGCAAAGGTGGAGACAACGGAGGATCGAATTTGTGGTATCTCGACATGGGTGCAAGCAACCATATGTGCGGTGACAAAAGCATGTTTGTGGAGTTAGACGAGGCAATAAGTGGAAATATCACCTTCAGAGATTCCTCTAAAGTCCCGGTTAAAGGCAAAGGTAAGATCCTCATCCTCTTGAAAAATGAAAGGCATCAATTTATCTCTAGCGTGTATTATGTGCCCAATATGAAGTCTAATATACTGAGTGTTGGACAACACATAGATAAAGGCTATGATATTCACATGATAAATCGTAGTCTTTCTATAAGAGACCGAAGAGGAGGTTTGATTGCTCAAGTGCCAATGTCAAAGAATAGGATGTTTTGCTAAATATTCAACATGACATTCCAAGATGTTTAAAAGCATGTTTCAAAGATAATTCTTGGCTTTGGCACATAAGATACGGGCACTTAAATTTTGGAGGCTTAAAGTTATTATCAAGCAAAAGAATGGTGAAGGGTTTGCCTCCAATTAATCATCCGGGTCAAATATATGAGGGATGCCTTCTAGGAAAGCACTTTCGAAATAGTTTTCCACTAGAGGCTTCTAGTAGAGCGAAGAAACCTCTAAAACTTATTCACACGGATGTGTGTGGAGCCATCCATCCACCATCTTTCGGTACAAACAGATATTTTCTTCTATTCGTTGATGTCGAAAGACATGCGTCTTTTTTCTAAAAGAGAAGGCGGAAGTCTTTGGAATGTTCAAGAAGTACAAAGCGTTTGTGGAGAATCAAAGTGGTCTCACCATAAAGGCGATGAGATCCGATCATGGAGGAGAGTTCACATCCAAGGAATTCAAGGAATTTTGCAACAACAATGGCTTACGACGTCCTCTAACTCTTCCGTATTCACCTCAGCAAAATGGTGTTGCAGAAAGAAAGAATAGTACCATCCTTGATATGGCCCGGAGTATGTTAAAGAGAAAAAGGATACCTAAGGAGTTTTGGGCGGAGGCAGTGGACTGTGCGATCTATCTAGCAAATCGTTCGCCCATTATTAGCGTCAAGAACAAAACGCCCATTGAAGCTTGGAGTGGAAGGAAGCCCGGCATCTCACATCTACGAGTGTTCGGAAGTGTAGCATATGCTCATGTGCCAGATCAGAAGAGGATGAAGCTCGATGATAAAAGCGAGAAGCTCATATTCGTGATCTATAACTCGAGTTCGAAGGGATACAAGCTATACAATCCCACCGGTAAAGTAATCTCAAGTCGAGACGTGGTGTTCGATGAAGAAGTAACATGGGATTGGAATGTTCCCGAAGAGGAGAACTACGATTTTCTCCCTTATCCGTTCGAGAGTACTATAAGGAACGAAGAATATCTAGAGGTTCAAGAACCTTATAGTACACCATCTCCGCACTCGCCACATATTCTAACCATACCAAATGAAGCGGCACCAACATCAGGAGGAGAATCAAGTAGGCTACAACATCGCACAAGGAGCATTGAGGAGTTGTACGAGGTAACTCAGCCTATGGAGGATCTAACATTGTTCTGCCTTCTTGCAGATTGTGAGCCAATAAGCTATGAAGACGCAAAAAGCGAGAAGTGGAAATGTGCCATAGACGAGGAGATTCAAGCAATCAAGAGGAATGATATATAGGATATCGCTACACTACCAAAGGGGCATAAGGCTATTGGTGTAAAGTGGGTGTACAAGGCCAAGAAGAATTCCAAAGGTGAAGTTGAAAGATACAAGGCAAGGTTGGTGGCGAAGGGATATAGTCAACGAGCCGGCATAGACTATGACGAGGTATTTGCTCCTGTTGCTCGTCTAGAAACGATAAGATTGATGATCTCACTTGCGGCTCAGCATAATAGGAAGATTTATCAAATGGATGTCAAATCCGCGATCCTTATGGCCACTTAGAAAAAGAAGTCTACATAGAACAACCTTTGGGATACATCGTGAAAGGCCAAGAGAATAAGGTGCTGAAATTGAAAAAGGCCTTATACGGGTTGAAGCAAGCGCCTCGGGCATGGAATAGCAGGATAACAAGTATTTCCAGCAGAATGACTTTACAAAATGGCCACATGAGCATGCCCTCTACACCAAAGTAAGAAAGGATGGAGATGTTATGCTTGTGTGCCTATAGTGGATGACTTGATATTCACCGATAGTAATCCCATAATGCTCGAGGAATTCAAGAAAGCAATGGCTCGGGAGTTCGAGATGACTGACATTGGACTTATGGCTTACTATCTTGGGATCGAGGTGAAACAAAAGAAAGAAGGAATATTCATATCCCAAGAAGGTTATGCGAAGGAGGTGCTAAAGAAGTTTAAGATGAATGACTGCAAGTCGATGAACACACCGGTGGATTGCAATCTCAAGTTGTCAAAAGATGATGAAGGATACTTGGTGTACCCAACACAATACAAGAGTTTGGTTGGAAGTCTGAGGTACATAACCTGCACCAGGCCAGATATTCTCTACGGAGATGGACTAGTAAGTCGATATATGGAAGCACCTACAATAAATCACTTGAAGGCAGCAAAGAGGATACTTCGCTACATCAAAGGTACGATTGACTATAGTCTGTTTTATTCGCCTTCTGATCACTTCAAGCTAGTTGGATACAGTGATAGTGATAGGGTCGGAGACATAGATGATCGTAAGAGTACGAGTGGTTTCGTGTTCTATATGGGAGATACGGCGTTCACATGGAGTTCGAAGAAGCAACCCATTGTGACTCTGTCAATGTGTGAAGCCGAGTATGTAGCAGCAACATCCTGCACCTGTCATGCAGTGTGGCTCAGGAAGTTAATTAAATGAGCTTAAGTTTTCTCAAAATGAAGCTACAGAGATATATGTGGATAACAAGTCTGCGATTGCTTTAGCAAAGAATACAGTTTTCCATGATCGAAGCAAGCACATCGATAAAAAATACCATTACATCAGGGAGTGTGTTACAAATAAAGAGGTGCAGATAAAGTACGCGATGTCATTTGACCAAGTTGCTGATATTTTCACAAAGCCTCTAAAACACGAGACATTTCAGAGATTACGGAATATGCTCGGAGTGACGAAATCAAGTTTAAGGGGGGCTGTTGAATAATAAACTTGATTTTGGGTTATGTGTTTTGGATTTGGGCTTGCAAGTATCCAAGTATATTAGATCAAGATTGTAGTCCATTATCTAGAAACCTCTTGTAATATGTAGTAGTCAAAGTGTGTAGAATAATCTTGTAAAATATCTAAGTCTAGAAGTATCATGAGAATACTTAGAAATGATGTAGATACTAGTAGATGATGAACTGTTCTAGACTATTCCATTGTGTAGTATAAATAGAGGTATCACCCCTCATTTGAAATGAAGAAATTAGCAAAGTATTCAACATCAATCAAGCTTCTAAATCATCAATCCTCTCTTCCACAAATAATATATATACATATAGCCTCCTATTTCCAATAGACCTTGCCCCAATCCAGTGAAGGTCAGCACTTCATTTTGTCTATAAAGGAAGTAATTATAAGGAGATAGTAAATCAGTCAAAGCAATAATGACAGGCGGCATGAAGCCTGCAGTTTTAACAGTAACAACTGACAACTTGTATCATCATCATCTTTCATTACTTCAACATGAAAGTGGACCATGTTGTATCAACTATGTTGTTGTGACAAATATAGGAATGATTGGTAGAGAACACTAGCAATCAATGACTACTAGATCACTGTCATACACTAAATATTCCATAAGCTAAATCCATCAGATGACTACCAAATATGCTAACTAACATGTATCGCGTGTTATATTTTTAATATTTTTTTATCCTTCTTTTAGATTCTCTATTTTGGCAGAAAGCTGCTAATACAAGCCATGGAAAAAAATAGATGCTTACGGAATTATTAGTTTTGTACAATAGTCATACCTTTTATGTAAGAAAATTAAAATGACAAATGGTTTGACTTTCTAAAACTAGAAACTAAGAGCTATAACTTTTATTTTTGGATCATCTCCAAATTTCTTATAGATTGCAAGATGAGCTTCTAAATTTGACCTATGCAGCAGAAATTTCTTCTTCATGAACACTAGTCTGTCTTCGCGAATGCGATTAACAGACCCCCTTTACCCCATTTTTCTCTTTGCGAACACGATCAAATGTCCACGATCGCGATGCACACTACTGTAGCCAAAAATTAGCAAAAAAAAAATGTGATGGCCCAAAAGGTCATCACTCATTTTGAAAGTCAATTCTGTATTTCAAGTCCTAAAACCCTCTTTTTACCTCACCTCGATTTACGTGCGCTATTCAAGCACATTTTCAGAAAGCTTTTATGTGAAATCAAAGTAAAATAAGGAAATTTGCCATTAAAATTGATTAAAGTTGACATTGGTCAATATTCTTGGAAAACAAACCCAGACAAGTGATCCAACGATCTCGTAGGGTCGGTAGTAAGATATAGGACTTGGGTGTATGCCCGCAATCGAATTTTCAAGGTCTCAAGCCCGAGAAAAAGAATTGTTAAAGAGAATTATTTGATGGAAAATATAAAGTCTTTTAGAAGTAAAACGATTCACGTTCTTGATAGTATCAGGCCGGTATTTTGTTTTGGAGTCCGGTACAGGTTTAAAATAATAATTAGGTTGAATCTGTGGAATTTTGTAAGAATCAGAGTTCATTTGGTATAAATCGGATCTTTAAATGAGACAATGAGAATTTCAATGTTCTTGAGTAATTTCATGAATTTGAGGTTTGATTCGGAGTTGTTGGTGTTATTTTAATGATTTGATCGTACGAGAAAGTCAATGTGATATTATTAGACTTGTGTGCATGATTGGTTTGGAGCCTCGGGGGCTCGGGTGAGTTTTGCATAGGCCACGGAGTGAATTTGGACTTAGGAAAATTTCTAGTATGTTGCAGCTATGTAACAAGCCTCTAATCTCGCAATTGCGAGATCAAACCTCGCATATGTAAGGTGCTTAAGTTTGGGAAAACGGCACCCCAGTGTCGCAAGTACGAACCAAGCCTGGGCAGGCCCTCTTCGCGAATGCGAGCACTGGGTGGGAATTGAAAAGCCTACCCCGTCACAAATGCGATGTTTTCCTTTGCAATTGCAAAGATGATAGGATTACCAAGGGGTTCGCAACTGCAAACCCTAGTCACAATTGCGATATCTTAGACCTGCTAAATGAGATTTTTACTAGATTTCATTCATTTTTCCAACTTTTTCGAACCCTAAACTCTCTTGGGAAATTTTCCAAAGAAAGAATCTTCTCCAAATCATTAGTAAGTAATTTCTAACTTATTTTCTTCAATATATAACATCTTTTTATATGATTTCATTTCAAAATCAAGTGTTTTCGTGGGAAATTGGGTGATTTTGGGTAGAACTTAGGATTTTCAAATTTTAGGAAATTTGGACCTTAATTTGAGGTCCAATTTTAAAACAAAATAATATATTTGAGTTCGCGGGTGAATGGGTGATCGGGTTTTGGTTCGAACTTCGGGCTTTGACCAACTTGGCCCGAGGTCAAGTTTCGACTTTTTGGAGAAATCACTAGAAAACCTAGTTTCATGCATTGGAATTGGTTTATTTATAATTTATTCTTATTGTTATGTAAATAGTGACTATATACAAGCGAATTGGAAGTGGAATCGAGAGGTAAAGCTGTAGTTGAGGCTTTATTATGTTCGTGACATTGAAGTAAGTGTTTGGTCTAAACTTAGGTTGAGGGAATAGGAGTTGTGGTCTTATTTTCGATGTGTCAAGTGTTGAGTATGACGTATTGATGTGATGATGAGTATCTATTCATTGGTGTCAAGCATGCCCTGAGTCTTATAGTATGATTGTTGTGACTCTGTTATGTATTGCCCATGCTTAATATGAGGATTATAGATGTTTAGCAAGGCTTATGAAAGTATTCTTGGTAATTGACCATTGTTGAGCATTGGCTCAAGTTGAGACTTATGATGTGAAGTGATTGTGGAAATGAGATGAGATATATTGTTGATTCCCTTGCCGGGATGTTATTGTTTATGATGTTGCTTCTCTTGGCGGGATATTATTGCTTATGATATTGCTTCCTCTGCCGGGATATTGTTGCTATACTATTGTTCACTTGGCAGGATTCTTTTGTGAATGGTGTTGATTTGTACATTGGGATCGAGTTGAACGCTACAATAATATTATATGGGATCAGGTTACATGCCGCAACTAGGAGTAATAAGGATGGACAGGCAGGGTCAGGTTGCACGGTGCAATAGGAAAGAATGAAAGTGAATATTGATTCTTATGGTGAGAACAAGAGTAAAAGAACGAAGAGTGATGCCGTGCACTTGTTACTATTTTAATTATTCTTGCTGATATGAAATTATGGTATTCTTTATGATACTCTACTGAAATTCTATTATTACTTGATATTCCCCGTAGCATTTTCCCCCTTCCCATCTTTAACTGCTAGTTTCTATTGTTATTATTTGTCGTATATGATCTAACAGCACAGGTTTATTTGGTAGTCTTGTCCTAGCCTTGTCAGTACTTCATCGAGGTAAGGCTCGACACTTACCATCACATGGGATCGGTTGTGCTGACACTATTCTTTGTACTGTGTACAAATCCCGGTACTGGAGCGTTTGGACAACAATGAGATTGCTACCTTCAGTCCAGAAGAGACCTGAGGTAGTCCTGCAGACGTCAGCTTGCCTTGGCTTCCCATTCTATCTATTTACTTCTGTACTTACTTATTTCATAGACAGACATGTATTTGTCTTTGTTCATATTTGTAGTATTCTTTGATAGTCCGTGAGATTGTGACACTAGTTCTGGGTAGATTATTTCTATGGAATTGTGTTTTTATTAAGTTACTTTATTAGATTTCGTCTTTTGCATTTCTTATTATTATTGTTATTCCGTTGTTGAACACATATTGACTTGTAAATGTTAAATGTTAAGGAAAAGGGGTGATAAAATTAGTAACACTCGGCTTGCCTAGCTTTCACGAGTAGGCTCCATCACGACTCTCGAGGATGGGAAAACTGGGTCGTGACAAGTTGGTATCAGAGCTTTAGGTTTATTAGGTCTCACAATTCATAGACAAGCTTAGTAGAGTCTGAGGGATCGATACAAAGACGTTTGTGTTTATCTCCCAGAAGCTATGGAGTTTAGAAAAAACTTCCCATCTATTCTTTCTTGTCGTGCGACTTGATTTCTCAATGCTAATTGAACTTCCACTCTATTCTTTCGCAGATGGTGAGAACACGTACTGCTTCATCAGCTACCTAGAAGCCCGAGCCCCAAGTAGCAGCTCCTGCGAGGGGCAGAGGCCGAGGTCGTGCTAGGGACCGAGGCAGAGGTAGATCTAAGCCTAGACCTCGAGAAGCAGCGCTAGTTATAAAGCCTCAGGTTAAGTTTGATAATGAGGTTCCACCCCTATCAGTTCCAGCAGGACCAGCTCAGGTCCTAGAGGGGTTCATTGCTATCCCGATAGTCCAAGATGCTCTGGTATGTCTAGTGGGCCTTATGGAGGGCTTCACTCAGGCAGACATATTTCTTGTAGCACCAGCTGCCTCTCATGCCGGATGAGGAATCTAGACTCCTGCTACTGGCACTTCGGAGCAAATGGCTCTCATGTTTCAGACTCTAGCAGCTCAGCCAGTTGGGATAGTTCAGTCGGGTATTGTGGCACAGACCGGTGAGGGGCTAACTATGTCTGTTGATTCCTTGTGGAGGTTGGATTGGTTCACCAAGATTTTTACTACCACTTATAGTGGTACATCTTTAGAAGATCCCGTGGATTATTTGGACAGCTTTCATAAGGTTCTATGGAACATGGGAATAGTGGAGACCAATGGGGTCGACTTTGCTGATTTTCATTTGTCTGGATCCTTCAAGACTTGGTGGAGGGATTATTGTTTGACTAGACTAGAGGGGTCACCAACGTTGACTTGTGATCAGTTCTCTTAGCTATTTCTGGAGAAGTTTATTCCTGTATCTTAGAGGGAGAACTATCGGAGGCAATTTAAGCGTGTCCAGCAGTGTTCTATGACTGTCACTCAGTAGGAGACCAGATTTATTAACTTGGCCCTCTTCTTATACTTCCCACCAAGATAGAGAGAGTGAGGAGGTTCATTGAGGGACTCGCTCAGCCTATTCGATTGCAGATGGCTAAGGATACATGGTGCCAGATTTCTTTTAAGCATGCGGCCAATGTGGCAGGAGAGTTGAGATGGTCCTATCACAAGGGAGTGGTAAGGTGTTTGACAAGAGGCCCCAGCGTTCTAGCAGGTTTAGTGGTGCCTCGTCTAGAGGAAAGGATTCTTTTGGTAGAGGCCATCCTTCCAGGTTGTTTCATTCAGCAATATAGGCATCTCATGGAGCTTCAAGGGGGCTTCGTTCTTATATACCTTTCATAGGACAGCCAGCTCCTACCAACGCACCTACTCTTCAGAGTTACTATCATGGTCATCCAGTCCACCAAGGTCAGTCTCAGTTTCCTCAGCCGTAGCACTCAAGTGTGTGCTTTGAGTGCAGTAGGTATGGTCATATCCGGAGAGCTTATCCGAGATTAGTGGGTATTCAGTCGTTGCATCAGGTTTCCCGTGCCATTTTTCAAGCACCGGGTTTTTCACCGCCCGCTCAGCTAGCTAGAGGTGGAGCTAGAGGAGCTAGAGGTGGAGGTCACACTGCTAAAGGTAGTGGCCAACGAGAAGGAGGTCATCTAGTGATGTAGTTTAGAGTGGTGGGGCCCAGCCCTGATGTTATGCTCTTCCATCCAGGCTCGAGACTGAGGCCTTTGATGCAGTTATCATAGGTATTGTTGTGGTTTCTAGTAGAGATGCTTCATTTCTATTTGATCCAGGGTCTATATACTCCTATGTGTCATCTAATTTTACACTATATTTGGTCATGCCTAGTGCTTCCTTGACGGCTTATATATATGATTTTACACCCGTGGGTGATTCTTTTGTAGTAGATCGTGTCCATTTTACATGTATAGTTGTGATTGGGGGCCTTGAGAGCCGAGTAGATCTATTACTTTTAGATGTGCTTGATATTGATGTCATATTGGAGATGGACTGTTTGTTACCTTACCACGTTATCTTGGACTATCATGCCAAGGCTTTGACATTAGCCTTTCCAGATTTACCTAGTTTAGAGTGGAGAGGGACTTCTGTACATTCCACCCGTATGGTTATCTCATATATGAAGGCTCGGCATATAGTTGAGAAGGGATGTTTGGCCTATTTGGTGTATGTTCATGATTCTAGTGTCGAGGTTCCTTCAATGGATTTTGTGCATGTTGTTTGTGAGTTTCAAGAGGTATTTTCTTTAGACCTGTCGGGGATGCCACTCAATAGGGATATTGACTTTTGCATTGATTTGGCTTCGGGCACTCAGCCTATCTATCCGCCATATCGTATAGACTCGCCAAAGGTCAAAGAATTGAAGGAGCAATGCAGACCTCTTTGATAAAGGCTATATTATCCTAGTGTCGGCTTGGGGTGCGCCGGTGTTGTTTGTTAAGAAAAATGATGGGTCAATGAGGATGTGTAAGGATTATCAGCAGTTGAACAACGTCACGATCAAGAATAAGCATCCATTACCGAGGATTGATGATTTTTTTGATCAGCTTCAGGGTGCCAAAGTGTTTTGAAGATTGATTTGAGATCTGGCTACCATCAGTTGAGGATTAGGGCAGCCGATGTCCCCCAAACAGCTTTGTGCACTCAGTACAGGCATTGTGAGTTCTTAGTAATGTCATTCGGGATGACGAATGCCCCAGCAGCTTTAATGGACTTAATGAACCGAGTGTTCAAGCCTTACCTGGATTCCTTTGTGATTGTCTTCATTGATGATATTTTGTTCTATTGCTACAACCGAGAAGAGCATGAGCAGCATCTGAGAATTGTTCTTCAGACTTTCAGAGATAGTCAGTTGTACGCTAATTTTTCGAAGTATGAGTTTTGGTTGGGATCAATTTCTTTCTGGGTTCATGTTGTATCAGCAGAAGGTATTCAGGTGGATCCGAAGAAGATAGAGGTAGTCAAGGACTTGCCTAGACCCACATCAGCTAAAAAGATCCGGAGTTTCTTGGGTTTGGCAGGTTCCTACCGTTGGTTTGTGAAGGGGTTTCATTTATAGCACCCCTAATAATTAGGTTGACCAGAAGGGTGCCTAGTTCAGGTTGTCAGACGAGTGAAACGCGAGCTTTTAGAAGCTCAAGACAACTTTGACTATGGCGCCGGTGTTGGTTTTTCCCACAAGTTCAGGGCCATATATAATTTATTGTAACGCATCTCTGATTGGACATGGTGAAATATTGATGAGGGATGGAAAGGTAATTGCGCATGCATCGGGACAGATGAAGATTCATGAGAAGAATTATCCACTTCATAATTTGTAGTTAGAAGTCATTGTTCACGCGCTGAAGATTTGGAGGCACTACTTATATGGCATGTCATGTGAGGTGTTCACGGATCACAAGAGCCTACAGTACTTGTTCAAGCATAAGGAGCTAACTTTGAGGCAGAGAAGGTGGTTGGAGCTATTGAAATACAATGATATCACCATCTTATACATCCGGGAAAGGGCAATGTAGTGGCCGATTCTTTGAGTAGTAAGTTAGTTGATATGGGCCACTCTTGCATATATTCCGGTCGGTAAGAGACCGTTTGCTTTGGATGTTCAGGCTTTGGCCAATCAGTTCTTGAGGTTGGATGTTTCTGAGCTCAGTAATGTATTAGCTTGTACAGTCACTCGTTCTTCATTATTTGAGCGTATTTGAGATCATCAGATGATCCTCATTTGTGTGTCCTTAGAGACACGGTGTGGCACGATGGTGCCAAGCAGATTATAATTGGGGATGTGGAGTATTGAGGATGCATAGTCGAGTATGGGTTCCTAATGTGGATGGGCTTCCAGATTTGATTCTAGAGAAGTCCCATAGTTCCCGGTACTTTATTTATTCCGTCACCGCTAAGATGTTTTAGGACTTACGACAGCATTACTGTGGAGGAGGATGAATAAGAATAGTGTTGCATATATGGCTCGATGTTTGAATTGTCAGCAGATAAAGTACGAGCATCAGAGACCTGGTGGTTTATTTTAGAGGATTGAGATTCCCGAGTGAAAGTGGGAGAGTATCACTATGGACTTCGTTGTTTGAGTCTCACGGACTCAGAGAAAGTTCGATGCAGTGTGGGTTATTGTTGGTAGGTTGACCAAGTCAGTGCATTTCATTCATATGGCTGTCTCCTATTCTTTAGAGAGGTTAGCTGAGATCAATATCCGTGAGATTTTCGTCTTCATGGTGTGACTGTGTCTATCATTTCTAACCAAGGTATGCAGTTTACCTCACATTTTTGAAGGGCAGTTCAGCGTTAGTTGGGCACAAGTGTCGAGTTGAGCACGGAATTTCATCCTCAGACCGATAGATAGTCCGAGCATACTATTTAGATTTTAGAGGATATGCTCCAAGCTTGTGTTATTAACTTTGGAGGTTCGTGGGATCAGTTCTTGCCTCTAGCAGAGTTTACCTACAAAAACAGCTATCAGTCGAGCATCTAGATGAATCCCTATAAGGCATTATATGGTAGGCGGTGTCGGTCTCCAGTTGGATCATTCAAGCTGGGAGAGGCTCGGTTGTTGGGTACAAATCTAGTACAGGATGCCATGGATAAAGTTAAGATCATTCAGGATAGGCTCTGTATAGCTTAGTCCAAGCAAAAGAGTTACGTTGACCGCAAGGTTTGTGATGTGGCATTCATGGGAGAGTGAGTGTTGCTTCGGGTGTCTCCCATGAAGTGCGTGATGAGATTTGGTAAGAAAGGAAAGCTAAGCCCTAGATTCATTGGTCCTTTTGATATTCTTAATCGAGTAGGAGGGCCGATTACATACTTGCGTTGCCGCCAAATTTATAGGTCGTGCATCCACTGTTTCATGTGTCCATGCTTTGAAAGTATCATGGGGATCCATCCACGTGTTAGACTTCAGCACAGTCCGGTTGGACAAGGACTTGACCTATGAGGAGGATCCGATAGCTATTCTAGATCAGCAGGTTCGTCAGTTGAGATCTAATAATTTCCCTTCAGTTCGTACGTAGTGGAGAGATCAGCCTATTGAGACAGCAACCTGGGAGTCCGAGTCCGATATGTAGAGACGATATCATCATCTTTTTACCGACTCATGTACTTTTGTTATGTCCGTTCAAGGAAGAACATTTGTTTTAGATGTGGAAATGTGATGACCCAAAAGGTCATCACTTGTTTTGAAAGACAATTCTATGTTCCGAGGCCTTAATACCTCTTTTTGCCTCACCTCGATTTGTGTACATAGTCCAGGCGCATTTTCGTAAAGCATTTATGTGAAATCTAAGTAAAATAAGGAAATTAACCTTTATAATTGATTAAAATTGACTTTTGTCAATATTCTTGGTAAACGGACCAGGACCCGTGATCTGACGGTCTCGTAGGGCCCATAATAAAATATGGGACTTGGGCGTATGCCCATAATCGAATTTGTCCCAAGCCCGAGAAAAAATTATTAAAGCGAAGTGTTTGTTGGAAAAAATAAAGGCTTTTAGAAATGAAATGATGCGCCTTCTTGATTGTATCAGGCCCGTATTTCGGTTCCGGAACCCGATACTGGTTTAAAATAATAATTAGATTGAATTTGTGGAATTGGGTGAGAATCGGAGTTCGTTGTATAAATCGGGCCTTTAGTTGAGAAAATGAGAATTTCAATGTTCTTGAGTGATTTCATGAATTTGAGGCTTAATTCATAGTTATTATTTGAATGATTTGATCACATGATCAAGTCCATATGATATTTTTAGACTTGTGTGCATGATTGGTTTGGAGCCCCTGGGGCTCGGGTAAGTTTTGGATAGGCCATGGAGTGAATTTGGACTTAGAAAAACTGCTGGTATTTTGTGGTTGTATAACAGGCCTCTGATCTCGCAATTGCGAGATCAGGCCTCACAAATGTGACGTGCTCAGGTTAAGGAAATGGGACTCCAGTGTCGCAAATGCGAACCAAGACTAGGTAGGACCTCTTCGTAAATGCGAACATTGGGTGGGATGTGAAAACTACCCGTCGCAAACACGATGTCTTCCTTCAAAATTGCAAAGATGACAGGATACCAAAGGGGTTCGCATCGCAATTGTGACATCTGAGACTTGCTAAATGAGATTTTTGATGAGATTTCATCCATTTTTCAAACTCCTTCAAACCCTAAACTCTCTTGGGCGATTTTCCAAAGAAACACTCTTCTCCAAATTATTAGTAAGTAATTTCTAACTTATTTTCTTCAATCTATGACATCTTTTTATATGATTTCATTTCAAATATCAAGGGATTTTCATTGGAAATGGGTGATTTTGCGTAGAACTTAGGATTTTCAAATTTTGGGAATTTGGACCTCAATTTGAGGTCTGATTTAAAAATAAATTATATATTTGAGTTCGTGGGTGAATGGATGATCGGATTTTTGTTTGAACTTTGGGTTTTGAACAAGTGGGCCCGGGTTCGGGTCTTCACTTTTTGAAGAAATCATTAGAAAACCTAATTTCATGCATTAGAATTGGTTTATTTAGAATTTATTGATATCATTAAGTAAATTGTGACTAGATACAAGCGAATTGGAAGTGGAATCGAGAGGTAAAGCGGTAGTTGAGGCTTGATTGTGTTTGTGGCATTGAGGTAAGTGTTTGGTCTAACATTAGCTTGAGCGAATAGGAGTTGTGGTCTTATTTGCTATGTGTTAAGTGATAAGTACGACGTATAGGTGTGGTGACGAGTATCTATACGTTGGTGTCAAGCATGCCTGTGAGTCTTATGCTATAATTGTTGTGACTCTGTTATGTATTGTCCATGCTTAATATGATGATTATAAATGTTAAACAAGGCTTATGAAAATATTCTTGGTAATTGATCATTGTTGAGAATTGGCTCAAGTTGTGACATATGTTGGGAAGTGATAGTGAAAATGAGATGAGATATATTGTTAATTCCCTTGTTGGGATGTAATAGTTTATTATATTATTTCTTTTGCCGGAATGTTATTTCTTATGATATTGTTTTTCTTGCCGGGACATGGCCTAAAAATGGTCTGAGACCACCTCGAAACTCACTTGAGCCCTTACAGACCCCGTCCGAACATGCCAACAAGTCTCAATATCCTATACAAACTTATCCAAAAGCTCGAAACGCACACATAACATAAAATTCATGAATCGATGACAAAAATCTTTCTTTCAGCTTTCAAACTTCGACAAATGCATCTGAATCATATCAAAACATTCTGGAGTGACGCCAAACTTTACTCACAAGTCACAAATCATGACACAGACCTATTCCAAGGTTCAAAACCCCAAACGGGCATCTATATTACCAAAGTCCACCTCAACCAAAACTTAGGAAATTCAAAAACCTTCAAAATGCTAACTTTCTACAATAAGCGCTGAAATGCTCCCGGAAAATCCGATACTCAACCCGAACATATGTCTAAGTCCGGAATCATCATACGAACTTATTGGAACCTTCTTCTAAGGTCTTTTACGTCAAAGTCAAATCTTAGTCAATTCTTCCAACTTAAAGCTTTCAAAATTAGAATTTTCCATCTGAATCGACTCTGAACTTCTCAAAATTCGATTCCAACTAAGCGAACAAGTCGTAAAACATGGTGAAGCTGCCCAAAGCCTCAAACCACCAAGCGGTGTGCTAGTGCTTAAAATAACCGATCGGGTCATTACATTTTTAATAGTTGAACTATATAATTTTCACGCTCATGTCACGTCAAGATGCTGTAAGAAAAAAAATAACTAACGTCGATTTATTTTATCGTAATCATTTAATTAACATGTTGGTTGACGATATTCTTATGTATGAAAAAAATCATTGGCTTATCATGCTATCTAAGCAAATTGTCTTACATAAAATTATATTGCCAGAATACAATTGAACTCTGGATTTGATCCATTGCTTATATATACAATTAACAAGAGCATTTTTTCATCTTGTTTCTTACTTTTATTTTTTTTATGATTTTCATTTTTTAATCTTGTTTCTTGCTTTTATTTTTGTTATGATTTTCTTTGCTTATTGAGTAGACCTTCTATGTCTTTGTAAGTACGTATTAGTCTTGTGTTTGTGTTCAGCTCGATGGGCTTTGAATTTAGCAGTTAACTGAGACTATTTTAGCTCATGGATTACAAATTTCCAAGCTAATTCAGTCACATATTAGTCTTAATCACCCGACAACTTGTGAGTGAATAACAGACATTTAAGTATTCCTTTCTTCATTTGATTTATTTTAATTATAAAACCTCGGAGAATTTTTATTTCCATGATAACCTAAAATTTCTGAATTCTTATCCTTAAAAAATATTCTTAAATAAGTGCTAGCCTGACAAAAGAACCTCCGTAGAAAGATTTTAAGTTACATGATCTAACGGTGTGAATTATGTTACTAGCAAATTGTTATGTTGAAAAAATAAATTAAACTAATGATTCTTACATTCGATAGTCTTGGAATTAAATAGTTTTATTGCTTTAAACCTTAATGAATATAGACAGAATTTGTGTAGACTTATCTAGCAGCTTTATTCTTCATAGCGTCTTCTTCAATATACAAATTAGCTTTGGTCCTCACTTCTATGGTGATAACATAATAAACAACAAGACGAAATGGATTCATAAAAAACAGCCTTTAAGCTTTTACTGGCTCAGAGATAATAATTTTAAACATGCATCTCAGTGATGGTTTATATATAAAGATCGTGAAATAAAGGTTAAAGTTAATTAATCCATTACTACTCAATTCCAAAGTAGTTGTTTATATGAATATTATATATTAATTTCGCTCTTTTTAGGAGTACATATTATGTGTATATTATAACATCGGCATTATTAGAAACTGTATGTGTACAAACATTCAATTTAACACAATTTTCTTCTCTTTCTTTTGGGTTTTTTCAGCTTAGGATCGATAATGATTTGTGACCGGTGGTAGAATATTTAGAATTTGTGACCAGTGCAAAGGTAAGAAAGAAGTAAATGGAAAACAAATATTTATCTGTTTTGGTCGTATACAAGAATCAGAAGCATTAATACTTTATTAGAGTTCAAGCTAATTCTTTATAACATATATCTTAGAATTTTTTTCTCTTTAAAATTTATTTACACAAACCAAGAAAGAACAGAGATTCGAACAATTAAAAGCTAGGGTGTAATCATCATCAGTTAGAGACGCATTAAGTGGCATGCCCCTTGCCAGGATTTGCGATAGGGGTACCTTTGATTGTAGACATTTCAAGCATGTCGTCATTTCTTAACCAACTCGTTTACCATTATATTAGGTAACTTCACAATTTTATCAATCAACTTAATAAAATGTGTGATTTTCTAGCCATACGAGACTATGATTAGAAAAACATACATATTTTTCAATTTTGACTGATAAGACTATGAAGGCACCAGATATAGTGGTGAACTCGTTGGCTAAAGAAGTTGCAGCGTGCTTGAAATGTCTGCAGTCGAAGGTGAGCCTAATCATATAGGGACATGACACTGATTGCGCCACTAACTATTGGTGATGTAGAGCAATTCCATTCAATATTTTCTCATGCCTAATCTTGAAAGAATTGTTGGGGTTGAGATTTTTGGTTTTTTTTTAGGGTTATAGGCTTCAGGCAATTTTTGGGAAAATTTGTAGGTTCACAGTTTTGAATCATTTATGAGACATAAAAACTTTTTTTAATTGAAATATGATCTCCAAAATGGAAGAAATTTATAGAGAGGAAGTACAAAATGCAATTGTGAGATGAAAACAAACGAACAAAGAGGGGTTTTATAGTTGTTCTGAGGGAACATGCCAGAGTTAGAAAGAATCACAATTATGAAATATGGGAAACTTATAAATAACTTTCTATATTGTTTTATAATTAGATTTCAGAATTCAAAATTATACCTAACTTAACGTAAACACCTACCAAAACATGAATGTAATTTAGATAGCATGGCTAAACTATTTTATTTGTCAATTTGCCCAGTCAAAAATGTGTAAACCTTAAAGTTTTTTCCATATCTGTAGATGCATACATTTGAAGTCTGCAGTTTTAACAGTAACAAGTGACAACTTCTATCATCATCTTTCATTACTTCTACATGAAAGTGGACCGTGTTGTCCCAACTATGTTGTTGTGACAAAGACAGGAATGATTGGTAGAGAACACTAGCAATCAATGACTACTAGATCACTGTCATACACTAAATATTCCATAGCCTAAATCCATCAGATGACTACCAAATATGTTAACTAACATGTATCGCAATGTTATATTTTTAATATTTTTTTTATCCTTCTTTTAGATTCTCTATTTTGGCAGAACACTGTTAATCAAAGGCATGGAAAAAAAATAGATGCTTACAGAATTTTTAGTTTTGTACAATAGTCATACCTTTTACGTAAGAAAATTAAAATGACAACTGGTTTGACTTTCTAAAACTAGACACTAAGAGCTATAAATTTTATTTTTGGATCATCTCCAAATTTCTTATAGATTGCAAGATATGAGCTTCCAAAGTTGGCCTATGCAACAGAAATTTCTTCTTCGCGAACACTAGTCTGTCTTCGCGAATGCGATTAACATACCACCTTTCTCCCATTTTTCTCTTTGCGAACACGATCAAATGTCCACGATCGCGATGCACACTACTGTAGCCAAAAACTATCAAATAAAAATGTGATGGCCCAAAAGGTCATCACTTATTTTGAAAGTCAATTCTGTATTTCAAGTCCATAAAACCCTCTTTTTACCTTACCTCGATTTATGTGCGCTGTTCAAGCACATTTTCAGAAAGGTTTTATGTAAATCAAAGTAAAATAAGGAAATTGGTCTTTAAAATTGATTAAAGTTGACTTTGATCAACATTCTTGGAAAACAGACCCAGACCTGTGATCCAACGATCTCGTAGGGTCTGTAGTAAATTATAGGACTTGGGTGTATGCCCGCAATCGAATTTTTCAAGGTCTCAAGCCCGAGAAAAAGAATTGTTAAAGAAAATTATTTGATGGAATATATAAAGTCTTTTAGAAATAAAACGATTCACGTTCTTGATAGTAGCAGGCCCGTATTTTGTTTTGGAGTCCGGTCAGGTTTAAAATAATAACTAAGTGAATCTGTGGAATTTTGTAAGAATCAGAGTTCATTTGGTATAATAGACCTTTAAATGAGACAATGAGAATTTCAATGTTCTTGAGTAATTTCATGAATTTGAGGTTTGATTCGGAGTTGTTGGTGTTATTTTAATGATTTGATCGTACGAGCAAGTCTATATGATATTTTTAGACTTGTGTGCATGATTGGTTTGGAGCCTCGGGGGCTCGGGTGAGTTTTGCATAGGCCACGGAGTGAATTTGGACTTAGGAAAACTGCTAGTATGTTGCAGCTATGTAACAAACCTCTAATCTCGCAATTGCGAGATCAAACCTCGCAAATGTAAAGTGCTCAAGTTTGGAAAATGGGACCCCGGTGTCGCAAGTACGAACCAAGCCTGGGCAGGCCCTCTTCGCAAATGCGAGCACTGGGTGGGAATTGAGAAGCCTGCCCTTCGCAAATGCGATGTTTTCCTTCGCAATTGCGAAGATGATAGGATTACCGAGGGTTTCGTAACTGCAAACCCTGGTCGCAATTGCGACATCTGAGACCTGCTAAATGAGATTTTTTACTGGATTTCATCCATTTTTCCAACTTTTTCGAACCCTAAACTCTCTTGGGAAATTTTCCAAACAAAGAATCTTCTCCAAATCATTAGTAAGTAATTTCTAACTTATTTTCTTCAATATATAACATATTTTTATATTATTTCATTTCAAAATCAAGTGTTTTCCTGGGAAATTGGGTGATTTTGGGCAGAACTTAAGATTTTTAAATTTTGAGAATAAAAATTAATTTGAGGTCCACTTTTAATACAAAATTATATATTTGAGTTCGCGCGTGAATGAGTGATCGGTTTTGGTTCGAACTTCTGGCTTTGACCAACTTGGCCCGAGGTCAAGTTTCGACTTTTTGGAGAAATCACTAGAAAACCTATATTCATGCATTGGAATTGGTTTATTTAGAATTTATTAATATTGTTAAGTACATAGTGACTAGATACAAGCGAATTGGAAGTGGAATCGAGAGGTAAAGCTATAGTTCATGCTTCTTTATGTTCGTGACATTGAAGTAAGTGTTTGGTCTAAACTTAGGTTGAGGGAATAGGAGTTGTGGTCTTATTTTCTATGTGTCAAGTGTTGAGTATGACGTATTGATGTGATGACGAGTATCTATACATTGGTGTCAAGCATGCCCTGAGTCTTATACTATAATTGTTGTCACTCTCTTATGTATTGTCCATGCTTAATATGATGATAATATATGTTTAACAAGGCTTATGAAAGTATTCTTGGTAATTGACCATTGTTGAGCATTGGCTCATGTTGAGACTTTTGATGTGAAGTGATTGTGGAAATGAGATGAGATATATTGTTGATTCCCTTGCCGAGATGTTATTGTTTATGATGTTGCTTCTCTTGGCAGGATGTTACTGCTTATGATATTGCTTCCTCTACCGGGATATTGTTGTTATACTATTGTTCCCTTGGCGGGATTCTTTTGTGAATGGTGTTGATTTGTACATTGTGATCGGGTTAAACGCTGCAATAATATTATATGGGATCAGGTTACATGCCGCAACAAGGAATAATAAGGATGGACAGGCAGGGTCGGGTTGCATGCCGAAACATCATTATATGATTGGGATCGGGCTGCAATATGATTTTATTTTTGGAGATCGGGTTGCATGCTGGAACAGTATTATATGATTGGGATCGAGTTGCACGCTGCAATAAGAAAGAATGAAAGTGAATATTGATTCTTATGGTGAGAACATGAGTAAAAGAACGAAGAGTGATGTCGTGCACTTGTTACTATTTTAATTATTCTTGCTGATATGAAATTATGGTATTCTTTATGATACTGTACTGAAATTCTATATTAGTTGATATTCCCTGTAGCATGTTCCCTCTTCCCATATTTAACTGCTAGTTTCTATTGCTATTATTTGTCGTATATGATTTAACTGCACATGTTTATTTGGTAGTCGTGTCCTAGCCTTATCACTACTTCGTC
Source organism: Nicotiana benthamiana (assembly GCA_034376525.1). Classification (NCBI taxonomy): domain Eukaryota; kingdom Viridiplantae; phylum Streptophyta; class Magnoliopsida; order Solanales; family Solanaceae; genus Nicotiana; species Nicotiana benthamiana. The sequence goes on along the minus strand of CM067339.1, from coordinate 145,006,821 downwards.
GAGGTTAGGCTCGACATTTACCATCACATGGGATCGGTTGTGCTAATACTACACTCTTTACTGTGTGCAAATCCCGGTACTGGAGCGTTTGGACAACAATGAGATTGCCACCTTCTGTCCAGAAGAGACCTGAGGTAGTCCTGCAGACGTCTGCATGCCTTGGCTTCCCCTTCTATCTATTTCCTTCTGTACTTACTTATTTCATAGACGGACATGTATTTTTCTTTGTTCATATTTGTAATATTCTAAGATAGTCCGTGAGATTGTGACACTAGTTCTGGGTGGATTATTTCTATGGAATCGTATTTTTATTAAGTTAGTTTATTATATTTCGTCTTTTGCATTTCTTATTATTATTATTATTCCGTTGAAGATCATATATTTACTTGTAAATGTTAAAGGTTAAGGAAAAAGGGTAATAAATTTGTAACACTCGGCTTGCCTAGCTTTCACGAGTAGGCGCCATCACGACTGTCGAGGGTGGGAAATTCTTGGTCGTGACAAGTTGGTATCAGAGCTCTAGGTTTCTTAGGTCTCACAATTCATAGACAATCTTAGTTGAGTCTGAGGGATCGATACAAAGACGTTTGTGTATATCTCCTATAAGCAATCTCGTTTAGGAAAAACTTCCCATCTATTCTTTTTTGTCGTGTGACTTGATTTCTCAATGGTATTTGATCTTCCACTCTATTCTTTCGCATATGGTGAGAACATGTACTGCTTCATCAGCTACCTAGCAGCCCGAGCCCCATGTAGCAGCTTTTGCGAGGGGCAGAGGCCGAGGTCGTGCTACGGCCCGAGACAGAGGTAGATCTCAGCCCAGAGCTCGAGAAGCAGCACCACTGATAAAGCCTCAGGTTAAGTTTGATAATGAGGTTCCAGCCCAATCAGTTCCAGCAGGACCAACTCAGGTCCTAGAGGGGTTCATTGCTTTCCCGATACTCCAAGATGCTCTGGTATGTCTAGTGGGCCTTATGGAGGGCTTCACTCAGGCAGACATATTTCTTGTAGCACCAGCTGTCTCTCATGCCGGAGGAGGAATCCAGACTCCTGCTACTAGCACTTCGGAGCAAATGGCTCTCATGTTTCAGACTCCAGCAGCTCAGCCAGTTGGGATAGTTCAGTTGGGTATTGTGGCACAGACCGGTGAGGGGCCAGCTATGTCTGTTGATGCCTTGTGGAGGTTGGACAGGTTCACCAAGATTTTTACTACCACTTTTAGTGGTACATCTTTTGAGGATCCTGGGGATTATTTGGACAGCTAACATAAGGTTCTACGGAACATGGGGATAGTGGAGACCAATGGGGTCGACTTTGCTGCTTTTCATTTTTCTGGATACGCCAGGACTTGGTGGAGGGATTATTGTTTGGCTAGACTAGAGGGGTCACCAAATTTGACTTGTGATCAGTTCTCTTAGCTATTTCTGGAGAAGTTTCTTCCTGTAACTTAGAGGGAGAACTATTAGAGGCAATTTAAGCGTCTCCGACAATGTTCTATGACTCACTCAGTAGGAGACCAGATTTATTAACTTGGCCCTCTTCAAATACTTCCCACCGAGAGAGAAAGAGAGAGAGAGAGAGAGTGAGGAGGTTCATTGAGGGACTCGTTCAGCCTATTTGATTAAATATGGCTAAGGATACAGGGTGCCAGATTTCCTTTTAAGATGCGGTAAATTTGGCCAGGCGAGTTAAGATGGTTCTCTCACACGGTTGCGGTCAGGTGTTTGACAAGAGGCCCCATCGTTCTAGCAGGTTTAGTGGTGCCTTGTCTAGAGGAAAGGATTCTTTTGGTAGAGGCCATCCTTCCAGGCTGTTTCATTCAGCAATATAGGCATCTCATGGAGCTTCAAGGGGCCTTCGTTCTTATGTACCTTTTTAGGACAGCCAGCTCCTACCAAAGCACCTACTCTTTAGAGTTATTATCATGGTCATCCAGTCCGCCAAGGTCAGTCTCAGTTTCCTTAGCCGCAGCACTCATGTGTATGCTTTGAGTGCAGTGGGTATGGTCATATCCGGAGAGCTTATTCGAGATTAGTGGGTATTCAGTCGTAGCATCAGGGTTCCTGTGCCATGGTTCAGGCACCGGGTTTTTCGCCGCCCGCTCAGCTAGCTAAAGGCGGAGGTAGAGGAGCTAGAGGTGGAAGTCACACTGCTAGAGGTAGAGGCCAGCCAGCAGGAGGTCATCCAGAGATGTAGTTTAGAGTGGTGGGGCCTAGCCCCGATGTTATGCTCTTCCATCCAGGCCTGAGGCCGAGGCCTTTGATGCAGTTATCACAGGTACTGTTCTGGTTTGTAGTAGAGATGCTTCATTTCTATTTGATCCAGGGTCTATATACTCCTATGTGTCATCTAATTTTACACCGTATTTGGTCATGCCTAGTGCTTCCTTGACGGCTTATGTATATGATTTTACACCCGTGGGTGATTTTTTTGTAGTAGATCGTGTCAATTATTCATGTATAGTTGTGATTGGAGGTCTAGAGAGCCGAGTAGATCTGTTACTTTTGGCTATGGTTGATTTTGATTTCATATTGGAGATGGACTACTTGTTACCTTACCACGTTATCTTGGACTGTCACGCCAAGGCTGTGACATTAGCCTTGCCAGATTTACCTTGTTTATAGTGGAGAGGGACTTCTGTACATTCCACCCGTAGGGATATCTCATATATGAAGGCTTGGCATATAGTTGAGAAGGGATGTTTGGCCTATTTGGTGTATGTTCATGATTCTAGTGTCGAGGTTCCTTCTATGGACTTTGTGCCTGTTGTTCATGACTTTCCAGAGATATTTTATTTAGACATGTCGAGGATGCCACTCGATAGGGATATTGACTTTTGCATTGATTTGGCTTCGGGCACTCAGCCTATCTCTATCCCGCCATATCGTATAGACCCGCCAATGGTCAAAGAATTGAAGGAGCAATGCAGACCTCCTTGAAGAAGGCTATATTAGCCTAGTGTCTCGCCTTGGGGTGCGCCGGTGTTGTTTGTTAAGAAAAAGGATGGATCAATGAGGATGTGTATTGATTATCGCCAGTTGAACAACGTCACAATCAAGAATAAGTATCCATTACCGATGATTGATGATTTTTTTATCAGCTTCGTGGTGCCAAAGTATTTTGAAGATTGATTTGAGATCTAGCTACCATCAGTTGAGGATTAGGGCATCTGATGTCCTCCAAACAGCTTTGTGCACTCGGTACGGGCATTGTGAGTTCTTAGTAATGTCATTCGGGATGACGAATGCCCCAGCAGCTTTTATGGTCTTAATGAACCGAGTGTTCAAGCCTTACCTGGATTCCTTTGTGATTTTCTTCATTGATGATATTTTGTTCTATTGCTACAACCGAGAAGAGCATGAGCAGCATCTGAGAGTTGTTCTTCAGACTTTCAGAGATAGTCAATTATGCTAAGTTTTCAAAGTGTGAGTTTTAGTTGGGATCAGTTTCTTTCTTGGTTCATGTTGTATCAGTAGAGGTATTAAGGTGGATCCGAAGAAGATAGAAGTAGTCAAGGACTTGCCTAGACCCACATCAGCTAAAGGGATCAGGAGTTTCTTGGGTTTGGCAGGTTACTACCGTTGGTTTGTGAAGGGGTTTTCATTTATTGCTTCCCTGATGATTAGGTTGACCAGAAGGGTTCCTAGTTCAGGTGGTCAGACGAGTGTAAGGAAAGCTTTTAGAAGCTTAAGACAGCTTTGAATACGGCGCCGATGTTGGTTTTTCCCACAGGTTCAGGGCCATATATAATTTATTGTAACGCATCTCGGATTGGACATGGTGAGGTATTGATGAAGGATGGAAAAGTCATTGCGTATGCATCGCGACAGATGAAGATTCATGAGAAGAATTATCCACTTCATATTTTGGAGTTAGAAGTCATTGTTCACGCGCTGAAGATTTGGAGGCACTACTTATATGGCGTGTCATGTGAGGTGTTTTCGGATCACAAGAGTCTACAGTACTTGTTCAAGCATAAGGAGCTAAATTTGAGGCAGAAAAGGTGGTTGGAGCTATTGAAAGACTATGATATCACCATCTTATATCATCCGGGAAAGGCCAATGTAGTGGCCGATGCTTTGAGTAGAAAGTTACTCAGTATGGGCCAGTTTTGCATATATTCCGGACGGAAAGAGACCGTTTTCTTTGGATGTTCAGGCTTTGGCCAATCAGTTCTTGCGGTTGGATGTTTCTGAGCTCAGTCATGTTTTAGCTTGTACAGTCACTCGTTCTTCATTATTTGAGCGTATTAGAGATCATCAGATGATCCTCATTTGTGTGTCCTTATAGACACGGTGTGGCACGATGGTGCCAAGCAGATTACAATTGGGGATGATGGGGTTTTAAGGATTCATAATCGAGTATGTGTGCCTAATGTGGGTGGGCTTCCTGAGTTGATTCTAGAGAAGTCCCGCAGTTCCCGGTACTTTATTTATTCGGTCACTATCAGGACTTACGGCAGCATTACTGGTTGAGGAGGATGAATAAGGATAGTGTTGCATATGTGGCTCGATGTTTGAATTGTCAGCAGATAAAGTTAAGATAATTCAAGATAGGCTCTGTATAGCTTAGTCCAAGAAAAAGAGTTACACCGACCGCAAGGTTCGTGAAGTGGCATTCATGGGAGAGTGAGTGTTGCTTCGGGTGTCTCCCATGAAGGGTGTGATGAGATTTGGAAAGAAAGGCAAGATAAGCCCTAGATTCATTGGTCCTTTTTATATTCTTGATCGAGTAGAAGAGGTCGCTTACATACTTGCGTTGCCGCCAAATTTATTGGTCGTGCATCCAGTGTTTCATGTGTCCATGCTTCGCAAGTATCATGGGGATCCATCCCACGTGTTAGACTTCAGCACTGTCCAGTTCAACAAGGACTTGACCTATAAGTAGGAGCCGATAGCTATTCTAGATCAGCAGGTGCCTCAGTTGAGATCTAATAATTTCCCTTCAGTTCGTACGTAGTGGAGAGGTGAGCCTATTGAGACAGCAACCTGGGAGTCCGAGTCCGATATGTGGAGATGATCATGTACTTTTACTATGTCCGTTTAAGGAAGAACAGTTATTTTAGAGGTGGAAAATGTGATGACCCAAAAGGTCATCACTTATTTTGAAAGTCAATTCTATGTTCCGAGGCCATAAAACCTCTTTTTGCCTCACCTCGATTTGTGTGCATAGTCCTGGCGCATTTTCGTAAAGCATTTATGTGAAATCTAAGTAAAATAAGAAATTAACCTTTTAAATTGACATTTGTAAATTTTCTTGGTAAACGGTCCTGGACCCGTGATCTGACGGTCTCATAGGGCCCGTAGTAAAATATGGGACTTGGGCGTATGCCCAGAACCAAATTTTTGAGGTCCCAAGCCCGAGAAAAAAATTATTAAAGAGAAGTGTTTGTCTGAAAATATAAAGGCTTTTAGAAATGAAATAATGCGCCTTCTTGATGGTATCGGGCCCGTATTTTGGTTCCGGAGCCCAATACAGGTTAAAATAATAATTAGATTGAATTTGTGGAATTGGGTGAGAACCAGAGTTCATTGTATAAATCGGACCTTTAGTTGAGAAAATGAGAATTTCAATGTTCTTAAGTGATTTCATGAATTTGAGGCTTAATCCATAGTTTTTGATATTATTTTAATGATTTGATCGCATGATCAAGTCCATATGATATTTTTAGAATTGTGTGCATGATTGGTTTGGAGCCCTTGGGGCTCGGGTAAGTTTTGGACAGGCCATGGAGTGAATTTGGACTTAGAAAAACTGCTGGTATGTTGCAGTTGTATAGCAGGCCTCTGATCTCGCAATTGCGAGATCAGGCCTCAGTAATGCAACGTGCTCAGGTTAAGGAAATGGGACCCCAGTGTCGGAAATGCGAACCAAGACTAGGTAGGACCTCTTCGTAAATGCGAGCATTGGGTGGGAATTGCGAAGCCTGCCCATCGCAAACACGATGTTTTCCTTCACAATTGCAAATATCACAGGATACCAATGGGGTTCGCTTCACTATTGTGACATCTGAGACTTGCTAAATGAGATTTTTGATGAGATTTCATCCATTTTTCAAACTCCTTCAAACCCTAAACCCTCTTGGGCGATTTTCCAAAGAAACACTCTTCTCCAAATTATTAGTAAGTAATTCCTAACTTATTTTCTTCAATCAATGACATCTTTTTATATGATTTCATTTCAAATATCAAGGGTTTTTCATTGGAAATGGGTGATTTTGTGTAGAACTTAGGATTTTCAAATTTTGGGAATTTGGACCTCAATTTGAGGTCTGGTTTAAAAACGAATTATATATTTGAGTTCGTGGGTGCATGGAAGATCGGGTTTTTGTTCGAACTTCGGGTTTTGAACAAGTGGGCCCGGTGTCGAGTTTTGACTTTTTGGAGAAATCATTAGAAAACCTATTTTCATGCATTAGAATTGGTTTATTTAGAATTTATTGATATCATTAAGTAAATTGTGACTAGATATAAGCGAATTGGAAGTGGAATCGAGAGGTAAAGCGGTAGTTGAGGCTTGATTGTGTTCGTGGCATTGAGGTAAGTGTTTGGTCTAACATTAGCTTGAGGGAATAGGAGTTGTGGTCTTATTTTCTATGTGTTAAGTGTTGAGTACGACGTATAGGTTTGGTGACGAGTATCTATACGTTGGTTTCAAGCATGCCCGTGAGTCTTATACTATGATTGTTGTGACTCTGTTATGTATTGTCCATGCTTAATATGATGATTATAAATGTTGAACAAGGCTTATGAAATATTCTTGGTAATTGATCATTGTTGAGAATTGGCTCAAGTTGTGACTTATGTTGAGAAGTGATAGTGAAAGCTAGATGATATATATTGTTAATTCCCTTGTTGGGATGTTATTGTTTATTATATTATTTCTTTTGCCGGAATGATATTGCTTATCATATTGCTTATGATATTGTTTTTCTTGCCGGGATATTGTTGTTATACTATTGTTCCCTAGTCGGGATTCTTTTATGATTTTGTTGATTTGTATATTGGGGTTAGGTTGCACGCCGCAATAATATTATATGGGATCTATTTGCAAGCCGCAACAAAGATTAATAAGGGTGGACAGGTGGAGTCGGGTTGCACGCCGCAACTTCATTATATGATTGGTATGGGGTTGCACGTCGCAACATCATTTTATGATAATGATCGGGTTGCATGCTGCAACAGTAATATATAATTCGGATCGAGTTGCATGTTGCAACAAGAATGAATAAAAGTGAATATTGATTCTTATAGTAAGAACGAGAGTAAAAGCATGAAGGGTAATTTCGTGCACTTATTACCGTTTTCCTTATTTTTGCTGATATAAAATTAAGGTTTTCTTTATGCTTCTCTACTGAAATTTTGTTAGTACTTGATATTCCCCGCAGCATGTTCCCCCTTCCCATCTTTAACTCCTAGTTTTTGTTGTTATTATTTGTCGTATATGATTTACTGCAAAGGTTTATTTGGTAGTCTTGTCCTAGCCTCGTCACTACTTCGCTGAGGTTAGGCTCGACATTTACCAACACATAGGATCGGTTGTACTGCTACTACACTCTGCATTGCATGCAGATCTCGGTACTTGAGCATTTTGACCACAGTAAGGTTGCTACCTTCTGTCCAGCGGAGACCCGAGATAGTCCTGCAAACGTCTGCAGACCCCGGCGTCCCCTTTTATCCTATTTCCTTCTGTTCTTACTTATTTCAGAGACAGGCATGTATTTTTCTTTGCTCAGACCGTATTTATAGTATTTTTGGATAGTCCGTGAGATTGTGACACACGTTCTAGGTGGATTATTTCTATAGAATCGTATTTATATTAAGTTAAATTATTAGATTTCATCTTCTACCTTTTTTATTATTATTACTATTCCGTTGTTGATCATATATATACTTGTAAATGTTAAAGGTTAAGCGAAAAGGATAATAAAATCTGTAACACTCGGCTTGCCTAGCTTTCACGGATAGGCGCCATCACGACTCCCCAATGGTGGAAAATTTGGATCATGACAAAACATGGCCTATAAATGGTCTGAAACCACCACGAAACTTACTTGAGCCTTTCGAGACCCCGTCCGAACATGCCAATGAGTCCCAATGTCCTATTCCAACTTATCCAAAGGCTCGAAACGCACACAAAACATAATATTCATGAATCGATGACAAAAATCTTTCTTTCAGCTTTCAAACTTCCAAACTTCGACAAACGCATCCGAATCATATCAAAACATTCTGGAGTGACGCCATACTTTACTCACAAGTCACAAATCATGACACAAACCTATTCCAAGGTTCGAAGCCCAAACGGGCATCTATATCACCAAAGTCCACCTCAACCCAAACTTAGGAAATTCTAAAACCTTCAAAATGCTAACTTTCTACAATAAGCGCTAAAATGCTCCCAGAAAACCCGATACTCAACTCGAACATACGTCCAAGTTCGGAATCATCATATGAACCTATTGGAACCTTCTTCTGAGGTCTTTTACGTCAAAGTCAAATCTTAGTCAATTCTTCCATCTTAAAGCTTTAAAAATTAGAATTTCCATCTGAATCTACTCTGAACTTCCCAAAATTCGATTCCGACTAAGCGAACAAGTCGTAAAACATGGTGAAGCTGCCCAAAGCCTCAAACCACCAGGCGGTGTGCTAGAGCGTAAAATAACCGATCGGGTCATTACATTTGTAATAGTTGAACTATATAATATTCACGCTCATGTCACGTCGAGATGCTGCAAGAAAAAAATAACTAAAGACGATTTGTTTTATCATAATCATTTAATTAACATGTTGGTTAACGATATTCTTATGTATGAAAAAAAATCATTGGCTTATCATGCTATCTAAGCAAACTGTCTTGCATAAAATTATATTGCCAAAATACAATTGACCTCTGGTTTGATTCATTGCTTATATACACGATATTGAACATAATTAACAAGAGCATTTTTTAGCCTTGTTTCTTACTTTTATTTTTGTTATGATTTTCTTGCTAATAGATTAGACCTTCTATGTCTTTGTAAGTACGTATTAGTCTTGTGTTTGTGTTCAGGTTGATGGACTTTGAATTTAACAGTTAACTGAGACCATTTTAGCTCATGGATTACAAATTTCCAAGCTAATTCAGTCAACAAAACATGCTTATTAGCTAAGTCCAGAAAAAAAAAAGTTCCGTTTCCATCAGTTTATATGTAGCAGTAAAAGTAGCTACCTTAAGAAAATATACTCCCTTCATTTCATATAAAATAAGGTACTTTCCATTTTAGTCTGTTTCAAAATAAATGACACATTTCTAAATTTGAAAATAATTCAATTTAAACTCTTCCATTTTACCCAATTACCCTTAATAAAAAGTTTTTATAGTCACACAAATATCAAAGCCGCACAAACATTTTACCCCTTAAGTTTTTAAGACCACAAATTAAAATTCTTTTTCTTTTTAATTAAACTTCATACCGAGTCAAACTATTTCAGAGACGGAGGGAGTACTAGTTATGCCCATAAATGTGTCGTTGATCATTATTTCTTCACTTTCAACTTTCCATTTTGATTACTTTTCATCTTTCTTTCATTAGTTTTATTTTGGAAACTTATATGTAGTAATTGACATTTGATCGTTTGGTCACATATTAGTCTTAATCACCCGACAATTTGCGAGTGAATAACAGATATTTAAGTATTCCTTTCTTCATTTTGATTTATTTTAGTTATAAAACCTCGGAGAATTTTTATTTCCATGATAACCTAAAATTTCTAATCTCTTATCCGTAAAAAATATTCTTAAATTGCTAGCCTGACAAAAGAACCTCCGTAGAAAGATTTTAAGTTACATGATCTAACATGCAAAATTTTATGTTGAAAAAATAATCTTTATGATAATCATCAATTGGGACATGGTAAAAACTCTTAAATACTTATGTATTAAATAAAGAATTCCTAATTAACAAGGCATCGGATGTATTGGTGTTTGATGCTGGACATTGATTTTCCTTTTTTTTTTTTAAATTAAGGTGACGAAGGTTTTGCCTAAAACCCTACCTTATAAATTAAACTGATGATTCTTACATTCGAATAGTCTTGGAATTAAATAGTTTTATTGTTTTAAACCTTAATGAATATAGACAGAATTTGTTTAGATTTATCTAGCAGCTTTATTCTTCATAGCGTCTTCTTTCATATACAGATTAGCTTTGGTCCTCACTTCTTTGGTGATAACATAATAAACAACAAGATGAAATGGATTCATAAACAATAGCCTTTAAGCTTTTACTGGCTCAGAGATAATAATTTTAAACATGCATCTCAGTGAAAAATTATATATAAAGATCGTGAAATAAAGGTTAAAGTCAATTAATCCATTACCACTCAATTCCAAAGTAGTTGGTTATATGAATATTATATATTCATTTCGCTCTTTTGTGGAGTACATATTATGTGTATATTATAACATCGGCATAATTAGAAACTACATGTGTACAAACATTCAATTTAAAACACAACTTTCTTCTCTTTCTTTTGGGTTTTTTCAGCTTAGGATCGATGATGATTTGTGACCAGTGATAGAATGTTTAGAATTTGTGACCAAAGAAAAGGTATGAAAAAAGTAAATGGAAAACAAATATTTATCTGTTTTGGTCGTATACAAGAATCAGAAGCATTAATACTCTATCACAGTTCAAGCTAGTTCTTTATAATATATATCTTAGAATTTTTTTCTCTTTAAAATTTATTTACACAAACCAAGAAAGAGCATAGATTCGAACAATTAAAAGCTAGGGTGTAATCATCATCAATTAAAGATGCATTAAGTGGCATGCCACTTGCGAGGATTTGCGATAGGGGTACCTTTGATTGTAGACATTTCAAGCATGTCGTAATTTCTTAACCAACTCGTTTACCATATATTAGGTAACTTCACAATTTTATCAATCAAATTTATAAAATATGTATGATTTTCTAGCCATACGGGACTATGATTAGAAAAACATACACATTTTTCAATTTTGACTGATAAGACTATGAAGGCACCAAATATAGTGGTGAACTCGTTGGCTAAAGAAGTTGCAGCATGCTTGAAATGTCTGCAGTCGAAGGTAAGCCTAATCCTAGAGGGACATGACACTGACTGCGCCACTAACTATTGGTGATGTAGAGCAATTCCATTCAATATTTTCTTCGCCAATCTCATGCCTAATCTTGAAAGAATTGTTGCGGTTGAAATTTTTGGTTTTTTATGAGGGTTACAGGCTTGAGGCAATTTTTGGGAAAATTTATAGGTTTGCAGTTTTGAACCATTTATGAGATATAAAAACTTTTTTTTTAAATGAAATATGATCTCCAAAATGGAAGAAATGTATAGAGAGGAAGTACAAAATGAAATTGTGAGATGAAAACAAACGAACAAAGAGGGGTTTTTATAGTTGTTCTGAGGGAACATGGCAGAGTTAGAACGAATCCAACAATTATGAAATGTGGGAAACTTCTAAATAACCTTCTATATTGTTATACAATTAGATTTCAGAATTCAAAATTATACCTAACTTAACGTAAACACCTACCAAAACATGAATGTAATTTAGATAGCATGGCTAAACTATTTTATTTCTCAATTTTCCATATCTGTAGATGCATACATTTGATAACAAATCCTAAACTTCTAGTCTACAAGACTACAACGATTAAATTTTTTGACTCACTATTTCAGTTAACATGATCATCATATTGTTGACAAATGAACTATATCATCTTTTGTTTTTAGTTCTTTTATAATTATTTATAGAGTATTCTATTTTGATGGCTTCTCAGCTTTTTTTTCATCTTTTATCTTTGGAGATTTAAATTTTCTAAACATTTGATCATGCGATCACATATAAGTCTTGATTAAAAACAACTTGCCAGTAAATAACGGACATATAAGTATTATGAAATCATCATTTTGATTTATTTTAGTTATAACACCTCACCGAATTTTCGCCTATTGTTGAATTAGGTAACCAAAGAATCTGTAGTTCCAAAGACATGACAAACTCTTCATATATTTAAAACATTCAGCGTTGTTGTTAAAAGCAACAAATGATACATTAATGGAACAAGAACTGCCAAACCTATAGAAAAGAAACCATTGATCAAAAAATGATGTCTCATGGGACAAAGGATGATTGATTTGTCCAATTGTCCTTCCATATTCTGTACAACAGGAAGAAAAAAAATCGGTGCACTTTTTCATATTCTGATTCTCATCGAATAAAATTCTGGCTGCTGCCTGATTAAGAGTATGTACAACAGGAAGAAAGCGCTCGGTTGAAACTCTTAGCACTTATACGACTTAAATTATGTTTTTAAATATAACACAAACATAACCCAAGAATCTATTAGATCAAAAGAAATCAGAGTCAATGAACCAATGATTTTAGCATGATTCATATTCGCTTGAAAAAGTTGTGTCTCGTGAACAAGACCATTTGGAGTGGATGTCTGCCTTAGCAAGCCTAAAATATGGCATCTTCCAATATATCAAATAACAATATGGAGGAGGTTCTAGATATGTCTCAAACAACATTTTAAAGATCCAACAGTAAAAAGCTATGTACCAAATTAATCTTTAAGATTGAAAAAGTATCCACGGACTCATTGGATATTGAAAATGAAGATGCAGTCTAAAAGAAACATGAAGCCTGCAGTTTTAACAGTAACAAGTGACAACTTCTATCATCATCATCTTTCATTACTTCTACAAGAAAGTGGACCATGTTGTCTCAACAATGTTGTTGTGACAAAGACAGGAATGATTGGTAGAGAACACTAGCAATCAATGACTACTAGATCACTGTCATACACTAAATATTCCATAGCCCAAATCCATCAGATGACTACCAAATAGGTTAACTAACATGTATCGCAAGATATGAGCTTCAAAAGTTGGCCTATGCAGCAGAAATTTCTTCTTCGCGAACACTAGTCTGTCTTCGCGAATGCGATTAACAGACCACCTTTCTCCCATTTTTCTCTTTGCGAACACGATCAAATGTCCACGATCGCGATGCACACTATTGTAGCCAAAAATTAGCAAATAAAAACGTGATGGCCCAAATGGTCATCACTCATTTTGAAAGTCAATTATGTATTTCAAGTCCTTAAAACCCTCTTTTTACCTCACCTCGATTTACGTGCGCTGTTCAAGCACATTTTTAAAAAGCTTTTATGTGAATTCAAAGTAAAATAAGGAAATTGGCCTTTAAAATTGATTAAAGTTGACTTTGGTCAACATTCTTGGAAAACAGACCCAGACATGCGATCCAACAATCTCGTAGGGTCAGTAGTAAATATAGGACTTGGGTGTATGCCCGCAATCGAATTTTCAAGGTCTCAATCCCGAGAAAAAGAATTGTTAAAGAAAATTATTTGATGGAAAATATAAAGTCTTTAAGAAATAAAACGATTCACGTTCTTGATAGTATCAGGCCCATATTTTGTTTTGGAGTCCGGTACAGGATTAAAATAATAATAAGTTGAATCTGTGGAATTTTGTAAGAATCGGAGTTCATTTGGAATAAATCGAAGCTTTAATTGAGACAATGAAATTTCAATGTTCTTGAGTAATTTCATTAATTTGAGGTTTGATTCGCAGTTGTTGGTGTTATTTTAATGATTTGATCGTACGAGCAAGTCTATATTATATTATTAGATTTGTGTGCATGATTGGTTTGGAGCCTCGGGGGCTCGGGTGAGTTTTTCATAGGCCACGGAGTGAATTTGGACTTAGGAAAATTGCTTGTATGTTGCAGCTATGTAACAAGCCTCTAATCTCGCAATTGCGAGATCAAACCTCGCAAATGTAAGGTGCTCAAGTTTGGAAAATGGGACCCCAGTGTCGCAAATACGAACCAAGCCTGGGCAGGCCCTCTTCGTAAATGCGAGCACTGGGTGGGAATTGAGAAGCCTGCCCTTCGCAAATGCGATATTTTCCTTCGCAATTGTGAAGATGATAGGATTACCAAGGGGTTTGCAATTGCGACATCTGAGACCTGCTAAATGAGATTTTTCACTGGATTTCATTCATTTTTCCAACTGTTTCGAACCCTAATCTCTCTTAAGAAATTTTCCAAAAAAAAGAATCTTCTCCAAATCATTAGTAAGTAATTTCTAACTTATTTTCTTCAATATATAATATCTTTTTATATGATTTCATTTCAAAATCAAGTGTTTTCCTGAGAAATTTGGTGATTTTGGGTAGAACTTAGGATTTCAAATTTTGGGAAATTTGGACCTTAATTTGAGGTCCAATTTTAAAACAAAATTAGATATTTGAGTTTGCGGGTGAATGAGTGATCGGGTTTTTGTTCGAACTTCGGGCTTTGAGCAACTTGGCCTGAGGTCAAGTTTCGACTTTTTGGAGAAATCACTAGAAAACCTAGTTTCATGCATTGGAATTTGTTTATTTAGAATTTATTAATATTGTTATGTAAAAAGTGACTAGATACAAGCGAATTGGAAGTGAAATCAAGAGGTAAAGCTGTAGTTGAGGCTTGATTATGTTCGTGACATTGAAGTAAGTGTTTGGTCTAAACTTAGGTTGAGGGAATCGGAGTTATGGTCTTATTTTCTATGTGTTAAGTGTTGAGTTTGACGTATTGATGTGATGACGAGTATCTATACATTGGTGTCAAGCATGCCATGAGCCTTATAGTATGATTGTTGTGACTCTGTTATGTATTGTCCATGCTTAATATGATGATTATAGATGTTTAATAAGGCTTATGAAAGTATTCTTGGTAATTGACCATTGTTGAGCATTGGCTCAAGTTGAGACTTATGATGTGAAGTGATTGTGGAAATGAGATGAGATATATTGTTGATTCCCTTGCCGAGATGATATTGTTTATGATGTTGCTTCTCTTAGTAGGATGTTATTGCTTATGATATTTCTTCCTTTGCCGGGATATTGTTTTTATACTGTTGTTCCCTTGGCGGGATTCTTTTGTGAATGGTGTTGATTTGTACATTGGGATCGGGTTGAACGTTGCAATAATATTATATGGGATCAAGTTACATGCCGCAACAAGGAGTAATAAAGATGGACAGGCAGGGTCGGGTTGCACGCTGAAACATCATTACATTATTGGGATCGGGCTGCAATATGATTTTATTTTTGGGGATCGGGTTGCACGCTGCAAGTAGAAAGAATGAAAGTGAATATTGATTCTTATGGTGAGAACAGGAGTATAAGAATGAAGAGTGATGTCGTGCACTTTTTACTATTTTAATTATTCTTGCAGATATGAAATTATGGTATTCTTTATGATACTCTACTGAAATTCTATTATTACTTGATATTCCCCGTAGCATATTCCCCCTTCCCATCTTTAACTGCTAGTTTCTATTGTTATTATTTGTTGTATATGATTGAACTGCACAGGTTTATTTGGTAGTCTTGTCCTAGCCTTGTCAACACTTCGTCGAGGTTAGGCTCGGCACATACCATCACATGGGATCGGTTGTGCTATTACTACACTCTGTACTGTGTGCAAATCCCGGTACTGGAGCATTTGGACAACAATGAGGTTGCTACCTTCAGTTCATAAGAGACTTGAGGTAGTCCTACAGACGTCTGCATGCCTTGGCTTCCCCTTCTATCTATTTCATTCTGTACTTACTTATTTCATTGACAGACATGTATTTTTCTTTGTTCATACTTGTAGTATTCTTAGATAGTCCGTGAGATTGTGACACTAGTTCTGGGTGGATTATTTCTATGCAGTCGTATTTTTAATAAGTTAGTTTATTAGATTTCATCTTTTTCATTTCTTATTATTATTATTATTCCGTTGTTGATCATATATTGACTTGTAAATGTTAAAGGTTAAGGAAAAAGGGTAATAAAATTTGTAACACTCGTCTTGCCTAGCTTTCACGAGTAGGCGCCATCACGACTCCCGAGGGTGGTAAATCTGGGTCGTGACAAGTTGGTATCAGAGCTCTAGGTTTCTTAGGTCTCACAATTCATAGACAATCTTAGTTGAGTCTGAGGGATCGATACAAAGACGTTTGTGTATATCTCCTATAAGCAATCTCGTTTAGGAAAAACTTCCCATCTATTCTTTTTTGTCGTGTGATTTGATTTCTCAATGGTATTTGATCTTCCACTCTATTCTTTCGCATATGGTGAGAACATGTACTGCTTCATCAGCTACCTAGCAGCCCGAGCCCCATGTAGCAGCTTTTGCGAGGGGCAGAGGCCGAGGTCGTGCTAGGGCCCGAGGCAGAGGTAGATCTCAGCCCAGAGCTCGAGAAGCAGCACCACTGATAAAGCCTCAGGTTAAGTTTGATAATGAGGTTCCAGCCCAATCAGTTCCAGCAGGACCAACTCAGGTCCTAGAGGGGTTCATTGCTTTCCCGGTACTCCAAGATGCTCTGGTATGTCTAGTGGGCCTTATGGAGGGATTCACTCAGGAAGACATATTTCTAGTAGTACCAGCTGTCTCACATGCAGGAGTAGGAATCCAGAATCCTGCTACTGGCACTTCAGAGCAAATGGCTCTCAAGTTTCAGACTCCAGCAGCTCAGCCAGTTGGGATAGTTCAGTCGTATTGTGGAACAGACCGGTGAGGGGCCAACTATGTATGTTGATGCCTTGTGAAGGTTGGACAGGTTCACCAAGATTTTTACTACCACTTTTAGTTGTATATCTTTTGAGGATCCCGGGGATTAGTTGGACAGCTGCCATAAGGTTCTACGGAATATGGGGATAGTGGAGACAAATGGGGTCGACTTTGCTGCTTTTCATTTGTCTGGATCCGCCAAGACTTGGTGGAGGGATTGTGGTTTGGCTAGACTAGAGGGGTCACCTACTTTGACTTATGATCAGTTCTCTTAGCTATTTCTGGAGAAGTTTCTTCCTGCAACTGAGAGGGAGAACTATCGGAGGCAATTTAAGCGTCTCCGACAGTGCTCTATGACTGTCACTCTGTAAGAGACCAGATTTATTAACTTGGCCCTCTTCTTATACTTCCCACTGAGAGATAGAGAGTGAGGAGGTTCATTAAGGGACTCGTTCAGCCTATTCGATTGCAGATGGCTAAGGATACAGGGTGCCAGATTTCTTTTTAATATGCGGCCAATGTGGACAGGTGAGTTGAGATGGTTCTATCACAGGGGAGTGGTCAGGTGTTTGACAAGAGGCCCCATCTTTCTAGCAGGTTTAGTGGTGCCTCATCTAAAGGAATGGATTCTTTCGGTAGAGGCCGTCTTTCCAGGCTATTTAGTTCAGCAAAATAGGCATCTCATGGAGCTTCAAGGGGGCTTCGTTCTTATGTACCTTTTTTAGGACAGCCATCTCCTACCAAAGCACCTACTCTACAAAGTTATTATCATGGTCATCCAGTCCGCCAAGGTCAGTCTCAGTTTCCTCAGACGTTGCACTCAGGTGTATGCTTTGAGTGCAGTGGGTATGGTCATATCCGAAGAGCTTATCCGAGATTAGTGGTATTCAGTCGTAGCATCAGGGTTCCCGTGCCATGGTTCAGGCACCGGGTTTTTCACCTTCCGCTTAGCTAGCTAGAGGTGGAGGTACAGGAGCTAGAGGTGGAAGTCACAGTGCTAGAGGTAGAGGCCAGCCAGCAGGAGGTCATCCAGAGATGTAGTTTAGGGTGGTGGGGCCCAGCCCCGATGTTTTGCTCTTCCATCCAGGCCCGAGGCTGAGGCCTTTGATGCAGTTATCACAGGTACAGTTCTGGTTTGTAGTAGAGATGCTTCATTTCTATTTTATCCAAGGTCTATATACTCCTATGTGTCATCTAATTTTACACTGTATTTGGTCATGCCTAGTGCTTCCTTGACGGCTTATGTATTTGATTTTACACTCGTGGGTGATTCTTTTGTAGTAGATTTTGTCCATTATTCATGTATACTTCTGCTTGGGGGTCTTGAGAGCCGAGTAGATCTATTACTTTTGGATATGGTTGATTTTGATGTCATATTGGAGATGGACTGCTTGTTACCTTGCCACGTTATCTTGGACTGTCATGCCAAGGCTGTGATATTAGCCTTGCCAGATTTACCTTGTTTAGAGTGGAGAGGGACTCATGTACATTCCACCCGTAGGGTTATCTCATATATGAAGGCTCGGCATATAGTTGAGAAGGGATGTTTGGCCTATTTGGTGTATGTTCATGATTCTAGTGTCGAGGTTCCTTCTATGGATTTTGTGCCTGTTGTTGGTGAGTTTCCAGAGGTATTTTCTTTAGACCTGTCGGGGAAGCCACTCGACAGGGATATTGACTTTTGCATTGATTTGGCTTCGGGCACTCAGCCTATCTCTATCCCTCCATATCGTATAGACTCGCCAAAGGTCAAAGAATTGAAGGAGCAATGCAGACCTCCTTGATAAAGGCTATATTAGCCTAATGTCTCGCCTTGGGGTGCGTCGGTGTTGTTTGTTAAGATCTGGCTACCATCAGTTGAGGATTAGGGTATCCGATGTCCCCCAAACAGCTTTGTGCACTCGGTACGGGCATTGTGAGTTCTTAGTAATGTCATTCGGGATGACGAATGCCCCAGTAGCTTTTATGGACTTAATAAACCGAGTGTTCAAGCCGAACCTGGATTCCTTTGTGATTGTCTTCATTGATGATATTTTGTTCTATTGCTACAACCGAGAAGAGCATGAGCAGCATTTGAGAGTTGTTCTTCAGACTTTCAGAGATAGTCAGTTGTATGCTAAGTTTTCGAAGTGTGAGTTTTGGTTGGGATCAGTTTCTTTCTTGGTTCATGTTGTATCAGCAGAGGGTATTCAGGTGGATCCGAAGAAGATAGAGGTAGTCAAGGTCTTGCCTAGACCCACATCGCTATAGAGATTCGGAGTTTCTTGGGTTTGGCAGGTTACTACCGTTGGTTTGTGAAGGGGTTTTCATATATTGCACCCCTGATGATTAGGTTGACCAGAAGGGTGCCTAGTTCAGGTTGTCAGACGAGAGTAAGGCGAGCTTTTAGAATCTCAAGACAGCTTTGACTACGGCGCCGGTGTTGGTTTTTCCCACTGGTTCAGGGCCATATATAATTTTTTGTAACGCACTCGGATTGGACATGGTGCGGTATTGATGAAGGATGGAAATGACATTGCGTATACATCGCGACAGATGAGGAATCATGAGAAGAATTATCCACTTTATAAGTTGGAGTTAGAAGTCATTATTCACGCGCTGAAGATTTGGAGGCACTACTTATATGGCGTGTCATGTGAGGTATTCACGGATCGCAAGAGTCTACAGTACTTGTTCAAGCATAAGGAGCAAAATTTGAGGCAGATAAGGTGGTTGGAGCTATTGAAAGACTATGATATCACCATCATATATCATCCTGGAAAGGCCAATGTACTGGCCGATGCTTTGAGTAGAAAGTTAGTCAGTATGGGCTAATCTTGCATATATTCCGGCCGGTAAGAGACCGTTTGCTTTGGATGTTCAGGCTTTGGCCAATCAGTTCTTGAGGTTGGATGTTTCGTAGCTCAGCCATGTTTTATCTTGTACAGTCACTCGTTCTTCATTATTTGAGCGTATTAGAGATCATTAGATGATCCTCATTTGTGTGTCCTTAGAGACACGGTGTGGCACGATGGTGCCAAGCAGATTACAATTGGGGATGATGGAGTTTTGAGGATGTATGGTCGAGTAGGAGAGGCCGCTTACATACTTGCATTGTCGCAGAATTTATTTGTCGTGCATCCAGTGTTTCATGTATCCATGCTTCAAAAGTATCATGGGGATCCATCCCACGTGTTAGACTTCAGCACTGTCCAGTTGGACAAGGACTTGACCTATGAAGAGGAGCTGATAGCTATTCTAGATCAGCAGGTTCGTCAGTTAGGATCTAATAATTTTCTTTCAGATCGTACGTAGTGGAGAGGTCAGCCTATTGACACAGCAACCTGGGAGCCCGAGTCCGATATGTGGAGACGATATCATTATCTTTTTACCGACTCATGTACTTTTATTATGTCCGTTCAAGGAAGAACAGTTGTATTAGAGGTGGAAAATGTGGTGACCCGAAAGGTCATCACTTGTTTTGAAAGTCAATTCTATGTTCCGAGGCCTTAAAACCTCTTTATGACTCACCTCGATTTGTGTGCATAGTCCAGGCGCATTTTCGTAAAGCATTTATGTGAAATCTAAGTAAAATAAGGAAATTAACCTTTAATATTGACTTTTGTCAATATTCTTCGTAACCGGACCTAGACCCGTGATCTGACGGTCTCGTAGGGCCGTAGTAAAATGTGGGACTTGAGCGTATGTCCAAAATTGAATTTTTGAGGTCCCAAGCCCGAGAAAAAAATTATTAAAGAGAAGTGTTAGTTGGAAAATATAAAGGCTTTTAGAAATGAAATGATGCGCCTTCTTGACGGTATCGGGCTCGTATTTTGGTTCCGGAGCGCGATACAGGTTTAAAATAATAATTAGACTGAATTTGTGGAATTGGGTGAGAATCGGAGTTCGTTGTATAAATCGAACTTTTAGTTGAGAAAATGAGAATTTCAATGTTCTTGAGTGATTTCATGAATTTGAGGCTTAATTTATAGTTTTTGATATTATTTTAATTATTTGATCGCATGATCAAGTCCATATGATATTTTTAGACTTGTGTGCACGATTGGTTTGGAGCCCCTGGGGCTCGGGTAAGTTTTGGACAGGCCATGGAGTGAATTTGGACTTAGAAAAACTGCTGGTATGTTTCAGTTGTATAACAGGCCTCTGATCTCGCAATTGCGAGATCGGGCCTCACAAATGAAACGTGCTCAGGTTAAGAAAATGGGACCCTAGTGTCGCAAATGCGAACCAAGACTAGGTAGGACCTCTTCGTAAATGCGAGCATTGGGTGGGAATTTTGAAGCCTGCCCATCGCAAACACGATGTTTTCTTTCACAATTGCAAATATCACAGTATACCAAACGGGTTCGCTTCGCAATTGTGACATCTGAGACTTGCTAAATGAGATTTTTGATGAGATTTCATCCATTTTTCAAACTCCTTCAAACCCTAAACTCTCTTGGGCAATTTTCCTAAGAAACACTCTTCTCCAATTTATTAGTAAGTAATTTCAAACTTATTTTCTTCAACTATAACATCTTTTTATATGATTTCATTTCAAATATCAAGGGTTTTTCATTGGAAATGGGTGATTTTTTGTAGAACTTAGGATTTTCAAATTTTGAGAATTTGGACCTCAATTTGAGGTCTGATTTAAAAGCTAATTATATATTTGAGTTCGTGGGTGAATGGATGATCGGGTTTTTGTTCGAACTTTGGGTTTTGAACAAGTGGGTCTGGGGTCGGGTTTTGACTTTTTGTAGAAATCATTAGAAAACCCATTTTCATGCATTAGAAATGGTTTATTTAGAATTTATTCATATCATTAAGTAAATTGTGACTAGATTTAAGCGAATTGGAAGTGGAATCAAGAGGTAAAGCGGTAGTTGAGGCTTGATTGTGTTCGTGGCATTGAGGTAAGTGTTTGGTCTAACATTAGCTTGAGGGAATAGAAGTTTTGGTCTTATTGCTATGTGTTAAGTGTTAAGTACGACGAATAGGTGTGGTGACGATTATCTATGCGTTGGTGTCAAGCATGCCCGTGAGTCTTATACTATGATTGTTGTGACTCTGTTATGTATTGTCCATGCTTAATATGATGATTATAAATGTTGAACAAGGCTTATGAAAATATTCTTGGTAATTGATCATTGTTGAGAATTGGCTCAAGTTGTGACTTATGTTGGGAAGTGATAGTGAAAACGAGATGAGATATATTGTTAATTCACTTGTTGGGATGTTATTGTTTATTATATTATTTCTTTTGCCGGAATGTTATTGCTCATGATATTGTTTTTCTTGCGGGGATATTGTTGTTATACTATTGTTCCCTTGTCGGGATTCTTTTATGATTGTTGTTGATTTGTATATTGGGGTTAGGTTGCATGCCGCAATAATATTATATGGGATCTGGTTGCATGCTGCAACAAAGATTAATAAGGGTGGACAGGTGGAGTCGGGTTGCACGCCGCAACATCATTATATGATTGGGATGGGGTTGCATGTCGCAACATCATTTTATGATTAGGATCGGGTTGCACGCTGCAACAGTATTATATGATTTGGATCGGGTTGCATGCTGCAACAAGAATGAATAAAAGTGAATATTGATTTATATAGTAAGAACGAGAGTAAAAGCTTGAATGGTAATTTCGTGCACTTATTACCGTTTTCCATATTCTTGCTGATATAAAATTACGGTTTTCTTTATGCTTCTCTACTGAAATTTTGTTAGTACTTGATATTCCCCGCAGCATGTTCCCCCTTCCCATCTGTAACTGGTAGTTTTTGTTGTTATTATTTGTCGTATACGATTAACTGCATAGGTTTTTTTTGTAGTCTTGTCCTAGCCTCGTCACTACTTCGCCGAAGTTAGGCTCGACATTTACCAGCACATAGGATCGCTTGTACTGATACTACACTCTGCATTGTATGCAGATCTCGGTACTTGAGCATTTGGACCACAGTAAGGTTGCTACCTTCTGTCCAGCGGAGACCCGAGGTAGTCCTACAAACGTATGCATGCCCTGGCGTCCCCTTTTATCCTATTACCTTCTGTTCTTACTTATTTCAGAGATAGGCATGTATTTTTCTTTGTTCAGACCGTATTTGTAGTATTTTTGGATAGTCCGTGAGATTGTGACACAAGTTTTGGGTGGATTATTTCAATAGAATCGTATTTATATTAAGATAAATTATTAGATTTCATCTTCTATCTTTTTTATTATTATTATTATTGCGTTGGTGATCATATATTGACTTGTAAATGTTAAAGGTTAAGCGAAAAGGATAAAAAAATCTGTAACACTCGGCTTGCCTACTTTCACAAGTAGGTGTCATCATGACTCCCCAAACGTGGAAAATTCGGATCGTGACAAGACATGGCCTAAAATGGTCTGAAAACACCCCGAAACTCACTTGAGTCCTTCGAGACCCCGTCTGAACATGCCAACAAGTCCCAATATCCTTTACAAACTTATCCAAAGGCTCGAAACGCACACATAACATAAAATTCATGAATCGATCACAAAAATCATTCTTTCAACTTTCAAACTTCAAAACTTCGACAAACGCATCCAAATCATATCAAAACATTCTGGAGTGACGCCAAACTTTACTCACAAGTCACAAATCATAACACATACCTATTCCAAGCTTCGAAACCCCAAACGGGCATCTATATCACCAAAGTCCACCTCAAACCAAACATAGGAAATTCTAAATCCTTCAAGAATCTAACTTTCTACAATAAGTGCTGAAATGCTCTCGGAAAACCCGATACTCAATCCGAACATACGTCCAAGTCCGGAATCACCATTCGAACTTATTGGAATCTTCTTCTGATGTCTTTTACGTCAAAGTCAAATCTTAGTCAATTCTTCCAACTTAAAGCTTTCAAAATTAGAATTTTCCATCTAAATCGACTCTGAACTTCCCAAAATTCGATTCTGACTAAGCGAACAAGTCGTAAAACATGGTGAAGCTGCCCAAAGCCTCAAACCACCAAGCGGTGTGCTAGAGCTTAAAATAACCGATTGGGTCATTACATTTGTAATAGTTGAACAATATAATATTCACGCTCATGTTACGTCGAGATGCTGCAAGAAAAAAAACTAAAGTCGATTTATTTTATCATAATCATTTAATTAACATGTTGGTCAACAATATTCATATGTATGAAAAAAATGATTGGCTTATCATGCTATCTAAGCAAATTGTCTTACATAAAATTATATTGCCAGAATACAATTGACCTCTGGATTTGATTCATTGCTTATATACACGATATTGAACATAATTAAAAAGAGCATTTATTAGTCTTGTTTCTTACTTTTATTTTTGTTAATATTTTCTTTGCTTATAGAGTAGACCTTCTATGTCTTTGAAAGTACGTATTAGTCTTGTGTTTGCGCTCAGGTCGATGGGCTCTGAATTTAGCAGTTAACTGAAACCATTTTAGCTTTGGTCCCCACTTCTATGGTGATAACATAATAAACAACAGCCTTTAAGCTTTTACAGGCTCAGAGATAATAATTTTAAACATGCATCTCAGTGATGGTTTATATATAAAGATCGTGAAATAAAGGTTAAAGTCAATTAATCCATTACTACTCAATTCCAAAGTAGTTGGTTATATGAATATTATATATTAATTTCGCTCTTTTTAGGAGTACATATTATGTGTATATTATAACATCGGCATAATTAGAAACTATATGTGTACAAACATTCAATTTAACACAACTTTCTTCTCTTTCTTTTCGGTTTTTTCTGCTTAGGATCGATGATGATTTGTGACCAGTGATAGAATATTTAGAATTTGTGACCAGTGCAAAGGTAAGAAAGAAGTAAATAGAAAACAAATATTTATCTGGTTTGGTCGTATACAAGAATCTGAAGCATTAATACTTTATTACAGTTCAAGCTAGTTCTTTATAACATATATCTTAGAATGTTTTTTCTTTAAAATTTATTTACACAAACAAAGAAAGAGCAGAGATTCGTAAAATTAAAAGGTAGGGTGTAATCATCATCAGTTAGAGACGCATTAAGTGGCATGCCCCTTGCCAGGATTTGCGATAGGGGTACCTTTGATTGTAGACATTTCAAGCATGTCGTCATTTCTTAACCAACTCGTTTACCATTATATTAGGTAACTTCACAATTTTCTCAATCAAATATATAAAATGTGTATGATTTTCTAGCCATACGAGACTATGATTAGAAAAACATATACATTTTTCACTTTTGACTGATAAGACTATGAAGGCACCAAATATAATGGTGAAATCATCGGGTAAAGAAGTTGCAGCATGCCTGAAATGTCTGCAGTCGAAGGTAAGCCTAATCCTATAGGGACATGACACTGACTGCACCACTAACTATTGGTGTTGTAGAGCAATTCCATTCAATATTTTCTTCGCCAATCTCATGTCTAATCTTGAAAGAATATTTGGGGTTGAAATTTTTGGTTTTTTATGAGAGTTATAGGCTTGAGGCAATTTTTGGGAAAATTTGTAGGTTTGCAGTTTTGAACCATTTATGAGACATAAAAACTTTTTTTTAAATGAAATATGATCTCCAAAATGGAAGAATTGTATAGAGAGGAAGTAGAAAATGCAATTGTGAGATGAAAACAAACGAACAAAGAGGGCTTTTGATAGTTGTCTGAGGGAACATGGCTGAGTTAGAAAGAATCCAACAACATGAAATATGGGAAACTTATAAATAACTTTCTATATTGTTTTACAATTAGATTTCAGAATTCAAAATTATACCTAACTTAACGTAAACATCTACCAAAACATGAATGTAATTTAGATAGCATGGATAAACTATTTTATTTTCTCAATTTGCCCAGTCAAAAATGTGTAAACCTTAAAGTTTTTTCCATATCTGTAGATGCATGCATTTGATAACAAATCCTAAACTGCTAGTCTACAAGACTACAACGGTTAAATTTTTTGACTCACTATTTCAGTTAAGATGATCATCATATTGTTGACAAATGAACTATATCATCTTTTGTTTTTAGTTCTTTTATAATTATTTATAGAGTTTTCTATTTTGATGGCTTCTCAGCTTTTTTGTCAGCTTTTGTCTTGGGAGATTTATATTTTCTAAACATTTAATCATGCGATCACATATAAGTTTTGATTAAAAACAGCTTGCCAGCAAATAACAGACATATAAGTATTATGAAATCATCATTTTGGTTTATTTTAGTTCTAACACCTCACCGAATTTTCGCCTATTGTTGAATTAGGTAACCAATAACTTTTGGCCAAGGATGTTCTAAAGAATCTGTAGTTCCAAAGAAATGACAAACTCTTCATATATTTAAAACTTTCAGCTGTGCTATTAAAAGCAACAAATGATACATTAATGGAACAAGATTTGCCAAACCTATTGAAAAGAAACCATTGATCAAAAAATGATGTCTCATGGGACAAAGGATGATTGATTTGTCCAATTGTCCTTCCAAATAAAACTTGGATATAGCTACCTGATTAAGAGTATGTACAACAGGAAGAAAAAAAATCGGTGCACTAAGCTCCTGATGTGCGTGGACCCGAAAAGGACTAGACCATAAGAGTTTATTGTACGTAGCCTTACCCTGTATTTTTGCAAGAGATTATTTCCACGGCTCGAACACGTTACCTCTTGGTTATATAGCAACCACTTTAGTTGTTAACAGTATGTACAACAAAACATTTCTTAGTATCATACACAGCACCTCAAATCCCATACGAGCTGGAATCAGCTAGCTAATATACAACACCAGATTAATTAATCCTGTGATTGTTGATCTACCTCGTAAAACCTTCACTAACACAAAAGACAACTCCTACATTCTTGCTCGCAATAAAAATATAAAATAAAAAAAGCAATCTACGGTTATTAATAAAGAATCTGAATCGACAGATGCTGGACTCAGCTTTAGATTCATTTTCCAGAAGAAAATCCGGTTTTCTTTGGAGGAACTTTCAAGCCAAGTTCTTTACATTGCTCTTCATCAGGCTGTGGGCTCAGAAATCCTGTCCCAACAAAGTGTACTAAGGCTGATGCATCCTCGAGTTTTCTTGTGAAACTCAATGATGCCAAGGAAAGAGGAGCTGATGTAGTCTTTGATTGGGGATCGGGTTGCATGCTAGAACAGTATTATATGATTGGGATCGGGTTGCACGCTGCAATTAGAAAGAATGAAAGTGAATATTGATTCTTCTGGTGAGAACATGAGTAAAAGAACGAAGAGTGATGTCGTGCACTTGTTACTATTTTAATTATTCTTGCTGATATGAAATTATGGTATTCTTTATGATACTCTACTGAAATTCTATATTACTTGATATTCCCCGTAGCATGTTCCCCCTTCCCATCTTTAACTGCTAGTTTCTATTGTTATTATTTGTCGTATATGATTTAACTACACTGGTTTATTTGGTAGTCTTGTCCTAGCCTTGTCACTACTTCGTTGAGGTTAGGCTCGACACATACCATTACATGGGATCGGTTGTGCTGATACTACACTCTTTAATGTGTGCAAATCCCAGTATTGGAGCATTTGGACAACAATGAGGTTGCCACCTTTAGTCCAGAAGAGACTTGAGGTAGTCCTGCAGACGTCTGCATGCCTTGGCTTCCCCTTCTATCTATTTCCTTCTGTACTTACTTATTTCATAGACAGACATGTATTTTTCTTTTTTCAACTTGTTGTATTCATAGATAGTCCGTGAGATTGTGACACTAGTTCTGGGTGGATTATTTCAATGGAATCGTATTTTTGTTAAGTTAGTTTATTAGATTTCGTCTTTTGCATTTCTTATTATTATTATTATTATTATTATTATTATTATTCCGTTGTTGATCATATATTTACTTGTAAATGTTAAAGGTTAAGGAAAAAGGGCAATAAAATTTTGTAACACCCGGCTTGCTTAGCTTTCACGAGTAGGCGCCATCACGACTCCCTAGGGTGGGAAATCTGGGTCGTAACAAGTTGGTATCGGAGCTCTAGGTTTCTTAGGTCTCACAATTCATAGACACGCTTAGTAGAGTCTGAGGGATCGATACAAAGACGTTTGTGTTTATCTCCTAGAAGCTATGGAGTTTAGGAAAAACTTCCCATTTATTCTTTCTTGTCGTGCGACTTGATATCTAGATGCTAATTGAACTTCCACTCTATTCTTCTGCATATGGTGAAAACATGCACTGCTTCATCAGCTACCTAGCAGCCCGAGCCCCAAGTAGCAGCTCTTGCGAGGGGCAGAGGCCGAGGTCGTGCTAGGGCCCGAGGCAGAGGTAGATCTCAGCCTAGAGCTCGAGAAGCAGCGCCAGTGATAAAGCCTCAGGATAAGTTTGATAATGAGGTTCCAACCCAGTCACTAGGTCCTAGAGCGGTTCATTGTTTTCCATATACTCCAAGATGCTCTGGTATGTCTAGTAGGCCTTATGGAGGGCTTCACTCAGGCAGACATATTTCTTGTAGCACCAGCTGTCTCTCATGCCAGAGGAGGAATCCAGACTCCTGCTACTGGTACTTCGGAGCAAATGTCTCTCAAGTTTCAGACTCCAGCAGCTTAGCCAGTTGGGATAGTTCAGTCGGGTATTGTGGCACAGACCAGTGAGGGGCCATCTATGTCTGTTGATCCCTTGTGGAGGTTGGACAGGTTCACCAAGATTTTTACTACCACTTTTAGTGGTACATATTTTGTGGATCCTGGTTATTATTTGGACATCTGTCGTAACGTTCTACGGAACATGGGGATAGTGGAGACCAATGGGGTCGACTTTGCAGCTTTTCATTTGTCCGGATACGCCAAGACTTGGTGGAGGGATTATTGTTTGGCTAGACTAGAGGGGTCACCAAATTTGACTTGTGATCAGTTCTCTTAGCTATTTCTGGAGAAGTTTCTTCCTGTAACTTAGAGGGAGAACTATCGAAGGCAATTTAAGCGTCTCCAACAGTGTTCTATGACTGTCACTCAGTACGAGACCAGATTAATTAACTTGGCCCTCTTCTTATACTTCCCACTAAGAGAGAGAGAGTGAGGAGATTCATTGAGGGACTCGTTCAGTCTATTCAATTACATATGGCTAAGGATACAGGGTGCCAGATTTCTTTTTAGCATGTGGTTAATGTGGCCATGAGAGTTGAGATGGTTCTCTCACAGGGGAGCGGTCAGGTTTTTGACAAGACGCCCCATCGTTCTAGCAGGTTTAGTGGTGCCTCGTCTAGAGGAAAGGATTCTTTTGGTAGAGGCCATCCTTCCAAGCTGTTTCATTGAATAAAATAGACATCTCATGGAGCTTCAAGGGGGCTTCGTTCTTATGTACCTTTTTTAGGACAGCCAGCTCCTACCAAAGCACCTACTCTTCAGAGTTATTATCATGGTCATCCATTCCGCCAAGGTCAGTCTCAGTTTCCTTAGCCCTAGCACTCATGTGTATGCTTTGAGTGCAGTGGGTATGGTCATATCCGGAGAGCTTATTCGAGATTAGTGGGTATTTAGTCATGGCATCAGGGTTCCCGTGCCATGGTTCAGGCACCGAGTTTTTCACCGCCCGCTCAACTAGCTAGAGGTGGAGGTAGAGGAGCTAGAGGTGGAGGTCACACTGCTAAAGGTAGAGGCCAGACAGACGGAGGTCATCCAGAGATGTAGCTTAGAGTGGTGGGGCCTAGCCCCGATGTTATGCTCTTCCATCCAGGCCCGAAGCTGAGGCCTTTGATGCAGTTATCACAGGTACTGCTCTGGTTAGTAGTAGAGATGCTTCATTTCTATTTGATCTAGGGTCTATATACTCCTATGTGTCATCTAATATTACACCGTATTTGGTCATGCCCAGTGCTTGCTTGACGGCTTATGTATATGATTATACACCCGTGGGTGATTCTTTTGTATTAGATCGTGTCCATTATTCATGTATGGTTGTGATTGGGGGTCTTGAGAGCCGAGTAGTTCTGTTACTTTTGGATATGGTTGATTTTTATATCATATTGGAGATGGACTATTTGTTACCTTACCACGTTATCTTGGACTGTCATGGCAAGGCTGTGACATTAGCCTTGCCAATTTTACCTTGTTTATAGTGGAGAGGGACTTCTGTACATTCCACCCGTAGGGTTATCTCATATATGAAGGCTCGGCATATAATTGAGAAGGTATGTTTGGCCTATTTGGTGTATGTTCATGATTCTAGTGTCGAGGTTTCTTCTATGGATTTTGTGCATGTGTATTTTATTTAGACCTGTCGGGGATGCCACTCGACAGGGATATTGACTTTTGCATTGATTTGGCTTCATGCACTCAGCCTATCTCTATCCTGCCATATCGTATAGACCTGCCAATGAACAAAGAATTGAAGGAGCAATGCAGACCTCCTTGATAAAGGCTATATTAGCCTAGTGTCTCGCCTTGGGGTGCGCCGGTGTTGATTGTTTATAAAAAGGATGGGTCAATGAGGATGTGTATAGATTATCGGCAGTTGAACAACGTCACGATCAAGAATAAGTATCCATTATCGAGGATTGATGATTTGTTTATCAGCTTCGGGGTGCCAAAGTGTTTTGAAGATTGATTTGAGATATGGCTACCATCAGTTGAGGATTACAGCATCCGATGTCCCCCAAACAGCTTTGTGCACTCGGTACGGGCAATGTGAGTTCTTAGTAATGTCATTCGGGATGACGAATGCCCCAGCAGCTTTTATGGACTTAATGAACCGAGTGTTCAAGCCTTACCTAGATTCCTTTGTGATTGTCTTCATTCATGATATTTTGTTCTATTGCTACAACCGAGAAGAGCATGAACAGAATCAAAGAGTTGTTCTTCAAACTTTCAGAGATAGTCAATTATGCTAAGTTTTTGAAGTGTGAGTTTTGGTTGGGATCAGTTTCTTTCTTGGTTCATGTTGTATCAGCAGAGGGTATTCAGGTGGATCCGAAGAAGATAGAGGTAGTCAAGGACTTGCCTAGACTCACATCAGCTAAAGGGATCAGAAGTTTCTTGGGTTTGGCAGGTTACTACCGTTGGTTTGTGAAGGGGTTTTCATTTATAGCACCCCTGATGATTAGGTTGACCAGAAGGGTTCCTAGTTCAGATGGTCAGACGAGTGTAAGGCAAGCTTTTAGAAGCTTAAAACAGCTTTGACTACGGCGCCGATGTTGGTTTTTCCCACAGGTTCAAGGCCATATATAATTTATTGTAACGCATCTCGGATTGGACATGGTGCGGTATTGATGAAGGATGGAAAGGTCATTGCGTATGCATCGTGATAGATGAAGATTCATGAGAAGAATTATCCACTTCATAATTTGGAGTTAGAAGTCATTGTTCACGCGCTGAAGATTTGGAGGCACTACTTATATGGCGTGTCATGTAAGGTGTTCACGGATCACAAGAGTCTACAGTACTTGTTCAAGCATAAGGAGCTAAATTTGAGGCAGAAAAGGTGGTTGGAGCTATTGAAAGACTATGATATCACCATCTTATATCATCCGGAAAAGGTCAATGTAGTGGCCGATGCTTTGAGTAGAAAGTTAGTCAGTATGGTCCAGTCTTGCATATATTTCTGTCGGCAAGAGACCGCTTGATTTGGATGTTCAGGCTTTGGCCAATCAGTTCATGAGGTTGGATGTTTCTGAGCTCAGTCATGTTTTAGCTTATACAGTCACTCGTTCTTCATTATTTCAGCGTATTAGAGATCATCAGATGATCCTCATTTGTGTGTCCTTAGAGACACGGTGTGGCACGATAGTGCCAAGCAGATTACAATTGGGGATGACGGAGTTCTGAGGATGCATAGTCTAGTATGTGTGCCTAATGTGGGTGGTCTTCCAGAGTTGATTCTAGAGATGTCCCATAGTTCCCGGTACTTTATTTATTCGGGCACCGCTAAGATGTATCAGGACTTACGGCAGCATTACTGGTGGAGGAGGATGAATAAGGATAGTGTTGAATATGTGGCTCGATGTTTGAATTGTCAGCAGGTAAAGTACGAGCATCAAAGACCTGGTGGTTTGTTTTTGAGGATTGAGATTCCCGAGTGAAAGTGGGAGAGTATCACTATGGACTTCGTTGTTGGAGTCTCACGGACTCAGAGAAAGTTTGATGACATGTGGGTTATTGTTGATAAGCTGACCAAGTCAGCGCATTTCATTCATATGGCAGTCTCATATTCTTTAGAGAGGTTTGCTGAGATCTATATCCGTGAGATTGTTCGTCTTCATGGTATGACTGTGTCTATCATTTCTAACCAAGGTATGCAGTTTACCTCACATTTTTGAAGGGCAGTTCAGCGTGAGTTGGGCACACGGGTCGACTTGAGAACGGAATTTCATCCTCAGACCGACAGACAGGCCGAGCATACTATTCAGATTTTAGAGGATATGTTCCAAGCTTGTGTTATTGACTTTGGAGGCTCGTGGGATCAGTTATTGCCTCTAGCAGAGTTTACCTGCAACAACAGCTATCAGTCGAGCATCTAGATGAATCCTTATAAGGCATTATATGGTAGGTTGTGTCGGTCGCCAGTTGGATGATTCAAGTTTGGAGAGGCTCGGTTGTTGGGTGCAGATCTAGTATATGATGCCTTGGATAAAGTTATGACCATTTGGGATAGGCTCTATATAACTTAGTCCAAGTAAAAGACTTAAGTTGACCGCAAGGTTCGTGATGTGGCATTCATGGGAGAGTGAGTGTTGCTTCGGGTGTCTCCCATGAAGGGCGTGATGAGATTTGGTAAGAAAGGCAAGCTAATCCCTAGATTCATTGGTCCTTTTGATATTCTAGATCGAGTAAGAGAGGCCGCTTACATACTTGCATTGCCGCCAAATTTATTGGTCGTGCATCCAGTGTTTCATGTGTCCATGCTTTGAAAGTATCATGGGGATCCATCCCACGTGTTAGACTTCAGCACTGTCCAGTTTGACAAGGACTTGACCTATGAGGAGGAGCCGATAGCTATTCCAGATCAGCAGGTTCGCCAGTTGAGATCTAATAATTTCCCTTCAATTCGTACGTAGTGGAGAGGTCAGCCTATTGAGACAGCAACCTGGGAGTCCGAGTCCGATATGTGGAGACGATATCATCATCTTTTTAACGACTCATGTACTTTTGTTATGTCCGTTCAAGGAAGAACAGTTGTTTTAGAGGTGGAAAATGTGATGACCCAAAATGTCATCACTTGTTTTGAAAGTCAATTTTATGTTCCGAGGCCTTAAAACCTCTTTTTGCCTCACCTCGATTTGTGTGCATAGTCCAGGCGCATTTTCGTAAAGCATTAATGTGAAATCTAAGTAAAATAAGGAAATTAACCGTTAATATTGATTAAAATTGACTTTTTTCAATATTCTTGGTAAACGGACCTGGACCCGTGATCTGACAGTCTCGTAGGGCCCGTAGTAAAATATGGGACTTGGACATATGCCCAGAATCGAATTTTTGAGGTCCAAAGCCCGAGAAAAAAATTATTAAGAGAAGTGTTTGTTGGAAAATATAAAGGCTTTTAGAAATGAAATGATGCACCTTCTGGATGGTATCGGGCCCGTATTTTGGTTCCGGAGACCGATATAGGTTTAAAATAATAATTAGATTGAATTTGTGGAATTGGGTGAGAATCGGAGTTCGTTGTATAAATCGGACCTTTAGTTGAGATAATAAGAATTTCAATGTTCTTGAGTGATTTCATGAATTTGAGGTTTAATTCATAGTTTTTGATATTATTTAAATGATTTGATCGCATGATCAAGTCCGTATGATATTTTCATGCATTAGAATTGGTTTATTTAGAATTTTTTGATATCATTAAGTAAATTGTGACTAGATACAAGCGAATTGGAAGTGGAATCGAGAGGTAAAGCGGTAGTTGAGGCTTGGTTGTGTTCGTGGCATTGAGGTAAGTGTTTGGTGTAACATTAACTTGAGGGAATAGGAGTTGTGGTCTTATTTTCTATGTGTTAAGTGTTGAGTACAACGTATAGGTGTGGTGACGAGTATCTATACGTTGATGTCAAGCATGCCCTTGAGTCTTATACTATGATTGTTATGACTCTGTTATGTATTGTCCATGCTTAATATGATGATTATAAATGTTGAACAAGGCTTATGAAAATATTCTTGGTAATTGATCATTGTTGAGAATTGGCTCAAGTTGTGACTTATGTTGGGAAGTGATAGTGAAAATGAGATGAGATATATTGTTAATTCCCTTGTTGGGATGTTATTATTTATTATATTATTTCTTTTGCCTGAA
The DNA here is from genome assembly GCA_034376525.1 of Nicotiana benthamiana. NCBI lineage: Eukaryota > Viridiplantae > Streptophyta > Magnoliopsida > Solanales > Solanaceae > Nicotiana > Nicotiana benthamiana. The sequence goes on along the minus strand of CM067339.1, from coordinate 144,972,992 downwards.
TGTTATTGCTTATGATATTATTTTTCTTGCCCGGATATTGTTGTTGTACTATTGTTCCCTCGTCTGGATTCTTTTATCATTGTTGTTGATTTGTATATTGGGGTTAGGTTGCACGCCGCAATAATATTATATGGGAACTGGTTGCACGCCGCAACAAAGATTAATAAGGGTGGACAGGTGGAGTCGAGTTGAACGCCGCAACATCATTATATGATTGGGATGGGGTTGCACGTCGCAACAGCATTTTATGATTAGGATCGGGTTGCACGCTGCAACAGTATTATATGATTAGGTTCGGGTTGCATGCTGCAACAAGAATGAATAAAGGTGAATATTGATTCTTATAGTTAGAACGAGAGTAAAAGCATGAAGGGTAATTTCGTGCACTTATTACCGTTTTCCTTATTCTTGCTAATATGAAATTATGGTTTTCTTTATGCTTCTCTACTGAAATTTTGTTAGTACTTGATATTCCTCGCAGCATGTTCCCCCTTCCCATCTTTAACTGCGAGTTTTTGTTGTTATTATTTTTCGTATATGATTTAACTGCATAGGTTTATTTGGTAGTCTTGTCCTAGCCCAGTCACTACTTCGCCGTGGTTAGGCTCAACATTTACCAGCACATAGGATCGGTTGTACTGATACTACACTCTGCATTGTATGCTGATCTCGGTACTTGAGCATTTGGACCACAGTAAGGTTGGTACCTTCTATCCAGCGGAGACCCGAGGTAGTCCTGCAAACGTCTGCAGGCCCTGGCATCCCCTTTTATCCTATTTCCTTCTGTTCTTACTTATTTCAGAGACACGCATGTATTTTTCTTTGTTCAGGCCGTATTTGTAGTATTGTTGGATAGTCCGTGAGATTGTGATACAAGTTCTGGGTGGATTATTTCTATAGAATCGTATTTATATTAAGTTAAATTATTAGATTTCATCTTCTACCTTTTTTATTATTGTTATTATTCCGTTGTTGATCATATATTGACTTGTAAATGTTAAAGGTTAAGCGAAAAGGATAGTAAAATCTGTAACACTCGGCTTGCCTAGCTTTCACGAGTAGGCGCCATCACGACTTCCGAGGGTGGGAAATCTGGGTCGTGACAAGTTGGTATCAGAGCTATAGGTTTCTTAGGTCTCACAATTCATAGACAAGCTTAGTAGAGTCTGAGGGATCAATACAAAGACGTTTATGTTTATCTCCTACAAGCTATGGAGTTTAGAAAAAACTTCCCATCTATTCTTTCTTGTCGTGCGACTTGATTTCTCAATGCTAATTGAACTTCCACTCTATTCTTTCGCAGATGGTGAGAAAACGTACTGCTTCATCAGCTACCTAGCAGCCCGAGCCCCAAGTTGCAGCTCCTGCGAGGGGCAGAGGCCGAGGTCGTGCTAAGGCCCGAGGCAGAGGCAGATCTCAGCCAGAAGCTCGAGAAGCAGCGCCAGTGATAAAGCCTCAGGTTAAGTTTGACAATGAGGTTCCAGCCCAGTCAGTTCCAGCAGGACCAACTCAGGTCCTAGAGGAGTTCAGTGCTATCCCGATACTCCAAGATGCTCTGGTTTGTCTAGTGGGCCTAATGGAGGGCTTCACTCAGGCAGACATATTTCTTGTAGCACCAGCTGTCTCTCATGCCGGAGGAGGAATCCGGACTCCTGCTACTGGCACTTTGGAGCAAATGGCTCTCAAGTTTCAGACTCTAGCAGCTCAGCCAGTTGGGATAGTTCAGTCGGGTATTGTGGCACAGACCGGTGAGGGGCCAGCTATGTCAGTTGATGCCTTGTGGAGGTTGGACAGATTCACCAAGATTTTTACTACCACTTTCAGTGGACATCTTTTGAGGATCCTGGGGATTATTTGGACAGCTGTCATAAGGTTCTACGGAACATGGGGATAGTGGAGACCAATGGGGTCGACTTTGTTGCTTTTCATTTGTCTGGATCCGCCAAGACTTGGTGGAGGGATTATTGTTTGGCTAGGCTAGAGGGGTCACCAACTTTGACTTGTGATCAGTTCTCTTAGCTATTTCTGGAGAAGTTTCTTCCTATAACTTAGAGGGAGAACTATCAGAGGCATTTTAAGCGTCTCGAACAGTGTTTTATGATTGTCACTCAGTACGAGACCAGATTTATTAACTTGTCCCACTTCTTATACTTACCACCGAGAGAGAGAGAGAGAGAGAGAGAGAGAGAGAGAGAGAGAGAGAGAGAGAGAGAGAGAGAGTTAGGAGGTTCATTGAGGGTTTCATTCAGCCTATTCGATTACAGATGGCTAAGGATACAGGGTGCCAGATTTCTTTTATGGATGCGGCTAATGTGGCCAGGAGAGTTGAGATGGTTCAATCACTGGGGAGTGGTCAGGTGTTTGACAAGAGGCCCCATCGTTCTAACAGGTTTAGTGGTGCCTCGTCTAGAGGAAAGGATTCTATTGGTAGAGGCCATCCTTCCAGGCTGTTTCATTCATCAATATAGGCATCTCATGGAGCTTCAAGGGGGCTTCGTTCTTATGTACCTTTTTTAAGACAGCCAGCTCCTACCAAAGCACCTACTCTTCAGGGTTATTATTATGGCCATCCAGTCCACTAAGGTCAGTCTCAGTTTCCTCAGCCGCAGCACTCAGGTGTATGCTTTGAGTGCAGTAGGTATGGTCATATCCGGAGAGATTATCCGAGATTAGTGGGTATTCAGTCGTAGCATCAGGGTTCCCGTGCCATGGTTCAGGCACTGGGTTTTTCACCGCCCGCTCACCTAGCTAGAGGTGGAGGTAGAGGAGCTAGAGGTGGAGGTCACACTGCAAGAGGTAGAGGCCAGGCTGCAGGACGTCATCCAGAGATGTCGTTTAGAGTAGTGGGGCCTAGCCCCGATGTTATGCTCTTCCATCCAGGCCCGAGGGTGAGGCCTTTGATGCAGTTATCACAGGTACTGTTCTTGTTAGTAGTAGAGATGCTTAATTTCTATTTGATCGAGGGTCTATATACTCCTATGTGTCATCCAATTTTACACTGTATTTAGTCATGCCTAGTGCTTCCTTGACGGCTTATGTAAATGATTACACACCCGTGGGTGATTTTTTGTAGTAGATCGTGTCCATTATTCATGGATAGTTGTTATTGGGGGTCTTGAGAGCCGAGTAGAGCTGTTACTTTTGGATATGGTTGATTTTGATGTCATATTGGAGATGGACTGCTTGTTACCTTACCACGTTATCTTGGACTATCATGCCAAGGCTGTGACATTAGCCTTGCCAGATTTACCTTGTTTAGAGTGGAGAGGGACTACTGTACATTCCACCCGTAAGGTTATCTCATATATGAAGGCTCAGCATATAGTTGAGAAGGTATGTTTGGCCTATTTGGTGTATGTTAATGATTCTAATGTCGAGGTTCCTTCTATGGATTTTGTGCATGTTGTTCATGAGTTTCCAGAGATATTTTCTTTAGACCTGTCGGGGATGCCACTCGATGGGGAAATTGATTTTTCAATGATTTGGCTTCGGGCACTCAGCCTATCTCTATCCCGCCATATCGTATAGACTCGCCAAAGGTCAAAGAATTGAAGGAGTAATGCAGACCTCCTTGATAAAGGCTATATTATCCTAGTGTCTCGGCTTGGGGTGCGCCGGTGTTGTTTGTTAAGAAAAAGGATGGGTCAATGAGGATGTGAATAGATTATCGGTAGTTGAACAACATCACGATCAAGAATAAGTATCCATTACCGAGGATTGATGATTTTTTTTATCAGCTTCAGGGTGCCAAGTGATTTGATGATTGATTTGAGATCTGGCTGCCATCAGTTGAGGATTAGGGCATCCGATGTCCCCCAAACAATTGGGGATGATGGAGTTTTGAGGATGCATAGTCGAGTATGTGTGCCTAATGTGGGTGGGCTTCCAGAGTTGATTCTAGAGAAGTCCCATAGTTCCCGGTACTTTATTTATTTGGTCACCGCTAAGATGTATTAGGACTTACGGCAGCATTACTGGTGGAAGAGGATGAATAAGGATAGTGTTGCATATGTGGCTCGATGTTTGAATTGTCAACAGGTAAAGTACGAGCATCAGAGACCTGGTGGTTTGTTTTAGAGGATTGAGATTCCCGAGTGAAAGTGGGAGAGTATCACAATGGACTTTGTTGTTGGAGTCTCACGGACTCAGAGAAAGTTCGATGCAGTGTGGGTTATTGTTGATAGGCTGACCAAGTCAGCTCATTTCATTCATATGGCAGTCTCTTATTCTTTGGAGAGGTTAGCTGAGATCTATATCCGTGAGATTGTTCGTCTTCATGGTGTGACTATGTCTATCACTTCTAACCAAGGTATGCAGTTTACCTTCCATTTTTGAAGGGCAGTTCAGCGTGAGTTGGGCACACGGGGTCGAGTTGAGCACGGAATTTCATCCTCAAACTGACAGACAGTCTGAGCAAACTATTCAGATTTTAGAGGATATGTTCTAAGCTTGTGTTATTGACTTTGGAGGCTCGTGGGATCAGTTCTTGCCTCTGGCAGAGTTTACCTACAACAACAGTTATCAGTCGAGCATCTAGATGAATCCTTATAAGGCATTATATGGTAGGCGGTGTCGGTCGCCAGTTGGATGATTCAAGCCGGGAGAGGCTCAGTTGTTGGGTACTGATCTAGTACAGGATGCCTTGGATAAAGTTAAGATCATTCAAGGTAGGCTCTGTATAGCTTAGTCCAAGCAAAAGAGTTACGCCAACCGTAAGGTTCGTGAAGTGGCATTCATGGGAGAGTGAGTGTTGCTTCGGGTGTCTCCCATGAAGGGCGGAGGAGATTTGGTATGAATGGCAAGCTAAGCCCTAGATTCATTGGTCCTTTTGATATTCTTGATCGAGTAGGAAAGTCCGCTTACATACTTGCGTTGCCGCCAAACTTATTGGTCGTGCATCCAGTGTTTCATGTGTCCATGCTTCGAAAGTATCATGGGGATCCATCCCACGTGTTAGACTTCAGCACCGTCCAGTTGGACAAGGACTTGACCTATGAGGAGGAGCCTATAGCTATTCTAGATCAGCAGGTTTGTCAGTTGAGATCTAATAATTTCCCTTCAGTTCGTACGTAGTGGAGAGGTCAGCCTATTAAGACAGCAACCTGGGAGTCCGAGTCCGATATGTGGAGACGATATCATCATCTTTTTACCGACTCATGTACTTTTTTAATGTCCGTTCAAGGAAAAACAGTTGTTTTAGAGGTGGAAAATGTGGTGACCCAAAAGGTCATCACTTGTTTGAAAGTCAATTCTATGTTCTGAGGCCTTAAAACCTCTTTTTGCCTCACCTCAATTTGTGTGCATAGTCCAGGCGCATTTTCGTAAAGCATTTATGTGAAATGTAAGTAAAATAAGGAAATTAACCTTTAAAATTGATTAAAATTGACTTTTGTCAATATTCTTGGTAAACGAACCTGGACCCGTGATCTGACGGTCTCGTAGGGCCCGTAGTAAATAATGGGACTTGAGCGTATGCCCAAAATCGAATTTTTGAGGTCCCAAGCCCGAGAAAAAAATTATTAAAGAGAAGTGTTAGTTGGAAAATATAAAGGCTTTTAGAAATAAAAATGATGCGCCTTCTTGATGGTATTGGGCCCGTATTTTGGTTCCGGAGCCCGATACAGGTTTAAAATAATAATTAGATTGAATTTGTAGAATTGGGTGAGAATCGGAGTTCGTTGTATAAATCGGACTTTTAGTTGAGAAAATGAGAATTTCAATGTTCTTGAGTGATTTCATGAATTTGAGGTTTAATTCATAGTTTTTGATATTATTTTAATTATTTGATCGCATAATCAAGTCCATATGATATTTTTAGACTTGTGTGCATGATTGGTTTGGGGCCCCTGGGGCTCGGGTAAGTTTTGGATAGGTCATGGAGTGAATTTGGACTTAGAAAAACTGCTAGTATGTTTCAGTGGTATAACAGGCCTCTGATCTCGCAATTGCGAGATCGGGCCTCACAAATGCGACGTGCTCAGGTTAAGGAAATGGGACCCCAGTGTCGCAAATGCGAACCAAGACTAGGTAGGACCTCTTCGTAAATGCGAGCATTGGGTGGGAATTGCGAAGCCTGCCCATCGCAAACACGATGTTTTCCTTCACAATTGCAAAGATCACAGGATACCAAAGGGGTTCGCTTCGCAATTGTGACATCTGAGACTTGCTAAATGAGATTTTTGATGAGATTTCATCCATTTTTCAAACTCCTTCAAACCCTAAACTCTCTTGGGCGATTTTCCAAAGAAACACTCTTCTCCAAATTATTAGTAAGTAATTTCTAACTTATTTTCTTCAGTCTATAACATCTTTTTATATGATTTCATTTCAAATATCAAGGGTTTTTCATTGGAAATGGGTGATTTTGTGTAGAACTTAGGATTTTCAAATTTTGGGAATTTGGACCTCAATTTGAGGTCTGATTTAAAAACAAATTATATATTTGAGTTCGTTGGTGCATGGATGATCGGGTTTTTAATCAAACTTCGGGTTTAGAACAAGTGGGCCCGGGGTCGGGTTTTGACTTTTTAGAGAAATCATTAGAAAACCTATTTTCATGCATTAGAATTGGTTTATTTAGAAATTATTGATATCATTAAGTAAATTGTGACTAGACACAAGCGAATTGGAAGTGAAATCGAGAGGTAAAGCGGTAGTTGGGGCTTGATTGTGTTTGTGGCATTGAGGTAAGTGTTTGGTCTAACATTTGCTTGAGGGAATAGGAGTTGTGGTCTTATTTGCTATGTGTTAAGTGTTGAGTACGACGTATAGGTGTGGTGACGAGTATCTATACGTTGGTGTCAAGCGTGCCCGTGAATCTTATACTATGATTGTTGTGACTCTGTTATGTATTGTCCATGCTTAATATGATGATTATAAATGTTGATCAGGGCTTATGAAAATATTCTTGGTAATTGATCATTGTTGAGTATTGGCTCAAGTTGTGACTTATGTTGGGAAGTGATAGTGAAAACGAGATGAGATATATTGTTAATTACCTTGTTGGGATGTTATTGTTTATTATATTATTTCTTTTGTCGGAATGTTATTGCTTATGATATTGTTTTTCTTGCCGGGATATTGTTGTTATACTATTGTTCCCTTGTCGGAATTCTTTTATGATTGTTGTTGATTTGTATACTGGGGTTAGGTTGCACGCCGCAATAATATTATATCGGATCTGGTTGCATGCCGCAACTAAGATTAATAAGGGTGGACAGGTGGAGTCGGGTTGCATGCCGCAACATCATTATATGATTGGGATGGGGTTGCACGTCGCAACATCATTTTATGATTAGGATCGGGTTGCACGCTGCAACAGTATTATACGATTGGGATCGGGTTGCATGCTGCAACAAGAATGAATAAAAGTGAATATTGATTCTTATAGTAAGAACGAGGGTAAAAGCATGAAGGGTAATTTCGTGCACTTATTACGGTTTTCCTTATTCTTGCTGATATAAAATTATGGTTTTCTTTATGCTTCTCTACTGAAATTTTGTTAGTACTTGATATTCCCCGCAGCATGTTCCCCCTTCCCATCTTTAACTGGTAGTTTTTGTTGTTATTATTTGTCGCATATGATTAACTGCATAGGTTTATTTGGTAGTCTTGTCCAAGCCTCGTCACTACTTCGCCGAGGTTAGGCTCGACATTTACCAGCACATAGGATCGGTTGTACTGATACTACACTCTACATTATATGCATATCTCGGTACTTGAGCATTTGGACCACAGTAAGGTTGCCACCTTCTGTCCAGCGGAGACCCGAGGTAGTCCTGCAAACGTGTGCAGGCCCTAGCGTCCCATTTTATCCTATTTCCTTCTGTTCTTACTTATTTCAGAGACAAGCATGTATTTTTCTTTGTTCAGACCGTATTTATAGTATTTTTGGATAGTCCATGAGATTGTGACTCAAGTTCTGGGTGGATTATTTCTATAGAATCGTATTTATATTAAGTTAAATTATTAGATTTCATCTTCTATCTTTTTTATTATTATTATTATTCCATTGTTGATCATATATTGACTTGTAAATGTTAAAGGTTAAGCGAAAAGGATAATAAAATCTGTAACACTCGGCTTGCCTAGCTTTCACGAGTAGGTGCCATCACGACTCCCCAATGGTGGAAAATTCGGATCATGACAAGACATGGCCTAAAAATGGTCTGAAACCACCCCCAAACTCACTTGAGTCCTTCGAGACCCCGTCTGAACATGCCAACAAGTCCCAATATCCTATACAAACTTATCCAAAGGCTCGAAACGCACACATAACATAAAATTTTGACAAACTTCAAAACTTCGACAAACGCATCCGAATCATATCAAAACATTCTGGAGTGACGCCAAACTTTACTCACAAGTCACAAATCATGACACATACCTATTCCAAGGTTCGAAACCCCAAACGGGCATCTATATCACCAAAGTCCACCTCAAACCAAACTTAGGAAATTCTAAAACCTTCAAAATGCTAACTTTCTACAATAAGCGCTGAAATGCTCCTGGAAAACCCGATACTCAACCCGAACATACGTTCAAGTTCGGAATCGTCATACGAACCTATTGGAAACTTCTTCTGAGGTCTTTTACGTCAAAGTCAAATCTTAGTCAATTCTTCCAACTTAAAGCTTTCAAAATTAGAATTTTCCATCTGAATCGACTCTGAACTTCCCAAAATTCGATTCTGACTAAGCGAACAAGTCGTAAAACATGGTGAAGCTGCCCAAAGTCTCAAACCACCAAGCGGTGTGATAGAGCTTAAAATAACCGATCGGGTCATTACATTTGTAATAGTTGAACAATATAATATTCACGCTCATGTCACGTCGAGATGCTGCAAGAAAAAAAAACTAAAGTCGATTTATTTTATCATAATCATTTAATTAGCATATTGGTTAACGATATTCTTATGTATGAAAAAAATCATTGGTTTATCATGCAATCTAAGCAAATTGTCTTACATAAAATTATAATCCAGAATACAATTGACCTCTGGATTTGATTCATTGCTTATATACACGATATTGAACATAATTAACAAGAGCATTTTTTAGTCTTGTTTCTTACTTTTATTTTTGTTATTATTTTCTTTGCTTATAGAGTAGACCTTCTATGTCTTTGTAAGTACGTATTAGTCTTGTGTTTGTGTTCAGGTCGATGGGCTTTGAATTTAGCATTTAACTGAAACCATTTTAGCTTTGGTCCTCACTTCTATGGTGATAACATAATAAACAACAGCCTTTAAGCTTTTACTCGCTCTGAGATAATAATTTTAAACATGCATCTCAGTGATGGTTTATATATAAAGATCGTGAAATAAATGTTAAAGTCAATTAATCCATTACTACTCAATTCCAAAGTAGTTGGTTATATGAATATTATATATTAATTTCGCTCTTTTAAGGAGTACATATTATGTGTTTATTATAACATCGGCATAGTTAGAAACTATATGTGTACAAACATTCAATTTAACACAACTTTCTTCTCTTTCTTTTGGGTGTTTTCAGCTTAGGATCGATGATGATTTGTGACCAGTGATAGAATATTTAGAATTTGTGACCAGTGCAAAGGTAAGAAAGAAGTAAATAGAAAACAAATATTTATCTGTTTTGGTCGTATACAAGAATCAGAAGCATTAATACTTTATTACAGTTCAAGCTAGTTCTTTGTAACATATATCTTAGAATTTTTTTTCTTTAAAATTTATTTACACAAACCAAGAAAGAGCAGATTCGAAAAACTAAAACTAGGGTGTAATCATCATCAGTTTGAGATGCATTAAGTGGCATGCCCCTTGCCAGGATTTGCGATAGGGGTACCTTTGATTGTAGACATTTCAAGCATGTCGTCATTTCTTAACCAACTCATTTACCATTATATTAGGTAACTTCACAATTTTATCAATCAAATTTATAAAATGTGTATGATTTTCTAGCCATACGAGACTATGATTAGAAAAACATACACATTTTTCACTTTTGACTGACAAGACTATGAAGGCACCAAATATAGTGGTGAACTCGTTGGCTAAAGAAGTTGCAGCATGCTTGAAATGTTTGCAGTCGAAGGCAAGCCTAATCCTTGAGGGACATGACACTGACTACGCCACTAACTATTGGTGATGTAGAGCAATTCCATTCAATATTTTCTTCGCCAATCTCATGCCTAATCTTGAAAGAATTGTTGGGGTTGAAATTTTTGGTTTTTTATGAGGGTTATAGGCTTGAGGCAATTTCTGGGAAAATTTGTAGGTTTGCAGTTTTGAATTATGAGACATAAAAACTTTTTTTTAAATGAAATATGATCTCCAAATGGAAGAAATGTGTAGAGAGGAAGTAGAAAATGCAATTGTGAGATGAAAACAAACGAACAAAGAGGGGTTTTTATAGTTGTTCTGAGGGAACATGGTAGAGTTAGAAAGAATCCAACAATATGAAATATGGGAAACTTTTAAATAACTTTCTATATTGTTTTACAATGAGATTTCAGAATTCAAAATTATACCTAACTTAACGTAAACACCTACCAAAACATGAATGTAATTTAGATAGCATGGCTAAACTATTTTATTTCTCAATTTGCCCAGTCAAAAATGTGTAAACCTTAAAGTTTTTTCCATATCTGTAGATGCAAGCATTTGATAACAAATCCTAAACTTCTAGTCTACAAGACTACAACGATTAAATTTTTTGACTCACTATTTCACTTAACATGATCATCATATTGTTGACAAATGAACTATATCATCTTTTGTTTTTAGTTCTTTTATAATTATTTATAGAGTATTCTATTTTGATGGCTTCTCAGCTTTTTTTCAGCTTTTATCTTGGGAGATTTAAATTTTCTAAACATTTGATCATGCGATCACATATAAGTCTTGATTAAAAACAGCTTGCCAGTAAATAACAGACATATAAGTATTATGAAATCATCATTTTGGTTTATTTTAGTTATAACACCTCACCGAATTTTCACCTATTGTTGAATTAGGTAACCAAAGAATCTGTAGTTCGAAAGAAATGACAAACTCTTCATATATTTAAAACATTCAGCAGTGTTATCAAAAGCAACAAATGATACATTAATGGAACAACTGCCAAACCTATTGAAAAGAAACCATTGATCAAAAAATGATGTCTCATGGGACAAAGGATGATTGATTTGTCCAATTGTCCTTCCAAATAAAACTTGGATATAGCTACCTGATTAAGAGTATGTACAACAGGAAGAAAAAAATCGGTGCACTAAGCTCCTGATGTGCGTGGACCCCAAAAGGACTAGACCACAAGAGTTTATTGTACGTAGCCTTACCCTGTATTTTTGCAAGAGATTATTTCCACGGCTCGAACACGTTACCTCTTGATTACATGGCAACAACTTTAGTAGTTAATAGTATGTACAACAAAACACTTCTTAGTATCATACACAGCGCCTCAAATCCCATACGAGCTGGAATCAGCTAGTTAATATACAACACCAGATTAATTAATACTGTGATTGTTGATCTACCCCGTAAAACCTTCACTAAAACAAAAGACAACTCCTACATTCTTGCTCGCTATAAAAATATAAAAAAATAAGCGATCTACGGTTAGTAATAAAGAATCTGAATCGACAGATGCTGGACTCAGCATTAGATCCATTTTCCAGAAGAAAATCCGGTTTTCTTTGGAGGAACTTTCAAGCCAAGTTCTTTACATTGCTCTTCATCAGGCTGTGGGCTCAGAAATCCTGTCCCAACGAAGTGTACTAAGGCTGATGCATCCTCGAGTTTTCTTGTGAAACTCAATGATGCCAAGGAAAGAGGAGCTGATGTAGTCTTTGATTGCTTCTTTGTTGGCACAGTATCCAGCTCTGCTGATCTAAGAAAGCGCTCGGTTGCTGCTTCCCAAGAAAGCTCATGCCTTTGTGAATCAGTCAAAGGAGCAGGCTCATCAGCCAATGCCTTGAGTATAGCTTTAACGAATCCATCACCATCATCATATGTTCGGCAATTTGGGAACTGCATGAAGAATTCATTTGATGGATGGTTGGCGCATACAACAATTTTGCCCATAGCTAATGCTTCAGCCGAGGTTGTACAAACTACATCTGTGGTACTTGGATTAAAGAGCACCTTATAGCTGAAACCAATAAATGAAAGGGAAAAAAAAAAGAAGCAAAGACTTCAATTGAAAGAATGGCAATTTTGAAACCCCCTACTATAAAAAGTACTCGAACTCTTAGCACTTATACGACTTAAATTATGTTTTTAAATATAACACAAACATAACCCAAGAATCTATTAGATCAAAGAAATCAGAGTCAATGAACCAATGATTTTAGCATGATTCATATTCGCTTGAAAAAGTTGTGTCTCGTGAACAAGACCGTTTGAAGTGGATGTCTGCCTTAGCAAGCCTAACATATGTCATCCTCCAAAATATCAAAAAACAATATGGAGGAGGTTCTAGATATGTCTCAAACAACATTTGAAAGATCCTACAGTAAAAAGCTATGTACCAAATTAATCTTTAAGATTGAAAAAGTATCCACGGACTCATTTGTCGTTAACATAAATCCAACTGTCACAGAAAATGATCCAATTATGTTCATGTCATACATGGTTTCGGTCTCACTCCACATTTTTAAATATATTTGGAGACAAGCAAAATAAAAGCTTCAGTAATGGCCAGTTATATCCTTACATATAAAGACAAGCAAGGGGATGAGTTGGATGGCTATAGTAACGAAAGGATGAATAAAATAGTTATATTTGAGATCATATTAACAATGAGGATGCCTTAATTCTTCAGTTTGCCGAGCTAATGAGGTTCCTCTAGGTGGCTCTCAAATTTAGGCATTTTAAACTTTTTATCTTCAATACCTTAGAAACACAAAGAATACTAACTTGAGAAATATGATAGCAAGATGTGGATGCTCGTTAGATATACATAGATTCATTTCATAGCACACAAACTCATTGGATCTTGAAAATGAAGATGCAGTCTAAAAGAAACATGAGAAAGAAGAATTTCAAAGAGCACTAGGATCTCAAAAGCTACTTTTATTTCAAGCTTCCTACAAACTGAATTGGCTTTCGTTTTCTCTCTTAAGTTTGTTTTTTCTATGTCTCCATTTTCTTATATTCATTAGCTTTTCTGAATTTCCAGATTACGGATCTTGTACTAGCAAAAATTTCATTTTCAGTGGAATCAACGATACTGGTAAATTGAGGAGTGCTTTTAGATTGCTGTATTTATTATAATAACCAAAAAAGCATTGCCGTATTTATTCTTCTTGCTACCTCTAGACAGCAATATTAATGAGGAAAGTTGATCATGATGCTTCTGAATCATTAATATCACAAAATTGTAAAGCTTGCAGCATTTATGCTATGTAATATTTATCATTAAAATTAGGTTAAAGTTAGCATTGTTTAAAGCAGTTGTGACCTCGGTTTAGCATTCCTCCTTAGTCATTTAACTTTTCACAATTATCAGCCCTAAACATTTGCAGTGTCGAAAACTTCCATTTCCTCTCAACTTTTAGGCCACTGTTCTTTCACACCTAAAAAATTAAGGTGGAGAGGAGCTTGAATCAATCATAGATTACTGTCCAAAATAATGTGTTTATGAGTATCAAAAACAGCCCACTTCTTCTCCAGTTCTGAGCTCCACCTACTTCGAACGCTTTAAGCCTGAGTCTTGTTCAATAAATAATGCAATGCACCAGAAAAATAAACCCCAGATATCCTTTCTGAAAAGTTATCCAGTACTTCACTTTGTCTATACAACAATAACAACATAATTCCCACATGTTGGGGTCTGGGGAGGGTAGTGTGTAAGCAGACCTTGCCCCAATCCAGTGAAGGTCAGCACTTCATTTTGTCTATAAAGGAAGTAATTATAAGGAGATAGTAAATCAGTCAAAGCAGTAATGACAAGAGGCATGAAGCCTGCAGTTTTAACAGTAACAACTGACAACTTCTATCATCATCATCTTTCATTACTTCTACATGAAAGTGGACCATGTTGTCTCAGCTATGTTGTTGTGACAAAGACAGGAATGATTGGTAGAGAACACTAGCAGTCAATGACTACTAGATCACTGTCATACACTAAATATTCCATAGCCTAAATCCATCAGATGACTACCGAATATGTTAACTAACATGTATCGCAATGTTATATTTTTAATATTTTTTTATCCTTCTTTTAGATTCTCTATTTTGGCAGAACACTGTTAATCAAAGGTATGGAAAAAAAATAGATGCTTACAGAATTTTTAGTTTTGTTGTAATAATAGTCTGTTGGAGAATATGGAATTTATGTTTGAAGGTTTGAAATGTATGATTCTGAAGATGTAGCTATAAATCTGTAATCACCCTCTTGTGATTTTGATATACATCCTTGATCGAAAAATATAGTCAAAAGGGATGGAAAAAGAAAACCGAAATCAACAAAATGTTAAGCCCGCAAATTATCTCTAATGGTGTGTGTAGGCCTCCCTTTGCAGCCAACAAATTGGATCAGGCGTGATAAACTACGTTCTAGGAAAAGCAGATACATATGCGTTCCCACCCACCCAACTCCCCGTGAGAATATTCCCAATCCAGAATAAATGACATTATAACAAGAGTGGACAAACAGTTTAACAGTAGAAAACAGTTAGCTCTGCGGGTACTTACTCGTGAAATGAAGGATCTGCATGATCACGTCCAGGATGAGCCGTAACTGCTAATTCCAACTTCTTAGCTTCCACGTCAATCTGAGCAGAATCCTCACCACTACCATATAAATCAATCTCAAATCCGGAAAGTTCCTTTTGATGGTCACGTAAAAGATCAAGTAGCTCCTTGTACCCTTTGTTCCACAACTTCTTACCAATGTAATAGACACCTTTGCTGAAAGCTTGGTTGCCAATTTGCTGTTTCTCTCTTGTTTTTAGCCCAATCTCAAGGAACTTTGGATTAACTCCATGCACATTGCAGACCACAGATCTTGGTAGATCCTGCGTTGCAGCGGATAGCCGAATGACCTGCCAATTCAAGCAAGTCACTTTTATAGATCAAGCATTAAAAACAAAGTACCAAAAGTCATGGTTAATAATTATACAACCGATCCAACGATCATCAATTCCTATATTACAACAAACCGGATGACCTGAGTGTGCCTAGCATGCAAAATAGACTGCTCAATTTTCAACTTTTGAGCATTATAGTTTTTGAGATGGAAATATGCAAGCATTTTTCTGCAACAGCTGTTCAAACTTAACAAAGAAATATCAGTACATTAAAGTGTCAAATGTCAAAGAGTTTCATTCAACATATGTTAGCTATTAATAGTTAATACCAACACCCCCCCCCCCCCCCCCCCCGCCCCCCCAAAACACCACCTCACGAAGGAGATCATCATAAATAACAAAAGATTTATTGCATAGAAGTATTTTACCTTGTGGCAATAAATATCGACTACCCAACCATTGATGTACTTTATTAGAAGTGCTACCAATATGTTCCTCTCTCTCTTGACAATCTCCCAATAATTGGTGTGAACAATTCCTACAACCATGCGAAATTTTTCTTTCCATCTCTTCCCATGATGATACCATGTAAGATGCTCGGGCTCCTCAAGGACTGCGATATCTGCTTCATCATCTGGGATAACTACTGTAATATCCCCCAAAGCAAGAATGCTCCTTATATCTAGAGAAAACTGCAATTTGGAAGGCAACACTTTAGTTCTGATAGAGTACCCCAGAAGCATATCAATTGAGACAAAATTAAAGTACTAGTAAACAAAAAGAAGCTGCCGACAACTACTTTTGCATCATGAGAGGAATGCCCCTCCAAGAGTTTATATCACAATCTTATCATTGATGAACTAGCAATAATTCTAGAAGAAGATCAAAAGGGGGAGCTGCAATTCCCTTGTCCTGACAGTTATTGTTATTGCATTTTAGATGTGAATCATGTGATTATTAACAAATTCATGTTTGCCATTCGATGAAGAAAAGGGGAAAATGTATAATCTGCAGTTGGAAGAACTCGAGAACAATTTTTATAGGAGAGAAATTACCATTTGTTTTCAACAACTAAGTAAATGAAGGAAAAATTGTTATTTTGAGGCATAGACAAAACTATATAAGGAAAAGATATGACATTCTAAATGCAAGGAGAGCAGCTTCCCTCCCCACACTCTAGATCAACCTGGTAAGGGAAAGAAGATCAGTAACTCATAAATATTAAAAAAAAAAAAAAAAAAACATTCGTGATCATTTGGTTGACTTTCACAAACAAAGCAAAGCAAACATCAATAGAGTCTTTGATGAACAATTATAAGCGTGGAAATTTTCAATTTACATGGTACCGATATTTGATTCAGAAGAATAAATGTTCATCAGTTGAAGTATGTAATTGGATATGCTCCCACAAATCTAATAGACTGGAGTTTTCAGTGTAATAAAATTAGACAAATTCTCATTCATATTTCGGACTTTGAGTTACCTTTCCAGGATAAAAACGTATACTAAAATTCGAAGCAAATCCAGTCCTCTCTTCCACCCATTGGCGGACATACTTTTCCTGCGCCAAGTGTGAATTAAACGTGATATTGTTGGGAAACAAGTGTTCCTGATCTATCAATGGCAGCCAGGGAACGACCAATGTGACCTTCATCCTACCATCTTTTGCAAGATAGGCCGCACGAAACAAAGGATTAACAGCTGTTCCAGTTAGCCATGGGATGCTTGCAGTAGTGAAGATGGCGATGTGCTGTTTCTTCTCCATTTATAGATATCAACTCAATTTAATTGCAGCTGTTTTAACATACCAATCAGTGTCAGGAAACACCACCTTCGCACACTAAATTTGAAGCTATCTATGAATTGCATATAATTATATAACGTGTTTTAAATAGAAGTTGTCGTTTGATGGACAAAAATACTAAGCCCTAGATCACTAACAGAAACCAAAGACTGATAAATAAAGATTTAATTAAGCAAAGCAAGTTAAGAAAAAGGAAAAGGGAGGTGCAAGAGACTAAAAAACTAACCATTAAAATTCTATTCCATTTTACCTTCCTGGTAATTATACAATCTACTGGAACATGCAGTTATATACTCCAGGAACAAACATCTTAGATCCTAAAACTACTTTTCAAGCACAACTTGACATATTTGGTAAAAACAAATTCATAACAGAAACAACTTGAGTAAAATTGAAGACTTGGCATAATACGCGAACACCCATTTCCAGCAACTAAATTCACTCTTTTTGCTGGAAAAAAATGCACAAATAATCTGAATAAAGGGGGCTGGAAAATAGCACTAATAACTGAATCTTGATAAGTAAAAATCCAAAGAAAAACAAAGAACTGAAGAAATAGACAAAAGCCGTACCGGATTACAACTTTGAACGCTGTTGAGTACGCTAAAACACTGACAAAGATTTAGAAGCGGAGTTTAAGACAAGGTATCTTGAGTTGATTACCTGAATTTTCTCAAACGCCAAGTTTGAAAATTCCACACGTTTAGGCAACTTTCTTGATGAAGAATAATTAGTGTTTTTTTAGGCAAATGGAATAATTAATTAATACTCATACAAGGGAATAATAATAAGATAATGATGGTAATAATAGTGGATTAAAAAGCTAGAATGGGTTGAAAAGCAAAGCTGCGGCATATAAGGAAACTACTTGAACAGGTACAAGTTTGTGTTACTCCATGTAGTCCAAAATAAATAATTTTTTGGCTTCAAAATAAATAACTTTTTCAGATTTTAAAAATCAATTAGTTATTTTTTCCTTATATAGTTCAAAATAGATAATTCTTTGGCTTTTTTTCTTGTAGTCCAAGATAAATGCTTTTTTTAACTTCAAAAATAAATTAATTATTTTTTTATATTATTTTTGAAATAAATAGTATTAGAATATGTGTTAGTAATATTTATGTGATAGTAAAAATTAGTATAATTAATTTTATTATTAATTAATACTAAAAGATAAATTTTTTAATCCGTGCGAAAGCATAAAAAATATAATTTTTTACTTACAGTTGAAAAAGAAAAGACAGACTGGCGTATAAACACTTGATTGGTTCGTTGGTTTGCTGACGAGGTTTTAGAACGCTTCATTGGCACAACCAAATACCAGCACTGTTTGTGGGACCCAATGAGTTGCTGGATTCATCCCTGGCACATGCTGGATTCTGTTTCTTAGTTGGCAAAAGTCCAAATCTGCCCCCAAGTTTGAAATATATAATCTTGTAGAATGGCTTGGTAGGTAATTGTACTTGTTTATGTTTGTTAACTCGTCTCTTTATTTAATAAAGTTTCATCCAAGTATTTATAGTTATTTAAAGTCAGTGTTTTAAACCCATCTCTTCTTGCATGTTCTTCAAATCCCTGAAATGAACAACACATCAGTATCCATATCAGATTTTCTATAACAGATCATTATTAATTTATTTTTTACATTATTTTAATATTTTTAATATTTCTTTTTTTTTCACCTTCCCCTCCACCATCTTCTTCATCGCTCGCATCTTTATTCTCCCACGTTCTGTGCACCTTTATCAAAACTTTCGAAACAATCCACAAGTAACAATTTTACAATATATATAATCAAGAGAATAAATCAGTCTTTTTTTATGCAATTAACCACATATCTTAAAAATCGTATTACCATCAACACTTGTTGTCAGTCTTTGATTACTCTTCAACGAAAAAGCTTTTTCACAGCCAAAACTTCATCATAGCATCACCAACCAACCACCAAAAAGAACTTGCTATCAGAAACCAACCAAACAACCATCATCTCCAAAAACTTCGCCCAAAGCTTTTTAAATTTTGCTACCAGAAAATTTAACGAAAAAAGGTTTCACCGGAAATCTTCTTCCACTATTTCTATTTTTTTCTTTACAAAAGACCATCTTCAAAAGTTGGGAATAAGGATGCGGGAAAGAAATTTCTCCAAAAATTACTGCTAACTTGGCAATGTTGCAGATCTATGGTGGTTGGGGGATGTTACTAGCGGATAAAGAGGTGCCGGAAGAGGGCTATGTAGTAGTGTGTTTTGGGTTAAAATGAAAGAAGATAATAAGGAAGAAGGAGAGAGAAAAATAGGATGGAAGGGGCAGAAAGTAGAGGAGTGATGACCTTTTTTTCTTTTTTAATTTATGTTGTTGTATTTTCTTTTTTATTTTTCTTTTTTAATTATTTTTTGTTTAAATCCTTATATTCGCGCTCCTTATTTGCGTGAAACACACGTACTTCGTCCAGGTCAACTATTAAGTTGCCACGTAAACTTGGTCAATGGTCAGAATAGTTTAAAACACTGATTTTGAATAATTATAAGTGTATGAATGAAACTTCATTGTGTACGGGGACTTCATTGTGTACGGGGACCAGGATGACAAACGCGTACAAGTATAAGTGTCTACCAGGCTATTCGATGTTCATGTAGTACTCCATTGTAAATAAACTTCCTCAAAAAGCTTGTCCATATGGGACTATGCTATAAATATATTTATCTATCTAGTATTCTACTGAAAATAAGCCTCTTAAAGAAGCTTATCACTTCGGTACTCAGTTATGGATAGACATTACCATCAATAGAAGATTATCCATACTGAATACAATAAGCTCATCCTTTTCATACTCCATTACGGATAAATATTACCCCCAATAGATGATTATTCATACCTAGTACAATAAATTTATCCTTTCACTTCTCCATTATAGATAAGTATTACCACCGGTAGAAGATTATCTATACCTGGTACAATAAGCTTATCCTTTCGGTACTTCGCTATGGATAAACATTACCTCCGGTAGAAAATTATCCGTACCTGGTATAGTAGCAGCTTATACAGCAGCTATTCTATAAATAGGGTAGATTTTTATTTATTATGTACATCTATTTGAAGTTGAATAATATATTATTTTCTCTCTTTACTTGTCTTTATTTTACAGTCTTTATTTTATAACACGTTGCTAGCACGAGATTCTGCCATCTCGAGCAAACACTTTGAAAGTATCAGAGGTACGAACTTTAATTTTTAAAATAGTGTCAAATCTTTCTAAACTTAAATTTGTAGCCGTGGATATATCGGGCAAAAACTAAATGTCTTGGGAGCTTGATGCTGAAATTCACTTGATATGATGAGCCTGGCAGGCACCATCAAGGACAAAAATCAGGCATAAAACCAATACCGTACTAAAGCAATAATATTCATGTGTCATCATCTTGATGAAGGCCCGAAAATGGAGTATCTTACTGTTAAAGATCAAGTAATATTGCGAAATAATTTGAAAGATAGATATTACCACCTGAAGATAGTGGTTCTTCCACAGGCACGATATGACTGTAACTCATTTAAGGCTACAAGATATTAAATCTATCAATGAATATAATTTTTCTATGTTCAGAATTATTTTCTAATTGAATTATGTGGTGATAATATTACTGATCATGATATATTGGAGAAAAATTTCACCACTTTTCATGATTCGAATATGCTCCTGCAGCAGCAATATCCAAAATTGGAATTCAAAAAGTATTATGAACTTATCTCACAACTTCTTGTAGCCGAGCAACATAATTGGTCATTAATGAAAAGCCATGAAAGCCGACCCACTGGTTCTTGTCTATTCCCTGAAGTGAACGAGACGAACTTCTACCAAGCTAAGCATGAAAGAGGTCATGAACCTAGTCGTGGTCATGCCCATGGTCGGGGAATAAGCTCTAATCATGATAATAATAATGCACTAAAGAACTCTTCTCACCACCAGCAGTAAAAAGGAAGGAATAAAAGCAAGAAGCGGCGCAAGCAACAAATGCAGAAAATGCATGCTATAGATGTGGAGGAAAATGGCACTGCTCCCTTATCTATCGTACGCCAAAGCACATGATTGAGCTTTATCAAACCTCTCTAAAGAAGACAGAGAAAAATGCTTAAGCGAATTTTATTTCTAAAAATGATTTATACTTTTTGCGTTTGAATGTAGTCGATTACTTTGCACTCCCGGAAGGAGAAACAAGTCATGTGATCGGTGGTAAAACAGTAGAAATGTAAATATTTTAACTTTTGTTATTTGTAGTAGCTAGTATAGTTATGTAATTATTGTACATAAATAAAAGTTATGCTTTAATAATGATATTTACTATCATATATATTTTATTTTTTCATTTTGAGGAATATGATAATCCTCAAATTATGTTTGGATAAAAGATCAATCATGAAGATATTTGTGTAATTGATAGTAGGATAACTAATGTCGTATTCAAATATCAGAAATACTTTTCTTATTTCAATAAGGAAAAAGCAAATGTTTGAACGATCATTGGTAATATAAGTTTGATTGAAGACTCCAGAAGAGCCGGTATATTTTTGTTCAAGGGAACAAAACTTATTATAGACAATACATTATTCACTGGATATGGCAAGGCTTCAGATCTCCGATCACATGACACTCGATAGGAAGCTTTGGAGGTCGAGTATTAAGGTTGTAGGTTAGGAGGTAGTTAAGCATATTTAGTCTACCAATGTGAGGCTGGGTTGATAGGATTTAGTCTTAGACTACTAGTGATCACTGTGGTATTTACACTACTCTTCCATTTTCATAGTCTAGGACATTATTTACTGGTTATTATTTCTGCATTATATCTTTTTGTTGGTTCTTGTGATGTTTTTATTATTTGTATGGATTTTTATTAATGGTACTGATATATCATCTCTTTTCGTATTTTCGTCTTCTTGAGCCAAATGTCTTTCAAAAACAGCCTCTCTCGTGGAATTTCACTCTCCTAGACCCCACTTGTGAGATTTTACTGAGTCTTTTTTTGTTGTTGTTGTTGCTTCATTATTCTCCTCCAAGTCCAAAGAAACTTGTTGAGTTTTATAAATATCCGTCGTAATGGGTATCACGTTGAGACGATAGATGAAATGAATATGGAATATCTTTGTATTACGAATAATGTTTCTGGCCAGAAGTGCATTGTAGAAAAGTTACTGATTTTATTTTTTTGCTTATACTATCAAATATTAGTACAGTTGAAGCACACTCTATCGCAAATCAGAAGTTTACTAATTCAAATATTTTTGTGCTTTGGCATGGCCGTTTAGGCCATCATGGATCAATAATGATGAGATGAATTACTAAAAATTCGAGTGGGTATTCATTAAAGAACCTAAAGATTCAACGATAAATTCTCTTGTGATGTTTTTTATCAAGGCAAAATAATCACTAGACCATCACCAATAAAAGTTGGCATTGAATCCCTGCCTTTTAGAGCATATAAATGAGGATATATGTGGACATATTCACCTATCAAGTAGGTTGTTTAGATATTTTATGGTCCTAATAGATGAATGTTCAAGATGGTCTCATATGTGCTTACTATCATCTCGTAACCTGACGTTTTTAGAGCTATTAGCCCAAATAATTCGATTAACGGAACAATTCTCATATTATCCTATAAGCTTATTTTCCTTGATAATTCTGAAGAACTCCCATCTCAAGCTTTTGATGATTATTGTTGATCAGTTGGGATAAAAATTGAGTAGCTTATGTTCATACTCAAAATGGCCTTGCAGAGTCATTTATTAAGCGCATACAATTGATAGCAAGACCACTACTTATGAAAATAAAATTGCCACTATTGTTTGAGGCCATGCTATCTTGCATGCATCATCACTTATCCGTCTCAGATCGACACATTATAGTAAATATTTTCCGTCACAATTAGTTTTTGGTCATAAAACAAATATTGCCCATCTAGAAATTTTTGGATGTGCTGTATATGTGTTAATAGCACCACCACAGCGCAATAAGATGGGACCACAGAGAAGGATAGGAATATATGCTGGGTTTGATACACCCTCTATTATTTGTCATCTTGAACTATTGATAGGAGATTTATTTACTGCTCGATTTGCGGATTGCTAGTGTGATGAAATAAATTTCCTACAATTGAGGAGAGAGAAAAAGGAAATCAAAAGATAAATTGTGTGAAAAGTTTCATCATTATCTCGTCTTGCTCCACGTACCCCTATATGTAATTAGAAGATCCAGAAGATTATCCATTAACAAAATATAGCAAATCAAATGTCAGATGCATTTACTGATTTGAAAAGGATAATTAAGTCACATATCCCTGCAGAGAATATGCCTATCCGAATTCATATCCCAGTAGGACCATCTACTAGCACGAGAGCTAGTGAACCTAAAGTATGCCTGAAGCGTGATAGGCCTTTGGGTTCTAAGGATCGAAATCCGAGAACAAGAAAATCGACAAATGATCGAAATGATACTATTATGGGATTCCCTAGAGAGACCCAAGATTTGATTAGTTATCAGATTCCTAATGAAATCAATAACCCAAGACTCAAGTGAGTGAGGAACTTTTAATAAGTTCTACATGTGATGGGATAAATTTAAATCGAGTTGAAATAGTGGTGAATAATATTTATGCATATAATGATGCACTTAATATTATGCAAGATAGTGAGGATCGTGAACTCTATTTCATCGAAGAATGTTGACAAAGACCTGATTTGTCACGACCCAAATCGATGGGCTGCGACGGGTTCCCGAGTCCGAGCTATCAAACACCCCATAATCTCGCGCCTAAGATATAAACCTGAATAATATTTGCTGAATTACGAGAATAATATACATGAAGAAAATCTTTCCAAAAGGCATACATATATAGACGTACAACATACGTAGGCCGAGCCGATAAGGTTTCTATAGACAACTATACATCTCAAAACTGGAAGCCGACAAGGCCACATACTATCCAACTAGACATACTGTCTACAGACCTCTAATAGGAACATAATTGTACAGAGACGGGAGTGAGCCACATCATACCCATATATATATATATATATATACCAATATCAAAAGTAGCTCCGGATCAAGTGGAGCACACCAACTCTCGCTGATCAGGGATCCTAAGAAGGGGGACCTTCAGCTTGCCTACCTGCACCTGCGGGCATAAAATGCAAGCCCCATGAAATAGGGCGTCAGTACGAAAAATGTATCGAGTATGTAAGGCATGCATCTTAGTACGTAAAGGACATAGGTGAAACATGAAATAAAGAAATACGTATTTAAATATGAATAACTTTTAAATTTTGAAACATTTATAATATCATGCATGTGCATATAAATATCGTGTCATATATAGTATGGGTATACATAACATCATCAAGCCACTGAGAGAATCTCATCATATCGTCTCGGCCACTATGGGCAACATCATCAACATATACCAGTTGATACCAGTTGATCAGGTGGTGGTGTGTATATAACATCGTAGCCTTTTTTCATATCCCATATATATATATATATATATATATATATATATATATATATATATATATATATATATATATATATATATACGTGTACATAACGACATCTGGTCATGGGTCAATGCACATGTATAAATGGGTGAAATGTATGAAAAATATGTAATAATCTCAACGTTCCTTCCGGATAAACTTTTTCAACTGCGTACTATTTTGAGACCCATGAATAAAAGATAATAATAATTCTCACGGTGAATCAAGAATATAAACACCCCTAGTATTTCTATGAATAAAGTAATTTATGAAAGTTGTGCATTTGCTCGTTATTGTCAAAAAGAAAGAAGGGATGGCCTTAACGTATCTGAAATAGGGAAAACTCCTTATAATATTCTTGGCGAAAATTATAGCGTATTCTTTTAAAATCGCAAAATTTGAATGAAATTAAGCTTCTGCTCGTTGAAGTGTTTGAACGTTTGAGCTTTATTTCTTGGCATTGAAATGTTTGAACGATTATGCTTCTGCTATTGGCATTGAAATGTTTGAAGCAAGAAAGAAAGGTTCTTGCTTTAGGAATTTTTTGGTCATTTCTTGGTTCTGTGTTTAGAGTGGCAGCATTAGACATTTTGGTGAAAGCCATCTTCTAATCTTCTAATTGTAGTAAGTATGACTATTTTGTACAATATATAAATACAAGTATGAGGGTGTCTTTTGCTTCGATCTTGGTTGCCACATATTAAATGACTGAGGAGTCATTATGGCCAACTGTTACATTTTTGGAGGATTGATTTTATTAATTTTTATCTACTTATTAATTAATCGGGTATTATTTCATTACCCGGTAATTAACTAATTATTCACATATTTAGGAATGGCTACAAATTACTTAAAATTTTACTTATTTTAAATATATATCATATATAATTTATATATTATATTACCATGATCATATAGTACCTTGTATGGTACTTGTCCATAATTATCGGATATTATTGTTCGACCCCAAATGGGCCACTTCAATAAAACTTGTTTTTTTAATTCATGTACCCTTTATCCTTCATGATACTTCTTTATCTCTTGTTATAAATACTTTAAATACGTTAATGTCAAGATGATCTCATTCCCGAGTCTATGACAATTAACTGAACACTAAACTTTTAACTTATGAAAATGTCAGATGTAACATGATCGGCCAAATTGGAAAGAGGCAGTTCAATCAGAGTTGAACGCACTTGCTAAAAGAGGTCTTTGGACCAGCAGTCCAAATGCCTGCTGGCATAAAATCAGTTGGTCATAGATGGATTTTTGTGCAAAAAATTAATGATAAAAATAAAAGTTAGAGATACAAAACTCGCTTTATTGCAAAAGGATTCTCACAATGACCTGATGTCGATTTTGATGAAATATATTCACCTGTTATGGATGGCATAACATTTCGATATTATCTGTTTAGCACTACATGAAAAGGTTGAAATACATCTAATGGGTGTAGTTACAGCTTATCTGTACGGTTCACTTGATTATAAATTTTATATGAAAATCTCTGAAGGATTTAAAATACCTGAAGCAAATTTAAAATCTCAGAAAATATATTCAGTCAAATTACAAAGATTTTTGTACAGTTTAAAGTAATCTGGGCGCATGTGGTATAAATGCCTTCGTGAATGTTTGTTGAAAGAAGGTTACATGATGTTATTTCTCCATTAATTTTATATAGAAAATGGCATAAGAATTTGTGATAACTGTAGTTTATGTTGATGACATAAATCTTGTTGAAACTCTAGAAGAGCTCCAAAAAGCAATTGATTATCTTAAGAAATAATTTTAGATGAAAGATATTAGAGAGACAAAATATTGTCTTGGTATGCAAATTGAACATTTAGCAGACGAGATCTTTATCCATCAATCTGCCTATACAGAAAGGATCTTAAAATAATTTATATGGACAAAACGCACTCCTTGAGTACACTAATGGTTGTCCGATCGCTTGAAGTGAATAAGAATTTGTTTCAACCTCCAAAAGAAGATGAGGAACTCTTTGATCCCGAAATACCCTATTTCAATGCAATTGGTGCACTAATGTATTTTGCTAATACTACAAGGCCCGACATCACATTTTTTGTTAATTCACTAGCAAGATATAGTTCTTCTCCTACACTGAGACATTTGAACGGGGTTAAGCATATATTATGATATTTAAATGGAATTATTGATATGAGTTTGTTTTATGCTGACAAAGATATTGTAGATCTTGTTGGTTATGCAAATGCAGCTTATTTATCTGATCCCCACAAAACTCGATCTCAAACCGGGTACGTATTTATATATGGAGGTATTGTCATATCACGACACTCCATAAAACAATCTACTTTTTCTACATCTTCAAATTATGCTGAGATAATAGTTATTCATGAAGCAAGTAGGGATGTGTATGGTTGATATCAAAAATTTACTTTATTCGAGAAAAAAATTGTTTGGAATGTGAGAAAAGACCCACAATTTTATACGAAGACAATGTTGCATGCACAACCCAATTGAATGTAGGATTTATAAAAGGATATTGAACAAGGTACATTTCACCAAAATTATTCTAAACACACTATCTTCAAAAAAAATTGTGAAATTGATGTGCAACAAATATGTTCAAATGACAATCTGATATATTTATTCACTAAGTCTTTGCCAATTTTAATTTTTGAGCAGATGGTATACAGAATTGAAATGAGGAGACTCAAATATTTGAAACAAGAATTTTATTAGGGAGAGAAATACGCGATGCACTCTTTTTTCCTTACTAATTTTTTTTTTCATGGGGTTTTCCTTATAAGGTTTTCAATGAGGCACCTAGCAATGCGTATTAATAAATATGAATATTCTTTTTCTCTCACTAGGACTTTTTTCCACGAGATTTTTCCTTGTAAAATTTTAACAAGGCACATTATCTTTTAATAAACATCCAAGGGGCAGTGTTATAAATATATTATATTATGGATGTTCATTTTTTACTCAATTATAAATAAGCTTCCCGAAGAAGCTTATCCATATGGGACTCCACCGCAAATATATTTATCTATTTAGTACTCTATTGGAAATAGTCCTTTTGAAGAATCTTATCACTTCGGTACTCGGTTATGGATAAATATTAACCCCCAATAGAAGATTATCCATATCACGTACAATAAGTTTATCCTTACGATATTTCATTATGGATAAACATCACCCCTAGTAGAAAATTATTCATACCTTGTACAATAAGCTTATCCTTTCGGTACTCCGTTACAGATAAACATTATCACTGGTAGAAGATTACTTATACCTGGTACAATAAGCTTATCCTTTCGGTACTCTGCTATGCATAAATATTACATCCGGTAGAAGATTATTTATACTTGGTAAGCCTACACAGCAGCTTGCAGTAGCAGCTTATACAACAGCTTCCTTTCATATTTCAGTTCACTATATACATTTGTTCGAAGTTGAATAATATATCAGTTTCTCTCTATACCTGTCTTTACTTTACAGTCTTTATTTTATAACAAAATCTAGATTTGTCTCCACTAATAAAAGTTCTGAAGAACCTCAGCTTATTTCTTAATTTTTCACGTGACGCCTAATTTTGTGCCACCTATTAAATTTGTATCTAATTTTTTTTATAATTAAAATACTCAATTTTTGTATAATTTCAGACGCATACATTTTTCTTTTCTGCTTTACTGATGTTTTCTTTTTCTTCTTTGTGTCGAGAGTTTCTTCTTCTTTGTGCTTAGAGTTTTTTCTTCTTCTTAGTTGCAAATGGATTTGTTAAATTTATTGTTGTTGTCAATTTGACGATTGAGATGTATTTTTTTATGATATTTGAAAGTTATGTTTCAAATTTGAGCTCATCCGGAGTAGATTTGGGCATTAAATCGTGTATTGGATTGTTGAAATTCGAAAAAGAAATTTATACTTCGGAACTTAAGATTTGAAATCTGAAGTTGCATTCAATAGATTGAACTACTTAAAATTTAAATTTTAGCGAAATGGCCTCCTGGCCACTCAAACTTGTAGCGTTTTTAAAAGCCGATATATAAACTTATACTTTTACCATTTAAACACTCAAACTCCTGAAATCTATAACTAATAAACACATATAATTGTGCGTGATTCGCAAGCGTATGACACAATGACATTTCACATATTTATCCTCTTATTAATTGCCATGTGTAGTTTATGGGTCCCACCTTTAAAAAAAATAATTTACTCGCAAAAGTTTTATTTCCAGTCCCATTCTCTCAGTCTAGGGCGACACTGAGCCACCATTTTTTCCGATAAATCCACCATTTTCAATCGTAAGAAGTCAAATTTGAATCTTCATATTCTAATCAAATCTCAGTAAAAAAACTAACGTAAAAATGGTTATAACACTCTCGAAAAGGTCCGCAAAATTATCCCGGCGGGATTACTGCCGGAAAAAAATGGCAACCATACGAAGAATCACCCTAAACCGTTACAGTTTCACCTTTTTGCCACCTGCCTGCCACCTTCATTACCATTTTATCTTTGTCGCCTCTTTTTAACAAGCCCACTAACAATAGACCAAACAAATATGAAATGTCACCATTTCACTACTCTTTGCCATCAAGAAGAAGAAGAAGAAGAAGAAGAAGAAGAAGAAGAAGAAGAAGAAGAAGAAGAAGAAGAAGAAGAAGAAGAAGAAGAAGAAGAAGAAGAAGAAGAAGAAGAAGAAGAAGAAGAAGAAGAGATGAGCAATAACCAATTCGATATAACTTTTTGGTTGCGGAGGAGTTTGAGATTGTGAGAAAATAGAAGGGAGGGAGGGGAAAGGAAGATGGGAACGAAACAGGGAGACGAAGCTTGGAACCAATTTTATCTTTATTTTTTTATTTTATAATTTTTAAATCAAATTAATTCATTCACACGCCTAATTAACATGATTTGCATGCATTTTGGCCACGCCAACTAAAAATCGTCGATGTAAGCATAGTGAACAGTCAAACATATTTATTAGTACTCAGTACATCAAGTAAAGGTGCTAAAATAAAAAAATGTAAGTTTATGTGTCGACTATTAAAAACGCTACAAGTTTGAGTGGCCAGAAGGCCATTTCGCCTTGAATTTTTGAAGTTGCATTTGAAAAATAGAAGAACTTAATATTTGATTACTAAAGTTACATTGAAAAGATTGAACTACTTAAGATTCGAATTTCTAAAATTGTATTTGAAAAATAGAAAAACGTCAAATTTAATTTATCAAATTACACTAAAGAGATTGAACTACTTTAAATCTGAGCGAGTATACTTTATAAATTTTATGCAGTGAGGGTACAAGTTCAATAGTGTCCCCAAAAGTCGGTACATATAAAAATGCCTCTACTTATTTCTTGGTAAAACTAGATGGATTTGTCACTTTTTGAGTTGACTATCAGAGGTTAGCCATATTTTAAATTATAACGGTAAAGTAGTCATATATCCAGTTAAATTGATATTTTTGCTCATATATCCAGTTAAATTGATACTTTTGCTCCTATTTAAAATATGAAACACAATTTCAACAATTGGTACCGAAGTTTAAAGTCTTAAGAAGTGAAACCTCATATAAAATTTTGCTAGTTTTCTAATCTTGGAACGTTTCTTAATTTTTAATAACAGTTACTAGTGCAAAATCCATAGATAATTCTAGATTTCTGAACCTTTACCATTGCAAGAAATAAAAAATGATTCATGATTTTTAATTCTCATGGTACTTCAACAGCTTTGAACTTTTACTAGTGCGACATTTAAAATTTAGGAATAATTCATGACTTTTGAACCTTTACTGGTACAAATTTTATGAACGCTTTTTGATTTTTGAATTCACATTTTATTCAAATAATTTTGAACTTTTAATAGTGCAAAATCTATAGGTTGAGGATAAATTAATAATTCTTAATCCTTTATTAGTGCAAAATCCAGGAACGATTTTTTTTTAGTTCATATTATACTTCAGCAATTTTTAACCTTTAAATACAAAATCCGGGTAGATTACCGATTTTTGAACCTTTACTAGTGCAAACTTTAGGGAAATCCAGAACGATCAATGGTTTTTGAATTCACAAGTCACTTAAGTAGTTTTTAACTTTTAAATATAAAATTCAGGATAGAACGGATTTTTGAACTTTTACTAATGCAAAATTCAAGAAAATTCAGGAATGATTCTTGAATTTTTGATACTTTAAAATATTGCTAAACTCTAATAGCCCCGCCTAAAAAAGTGGCTATTTAAAAAGAATTCACTATTTTTTGACTGTGCGTAGTTGTCTGTGTCACATAATGCTAATTAGAATATTGATCTAAATTGTCTCTATTGTTAATGTGACATTTATGTTAGAATAATGATTCCGACTAAAATACAATAACCTTCATATTGAATAATTTGAAACAACAACTACATGAGCGGAAGCTTACTTGAATCCATATGTGGAAATCCTTGAACCTCTTTTGATGATTGTTTGAAGTGTGCCTTAGCAAGTTCCTTAGTCCTTCCTTCAAGATTGTCTTCTTGATCCTTCTTGAAGTATGGATTTCACAACAACAATAATATCACAATACCCAAAGTTGGTGTATGGCTTTCCACAAGAATATCACACAAGACCAAATATGGGAATGGTTTTCCACAAGAATTTGCAAGACAACAATGGAGTTTCTCTTGATTCAATGGGAGGAAGAAGAGATTATGTCTTGCAATAATGTGGGAACCATAACCCCCACTTTATTACAAAAGAGTTACATAACCCAAGAGTCATAAGAGTTACATAACTCAAGAGTCACAAGCATGTAACCATGGTTACATATATGTAACCTTAGTTAGCCCATCATTAACTAAGGTTACCCTTTTGGGTATCTACACATTAGTCCTACACTTTATATGACAATACATTGGCCCCCTTAACATAATATCCATAAGACCACAAAATTAGGCCAAACCAAAAGATAGCACATAACATATAATTTATCCATATATTGTTCATATGTATGTAGATATAAGTCCATATATCTTACAATCTCCCACTTGGACGAGATACACATACATATGTACAAACCTTAGCATATGTTACAAATAACCTTAGGAGCTCAAAATTGCTATCACAATAAAATTGTCATGAACAATCCGGTCCATCAATCATACCAACATAGGAACTAAGTGCTCTTCGCTACTCATTCGTAACTAGAACCAACATAGATCGTGTATATCAATATAACCAACGACATGGATCAAGTGTAGGTATGTAGCATGAAAATAACATAAAGTGTGGTCAATAGAATGTCTATTTCCAACTGGTTCTCTTTATTGAGATCAATCATAAACTGTAAGAGTACAAAAAAACTTTAAAACTGAATATCTGCGCAGATATAACTGAATTACTGAATTTCTGAATATAATGGACAATACATAAATGTACAATACAAACTCCCACTAAAATACATAATCCTTATCTGATTTGACACCCATACAAGCAATATGCTCATGAAATACTTTTGGTGTCAATCCCTTAGTGAGCGGATCTGCAAGCATGGAGTTTGTACTAATGTACTCAATGCACAATTGTCCATTTTGTACTCTTTCTTTAACAACCCGAAATTTGTCGTCCATATGTTTTGCTTTCGTCAAACTACTGTTGTTATTAGCATAAAGGACTGCCGATCTGTTATCGCATAATAGCCTAAGTGGCCTTTTGATGCTATCAACAATTCGCAGTCCACCAACAAAATTCTGCAGCCATAATGCCTCATTGGATGCTTCATAACATGCCATAAACTCCGTTTCCATGGTGGAAGTGGCTGTAAGAGTTTCCTTGATGCTTCTCCAAGAGATAGCACCGCCCGCAAGCATGTAAATATAGCCTGAAGTGGACTTCAAACTATCTTGACATCCAGCAAAATCGGAATCGGTATACCCAATGATCTCAAGCTGGTCCGATTTCCGGTATGTAAGCATGTAATCCTTTGTTCTCTATAAGTACCTCATGACCCGTTTGGCTGCCTTCCAATGGTCCATTCCCGGATTGCTTAGATATCTGCGTAACATCCCAACAATGTATGCTATATCAGGTCGTGTACATACCTGAGCATACATCAGACTACCTACTGCCGAAGCATAAGGCGCCTTCTGCTTTTCCGAAATTTCATATTTATTATTTGGGCACTGTTTGAGACTAAACTTGTCTCCCTTAGCAACAGGGGTTTTGCCTGGTTTACAATCCTGCATGCCAAATCTTTTTAGAACCTTATCGATATAGCCTTTTGTGACAGACCGAGAACACCTTTGGAGCGATCTCGTTGTATCTGAATTCCTAATACAAAAGAAGCTTCACCAAGATCTTTCATTTCAAATTTCTTTGAAAGAAATTTCTTAGTTTCATGCAATAATGCTATATCATTACAGGCAAGCAGTATGTCATCGACATATAAAACCAGAAAAATATACTTACTCCCACTGAACTTATGGTATATACAGTCATCAGCAATATTCGGTTCAAAAGCAAAAGATGTAATGACTGCATGAAACTTATAATACCATTGACGAGAAGCGTGCTTGAGCCCATAGATGGATTTCTTTAATTTGCAAACCTTTTTCTCTGATTCATCCGAAACAAAGTTTTCAGGTTGCACCATATAAATTGTTTCCTCAATGTCACCATTGAGAAACGCTGTCTTAACATCCATCTGATGAAGCTCAAGATCAAAATGTGCTACTAATGCCATTATAGTCCTGAAAGAGTCTTTCGATGAAACTGGAGAGAAAGTCTCTTTATAATCAATGCCTTCTTTCTGAGTGTAGCCTTTTTCGACAAGACGAGCTTTGTACTTAATAACATTGCCCTCTGAATCCCTTTTGGTATTAAAAATCCATTTACAACCAATAGGTTTAATACCTTCGGGCAATGTAACAAGCTCCCAAACGTCATTATCGCTCATAGACTTCATCTCATCATTCATGGCATCAATCCACTTTTGAGAGTTAGAACCCTTAATGACTTGATGGAAGTTGATTGGATCATCTTCCTCAAGTCCAATATCACTTTCTTGTTCTTGGAGAAATACAACATAATCATCCGGAATTGCATTTCTCCTCTCTCTAGTGGATCTCCTTAATGGCACTTCAGTTTCTTGAGGTTATTGAGTTTGATTTTCATTAGTAATTACAGGATCCTGATTGGGGAGATTTTCGAGATTGTCTTGAACTGGAGTTGTATGAGCCGTGTCAGGAATGAGAACTCCCTGACCAAGATCAACAACTTGAGGGAAAGACACATGTTCTTCCTCAAAGACAAAATCTCTAACAACTTTATCTCCCCACCCCCCAAACTCAATATCCTCAAAGAACCTAGCATTACCCGTCTCAAAAATAGTTCTAGAAGTGGGATCATAAAACTTAAAACCCCTGGATCTTTCAGAGTATCCAACAAAATACTACTAACCGTCTTAGCATCCAGTTTCCTTTCATTCGGCCTATAAGGCCTTGCCTCAGCTGGAAAATGTGTAAATGCCTAGTACTGGGTTTATGCCCAGTCCAAAGTTCATATGGGGTTTTGATTGTAGATTTAGTTGGAACTCTATTAAGAATATAAGCTGCGGTTTTTAATGCTTCACCCCAGAGTGAGTCTGGCAAAGTAGTACGACAAAGCATACTACTTACCATATCCTTAAGGGTCCGATTTCGTCTCTCAGCTACACCATTCATCGTAGGACTGCCTGGCATAGTATACTGAGGGACGATCCCACACTCATCTAGGAATTTAGCAAATGGCCCTGGACGTTGTTCACCTGAACCATCATATCGACCATAGTATTCACCACCACGGTCAGATCTAACGGATTTAATTCTTTTGCTTAGTTGATTTTCAACTTCAGCCTTAAATGATTTGAACACATCTATGGATTGGGACTTTTCATGAATAAGATATAGGTACCCATAACGAGAGTAATCGTCTATGAATGTGATAAAGTATTGTTGACCATTCCAAGGAGTAGGAAATGGCCCACAAATATCCGTATGTATCAATTCTAAGACGTCCGAAGCTCTCTTAGCACCTAATCTCGTCTTGTTTGTTTGTTTTCCCTTGATACACTCAACACACATATCCGAATTTGAGGAATCAAGAGAATCAAGAATTCCATCTGACACGAGTTTCTGAATTCTTTGAATGGATATATGACCCAAACGTTTATGCCAGAGTGATATTGAATTCTCATTAGTTAATTTTCTTTTGGTACCACTTAAACTTGTATGCAAGGTTTCATTATTTGAGGTTATTGTATCAACCAAATATAGGCTATCAAATGTTGATAAAAGACCAGTACCAATAAGATTTGAATTCTGAAAGAGACTAACTTTATTATCACCAAAAGAACATGTATAACCGGATATGTCCAATTTGGGAACAGAAATTAAATTCCGTCTAAAAGACGGTACAACAAAAGTCTCATCCAAATCTAAATGAAAACCGGTCTTAAACAACAGCCTAAATTTGCCAATAGCCTCAACTGGCACCTTCTTGCCGTCACCCACATAGATGTATCTTTCACCATCATTTGGTTTTCGGCAGTTCAGGCAACCCTGCATAGATATACTTATGTGAGTAGTAGCAGCAGAATCTACCCACCAAGTATCCTTAGGTACCGAAATTAAATTAACTTCAGAACAAACAAGAGAAAGAAATGTACCTTTTTTCGCACGCCAGACATGGTACTTGGTACAATCTTTCTTCACATGATTAGTCCCCTTACAGAAAAAGCAACCTAATTCAGTAATTTCAACCTTAGGTTCCTTATGTTGCTTAATCTTGGGCCTTGCAACCGCAACTTCCTTACCTTTCCTCTTCTTAGTTTCCTTAGAAGAGGATGCCAAATGAGCACTTTCAGTCTTATCCTGCTTTATCCTTTCCTCTTCTTGCACACAATGTGAAATGAGCTCATTTAGAGTCCATTTCTCCTTCAGGCAGTTATAACTGACCTTAAACTGATTAAAGTGTGCAGGAAGAGATATCAAAACAAAGTACACAAGCAATTCCTCAGGTAATACTAGCTTGAGTGACTTAAGTTTCGAAGCAAGATGAGACATTTCCAAAATGTACTCCCTAATGTTTCCCTTACCCTTATACCTCACGGAAACAAGTTTACTCAATAGTGTACTTGTTTCCGCCTTTTCGTTTTGCATAAAATGCTTTTCAAGGTTTTCAAGGAAAACTTTGGCATTAGCTTCATCATTCATAGTGCCCCTGAATGATTCTGGAATTGCACGCTTCATGATTATTAGACTCATGCGATTCGAGCGTTCCCACTTCTCCATCTCCCTCCTTTCATCAGGAGAGGATGTTTTAATATCATGTTATCATTACTTTAATTGAAACATTGAATTTTGCATGATTTTGGTTGATGAGAAACATGTTTTCTTGTTTAAGTTTCTTGTTGAAGACCATATTAAGTTGTTGAAACGTTTTTTTAACCTTCAGTGACGACAAAAGCCGCCACTAATACATTTAGCGGCGACTTCTATGGTTTTAGTGGCAGCAACAGTCGCCACAAAAGGTTCTGCCAATAAAGACAGAAACTTTTTTAACCTTCAGTGACGACAACAGTCGCCACTAATACATTTAGCGTCGACTTTTATGGTTTTAGTGGCAAGAATAGTCGCCACAAAAGGTTCTGCCAAAACAAAAAAAAACGTTTTGTTTTGATTGTTTAATAAGGACATAATGTAAAAAACGTTTTTTAATTAATAAAACGTTTTAAGTCTTTTAGTTTCAGATTTTAAGTGACATATTATAAATATGTCAATTAATATTAAGTTTTTAAAATTATTAATGTATTATACATTAATATTTAAGTTTTGAATATTAATTGTTTTTTAGTCCATCAATTTTCAGATTTTGGAATTGTCCAACTAAGTCTAATAACAATTAATATTCAGTTATTGCATGTCAAAACATGTAACCTACTAAGTTAAGATTCATAATATGGCTTAAGGAACTAAAGTTTTTAGCATCTAATATTTTAAATTAGTCAATTGAAGCATTATGTTGCCAAAGTAACCCCTATTGTGTAGATTGATTGATCTTGAAATATAAGATGACTGTGGATGTTAGTCTTCCATGCGTTTAACACCGGCCCAAAGGAAGGTTGTTATTTGGCAGGAATTCGAACATGTTTGTGGTGATAAATATGAGACAATTATTTGGTTTTCCATGTGAATATTAAGTCGGCCCAAAGGAAGGCTTGATATTTGACATGAGTTTATTGTCTGTATTTGATCACTACACCAAGAGTACCACTTACAAGTTGATTTTCTGTCCAAAGACTAAAATCAATGTTGTGCCAACAACTACATGAGCGGAAGCTTACTTGAATCCATATGTGGAAATCCTTGAACCTCCTTTGATGATTGTTTGAAGTGTGCCTTAGCAAGTTCCTTAGTCCTTCCTTCAAGATTGTCTTCTTGATCCTTCTTGAAGTATGGATTTCACAACAACAATAATATCACAATACCCAAAGTTGGTGTATGGCTTTCCACAAGAATATCACACAAGACCAAATATGGGAATGGTTTTCCACAAGAATTTGTACTTACAGAGAACAAAGGATTACATGCTTACATACCGGAAATCGGACCAGCTTGAGATCATTGGGTATACCGATTCCGATTTTGCTGGATGTCAGGATAGTTTGAAGTCCACTTCAGGCTATATTTACATGCTTGCGGGCGGTGCTATCTCTTGGAGAAGCATCAAGGAAACTCTTACAGCCACTTCCACCATGGAAGCGGAGTTTATGGCATGTTATGAAGCATCCAATGAGGCATTATGGCTGCGGAATTTTGTTGGTGGACTGCGAATTGTTGATAGCATCAATAGGCCACTTAGGCTATTATGCGATAACAGATTGGCAGTCCTTTATGCTAATAACAACAGTAGTTTGACGAAAGCAAAATATATGGACGTCAAATTTCGGGTTGTTAAAGAAAGAGTACAAAATGGACAATTGTGCATTGAGTACATTAGTACAAACTCCATGCTTGCGGATCCGCTCACTAAGGGATTAACACCAAAAGTATTTCATGGGCATATTGCTTGTATGGGTGTCAAATCAGATAAGGATTATGTATTTTAGTGGGAGTTTTGTATTGTTCATTTATGTATTGTCCAATATATTCAGAAATTCAGTAATTCAGTTATATCTGCGCAGATATTCAATTTTAAATTTTTTGTACTCTTACAGTTTATGATTGATCTCAATAAAGAGAACCAGTTGGAAATAGACATTCTATTGACCACACTTTATGTTATTTCCATGCTACATACCTACACTTGATCCATGTCGTTGGTTATATTGATATACGTGATCTATGTTGGTTCTAGTTACGAATGAGTAACGAAGAGCACTTAGTTCCTATGTTGGTATGATTGATGGACCGGATTGTTCATGACAATTTTATTGTGATAGCAATTTTGAGCTCCTAAGGTTATTTTGTAACATATAATGCTAAGGTTTGTACATATGTATGTGTATCTCGTACAAGTGGGAGATTGTAAGATATATGGACTTATATCTACATACATATGAACAATATATGGATAAATTATATGTTATGTGCTATCTTTTGGTTTGGCCTAATTTTGTGGTCTTATGGACATTATGTTAAGGGGGCCAATGTATTGTCATATAAAGTGTAGGACTAATGTGTAGATACCCAAAAGGGTAACCTTAGTTAATGAAGGGGTAACTAAGGTTACATATATGTAACCATGGTTACATGCTTGTGACTCTTGAGTTATGTAACTCTTATGACTCTTGGGTTATGTAACTCTTTTGTAATAAAGTGGGGGTTATGGTTCCCACATTATTGCAAGACATAATCTCTTCTTCCTCCCATTGAATCAATAGAAACTCCATTGTTGTCTTGCAAATTCTTGTGGAAAACCATTCCCATATTTGGTCTTGTGTGATATTCTTGTGGAAAGCCATACACCAACTTTGGGTATTGTGATATTATTGTTGTTGTGAAATCCATACTTCAAGAAGGATCAAGAAGACAATCTTGAAGGAAGGACTAAGGAACTTGCTAAGGCACACTTCAAACAATCATCAAAGGAGGTTCAAGGATTTCCACATATGGATTCAAGTAAGCTTCCGCTCATGTAGTTGTTGGCACAACATTGATTTTAGGCTTTGGACAGAAAATCAACTTGTAAGTGGTACTCTTGGTGTGGTGATCAAATATAGACAATAAACTCCTGTCAAATATCAAGCCTTCCTTTGGGCCGACTTAATATTCACATGGAAAACCAAATAATTGTCTCATATTTATCACCACAAGCATGTTCGAATTCCTGCCAAATAACAACCTTCCTTTGGGCCGGTGTTAAACGCATGGAAGACTAACATCCACAGTCATCTTATATTTCAAGATCAATCAATCTACATAATAGAGGTTACTTTGGCAACATAATGCTTCAATTGACTAATTTAAAATATTAGATGCTAAAAACTTTAGTTCCTTAAGCCATATTATGAATCTTAACTTAGTATGTTACATGTTTTGACATGATACAACTGAATATTAATTGTTATTAGACTTAGTTGGACAATTCCAAAATCTGAAAATTGATGGACTAAAAAACTATTAATATTCAAAACTTAAATATTAATGTATAATACATTAATAATTTTAAAAACTTAATATTAATTGACATATTATAAATATTCAATTAAAATCTGAAACTTAAAAGACTTAAAACGTTTTATTAATTAACAAAAAAAGGTTTCTTACATTATGTCCTTATTAAACAATCAAAACAAGACGTTTTTTTTGTTTTGGCAGAACCTTTTGTGGCGACTGTTGCCGTCACTGAAGGTTAAAGAAGTTTCTGTCTTCATTGGCAGAACCTTTGTGGCGACTGTTGCTGCCACTAAAACCATAGAAGTCGCCGCTAAATGTATTAGTGGCGACTTTTGTCGTCACTGAAGGTTAAAAAACGTTTCAACAACTTAATATGGTCTTCAACAAGAAACTTAAACAAGAAAACATGTTTCTCATCAACCAAAATCATGCAAAATTCAATGTTTCAATTCAAGTAATGATAACATGCTATTAAAACATCAAAGTTCATCAAAAACATAACATTCATAAAATCATGCTATTTCATGGCACTAGAATTTCATAAACAAAATTCTAACTTAACTTGAACATGAACTTTATATAATATGAATCTTATGAACATCCAAATTATCCAAATATGAAGGTGGCTCTGATACCAATTGTTAGAATAATGATTCCGACTAAAATACAATAACCTTCATATTGAACAATTTGGAACAACAACTACATGAACTTGGATCCATATGTGGAAATCCTTGAACCTCTTTTGATGATTGTTTGAAGTGTGCCTTAGCAAGTTCCTTAGTCCTTCCTTCAAGATTGTCTTCTTGATCCTTCTTGAAGTATGGATTTCACAACAACAATAATATCACAATACCCAAAGTTGGTGTATGGCTTTCCACAAGAATATCACACAAGACCAAATATGGGAATGGTTTTCCACAAGAATTTGCAAGACAACAATGGAGTTTCTCTTGATTCAATGGGAGGAAGAAGAGATTATGTCTTGCAATAATGTGGGAACCATAACCCCCACTTTATAACAAAAGAGTTACATAACCCAAGAGTCACAAGAGTTACATAACTCAAGAGTCACAAGCATATAACCATGGTTACATATATGTAACCTTAGTTAGCCCATCATTAACTAAGGTTGCCCTTTTGGGTATCTACACATTAGTCCTACACTTTATATGACAATACATTGGCCCCCTTAACATAATGTCCATAAGACCACAAAATTAGGCCAAACCAAAAGATAGCACATAACATATAATTTATCCATATATTGTTCATATGTATGTAGATATAAGTCCATATATCTTACAATTTATGCTTACAATACACACTAATTATATTAAATAAATTTAATTAGAAGACCCCTGAATGGAATTTTTAGTTGGCGCGACACTATTTTTGGGAACAAGAATGAAGCATTTGAAAATACTTGTTTATCTGGTTTTGGCAGCAAACAGCGTAGTTAAAAGCAATTAGTGAGTTTCTGGGTTTTCTAGTGAAAATCCATAACTTGAATTTGTCAAAAACTTGTACTCTTTATAATAAAAAAAAAATAGTGAATATTTGGTATCTCAAAACTCACTGTTTTCAAATAATGAATTCACCTCTTTGTTGTTCTCTTTCAATAAAGTTTGTAAGAAAACATTTACTACCATTGAAATTGGATTTGACTTTTGTCAACTCACACCATGCACATAAAGCAAGAAAAATTAAGAGTGAGGCCTAGTACATGAACTTATATATGTTTTTTTATTAGTATAATTTTTAATAGAAAATATTAAACAACATATTTAATTTTGTACTATTTAGAATTTACTGCAATGATGTGTAGAGCTTTTCTTGCTTTATTTTAAATTTGTATTCTTTTATTTTCTTATTTGTGCTCTTTTATCTTTGTGGATGCAACCAAAACTCTTAAGGGAGCGTTTGATATCATGTATAAGAAGGTATAATGCTGGTATAAAATTTATTATAAATATTAACTTAGTATTTTATTTGGTTAGCAAATCAATATAGTTTATTCCGACATTAAAAATATTATCGAGATAACTTATACCTTGTAAATGATGTGGTAATTAGTATCGAAATAATTTATACATTCTTTTTAAAAATTATGCAATTATTATTTATAATACAATATACCAAA
This sequence comes from Nicotiana benthamiana, assembly GCA_034376525.1. NCBI lineage: Eukaryota > Viridiplantae > Streptophyta > Magnoliopsida > Solanales > Solanaceae > Nicotiana > Nicotiana benthamiana. The sequence goes on along the minus strand of CM067339.1, from coordinate 144,931,888 downwards.
TAGTGAATAAAAAATAATACTAAAATAACTAATCACAATATGACGTAAGTCGTATTCAAAGCAAACGACCTCTGAGGCAGTATACTTATTCTCAATTTCTCAATTTTGGTAAAGTAACCCGAATAGCAAAAGGATCGGGTTGGATTATCCAAATATCTCAACATTTTTTTTGTGCGGCTGATTTGAATGTTTGGTCAATTATATTTTGGGGTGTTTATAGTTTGATTTACATTATTTTTTTTAAAGAAATCAAATTAAATAAATTAATTTTTTCAATATTAGAATCAAACCAAACTAATTAAATTGGTTTTTCTTAATTTGGTTTATGTCGAATTTTTTGATTTTTCGGTTATTTGTCGCATTTTTCTTAAATATAAGGTATACACGACCAAACACATATTCCTGCGATCACATTTTTAATATAACACTATCAAATTAATTACCATTTGAGAAATATATTATTTATCAAGATATATTGATGATAATTGAATTAAATAGTGATAAATAATTTAAGTAATTAATTAAAAATATGTTATTTTTAACACAAAAATGGATTCTTACACTAAACAAAAAACAATTGTAAATCAAACTAGAATGTAAATGTAAGAACTATATTAAAAGTGCAAACCATTAAAATTTACCATATTTTTTTTGAAAGTTTGTATAACACTATATATATATATATATATATATATATATATATATATATATATATATATATATATATATATATATATATATATATATATATATATATATATATATATATATATATGTATATATATATATATGTAATAATAAATTTGAAATAGCTACTAATATGATCAGTTTGGTTCGATTTATTTTGTAATTAAAACCAAAATCAAACCAAATTTGATGAATTTTTAAAATTAAAACCAAAATTAAATCAAACAAAAAAATATAAATTTTATTAATCGAATTGGTTTAATTTTCAGTTTTGTCAATTTTTCGGGTTTTAATTAACCCCCCCTAGCTAGTTGCATGCAGCATTTGGCTACACTGCCAATTTCATCGAAACAATGCCCAGCATTCCCAAATTCAAACCCTAAGAAATTGGATCCAACTTTTAGCTTGAATCACTTTTCCTAAAAAAACTTTATAGTTTTGCTGTCTCCCGTTTTTCTTATAAATCCGAACCTGGGAAAAAAGAAGTAACTTTCCGATTGTTGTGTTTTACCCAGGTACCCAAAATTATAATAATTATTTTTTTACGGTATGATTATACTGATTCAGTTTCTGGGTTTTCAAATTCTTGATTCTCTGTTACAAGTAACTTACTGGGATGTCCTAAAGTTTTGTTCTTTACTCTTTTTTTTTTTTTTGGGTGCATTGTGTGGTCATTTGCTATTCGTCTTAGAATGTTTTTGTTTATACTGTTACGAAAGCTGAAATTCGAACGAAGAAAAGCTAGCTACGGCTAACTAAGCTAAGAAAAGAAAGAAAAACTAGGGCAAAAAGTAAAGGATAATTTATTCGTAACTTTCCCATGCTGATTTACAAGTTAAATAATGTATAGGTAGTGGAGGAACTAAAACTAATTAAAGGGAATTTACAAGCTAAAATGTATACAATATAACTGTCAAAAGCAAGCCCTAGATCAGCCATTGTTGAGCTCTTCATAAGCATCGTATTTTATAGAAGAAGAAAGAAGAGGGAGAGAGAAGGAAGAGAGAGAACTAATCTCATTTCTCAACTAATTGAAAAAGAAGTGTACTGAACACATATATATAATCACCGACTTCACTAACTAACTAAGTTCACTAATACACCTTCTAGAACAGTATAACATAAATAGCCTTAATTACAATTGCATTAAGCTACTAATTTCTACATTCTCTCACTAGTTGAGATTGGAAAATGTTTTTCATTCCCAACTTGGATACCAAAACTGCATGTTGTTAGTGTCCCAACTCCCAAGACCTTTGTCAAGATGTTAGATGGTTGCTCATTACTTCCTATGTGTCCAGTCTTGAAGGATTAGTCTTGATCAATCAACAACAACAACAACAACTACCCAATATAGTCCCACAAAGTGGGGTTTGGGGAGGGTAATATGTAGACGAGCCTTACCCCTACCCGAAGGGGCAGAGAGGCTGTTTCCAATCGACCCTCGGCTCAGTGAAGGAAAGGAACAACAAAAACAAAAACAAAAACAAAAGAGCATTAGTAACTCCAGCAGAAATAGCGTAAATAATTATCTAAACATAAGAAACATAAATAAAATAGCATGCAATAATAATATCATACAGTAACTACCATAAATAACTAGCATAAGGGAGACACAAGCCAAAACACAAATCATCTATGGATAGCCCTGCCAAGCCTCACTCACCCTCGGGTGAGGAGAATGAAAAACTCTAGGAGCCCCTATCCTACAACCCTGATACTAGACCTCCAGACTTTCCTATCAAGGGTCATGTCCTCGGAAATCCGCATTCTAGCCATGTCATGCCTAATCACCTCTTCCCAATACTTCTTAGGCCTCCCTCTGCCTCGCCGAACGCCAACAATCGCCAGCCGCTCACAACTCCTCACCGGGGCATCAGGACTTCTCCTCCGCACATGCCCGAACCACCTCAGCCTCGCTTCTCGGATCTTCTCATCCACCGGGGCCACCCCCACCTTCTCTCGAATAACTTCATTCTTAATCTTATCTAACCTGGTGAACCCGCACATCCACCTGAGCATTCTCATCTCCGCAACCTTCATTCTCTGAACATGAGAGTTCTTCACGGGCCAGCACTCCGCCCCATACAACATTGCAGGTCTAACCACAGCTATATAAAATTCCCCCTTGAGTTTATGTGGAACTTTCTTGTCACACAGGACTCCTGATGTAAGCCTCTTAGTCTTGATCAATCCTTCTTGAATATTCTCCCTTAAGAAGTGACAATCAATTTGTATAGATGGGATTCGTAGCAATCTGTAAGGCAACTTTGTTGTCGCAAAACAACTCCATAGGCTCTTTAATGTTAATTGTTAGTTCCTTTAGTAGGCCACTTAACCATGTCAACTCTGCCACTGTATGTGCCATACTCTTGTACTCAGCTTCGGCTAAGCTCCTCGAGATGGTGGTCTGCTTCTTTGATTTCCATGAAATGAGAGAATCCCCCAGTTTGATACAGAATCCTGTGATTGACTTGCTCGACCTGGGATCTGATCCCCAATCAGTGTCACAGAACCCTTGAATTCTTTCTGCACTATTGCTAGGCATGAGAAGTCCAAGTCCAGGTCAATCTTTAATATATCGCACAACGTGTAATGCAGCCTCATAATGAGACTTCTTTGGAGCATGCATAAATTGGCTTAGGCTTTGCACAACCTATGCAATGTCAGGTCTTGTGATTGTCAAATACAAAAGCTTTCCAACTAATCTTTGGAAAAGACTTCTATCTTCCAGGATGTTGTCATCAGTGTTCTCTTTCACAATCTCATCAAATTCTATGCTTGTAAGCTTAAAATTTTGTTCCATTGGGGTCTTCTTGTGCTTTGACCCTGAGAGTCCGGCTTCTGAAATCATCTCCAAGGCATATTTCCTTAGAGACATAAAGATTCCTTTTGATGATCTAGCAATTTCAATTCCCAAAAAATATCTTAATTAAAGTCTTTCAGCTTGAAGTTCTGATGCAAAGATGCTTTTGATGCATCAATCTCCTCTTGATCATTATCTGTAATAAGTAAGTCATCTACGTAGACAAGTATGAGAACAAATTTTTCATTAGTTCTATTAAATAGAGAGTAATCATGTTTCCTTTGATGAAAACCAGATTTGAGAAAAGCCTGTGTTAGCTTCAAATTCCATTGTCTAGAGGCTTGTTTCAAGCCATAGAGGGATTTGAGTAGTCTACCTTACCTTATTCTCCCCCTGGCTACCAAATCCCTGAGGCATAGTCATGTAGACTTCTTTACGTAATTCACCATTCAAAAATGCATTACATATATCCATTTGATAGATTGGCCATTGTTTAAGTGCAGCAACTGCGATAACAGTTCTGGCTGTACTTAGCAGATAAGGTATCATGAAAGTCAATCCCTTTCTGTTGAGTATACCCTTTTGCCATTAGTCTTGCCTTGAACCTCTCCACTGTGCCATCAACAATAACAACAACAACTACCCAGTGTAGTCCCACAAAGTGGGGTCTGGGAAGGTAATATGTAGACGGGGTTTACCCTTACCCGAAAGGGCAGATAGACTGTTTCCAATCGACCCTCGGCTCAGTGAAGGAAAGGAAAAACAAAAACAAAAACAAAAGAGCATTAGTAACTCCGGCAGAAATAGCGTAAACAATTATATAAACATAAGAACCATAAATAAAATAGCATGCAATAATATCAGACAGTAACTACCATAAGGGAGACACAATCCAATACCCAAATAATCTATGGGTAGCCCTGCCAAGCTTCACCCAACCCCGGGTGAGGAGTACGAAAAACTCTAGGAGCCCCTACCCTACAACCCTGATCCGAGACCTCCAGACTTTCCTATCACAGGGCCATCAACATTGTATTTAATTTTGTATACCCATTTACATCCTATAGGGGCTTTGCCAGGAGGCAGAGTCACTATCTCCCAAGTGTTGTTTTGTTCTAATGCCTCAATCTAAAGTTTCATAGCCTTGATCCACCTGCCATCTTTGACAGCTTGTGAGAAAGATGTTGGTTCAAGATCAGAAGAAAAAGAGGCTAGGAAGGATAAAAGGTAGGTGAAAGATGAGAATAGGAAATGCACTGATGTATAGGATCGAGTGATGAAGTAGATGTAGATGTAGAAGGTAGGGAAGGATGAACATAGTCAGTCAGCCAGATATGAGGTTTAGAGACCCTTCCTAACTTCCTAACTTCCTAGCTTGTGTGGGGTAGGTAATTGGGATAGTATTGAGTGTTAGTTTGATGCATCATGAATGTCAAATGATGATTACGTAGGCAAAGAGGGAGTTGAGGAGGAGGAGGATTGGGTAAGAATAACAGGAAAATCAGCAGGGGAATCAGAAGAAGGAGTAGGTGAGTCCAGTGTTTTGGATAGCGCGTGGCGACAAATAGCGACGAGGGCTCGCTTCAGTGAGGCGAGAGGCGCGTAGCGAAGCGCTCGCTTTTTTGACTGTGAGGCGACAATTTATAAAAAAATAAAATATTATATATATATGACTAAAAACCCAATAACAATAATATGTTAATAAATATATCAATTTAAAAATTAAAAACCCAATAGATAGTAATACACTCATAATAGATTCATAAATTAAAGACTAATAGATACTCATTCGAATAAAAAATGTAATATTCACTTGTCTCGAAAATCCTTAGAGTATGGACTCCAGTTGTGTAAGCAGGCAGCGTGCAAGACTGCTGCATAACATCAGAATCGAGCAAAAATCTGGCTGGAAACGCCAGAAAGGAGCATGCTGGTTACTGTGCATGATGGCCCATGAGATAATTTAAAAAATACCAAGCTTCACGCTTGCCGAAAATCTTGTCCAGCATGCATGAATTAAAAAACAGCTTCACGCTTGCCGAAAATCTTGTTCAGCATGCGTGAAGCTGTTTACTTTTTTTTTTTAAGTTGTTTTTTAATTCATGCATGCTGGACAAGATTTTCGGCAAGCGTGAAACTGTTTTTTAATTCATGCATGCTGGACAAGATTTTCGGCAAGCGTGAAGCTGTTTTTTAATTCATGCATGCTGGACAATATTTTCGGCAAGCGTGAAGCTTGGTATTTTTTAAATTATCTCATGGGCCATCATGCACAGTAACCAGCATGCTCCTTTCTGGCGTTTCCAGCCAGATTTTGCTCGATTTTGATGTTATGCAGCAGTCTTGCACGCTGCCTGCTTACATAACTGGAGTCCATACTCTAAGGATTTTCGAGACAAGTGAATATTACATTTTTTATTCGAATGAGTATCTATTAGTCTTTAATTTATGAATCTATTATGAGTCTATGACTATCTATTGGGTTTTTAATTTTTAAATTGATATATTTATTAACATATTATTGTTATTGGGTTTTTAGTCATATATATATAATATTTTATTTTTTTTATAAATTGTCGCCTCACAGTCAAAAAGGCGAGCGCTTCGCTGCGCGCCTCTCGCCTCACTGAAGCGAGCCCTCGTCGCTATTTGTCGCCACGCGCTATCCAAAACACTGTCCCAGGGTTCTCATGTGATCAAAAGGAGGTTTACCGTGGAACATCTCATAAGGAGATTTTCCTTGTAGAACAGGACTAGGAAGCCTATTTATGATGTATGTTGTTAAAATGCAATCACCCCAGAATTTTAAGGGTATGTTGGCTTGAAATCTTTAGGCTCTTCCTATTTCAAGAAGGTGTCTGTGCTTTCTCTCCACAACTCCATTTTGTTGTGGTGTGTACACACAACTGCTTGGATGAATTATCCCTTTGGACTTGAAAAGATTGAAACAAAGAGTGTTAAGAAATTCATGTTCATTGTCTGACCCGACACACTTGACAGTAGTGCCAAACTGATTTCCTACAAGTTGAAGGAAGTCTTTTAAAACAACATACACATCACTCTTGAGTCTTAAGAGAAAAGTCCATATCATTCTAGTGTAGTCATCAACAAGAGTTAGAAAGTATTTGAAGCCATTGTAAGTACATACTCTATAGGGTCCCCAAACATCCATATGAACTAGTTCAAAAGAATAACAGACTTAGAAGTGCTAATAGGAAATGATAATCTAACTTGTCTAGCAAGAGGACAGACAAACAATTACAAACAAATGTCTTAGACATGTATTTATTTATCTCATGTATAGTTTGTAAGACTGTCATAGGGGCATGGCCCAGTCTTTGATGCCACAGAAAACTTGAACTTGGTTGATGTGAAGCTGTCATACATTTGGAGGAAGAATAGGTAGTAGTAGGTGATGAAGGATTAAAGATGTAGAGACCTCCTTTGAGTCTACTAATCCCCTTGATCATGTCACTGGAGAGGTCCTGAAAGATGCAAAAATCAAGATAAAAGTGGACAACACTATTTAACTCTTTAGTGTATTTGGATATAGACAGCAATTTATTTTGAATTCAAGTACATAGAGGACATTATGAATGGTTTCTGAGTTAAACAAGTTGCAGGAATCAGTATGAGTAATTATGGTGCTATTACCATTTGGTAGATGGACTGAAGATGATTTAGGTTAAGATATTTGCAGTAATCACATAACGATACATTGTTCCTCCTAGGTCTCATGTTGGAAGCATTTGAAGTCACCCGTGCATTGCTCTCATCCCTACACTGCATCTCCTAAAATTCCATTTTGTGTAGTAGAACCAGCACTTATCCTCTGACTTTCCTCTTGAACAATCATGGAATATGCTTGGTCAAGTGTTGGTGTAGGATGCATCATTAAAATTTGACTTCTTTGTGGTGCATAAGTGTTATTTAATCCCATTAAGAACTTCATGAATTTCTGCCGGTGTAAGAACACAACAAATTGTCTGGACTTCTCACAATCACAACCTAAAAATGGGATAATTTATTCAAATTCATCCTATAGGTGATAATTATCAAGGAACTTATTTCCTTGTTCATGTGATAAATTTTTGTAGCATTTACTTTATCAAACCTGTCCTTCATAGATTTTCATACCTTTTGTGCATTTGAAGAGTACACAATTCCTCGCCTAAGTTCTGGTGCTACTGAACTTCTGATCCATGACTGTACTATTGCATTGTACCCTTCCAATAGTTTTAGCCTAAAGTTATTTTTCGTCTGTTGAGCTCTAGTACAGGTTCCATCTATAAAATCTAGTTTATTCTTTACTAGTAGCGACATTGTCATAGATCTACTCCATTCCGAATAGTTTTCTGTTCCAATTAGCAATTCAGGCCCAAGTGAAATACCCGGTGTGTCCGAAGGCTGTACATACAACGGATCGTTGCAATTAGCCATTTCCGCAGAAAATCGAAGAATTTTGAGAATTTCTCAATCAGAAGACAATTTTAGAAGAGCAGCTAATATAATTGGAGAAAACAGAGATCTAGAAGAAATGATTAGATACTGGAGCTCGACAATCAGAATCGCGTGGAGCCGGGCTCTGATACCATGTCAAAAGTAAGCCCCAGGTCAGCCATTGTTGAGCTCTTCGTAAGCATCGTATTTCAGAGAAGAAAAAAGAAGAGGGAGAGAGAAGGAAGAGAGAGAACTAATCTCATTTTTCAATTAACTGAAAAAGAAGTATACTGTACACATATATATAACCACCGACTTTACTAACTAACTCTAACTTCACTTAATACACCTTCTAGAACAGTAAAACATAAATAGCCTTAGGTACAATTGCATTAAGCTACTAATTTCTACAATAACTAATTGGACTAAAGTGGAATAAAAATAACTGCAGGGTAATTAATTATATCAGCAACCTCAGAATATTAGCATCCTCCGATTTGCAGCAGTGATATATCGTATCGTATACAAACATTATCTTGGTATACACTATACAACAATAAACTTCTGCTAATTCATTAGAAGAGCGAGAGCGAGAATAAGAGACTGGAAATGGAAATGCAGCTAAGGTTGAGGCCTTTGATTGTTTTTAGCAGATTTAATCATTCAACTTGACTCGAACAGTAAGAAAAATAAAAGGAAACTGATTATCCATCTTAATGTAATGTTTCTCGTAAGATATCCATTTTTGCATGATCCATTTTGACCAAAAGTTCTTGGATCAAGTTTGGTAACCGAACTTCATCAATCAGTAATTGTAATGGAAGGCGAACTTTGACATATCCTAGTATTTACTGGCATGTTAGTGTTTATATTTTTCAATAATGTTCAGGTTTGAACTGGAAAAATGCTGATGGGCCATGCAGAAGGGGTTCCGAAACTCGATTCATCGTCAAAGTTACTGCATTCTGATCCTGAGTCAGAGCCTGATGATGATGAAGCTGGTTCTCCTGAACAGATATTATACATGGCTTCTTTTGATGATCTTGGAGCGAAAAGTGTTCAGTATGACACTATAATATGGCTCTCTATATCGTTGCTGCTGGTTTTAGCTTGGGGAATTGGAATAATTATGTTACTCTATCTGCCCATACGAAGATATGTGCTTAAAAAGGAAATGTCATCACGCAAACTTTATGTTACTCGAGATGAAATAGTTTACAAGGTATCAATTGCTTGATTAAGTCATGCTGTTTTCTTGAGACAATATAGAGCTGATACATCTGCTTTCTTTTTTTGTGGGTCAATTGTAGGTGTCAAGGCCTTCTTTTGTACCATTTTGGGGACAAGTAAAAGTTGAAAAGCACGTTCCTCTTCCTTTAGTGATAGATATTATTATTGAACAAGGTACCAACTGCAACTTTTCTTATCCTATATCCTTCAAAACTCTTCTATTGTTCTTTTGGTTCAACCTCATTCCAAATTTTTGCATTGATTGGCCATCCATTGGTAAAGAGGTCGTGGCAGGTGAACAGTGGAATGCGGTTATGCTGGACAAGAACCAATCCACTATGCCTCAATCCCAAAATAGAGGCCTTAACTTTCAAATGAATTTTATGCTCCTGCTAAAAGTTGGAGTTTTCCATTGACATTTGTGGGCTAAATTCTAGATTCTGATTTGATCTCACCGAATCACATTGCGTAATACTACTCTCCAGTCTAATTGAATGCGTCGCTTGCTAGTGGCTACCGTTATCTGTCTATAACCAAAGCACATAATTATATGTCTTTCATTTTCCTCAAAACTTAAAGAAGTAGTAACTTCTCAATTGGTTGCATCCAAATCTTACATTCTCATGAACATCTACTAGTAATTTGTTGCATGTAAGTTATATGTCCCTGTTCAACTGTCAGTTTTGGATAAGTAGATCCTTGGTTGCTACATCTTTGAAGAACAATTTAAACTTGTCATTACAAGTTTCACAAGATCTGAGCTTGTGTATGTCTTTCTCTGATGTAAAGAGCAGTAGAGAAGGTATAGAATTCAATCAGATTAATAGAGAAAAAAGAAAAGGAGAATCTGACTTCACGGTCTTGTAGTGTATAAAGTAGTAAATTGACTCTATACAGCAAGAATATACATTCCTAAGAATTTGAGTAGGAAGAAAAGGAAAGCAAGTTTAGACATTGAGCAGATGGGCGTTAGCCATATCGTAATGCAACTACTAGGCACTAGCTTGGTCATTCAGTTCATAACAGTCAATATTAATCACCCAAGGCTGTTCATTTTCACATTCATTATCTTCTTGAAATCTATTCATTTTAAATAATTTCTATTTTGTTCTTTTCAACTGTTTAACTTGATAAAGTATTTTTTCCTGACTCTCTGCAGTACCTCATGAACGCCTCTTGTGCCCTATTACTGTTATAAACTTTACCAATTTATGTTTGTAGGTTGCTTGCAGTCAATGTTTGGTCTGCACACCTTCAGAGTTGAAAGTATAGCCCATGGAAAAGCTGCACCAGTTGATGAACTGCAGGTGCAAGGTGTACATAATCCTGGAGTCCTAAGGAAGGTAAAATAATCTGTTATGCTCTGTGAAATTTCCCCTTTGTTCTTTTTCTCCTTTTTGCTTTTGGGATTTTTCACTCAATATATTAGTTTCACTGCTCTATGATTTTACTATTTGTGGGTTCATTGGCAGACCAGAACATTGATTATGAAGTTTGAAGTGTCATTACATTTTATGCAGGTCATCGTAACTGAAGCATCGAAGGTCATGCATGTTGGAAGGAGTTGGAGACCTGTGGTTCAAGGTGGTGATGGTGAAAGTATTTCTCGCATGGAGTCTTTAACTCAGGCTCCAGCTGTTTTGAGATCACCTTCTAAAACTTTAAAGGTAAAAACGATAATCCAACTTTTGCCTAAATCAGATCCTTAGGCCCAGGGTCTTTTGAGATTTTGTTTATCAGGTTGGTTGTAGAAGACCACTTTGTCTGAATTTACTGCTTTGGGCTTAATTTCTTCCTGAAAATCTTAGGACAATATATCTTTTTGCATGGATGATAGTAAGGCATAAAGTTGTATTAATAACGCCTGATTGCTATAAGGCACTTCAGAAGGGCATCATGCCACTAGATCAGATTTATCTCTTTATTTTGGGCAATTTTCATGTCGAAAACATAGTTGAGAAGCACAATGAAACAGGGTCACATTATCTCGTTGTTTCTAGTGATATCCTGATTTGTCTATATCATTTCACCTGAATCTGTAATTAAGTAGAGCTCCAGTACTCTCGCATCTAGTAGCAGAAAGATTATCTTACATCCATGATCCATCATTATTATGAATGGACAATGTAAATCAAGTCCTATTAAAATGTTTCTTTTTGCCTCATTTTACTTAAATATCTGAACTCTCATCTGTCTATTTTGCAGCTGACGGGCTCCCCACGCCATGCTTCAATGGAGCCCAGAAGTTTTGTATCTTCTGATTTTCTGCTTCATAAGCTTGAAGAAGTTAATAAATCAGTGAAGGTGAATACCCTGTATGTTACAGCACGTATTTCTAGATACTTAACATTTATCTCCTTGAATACTGTTTAAGTTCTCAAGATGTTTTGCGAAGCAAATGAACGGATTATGATCTAACTAGAAAGAATGAATGTAATAGCAATGAGTTAGAACTTCATTCATTCTAAGCATATTCTTTGTGCCATGTTCTTGAAACTTTTTCATTCTAAACATATGCTTTGTGACATGTTTATGAAGTTTTCTCTCGTATAACAAGTCTTTTCTTACATGACCAGAAAATTGAGTTTCTTATCGAGAAGTCCCCAGCCACCCCAGGAAGCAGCTAACAGAATGATATGTGCCTATGCCTCGGCAACATTAGCGCTTATCTGAACAAGAAAAAGTTGCTTACATAGAAACTCTCAAGCAGCCCCAGGGAGCATCTATTGGGTCTTTGTGCCTTGTTGGCTTTTCCTTGTAAGAGCTTGTGTAATCAGAAAAGCTAAATTTGTGTATGGCACTCCAGGAAGCAGCTAATAGGATATATATGCCTCATGATGTCAGCGTTTGCGATGCAAATAACGGGTTTAAGCCACTGGGTGTGGGGTCTTCCCAACTGGTTATAGTTCATCAGCATGAGAGTTTGGCAATCTAGATTTGCTACAAGTTTGGATCAACTTTTGGACCATAAACACAGAGACTCTCTCTTTCGAGCAATTATACTTGGCCTCACTTGTAATAAAGAACCTAGAGCCACATTTTAATTTCAAGTGTGAAATCTTAAACTATTTGTTGATAACCTAAATTACAGTTGTATTTGAATTTGATCAAAGCCTATAGCAGGGTTTGGATAAGTGACCCCAATTATAAGCAGCGCCAGTATTTGGTTACCAAAAGGACAAAAGTAAATATCACAGAAATATCGTTTCTCCCAATATTTTTCACATAACAGAACCCATTTTGCTTACAGCTGCCTAGCCAAACTAACACTTAAAAACTTCTAAGAATGATCAATAAGGTTCAGACGTTGCTGATTCGATAAAAGTTTGTAAAGAAATTACCAGTACTTGGATTCTGAATAGTTACACGAGGTATGGTAGACATTCTTTCAAGATTTGGGTACCCTTTCCCTAATGTATATTTTAGGTGCAAAAATTATTGAATAGGTCCACAGCTAAAAAGTGCATTTTCATCGTACTCCAACTATGCATAAGTAATCGAAAATTGTTAAGCATTTTATACCACTTATACATATGAACGAACTCTTAACAAATGTTATGTGGAATCATGAAGATGGAGTAATATATTTTCTATATATTTAGTTTAGGCTAAATTACAATAATAATAACCCAGTAAAATACCACCAATAGGGTTTGGGGATGATAGAGCATTAGAGTGTACGCAGACCTTACCCCTATCCTAGAGAGGGTAGAATCAACAACGTGAGAAACAACAAATAAATGGAAAAACAGTAACACAAGTATTATGCAAAGGTGTGAAACACAACATAAATCGCTAGCAATGCTAGACAAACACTATCATACTCGTTGGTAAAAAGATGAAACCGCTCGACTACCATTTAACTTACAACCCTAATGCTCGGCCTCCTCACCTTCCTATCAAGAGCCATTTCATCGGAAATCTGAAGCCATGCTATGTCCTGTTTGATCACCTCGCCTCATTATTTCTTGGGCTGCCCTCTACCTCTTCTCGTACCTGTCAAAGCCAACCGCTCACACTTCCTAATCGGAGCGTCTAGGCTTCTCCTCTGCAAGTGTCCAAACCATCTAAAACGCGTTTCCCGCATCTTATCTGTTTAACCAAAAAATAGAATTTCGTTCAAAGCTTTATTTTTAGAAGAACTCGGGTTACTAATAATCAAAACTGAATAAAAGAAATTGATTTTGGTTACAAATAGATAGCAGAAAATAAAGTAAACTAGTATATTCAGTTGATTTTTTGTCCCCCTACAAATGACTAGTCTCCTTCTTTTTATAGTTATCTATAAGATATACGTCTTGCCTTTGTCATAATTGGGTTATTAGAGGCAATTAAAGATATTAAATGCTACGTTACATAATCATTGTAATTTAATACATATATTCTAATATTTTCAATATATAATGCTCATTAAATACTGTATCTGTATTTTCTTATACTATCAGGTTCATTCTTCTTAATTCTTGGATATAACTAGATACAAGTGTCGAGTCTACTCGTGCCTCTGCTCGTGCCTCTGCTCGTGCCTCTACTCGTGCCTGTGCTCATACTTATGCTTGTATCTGTTGCAACTCATGCCTCTTTGCTAATCATCATTCTTTGCCAGGCTTCACGTCCTGACGTGTCATCATTCAATCACTTTGATATGTGTAAACTCAATTTTTCCCAATACAGATAGTCCCCCCACTTGTCGTTTATTTATCAATTAAATATTTGGGAAGTGAATTTCATTAAAATGGAATTTTTTCTGCCATTAATGCCTATCATAGAATCGATGCTTCAATTGTCACTTCCATTTAATACTTGTTACACGTGGCACCTTTTTGTTAGTTCTACGACTTTGCAGCACTTTTTAAGGCTTTCTTACGGCTTCATCAATTACGAAGAGACAATTTTCATTATGACATTTCCATCATTGCACCTTTTTCTTTGACGGTTGCTTCCTAGTACAAACATAGTTTTAATCTTTGTCTTTCTCACATAAAGTTTAAATTTTTCAGAATATTAAATTCTTGTTCTCATCTTCCTCGTAAAACTTTTATAATATTCAATTCTCGTTCTTCATCTTCCTTGTATTGTCATGGCTTCACCAAACCCTAACCCTAGGAGAGTTCCCGTAATTGAAAACTTTCCTCTTGTCCCTAATAGGGGTAGAAGAGGAGGAGGTAGATAACGTAATTTAGGGTCTTCATCTATACATGGTTCTTCTCTTCCTTCATCCAGTTCTGGCCCTTCGTCTAGAACCATAGGTTCTCTTTCACATAGATCTTCCTCTAGAGGTAAGGAATCCTCTAAGCCTCTCCGTGAAACTCTAGTAGAGAAGATAGTTCATGCGAAATTATCTTTCTATAATGATAGAGAGTCTCTGAGAAATCAAGTATCTTCTTTAGATCGTGCTGATATTTACCCAACTCGGATTATTGAAGGTATGATTTCTTTAGTTCGTAAAAACTACCATTGGAGTCATGACTTTCCCATCATAATTCCTAATGCAAATCAAAGAATCACCTTTATTTAACGGGGTTTTCCTTTGTTTATACATATCCTTTCACCTTAGGATTCAAACTTGCTATTGACACTATCATCCCAGAATTTTGTCGTTTTTTTGACATATGTTTGGGTTAGATTGGTCCTATAGTGTGGAGAGTTGTTGCATGTCTACGACATTTGACTAACATGTTCGGTGTTCCTTTTACCTTTGCCCATTTAATTCATCTCTACTTTCCCAGGCTTTTTCGCCAAGGTGTTTTTACTTTAGTGGCAACGAGCAAGTAGTTATCCTGAAGATGATAGAGACCGTGACTGGTATGCCCGATTTGTTGCTGCCCGCATTGTTGGTTTAGTGGGTGAAGAAAATATTCCCTTCCCTGAGAAGTAGAATTTTGCACGTGAGTTTTCTTTTTAATAATTTTCTCGTATCCTTGATTTTGATGACCATTATTCTAATTTCCTTTTCCTTTTGCAGCAACCATGAGAATTGTTGATGAAATTTCCAATTTTCGTGGTTGGGCTGCCCCAATGAAGGGTAGATATTGGAAGACTCTTTCCCACTAATTTTGTTAGAAAGTGAAAACTCACGGTAAGAGTTTTTATTTTTTTTATTTTATATATTGTTTTTTTCTGAACTTATTTTAATCTTTCTTTCTATCAGGATTTGCAGTTCGAGAGATTAGTTCCAAGGCGTTCGTGGCTTCTCGTATCTCTTTGGAAAGGTCCCAAGAAATAATTTTGGGCTCTTCATCGAAAAGAAAAGCCATTGATGACACAGATTCTGAGGAAGAGGAAGATGGGGGTTCCTTCATAACAAGGCCACATGCTCGTAGACGTATTATCTCTGATGATGAAGTATCCCCCGCCATTCTATTCCTCTTAACGATTCTGTTGAAGCCTCGGTGGTGATCCATAATGATGTTGATGATGTTCCCGCTGCTGCTCATGATTCTGTTGAGCAGTTTTTTAACCGCGGTTTGATAGTGAAGATTTTGGTCCAATTTCTGATGAAGCACCCCTGGCTTCTTTTTCTACTTCCATTCTAGTGATTCCTTCTTTGTCGATCATGGTTGTTACTGTTCCGCCCCAAGTCGTTTTAACTGCTTCTATCATTCATCCCTCACAACTCCTCCTTCATATATTCCTTACCCCATAGTTGGGTCTTCAAGCAGAGGTGAAGCTATGAGGCAATCACGATTGAAGTTCCTGGTGAGGTAACCTTTTGAGAAAATCAGGTCAAGGTCAAGCTGACGTGTGGCTAAAGCCTTTGATTGGTCCAATTGAAAAAGCTAAGCTTGATAGCCACAGTTCCTTGACCTTGATGAATGATATCGTGCATGCTTCTTTAAAGGTATCCCCTTTTCAAATTTTACTTTCCTTTTTATATTTTCAAGGTTCTCATTTTCCCCCTTCCTCTTTTTTTCTAGGTCAATCTCATCGGCACGGAGATGATGATGAGAGTTACCCTTTTAGAGCAATTGGTGCGTGACTATCCAGTGGAGGCAAATAATTGGAAAGAACGGTGTGAAAGTCTTCAGATCAACAAAGAAGCGTTAGAATAAAGTAAAAGTACCTTAGAACATTAGGTAAGGGCTTTGACTTCAGAATTGACCGTTGAAAAAGCTTTCTCAAGTCAAGCAAGCAAAGAAAAAGATCGTCTTAAGACCTCATTTTTGAACAACTTTCCAAGGCAAGTGAAGAAATTACAGAGTTGAAGGCTCTCTTGGATAAAAAAGAAGCATATGCTGGTGAACTTGTGCAAACTGTGACTTAAGCTCAAGAAGACCTCCGGGTATCCTCTGATAAAGTTTGCACCTTAGAAAATTCACATGCTTCTCTTCAAGCTTCTTATGAATCTGCCTTGGCTGAAAATGAGAATTTAAGAAATAAAATTGCTAACTGGGAAAGAGACTACGAGATTCTTGAAGATAAATCTGCCATTGAAGTGAGTTGGACGTTTTTAAATTCTCGCCGTAATACCCTCGTCAAAGTTAGCCAGGAGAATTAACTTAGAATCTGAGTTAGCCAAGATTAAAGAGACTATTGAGAAGACTCAACAGAACTAAGTTTTTTCTCCTCCTGTGGATGAAGCTACTGGTAATATTGAAGATGATACGGTATCCCCACTCCTTCAAGTTAAGTTGAGGCTGCTGCTGATAATGAACCAGCTTCAGTTCCTTCATCTTCTTAATGAAACGTTTGTGGTGTTTGACCCTTTTTTATGGTGGTATATGGTGGGAACCCTTGGTGTTTTTAAGGGTTTAACGTTAAGTCCCCAGTCCTTTTGTGGAGCATTTTGTATAAACAACTCTTGGTCTATGACTAAGTCCATACTTAGTCTAAACTTTTATCATATGAAGAAGTTTTTGTTGTTATTTATGTTTTGTCTATTCTTGCGTTTATTTTTTAAGGATTTACTGAATAATTTATATTTTTATTTTTCAAAAATGCTTTTGGTTTTACTTAATGAATACTTTATATTAATCGTGAATTTTATATAATAGGACCCTTTTATATTCGACACTTAATAAATAAGACTTCTCAACTTCATAATGATGTTAATGTATGATAAAAGAAATAGGAATACACACATTTTTTGGAATAATTTCAACAAGTTTTTATTTGAACTTTGTCAAGTTTCTAAATAACACTTTATATGTATTTCAGTTACTTCTATAACTTTTTCGTAACTCTTTTTCTTACACCAGATTTCAAAGAGAAAATGTACGTGAGGTTTTTACGTATAAATCATTTCAGTACATTTCAAAAAAAATGAATACAAGTTTTTTATTCATAACCCGTTTCAGTACATTGCCTTAACCCTAACTATGATACGGTTTTTCTTTGGCCTTAGCTCGTGACTCTGCTCTGCACTTGATTCATTCAATGAGTAAACTTTTCAGGCTTGATCTTTTGATTGTTTCTCATTCTTCTTCTTTGCCTTCTTAATACACGTGTCTATGTATATTATATAGTCCCCCAAGTATTTGAGCATTGAAGTATGAGGCCTCAAGCATTTGATTGTTCCTCTCAATTTGGTCCTTTTCTTGTAAAAGGAAAAATATACGAGACTCGAAGGTGCGATTATAGATATAGATTGCTTAACTCGTATCAATTTCTATTAGAATAATTGTAACCCTGGATCGAGAATTTTAATTAATTCCACGTGCCTTGCAGGTCATGACTCATTATTTAGTATGGGTTAGATTTTTGCCTATAATCTAAAATTGTTAGTAAAATTTTAACAATTCAAAAACAAAATTTTAAAATGAGGATACCTGCCCGTGGGTACTCCTTAGAAATAATATCTCTTTAATTGAAAAACATTCCAGTGTGAGGGTAATATCTTGCCATCCATCGTCTCTAGTTCGTATGCTCATTTCCCCCAATGCTATGAATCTTGTAAGGTCCTTCCCAGGTTGGACTTAATTTTACCGCATTAGCTACCTTTGTAGATTGAAAAACTTTTTTGAGCACGAAGTCCCCAATCTTGAAGTATCTTAGGCGCGCTTTTCGATTCTAGTATTGTTCCAAAACCTGCTTTTGTGCTGCCATTCTTATTAATACTGCTTCCTTTTTTCCTTCAAGTAAATCAAGGCTTATGCTCATTTCTTCGTCATTGGATTCTTTTGATGCTTGTGTAAACCTCGTGCTTGGCTCTCCTATCTCAACTGGAATCGGGGCTTCAACTCAATAAACCAATGAGAATGGTGTTTATCTCATACTTGTTTTTGTTGTTGTGCGGTATGCCCATAAAACACCATGTAGCAATTATGGCCAATTACCTTTGGATTCCTCTAAACACTTTTTTAAATTGTTGATAATGACTTTGTTTGTTGACTTAGCTTGGCCATTACCCACTAGATGGTAAGGTGTGGACGTAATCCTTTTGATCTGCCAACTTTGAAAAAACTCTATGATTTGTGCGCCTATAAATTGAGGGCAGTTATCACACACGATTTCTTTTGGCACACCGAATCTACATATGATATTTCTCCAAATGAAGTCTCTAACTTCTTTTTCTGCACCTGTTTGAACGTTCTTGCTTCCACCCATTTAGTAAAATAGTTAGTGAGTACAAGCAAACTGTCCTTATGCTTGTGGTAGTGGACCCATGATATACATCCCCCATTTCATAGAAGGCCACAGTGCAATGACCTGATGTAATAACTCTGCATGTCTATGCATGTTATTACCGTATCTTTGACATTTATCACATTTATCCACGAAATTTTCCGCTTCTTCTTCCATTTTAGGCCAATAATAACCTGCTATAATCATGGTTCGTACTGGTGATCTGCCTCCTGCGTGGTTTCCACTATGCCCCTCATGGATTTCTCTCATCACATATTCCGTTTGAGAAGGCCCGAGGCACCTTGCTAAGGGGCCACCGAATATTTTTCGATAAAGATTACCTTGCTTTAAGCAATATCGTGCAACCTATTTTCGAAGTATGTGAGCTTTTTTCTAGACTTCAGGTACGGTACCGTACTGCAAAAAAAAGCAACAATCTCGTTTCTCCAATCCCAAGTTAAGTTATTTAAAATTTAATTTATTACTGTCTGGATCGAGCGCTCATTTTCATTGCTTGCCACGTCTGCCGCAGATGCGATATTAGCTAGGGCATCTGCTTTCACATTTTCATCTCTTGATATCTGTTTTACTTTCCAAGTTTGAAATTGCCTAATCAAATCCTATACCTTTTCTAAGTATTGTTTCATTCGTGCTTCTCTAGCTGTATAAGTCCTAGCATTTGGTTAATTATGATATGATAATCACTTTTGATTATAATTTAATTAATACCAGTTCTCGTGCCAATTGCAAACGTGCAATCACAACTTCATACTCTGCCTCATTGTTAGCTACAAGATGGCATTTTATGGCTTGAAGAATGGTTTCACCCGTGGGTGGTACCAAAACAACTCCTAAACATATTGGATATTATTTACCTTGATCTTCACGAACTAACACAACATTTACCGCTACTTCGGAGATAATAGGGTAGATTAGCAATCTTTCCCCAACTTTTGGTCTGGCGAGCAATGGTACATTTGTAAGTATGTCTTCAATTATTTGAGTGCCCGATGACATTCCTCAGTCCATTCGAACTGATCTTCCTTTTTAAGAGCTGAAAAGAATTTAAAGCACTTTTTTGATAATTTGGAAATAAATCTCCCCAAGGCTACAATTCTTCCTGTAAACCTTTGCACTTCTTTTTTACTTGTAAGCACATTAGAGATTTCTTAAATGGCCTTAATCTATGAAGGATTCACTTCAATACCACGGTTAGAAACAAGAAAACCCAAAAAGTTACCTGATGCAACACCGAATGCACATTTCTCAGGATTTAATTTCATACTGAATTTTCGCAAAATTTGAAAAGTATCAGACAAATGCAATATATGATCTCGTGAGTGTTGAGTTTTGACGAGCATATCGTCTATATAAACCTCCATAGATTTTTCCAAATGTTCTTGGAGCATTTTGGTCACCGGTCTCTGATTTGTTGCACCATCATTTTTGAGACCAAAAGGCATTACTTTATAACAGTAAGTCCCTCTGTCTGTTATGAATGAAGTTTTTTCTTCATCTATAGGATCCACTTTGATTTGATTGTATCCTGAATACGTATCTAAAAAGCTTAACAACTCATGTCCTCTAGTAGCAGCAATTAGTTGATCTATATAGGGTAATGGAAAAGAATCTTTAGGATAAGCTTTGTTAAGGTCTGTGTAATCTACACAAACTCACCATTTACCATTCTTTTTGGGTACCACAACAATATTGGCTCCAGTTAGGATACTTTACCTCGCGGATAGACCCAATCTTTAATAATTTTTTGACCTCATCTTGAATTACCTAATTTTCTAAAGTTCCTTGCTTTCTTTTCTTTTGTTTGACAGGTGGATATGATGGGTCTTCATTTAACTTGTGATTCATTATCTCCGGTGGTGTTCCTGTCACATCAGAATATGACCAAGAAAAATAGTCCACTTTAACTTTCAAAAAATTCAATTATTCTTTTATGCCCTGGCTTAGATTGACCCCTAGGTAAACTTTTCTTTCAGGCCATTATGTAAATAACACTACGACCTCCAGTTCTTCAATCATTGTTTTTATATTCTTGTTTTTCTCTGGTTTTTGAATAACATCGGGCCTTGAGTCCACATCTGTTCGCCCTTGTTCAGTTGAGGTTTGTATCGAAATATCCTCAACTGGATTATGTAACTGCCATTTTTCTTCATTTCTCGTACTTGAATCAGCTACAGAATTGATGCTCTTGGATGTCTGTTGATCTTGGTAGATTTGACATATTCCCCATGTTGATAGAAACTTGATAACTTGATGAAAGGTCGATGGAACGACATCCATTTCATGGATACATGGTCTCCCAAGAATCATGTTGTAAGCCATCTCCATATCTACCACCTGAAATATTAAATCTTTGATAACACCTTCTGCGAATGTAGTAAGTATTACCACTCTTTTTGTCACGATGCTAGAATTGTCAAATACAGATAAAGTATGCGACTTTGGTACTAATTTATCTTCAACTTGCATCTCACGTAATACTCTTAGCAGAATAATGTTCACATAACTACTTGGATCAATCAAAACTTGTTTCACATGTACAAGTAGAGATATTACCAGTGTAACGTTATGTGGAGTTAGTACGCCATCCGTATCTGCATTATCAAATGTAACACTTTCTTTTTCTAAGACATGTCGCACCCGCTTCCCGTGAGTACTTGTGACTTTGGAAGCTTTATTGGTTGTTTTGTACGTCACACCATTGATTTATTTACCTCCGCTTATAATATTGACGGTTCTTTTGGGAGAAGGTGGTTTAGGGGGCTCCTGCTTTTTTTTTTCCATGTATGCTTTCTTACCTTTCTCACTGAATAATTCGGTGAGATACCCATGCTTCAATATATGATCAACTTCCCCTTGTAACAACCTACAATCTGTTGTTTTGTGACCATGATCGTTATGGAATTCGCACCAATGATCAGGATTACGTCTGTTTGGATTTGATCTCATTTCTTTTGAACACCGTACCTTATCTCCTATGCTTCTTAAAATACTTGTGAGCTCCAAAGTGCTTACATTAAAATTACAACCACCAAATCGTGCCTTCAGGTTCCTATCATCATCCCGTGACTCTCGTGTGTTACGATCATTCCCATACATCGATGATGAGCCCGATTCTCTATTTCTACATCTACGATCGTACCTTGAATAATCATGCTTTGACCATGAATCATTTCCAGCTGGGCCCATATATGGTTCGTACCTATTTTTATCGGACCTTTTTTCTGTTTTCGCTCGTCTTGAACTCACCTTTTCTTCTTTTTGAGATCCTGAGATAATATCTTCCTCGATCCTTAACTTTGTGCTATACCTGTTGTAAACATCATTCCATGTTGTTGCTAGGAATTCACGAAGACGTTCCTTGAGTCACCCATGGCTTCTGAGCTTTTTTCATTCAAATTACTAGTGAAAGCTATAGTTGCCCAATTATCTGGTACACGTGGTAGCGTCATTCTTTCATGCTAGAACCTATCCACGAACTCTCTGAGCAACTCAGATCCCCTTGTTTGATTTTGAAAATATCCTCCATTCTCTTTTCAAATTTTTGAGCCCCCGTATGTGCTTTGATAAATGAATCTGCAAGCTTAGCAAAAGAATTTAAGAAATTTTCGGGTAAAAGAGAATACCATATTAATGCTCCCTTAGTGAGTGTTTCACCGAATTTTTTGACCAATACTGATTCAATTTCTTGTTTGGTCAAGCCGTTGCCTTTTATGCCAGCTGTGAATGTAGTCAGGTGGTCCCGTAGATCAGTTGTTCCATTGTATTTTGGAATATCAGGCATTTTGAAATTCTTTGGGATTGATAGAGGAGCAACGCTTGGCTTCCAAGGTTGTTGTGAATATTTGTCTGTATCTATTCCTTTGATTACAGGCGGTACTCCAGATTTTTGCTCTATGTGGTAACTTTGCTCTTTGAACTGTTTCTACAATGTTAGAACTAAATTTTGTAAATCGGAATTGACTAAGTTACCTGGTTCTCCATCTCATGACTTACTAGGGATTCTGCAACCGCCTGAATTAACAAGCCCTGAACGAGGGTTTTCCAAAGCGTTGGTATTTTGAATTTGTTTTGATGGTGTCACGGGTAACTGGCTAGCAAATGCCTCAAGAGCTTTATTGACATGTTTAGCGATCAACTTCTGCAAAGCTTCATTGATAGCTTCATCGTTGTTAAATTGAGAATTTGCGTTTGAATGAGATCCATCAGGAGTTCCTTCTCGAGACCGTCGAGGCGAGCTTTGTGGGAAGGGATCGGAGTATGACATCTTGTGGGTCCCCTTGGAGTTGATGGTTTCCTTGGGTATTATTGTTAACATTTGACATGATTGTGTATGCAACAAAAAAGATTATGTTAAAAAAGAATAGATTATCAGATTCCCAGTAATGAAACCAATTTGTTTAACTAAAAAATAGAATTTCGGCTAAAGCTTTATTTTTAGAAGAACTCGGATTACTGATAATAAAAAATGAATTAAAAAATTGATTTTGATATAGATAGCAGAAATAAAGTAAACCAGTATATTCAGTTGATTTTTTGTCCCCTTACAAATGACCAGTCTCCTTCTGTTTATAGTTATCTCTAAGATATACGTTTTGCCTTTGTCATAATTAGGTAATTATAGACAATTAAAGATATTAAATGCTACGTTACATAATCATTATAATTTAATACAAATTCTCTGACGTTTTCAGTATTTAATGCTTATTAAATATTGTATCTTCCTTATACTATCAGATTCATTCTCCTTAGTTCTTGTATTTAAATAGATACGAGCGTCGAATCTATTCGTGTCTCTGCTCGTATCTGTTACAATTTATGTCTCTTTACTAATCATTATTTTTTTACCATACTTTGTGTCATCTTTCAATCACTTCAATACGTATAAATTTAATTTTTCCCACTATATTATGATCGTCTACCGGAACCGCGCCCACCATTTTCGGAATATCTTCATTCCTACTATAAGTTAAATTGTTCTTTTTTCCAAAAGGAATATGTAATCAAGTTCATTGAAAAACAAGAAGGAAAAAAGACTCCCCAAGATCTAAGCTCGGCCTACACTAGTGTCACTGCAGTCCAGCGAACTGTGCCTCTCGCATAATAATTGCATTGCATTCTTAAGATACGATTGGAGAAATCCAATAAGCTGCAGATATCAGAGAAATTGAAAAATGAGCAGCAAGAAGAAGCTGTTGATAGTGGGAGGCACAGGCTACTTGGGGCAGCATCTTGTACAAGAATTCACAGCCATCCAAGATACTCTTCCATATGCTCTCTCATTAGCCTTCACATACCACACCAACCCGCCTCCTGAGTTGCTTCTAAATGCCATTCCTCATGTCCTACCCTTCCATGTAGATTTACGAACAGCCAATGGCTTCGATGCCATCTCACAAAATTTTGGTCAGGTTTGAATTTTACACTACAAACTTACTAAAGATTCCATTTTTCACTTGTGGGTCTTGAGAATTTGCATTTTTTCTTCCTTTTTTTCACTTCTATTTTGGTGATTGAGATATGCATCTCAGAAAATTTTGGTTTGAATTACAGCACGCACTTAACTAAAAATTTCAGTTTTATTCTGTCTGAAGAATAAAAAAATTTCGGTTTGCATTTCGTTTTGGTGATTGAAATGTTACTAAAGACTCCATATTCATTTGTGGGTCTTCAGGAATTACATTTGCAGTGGGAGTAAATTTTATTTGTTTTCTAGATGTTTACTATGTCCTATTCTTTGATTTTGTTTCTTGGAGTTTGGGATTTCACACAGCGGAGTGTCCATTGTTGTTATTCATATTCTATCGATATGCAGAGGGGATCCAACGTCTCACTCTTGGTCCATATGTATACGAATTTGAAGACACCCACTGCCTTTAAATTCCTGTTTGTCTTGACTGATGTCACTCGGGGCTGTTGAATTTTGTTATGTGTAGTTTTGATGTCTGTTTGTTGTCATCTAAGATAACTACCTGCAGCAGCTGATTGATTTTCTAGCAGGCCAAAAGTATTACTATACCACTTAAGTGTCCAGAATAGCTAACACCGTGCTTTGTAATGTGATGAGCAGCCTGATGTTGTGGTTAATTGTGCTGCACTTTCTGTTCCGCGTGCGTGTGAAGTGGATCCTACTGGTGCCATGGCTATTAATGTGCCTTCTGTTCTTGTCAAATGGTTGTCAAGCTTTAGCAATGTTGGTACTCTTCTGATTCACTTGTCTACTGATCAAGGTAAGACGCGCAGAAATTGTAGTAACAATAGTTAATTCATTACAGAAGTAAGAGAGTTTCTTGCTTCTGTCTGAAGCTGGTTATGCTTCTTAGGCTAACTATGTTGGTTTTCTACAGGGGAGAGGAATGGTAAAACGTTAATTTACTTTAATTGGTACTGCTTGGTCATTGTTTCACCTATTTGGTACTGTTGGAAATAAGTCTACCTAGATTATAAAAGTAAAATGAATATACTTCCTCCCTTAGTAAGACTTCAGGGAGTCAATTCTGCCCTTGCACTCATCTTACGTTCAATGTTGCTTTGGACCTTTGGCTCTGTTTAAACTGATATAGCTCCGCTATTACCATACTCCACTTCTACTTGGTTACTAGGCAGTCAATTCTGCCCTTGCACTCATCTTAAGTTCGATGTTGCTTTGGACCTTTGGCTCTGTTTAAACTGATATAACAGATTCTCCTTTTTCGTTTATTGAAAAAGGATACACTGTAGATGCCGGAAAAACTTCAAAGTGGTCGGAATTGAAAAGTAAAAATATGGGTAGGCTCGGAATTTGAGAGCGATCCAACTGCCCTGAATGACCTTCGTCAAAATCTCACCGGAACAGTGCTCACGCGCCGGCGCGTGGGGCGCGTGAGTCGGATCTACTTTGATAAATCTGGCGCGTGAGGGCGCGTGAAGGGCAGTTTTCCGGTGGGTTTTGCTGGGGTTTGGTCGGATCTCTCTTGGGAACCTTGTGGTGGTGTTGGTTTTTGCACAACACTGATAATTAGTGACTTTGACACAATTAGTCACTTAGGTCACCGGAAAATTGCACGGTGACTGAGTTATTTCTTCCCGGATGTCGTTGGAATGACGCATAACGATAATTATCTCACCAAAGCTCTGATACCATGTGAGAAAGTACGGGAGAAAAATATAACTGAGATAAAGCATGATACAATGAGCCCTATATATACACACATAACCTATCCTACTCCTAATAAACATTGGATTATGCTACTCCTAATACACATTGGATTAGGGTTCTACTATTACATATTCTAACAATCATATTGCTAAGTAGTGATCTCGTGAAATTTCCTTTTCGTCATCCATATATTGCTGAGTTTGTTTTCACCTCATTTGACTGTATCATCCTAATGATTGATATTTTAGCTTTTGTAATTCTGTTTTAAGTGTTGTCCCCGGGCTTTGTTCTAGTGGTAAGAGCGCAGCAAGAGATGTGTGGAGTAGGCGGGCTTTGTTCTAGTGGTAAGAGCGCAGCAAGTGATGTGTGGAGTAGGCGCATGTCATGGGTTTGAACCCTGCCGCAGACAAAAGCCTGGTATTTAAGTGGAGAAGGGTGGGTTGTGGCGCGGGGTTGGTCCTCTCTGTTTTGATCTGTGCACCATTAACCCTCATGGATTTCTTTTTATCAAAAAAAAAAAGAAAGAAAAAACTGTTTTAAGTGTATCATGTTATATGATAGGCTTACTTTCTCGTCCTAGTTAAGCATTTGTTTGGAGCATTGCTGGTGCACGGGCGAGATGCCATAGAATTAGTCGGGGGGGGGGGGGGGGAGGGGGTTTGGTCTGAGTTTATTGAGGTAGCTTATGTTTTCTTTCAGGGACTATACATATGTGAGTAACTTTGCAGTCTTTTAGTGAACTAGAGTTGTCTTGTTTCTGGAAAATAATATATAGGTTAGAAGGGGTTTTTCTTAATTACAGAAAGCGTATATTATCTTAGGCCATTGGGGCTGATGCTGGTGGCTATGATGAGGTGCACGGCGGCTTCGGCTTTGGGGTTAGGAACGGAGGAGGCACTTCGCTGCTTGATTTTGCCAGGGCTTCCGAGCTTCTGATTGCGAACTCGACATTTCAGAAGAGGGAGGAGCATTTGGTCACCTTCAAGAGTTCGGCGGCGAGGACTCAGATTGATTACATCCTCATCAGAAGGAGCGATAGGGTATGTACAAGGACTGCAAGGTTATTCCGGGAGAGTCTCTTTCAACTCTTCATAGACTCCTAGTGATGGATGTCGGTCTCTGGGTGAAAAGGAAGAGGAGGGGCGCTCGGGGACAACCGCGGATTAGATGGGGTGCTTTGACTAAGGAGAAAGCACAGGAGTTGGAAAGGAGGTTAGTTGAGGGCGGAGCTTGGAGAAGTTCTGGGGAAGCGGACGCTATGTGGACAGTGACGGCAAAGTTGGTTAGGGGGGTAGCACGGGACGTGCTCGGGGTAGCCAAGGGATATTCAGGCAGACATTAGGGTGATTGGTGGTGGAACGATGTAGTCAAAGGAAAAGTGGAGGTGAAGAAGGCGGCGTTCGCTAGGTTGGCAGGGAGCACAAGCGAGGAAGAACGGAGAGCGAATAGGGTGATCTACAAGGTGGCGAGGAAAGAAGCAAAGATGGTAGTCACGGAAGCTAAAAATGCGGCGTTCGGTCGCATGTACGAGGAACTAGGGGAGAGAGGCGGGGATAAGAAGTTATTCCGGTTAGCTAAAGCAAGGGAAAGGAAGGCACGTGATCTAGACCAAGTTAGGTGTATCAAGGGCGAGGATGGTAGAGTTCTGATGGGGGAATCTCAAATCAAACAGAGTTGGCAGGCGTACTTTCGGGACTTACTTAATGAGGAGGGGGATCGTAACATAGAGCTAGGGGAGCTGGGGCATTCAGAGCATCATAGAGACCTTGGGTACTGCAGGCGCATTAGGGTGGAGGAGGTCTTAGGGGCTTCGCGTAGGATGAGTAGGGGTCGAGCGACCGGGCCTGACGAGATCCCGGTGGAGTTCTGGAAGTG
Source organism: Nicotiana benthamiana (assembly GCA_034376525.1). Taxonomy (NCBI): domain Eukaryota; kingdom Viridiplantae; phylum Streptophyta; class Magnoliopsida; order Solanales; family Solanaceae; genus Nicotiana; species Nicotiana benthamiana. The sequence continues at coordinate 144,904,130 of CM067339.1, read as the reverse complement.
CATGGGTAAGTCAGGAGGGGAGTGGCTCTCCAGGTTGTTCAATGCGATCTTCAGGACCAAAAGGATGCCGGATGAGTGGAGGTGGAGTACAGTGGTGCCCTTGTACAAGAACAAAGGGGACATCCAGTGCTGCAACAACTATAGGGGTATCAAATTAATAAGTCACACGATGAAGGTTTGGGAGAAGGTGATTGAGGCGCGGGTGAGGGAGGTGACATCTATATCTGGGAGCCTGTTCGGTTTCATGCCGGGCCGCTTCACTACAGAGGCTATCCACCTTGTCAGGCGGATGGCGGAGCAATTCAGGGATAAGAAGAAAGACCTACACATGGTGCTTATCGACTTGGAGAAGGCGTATGACAAGGTCCCAAGGGAGGTGCTATGGAGGTGCTTGGAGGCGAAGTGCGTGCCGGAAGCCTACATCAGAGTAATCAAGGACATGTACAATGGAGCTAACACTAGGGTTAGGACGGTGGGTGGCGAATCAGACCATTTTCCAGTGGTTATGGGGCTCCATCAAGGATCGGCGCTGAGCCCCCTCTTGTTTGCCTTAGTGATAGATGCTCTAACCCGACATATTCAAGGGGATGTGCCTTGGTGTATGCTATTTGCTGATGACATAGTATTGATAGATGAGACGAGGGTCGGTGTTATTGAACGGTTAGAGGTATGGAGACAGACTCTCGAGTCTAAAGGTTTCAAAATAAGCAGATCTAAGACAGAGTATCTGGAGTGCAAGTTTAGCGCCGAGCCGAGCGAAATAGGCAGGGACATGATGATTGGTTCTCAGGCCATCGCCAAGAGGGACAGTGTCCGTTATCTTGGGTCTGTGATTCAGGGGGACGGAGAGATTGACGGGGACGTCACTCATCGTATAGGAGCGGGGTGGTCAAAGTGGAGGCTTGCATCAGGAGTCCTGTGTGACAAGAAAATTCCACACAAACTCAAGGGGAAATTCTATAGAGCCGTGGTTAGACCTGCGATGTTGTATGGGGCGGAGTGCTGGCCCGTGAAGAACTCTCATGTTCAGAGAATGAAGGTTGCGGAGATGAGGATGCTTAGGTGGATGTGCGGTCACACCAGGCTAGATAAGATTAAGAATGAAGTTATTCGAGAGAAGGTGGGGGTGGCCCCGGTGGATGAGAAGATGCGAGAAGCGAGGCTGAGGTGGTTCGGGCATGTGCGGAGGAGAAGTCCCGATGCCCCAGTGAGGAGCTGCGAGCGGCTGGAGATTGTTGGCGGTCGGCGAGGCAGAGGGAGGCCTAAGAAGTATTGGGGAGAGGTGATTAGGCAGGACATGACTAGAATGCAGGTTTCCGAGGACATGACCCGCGATAGGAAAGTCTGGAGGTCTAAAATCAGGTTGTAGGATAGGGGCTCCTAGAGTTTTTCGTACGCCTCATCCGGGGTTGGGTGTGGGTCAGCAGGGTTACTTATAGATGATTTGTGTTTTAGCTTATGTCCCCCCTATGGCTGTTAGTTATGGTAGTTACTGTATGATATTATTGAATGCGATTGTATTTATGTTTCGTATGTTTAGATAATTATCTACGCTATTTACGCTATTTCTGCTGGAGTTACTAATGCTCTATTGTTTTTGTTTTTGTCTTTGTTTTTGTTCTACTGCTGTTTTTCCTTTATCCTATGAGCCGGGGGTCGATTGGAAACAACCTCTCTGCCTTTCGGGTAGGGGTAAGGCTTGTCTACATATTACCCTTCCCAGACCCCACCTGGTGGGAGTATACTGGCTAGTTGTTGTTGTTGTTGTTGTTGTTGATTAAAGTTTATGTACTCGCTAAACTCTGTTTCAATATTGCTGTGTGCCTGCACTGAAGCGCCATCTAAGTTTGACGGCTTAAGCGCCCTACCTGCACTACACCTAGTTTGACGGCTTAAGCACACCTCAATTTGAGCCATTAACAACAGTGCTGGCTATCAATATCATAGGAGCCAAACCATATGTACTTAATTTCTGGTTAGCTATCTCTGAAATTCCTTCCTAAGAAACTGATTCTGGCACAACTATGTCATTAATAGATAAAGAACTGGTTCCTTCTAACACATGGGAAATTCAAGGAAAGCAGCAGTAGGTTTGACATGTTATTTAGGAGTTTCTGTAATTCCTCAGGCAGATACAGGTGAAAATGCTTAAAATTATTTTGACTTTTGGATAAGGAAGACGTTGAGTTCAATAATCTGGTGCATAAATTTAACAAATTATGACATAAGCTTCTGTTCACCATTTGCTTGATGTTTTTATTTGTGTTAATGCTTCATATTGTTTGTTGTTTGGTAGAGTTCTTTTCCATGAATAGATTTGAAGATTTTTTATTTATTTTTAATAACAGTAATTTGAATAAGTTTTTTGCAACCTAAGCATCTGTGATCATGCTCTCTTTCTTGTTGATGTAACTTTTCCAAATTGTTGAATGTTTTTCATGTGGCTGTTTCCGTCTTTATGAGCCGAGGATCTATCGGAAACAGCCTCTCGGCCCTATCAGGGTAGGGGTAAGGTCTGCGTACATATTACCCTCCCCAGACCCCACTTGGTGGAATTTTACTGGGTAGTTGTTGTGTCATGTGGCTGGACTGACGGTCATTTAATTTTGGAATGTTCTCAAGTCTCTTGACTGATGCCCACCAATTTTAATGGGACAAGGTGAAGCTAATTTGACTTCATTTCAGTTTATGAAGGGACCAAATCCTTCTACAAGGAAGATGACGAAACCCTTCCTGTTAATGTTTATGGAAGATCAAAGGTAGCAGCAGAGCAATTTATATCTGCAAATTACTCAAATTTTGCGATTTTGAGGAGCAGTATTATTTATGGACCTCAGACTGTCTCCCCTGTCCCAAAATCACTTCCAGTTCAGGTAGATACGATGAACTTCGCCTTGTTCTTGCACTTCTCCAACTTCATTAGGATTGTTCAGTAGACTGAGTGGGGGCCATACTAACCACTTCATAGTATGTCAAGCTTGCCTTTTGTTTAGCCTGGAAGTTGATTTAAGATTGATCTTGAGACGTATTCAAGCTTGCACATAATAATTCGTGCTCTATCTGAGATTACTATTGAATTTCATCTGATTGTCCCCTATTTTTAGACTCAATGGTCATATCATAGGGAGTGAGTAACTCTATTAAGCTTTATAATCTATAGTACTGTTGTTCAACTGAACATAAAATTGATTACTTTAGTATAATTCTATTATGATACAAGGACAAGAACAACCATGTCTCAACTAAGCATTTCTATTATGATATCTGGCATTAAATTACTTGACTGCTGGGATTTGCTCTAATTCTTTACATGAAAACCATGCAGTGGATGGATAGCGTTCTTGCGAAGGGAGATGCCATGGAGTTTTTCCACGATGAGTTTCGTTGTCCTATCTATGTTAAGGATCTTGTGACCATCGTATGGACATTAACAAATAGATGGATCTCAGGTTTGTCATGCTTTGACCCTCCAGACTGGATTGCATTGATCAAAACTACGTAGCTTTTTGACAAGCCTCGATGTCTGTATTAACAAAGATGTTACTCTTTCACCTGTTACCTTTCTCCCAGAAAAAAAAAAGAGGAGTATGTGATACCCTTCTTTTTTTTTTTTTTTTACATGTGTGTGTTATGTTACTGAAAGCTTTTCACTGTAATCTCTGATTGGACTGTATCATGCCCATCTTTTTATTTTTTGAAAGTCCATTGTAAAGACCTTCAAAGGTTCTTCTTTTCAGAGGTAGAATTGGAGCTTTGGGATAGAAAGGTATCAGTTACCTTCTGAAAATGTTCTAGGATTGGTTCTATTCTTTATGGTAGTTTTCTACATATTTAATCCACCCTTTCTTGTTGCATGATGATTCTTTTTAAATATATTATTGAGGTAACTGGAATATAATCCAGAACAATAGTTTAGCTCGGTGTCCAATGGTTCACTATAGCTCAATGCAGAAAAATTCCACAACATTACTATTGATGCGGTTGACATTTATATTATCTATCTTTTTCCTTTTAAAGCCTTCTAGTAAATTTTGTGACTAAAGATTACCTGAATTTCTGTCTCCTTGACTTTTTGTGTTTTATCACTTGATGTTTGTTGTTTCTAGGGAGAGAGCCGATACAGTTACTTTTGAACGTGGGCGGACCAGATCGGGTTTCCAGGGTTCAGATGGCTGAAGCTGTTGCACATATTAGAGGTTATAGTTTGTCATTGATCAAACCAGTGTCCTCATCAACTGTAAGTAATGACATTTGCATGTACACACAAACAAATTATCAAAGATCGACTCTTAACTTCTCATTTGTGTCCAGCTTCTTTTGTACCAATATATGAGCTTTCAGTCTGCTTTCACTGTCATTTTCTCCCTGTTGTGTTGCACTACAAGCACAGAGCAGTTGGAATAAAATATCAGTACTGTTTTTCTGTTCAAACCGTGTACCTAACATGCGTGCGTTGTCTGAACTTTCTAGGTTAACCGCGGTGTTAAATCTCCAGCAGATATATCCATGGATATCACCAGATTGATTCAGACGCTCAATATGTCAACAACTACATTTAGGGATGGTGTTAAATTGACACTTGAAGCTGAACTTGCTTCAACATCATAGTTGCTTATCACTTGCTCTTTACCAGAATGTCATCTTTGGGGTGTATACTGAGGTTCATTGGATCTCCTGAAGGGATAGTTGCTGCCGAGTGGTCGGTAAAGCAGTTGGATTCAGCAGGTTAAGCTTGCAAACTTAGCACCAATTCTATGTGATTTTAAGAAGTTTATCTTCCATCTAGAAGACTGGAAGGGTATGGTTAGTTTGTTCATGTATGTGTTATGGTTCATAAATTCATGAGACTATAGATATCAGTTGAATTTCGACAAGTCACGTCAGTATTCCAAATACAGAAGATGATATTCTTTTGAGACATAGTACTAAAAAAGACATATTTAGCAAAATGGGACTAATTGAGATTTGCTAAAGTGCTCAAGTAATTAATAGTTGATGAACTAACCAGCTGAAAAAGTAGACATCTTCAAAGAAACAGTGAAAACGCGAAGGAATCAACAGTTTATGCGGAGAACATTGAAACCACTGGTCCTTTTGCTTTTAGAATCAATTCCAATTGGGAGGGTAGTGTGTACGCAGGCCTTACCTATACACTTGGGTAGAGAGGCTGTTTCCAAATAGACCCCCGGCATCCTTCCCTCCAAGAACTTTCCACCTTGCGCTTAGGGAGACTCGAACTCGCAACCTCTCGGTTGGAAGTGGGGGTTGCTTACCATAAGAGCAACCCCTCTTGTCTGATGGTATTACAATTAATTCCAATTTTTCGTTGGTTTCCATTCATTATCTTTATTCTCCTTCTATATCTGTAGATAATATTACAAGTTGCTTAACAAAGTACAATTATTCTACATGGTACAGAAAACTAATTTGCCATCACAAGAGATGCTACCTCCAACTTTGACTAGCATTCCACTCTAATTTGCAGAAATTACCTATAACAGATGTTAAACTAATTTTTAATTACTTTCAAAGAGGTCAAAGTAATTATAATGTAATTTTTTTTGTAACAGTTGTATTCGGATCAACTTACACGTATCTTGCCTAATACATCTGGTACCTCTCACAAATACATGCATAAAGTAATTAAGTAGTATATGTTTATTGATAATAGGCCAGAGGGTTGCTCTGATAGTAAGCAACTACCACTTCCAACCGAGACGTTGTGAGTTCGAGTCTCCCCAAGAGCAAGGTGGAAAGCTCTTGGAATGAAGGATGCCGGGGGTCTATTTGGAAACAGCCTCTCTACCCAAGGATAAGGATAAGGTCTGCGTACACACTACCCTCCCCAGACCCTACTAAGTGAGATTATACTGGGTTGTTGTTGTTGTATGTTTATTGATAATGCATTAACAAGCATTTCCTAAAAAGAATTTATCTCTATCGAAGTCGAGTTTGGCAACAAAAGAAAATTGAGTATTATTTATCACAGTTTGGTTTAACTTGATTTATGATTGAAGTAAAATTAGATCACTGAGTAATTATTAGTTAACATTTGTATACTGATTAATGCAAAACTCAACGAAGAATAGTAATGGAATTTTTAAATATAATGCTACTACTTATGACCTATGCAAAGCATATCTAGAGAATAAATTCTTGGTGACTAGATAAATATCATGTTGGAACTTAGAAAGCAGGTATATGGTACTAAAAACTAGAAAGGTATTACCTCCACCAAATATACCAAAATTACCCACTCAGAATCAAAATCTACTTGAACTTCTTAATTATTCTAAAAATAAAGTTACAACTTTATCCTAACACTTTCAAAGGAGAATCAACATCAAATATTGGCGCATCAGATCTGCGTAACTAGTGGCGAAGCTAAAATTTTGTTTGAAATAAATAAAAAAATATAAAAAATATTTAATAAATATTATATACCACTAAAATATCATATTTTACCTATATAATAAGCAATATAGTTTTCCGGCAAAAGGTGGTCAACTACCTTAACCTAAGTGTGCCTTTGTCGTTGTGTGTAGCTATTGAATTTAGCTTGTGTTTGGCCATAAATTCCCAAATTTGTTTTGAAAAAACTGATTAGTTAAAGTTTGATTTGAAGATAAAATATGTTTGGACATACCTTTTCAAAATATATTTCCCAACTTTATTTTGGGAAAATATATATATAATTCCCAAATTTTAAAATTTTGGCTCAAAATCAACAATTAGGGTATTCTAACAAGTAAAAAATTAATACTACATTATTTGAACAGTCAAATAATTTTTTAAGTTACACACTTCTACATTTTACATACAAGATTTTTTTTTTTATAACTATCTATTTATATTTCCACGAAACAATATTTACAACCATCAAAGAAAAACCAAAGTCAACAGCTTGGACATTTAGTCCCAGGCTTACTGAACAACATCTCTACAAAGAAATACTTATGATTTTATAGCACTTTAAAGTTTAAACTAATTTTCTAATACTGAAATTTTATTTTTGAAAAATTTAAATATAAATGTTCGAATTCACCAAAAAATTAAAATCAACATTAAATTCCGAGCAACTATACATAGAACTAGGTCGAAGTAGTATAAAAAGACAGAAAAAGGTATTGAATGCAACAACTCAGTATAATTTCAGTTAGTGGGATCTGAGGAGGATAGTATGTACGCAGACCTTACCCCTGCCCTAGAGTAGAGACGCTGTTTCCAAATAGACCCCGGCATCCTTCCCTCCAAGAACTTCTCACCTTGCTCTTAGGAAAACTCGAACTCACAGCTTCTCGGTTGAAAATGGGGATTGATCCCCGTGATAGCAACTCCTCTTAAGAAAAGTATTGAATGTTGTACAAAAATGTTCCCTCAGACTGTACCACTTATTAGAACTCCCAGTAAACCCTTTTTATGGACCCCCGCCCCCAACCCCCAAACTCTATTATTGGCTTACTGACAATTCCCATTTTATCTCCTCACTGCCCGTGTTTCTACCGGGCAGTATGTCGAACGTTCAAAGCCCAATACGGGGCAGGCAGCCCCCACTATAGCCCAAGCGTCTCAACAGTTTCAAGTTTCTACATAAAATATACCCCGTATTACAGATAGCGCATTATAATACCATATTTTATTTATAGAAGTCTCCTCTTCCTCCCCACGACAGAACGATAAAAAAAAATTTCTTTTTTATATAAAATATATCCTGTTTTATATATAGCGCAGTATAATACTGTGTTTTATCTATTAAAATAAAAATTTCCTTTTTTCCCCACGACAGAATAGAACCCTCAACCTCCATTTTTAATTACCAAAAATGCCCCCCCCCCCCCCCCTTTCTTTAAAAAAATTCGAGTGGACCCCAGTTGTCATACAAAAAGTTTTGATTATATGTCCCGCATACAAACCAAGATTTCTCCTCGTTTCAGGATCAAATTGTCAAATTTTTGACTTTTGTAAAAATATAAATCGAGGTAGTGATTTAGTTTATGTCGAAACTTGTCTAATAATACATATTAATTGTTTTGAATGTGTTTCCATATTGTTTTATGTTTTGTTTACGATTAAATTAGTATGTTATTTTTATCCAGATTAAATTATTAGTGTTTAAAAAAAATAGTTAAAAGTTGAGAAATAATTTTTCTTGTTAATAAAAATATACATAATTTTTTTTAATTATTTTATCTGTAATTTCGTGAATATTATGTTATGAAAATATGTTTGTTGTTTTTATTTAGTTTAGATTATTTATTTGCTTAAAGACTACTACCCTTATAGCGTAGTAAGATATAGAGATATAGCATAGTAAAATATAGAGCATTTATGCATAATAAATTATAGAGTCTTTTAACGTAAAATCTATGTAGTTTAAGTATCTATTAACAACAAACTCTGTCCAATTACACTTTACAAAAATTAATTATTTAATTTATAAAATAAATACACAAAATTATAAAAAATATTAAAATTGACACATATAAGAATTAAGAAAGTTTGGGCTACTCGACCTCAAATATCGAGCATGCAACTGATGTATATGCTGTCCAATTAAAAATTAATTATTTAATTTATATAACTAACAAAATTCTAAGAATATTGAAATTGATACACATACGAATTCGGGATAGCTTGGTGCTACTGGGCGTTAAGTATCGAGCCTGAAACTCATACATATATGTTATGTCCAATTAAATATTAATTATTATAACAAAAACAAAATTATGAAAAATATTGAAATTGACATACATAATAATTAAGGATAACTTGGTGTTACTGGGCCTCAAATATCAAACTCGAAACCCATAGATATATATATATATATATATATATATATATATATATATATATTATGTCCTATTAAATAATTAAATATTAATTATTATAATAAAATAAAATTATAAAAAATTGAAATTGACACACATAATAACTAAGAAAAATTTGGGACTATCGGCCTTAAATATCGAGCGTGGAACTCATAGATATATGTGTTGTCCAATTAAAAATTAGTTATTTAATTTATAAACTAACAAAACTCTAAAAATAATGAAATTGACACACATAAGAGTTAAGGAAAGCTTGGTGCTACTGGGACTCAAATATCAAGCATTGAACCCATAGATATATACTATGTCCGATTAAATAATTAAATATTAATTATTATAACACAAACACACAATTAATATTGTTTAATTTATAGTAGACGACATGGACGTGCCGCCTGTGCATCCTGGACCTTTCTCGGATGAGATATTAGTGTTATAGGGCGATCATAGGTCCGCCTACATATGGAAGGTGAGCTACTTGTGGGAATTTATGAAGGACATAGTCTTCCATCCCCACGTAGTCCAGCACCTGAGGGATACGGACTTTTATATGATTTTTGAGATTGGGAAGCTGCAGCTTGACTGGTCTCTGATCACGGCCTTGTTTGAACGGTGGCGATCGAAGACTCACACTTTCCACCTGCCCATTGGCGAGTCCATCATCACGCTTCAGGATGTTCGGGTTTTATATAGATTGCATGCTGATGGACTGGCCATTGCACTGCCTCAGTATATGAGATCTATGTCACGTGCCCAGTATTTGGACTTGCTACAGCAGTTCACTAGTTTCAGGCCACAGGGTGAGGCTGCAGCTTCAGGGGAAAGTCGCATTTCTGTGACAGCTATTAGACCGTATTTGGAGGTATTGAACCCCAACATCACCGGCGAGACAAATGATCTATATATTCGCTGGTACACGAGGTTGGCGTTGCTCCTTCTTTTTGGGGGTGTCTTGTTCCTGAACACTTCAAAAAATCTAGTGAGTATGCGACTTCTACATCATCTTCAGCAGCTAGATAAGTTACCCCAGTACAGTAGGGCTGTTGCTGTTCTCGCTTACCTGTACATGAGTATATGTCGGACAAGCATGGGCACCTAGAGAGATGTATGTGGTTTTCTGCCTCTTCTACAGGTGACAACATATTCGAATACTCTGTTCATTACTTCCATTTCTATATAGTCAAAATGACTTTTAAACTTTACGTCAACCTTGTATGATAGGTTTGGGCCTGGAGAGTTTCCTACCGTTGCAGCCACCTCTACCACCATTACCTCCGGATGTAGCACCTATATTTCCCCATCTATCTAGGAGGTGGGTTCTCTACCGAGCCATTGATGTTCATCATAATCCCCCTTGTCAGGGATGTGCTGGATATGCTGGAGGCTGCACAGGTAAATATGTACTTAAACTTACTTCTTATAAATTCACTTGTGTTGCGTATACTCACTTTTATGTTATTATTTGATAGTTCATCTGGACGCAACACATCGACGACTTGATAGCTGACCTGCCCGATTATTGCTCGGCCGGCCGACTGATTTGGAGCACTTCCGTCCCGCTGATGTGCCTCAATGTTGTGGAGCATCATGCTACAGAGCGGCTACTTTTCCAGTTTGGCCATCCATATACTATACCGAGGGGACCTTCATAGGAGGATTTACATTATCAGTGGGATGATCGTTCGAGGGTGGACGCCGCTTTGTTGCATGGCTAGAGGCGCATGTTTATACTTGGGACCAGAAAGAGAACCTGATTCCGCCCCTACCTTCACAGATCCAGGCGGCGACTATTCAGATGTATACGTTCTGGTACTGCCGCGTTACCCGACTGATGATCGAGAACCCCGTTCATCAAGCTGGCGGTCCGTACAGACCATACGCCGAGAGGCACTGGTTCTTTTTTTCTGGAACCCATACTTATAAATGTGATATAGAGTTCTATAATTAATATTTAAAATGTTGTGCAGGCTATTGGTCATCATTTATTCAACCAGTTGGGATTGCAGATGCAGCAACATGTCGACAATCCTACAATCACTAAGTATGGACAGCAGGTGATAGAGCTGGCTCTCAGGACACTGCAGCGAGCCAGAGAGGGTGAGAGGTTAGATCACGTTGTTGAATATGTGGCGTCAGAGCACAACTATCGGGGTAGGCCTGTCGCACGCCCGAGGGGACGGGAATGAGCCAGAGCTGAGGAGGCAGGGGTACCCCACAGGGTCGTGGGGGACAGCGATGAGGTAGTCCTCAACAAGGGGGTGTTGAGGCACTTGTCGAGGCACCTGATGAGGATCTTGGAGATGATCATCCGGGTTATATCCCTCGGCAAGACGAGCCTTCCAGCATCATGCCGTCGTACAGCCTTCAACTAGAGCTGCCAGCATCGCAGTTGACCACTTCAGATCATTGTTGATCACGGGCACGAGCTTCATAGCAAATATAGAGCAGTTCTTTTGAGGCCCCTCTACTGCAGCTGAGGATCGGCTGATCTGAGATGTTGATGGAGGACGCAGGTTGAGTTTTGGCTCATTATTAGCGATTGAGGCGGATCTATCACATGCGTAGGTATGTTTGTATTAATATTAAATTTTAACTTGTTTTTTTCCTTAATGATTTGCCATAAATTAATTTTTAATTTTCTTATTAAGGCTATCACGGAGCCCACTTTATGGGATGTTGAGGACACCACAAATTCTTATATTTAGGAGCCGACGAGACGATGATAAGAAAATATTTTTGACCATGTACATTACTAATATACATTTCATATAAGCTTACTAATTATTTTGTAGGTTGTTGACGGTCCGACGACCCATTCTAAAGATCTTTCCAGCCTTACCGACGATCATGCTACATCACATCCTCATACAAAGAGGCAACATGATGAGGACGATTCTGATAGTGTACCCGGGCGCCAGAGGATGCGCCTCAAGCTAGCTGCTGCATTGAAGCACAGGGGTTGTGGGACACATTGGCTTCTTTTTTTTTGTATTTTTATGTAAATAATAACAAGAATTTTATTTTAACAATAATTTTATGTTAACACAATTTGAAAAATAATTTTATTTTAACACTACAACACAAATACAAACATTGCAAACCTAACATAACTTAAATTCAGTACAATTAATGAAAATAAGTTTATTAGTATTGAAAAAATGACTCTTCTTCTACCTCTCAGCGCACGTTAGCTAAACGTACGTTGAGCTTGTAGCCATGGTGAGAGGAAGAGGCAGAGGTAGAGGACGACCACGTAAACACTCACTAGCAGCAATCGAGAACCTACTAGCAACAATTAAGCAACCAGTAATGGAGAAATTAGCTTCAGTAACCACTCCTCCAACTACAGTTCAGACAATAGGTCAATCAATCGGAGGAACTGCATGTTCAATTGGCTCAACATCGCACCAATCTACTGCCTCAAAGAAGCTGGATCTAGCTTCTCCAGCTCCGATTGAAATAATACCAGATCCGGCGAAAGTTGCAACCAATGGAACAGTTACCATGTAAAATCCAGTACATAACCAAGTTCACTCAGCAGAAGAACCAGTGGAACAGGTGGTCAAAAATTAAACAACAGAAGAACCAAAACATTGATGGGCATACCTCTTTCAGAAGGACAGATTTGCAACAAATGGTATTTCACTAGACTACATTCCACCGTTAATTGTAGATGGGCAACCTATAGTTCAATTAAACAAATTAGAGGTAGATGAAGAAGAGAACAAGTGGAAATGTGCGTTGATTGCTTACATTTTAGGAGACGGGCCAGGGTATAATGCGATGAAGAGATATCTTAACTCGTATTGGTCACATATACCAGAACCAGATCTATTCTATCGTGATGAAGGTTATTACATAATCAGATTCAAAACTATGGAAGATGCTCATGAAATCCTTTGTGTTGGACCTTATTCCATAGCTAACAGACCTATAATTTTGAAACCGTGGACCCTTGATTTTGATTTCACTGAGGAATTCCCTATTGTTATTCCACTATGGGCTAAGTTTCCCAAGCTTCCTATGTCATGTTGGGGAATGAGATCATTAAGCAGGATAGCCAGTCTATCAAGGAATCCTATTTTTGCTGATGAGTGCACAACTAAACAAACTAGAGTCTCCTATGCTCGGATGCTTATAGAGATTAATGTTACCAAAGAGCTTCCAAGTGAAATATGGGTGGTGGACCCAAATGGGAAGAAATTCTTGCAAGATGTTATTTATGATTTAAAACTTGCCTTTTGTGAGAAATGTCAAGTTGTAGGCCACAAGTGTTCAACCCAAGTGAAACTAATTACACAACATCCTAACCAATTGAAGAAAGCTAAAGTTACAAAGGAATGGAGAACCAAGGCCCATGTACCTGCAACATCTATTCAAAGAGAAGCAACATCATTTGTATCACAACATGATACTGCAAATAAGATAACTAAAGTTAGGAGCCCTAATTGGCATCTACTGCAACCGTGATCAAAAGCTCAATATCATACTTTTCACAGACATAAGTACCTAAGAAAATTATCGACAATGCACAAAACCATCAATTGGTGGTTTAAATGACCAGAACACGTAGTTGAAAATATATTCTGGCCTTCCCAGATTCCGCTCGTGCCTCCATTCAACAATAGTCTCGGGGTTGAAGTATTTCAGTGCGGCCATGTACCTGGGTAGAGATGAAAATGACTTATTCCAGTCACCATAAATTATTTCAAAAGCACATTTGCACCTAAGATATGCCTTTCTTTTAGTTATAGTACACCCGTATTCCTTGTGGACGGCTGTAATACACTCTTTGATCTTGAACCTAATAGACACTTCCAAGTATAGAATCAAGACAAGAGAAATCAAGTCTACATCCAAGTTGAGGTGATTCTCATTGAATGTGTCAATTTCACATCTGTAGGTGCCAATATATTTAACCGTTCCACAATCCTGATTTCTTTTTGCTCGCACGCAATATCCAATTACAACCCAAAAAATCTCTACGGCATACAACCTTGTATACCTCCGGAGTTGACTACCTTACTGTCATCTGATGGCGCTCTCTTAAGCTGTAGATTTTTACAGCCCTGATTAGGCTTTATTGGGAAAATACATGCCCCTTGCCAGCACTATTGGTCTAGACTCGTCCCACATTGCTGATCGGAATTTACCAGCATCCCTTGTGAGGTCATCCACATCCGACATACTTGGCAATTTATCAAAGTGGGGAATATTTCGCTCATGAAACGACACGTGGGACTCGTACTCTCTTGGTCTAATGGGAGGTGGACGAGCATGCTCCCTTGTCAGCTCAGGTTCGACATTCACTTCCTCCTTCTTATTATCCTCATCAGGGAAGGGTGTGTCATCTCCAGACTCATCGGTATTGTTGTCATAATTACTATCTTCCTAACTCTGCGCATCTGCCAAATCACGAGTCAATACGTCGTCTATGGGCAACTGCGTGAGGTCAGGTACATCAAGTTGCTCATTTCATTGCACAAAAAGAACAAAATGATAAGCTATTAAAATTGATAAATACTTTACATATAGCTATATCACTTCACTTAAACATCATATTGTGTTGACATTCCATGATGGATATTTCTTGTTGTTGATGACTCCCGGATGAACCACTGTGATCCAATATGTCGGAACTACGCATATTTCAACTAGGAGCGGGGTCATAACTTGAAAAATTCATATTCGGATGGTACCCCCTATGGAAAATATGAGTGTTAATATAAATTAAATTCAACATAAAATAAACGTCGTTAAAGCGTTGAAAAATTAAAGTTTACCACACGTCTTGTGGATTATGTAAAGTCGAAAATCTTTTTCCTCACTACTTATTCGCTGGTGGTGATAAGTTTATACCAAGGCAAGTTCTTTCATCAGGAATCTGTCCGGCAAAAACTGCTTCAAAATAACCACCCGATGATTGGGGGTTATTCCTATTATGTACAACCTCATTATTGGGAACGTCTTCAACCTTGACGTATGTTTTTAATAATTTTATCACAATAAATTATTTGTATTCATTCCGAATCTGCAAAAAATTTCTAAGAGTTTTATCATCTTTGATGTTAAACTTAGAGTAAAAAGCAAACCCCTGCATAGTCACAAAATATATCTTATCTACCGGGTACTTTAAGGTTCACCACACGTTTTCTCACACTCATTCCTTTACATATCAACGATACTAATTTATCGTACTTTATTGTAAGCGGCAGTTTAACATGGCACTATGGAAATAAACTATACTTCACAGAGTTATTCTCTGCTACAACCTCACTCCCCCTCCAATATAATGAAACCTTTGTTTTTGGCTCTTCAGATATTTTAAAAGATGCTTGATACCAAGAAGAAAAATTTGAACAGAAGTTAAAATATTTTTTGAATGAATTTTAATAAAATCCTAACACCTTTAAATAAGGCAAGTCTTAGGTCGGGGCAGAATTTTTGATATAAAATGTGGTATAATACCGCGCTTTATATATTTGAATTGTTGTTATGTCAGTTAACCGTATGACACTTATTGGTGGATCCTAAAAGAAGTAAAACGTGATATTATACTGCGTTATATGTAAAACGCGGTATTATACTGCACTTTACTTTAACGGCTAAAACTCCATAAAAGTAAAACATGGTATAATACTGTATTTTATATAGAAAAATAACTTTTTTTTATATTGTAAAAGCACATTTTGATTCCAAATTATTGGCATTTAGGTTTCAGACTCGTTTCCACCGCTCTCTTTTGATTTTTAAGATCTCATAACACTACTAATAATCAATCACGATAATAACGTGCTTGGCCAAGTTTTAAAAATCGACTTATTGTGAATAGTATTTTTAAAAAAAAATTATTTTTGGTGAGGAATAATTTGTGTTTGGTTAACCTATTTGAAAATTACTTATGAGCAACAATTAATGTTTGGTCAAATATTTAAAAACTGCTTCTAAGTGTATTTTCTCGAAAATGGCTTCTGCTTCTACTCAAAATCATTTTTTTTCCTTTAAAAACTTGGTCAAACACTTTATCTTTGAAAAAAATTGCTTTTGGCTTGGAGAAGCTTGACCAAATAGGTTATAACTATGTTCGCTTGAATTATACTACGCCGCAGTTGTTTGCACTTAATGGAAGACTGAATCATAAGATCTCACACAATAAGTGCATTTATTTTTAAGTTAGAATCTGAATCATTCAAATCTTGATCATTAAGTATTTTATTTATTTCACAACCATTTAATGAGTCTCAATGATTAAGATTAATGGTAAAGATTTAATTTCATTAAAATGTTATTTGTTCACCTTCACAATTAATTATTGCTATTGTGCACCACTATTAACTGTCACCACCAATCATCACCTCGATACTCAGCCACCATTATCGACCAACATCATCCCTCAAATATCATGATCATCGCCATTATTATTGAGTATCACCATTTGTCACCTCACCGTTATCGACTACCACCACTCACCCAGAGATGGAGCCACAATATCGGTGATGAGTTCGGCCGAAATCAGTAACTTTTATTCAAATTATATATTTATCTTACCATTTTCATTAAATATGTATTTGGTTCTACTTATCTATATTTAACAAGCTTTTTACCTATGTTGAAAATTAAAATTCCGCGCTAAACCACACAAATTAGCTATATACAACTTTTATATTTATTTTACTTTATTTAGGCTAATCCTAAAATAGAATATTCTTAGACGAATATGTTCCAACATGTTCGTTTAATATCAACCTACGCAACTCCTCTTCCTTGAGCATGCGGAATTTACATGAGCATTACCAATATTTAACGAAAACAACCTAAAAAAGGTGAAGAAGAAAAGTGTAATATAATATTTTACTTATTTTATTTACATAATTATTTTTAAGGGGGCCATATTTAATACATTATTTAACTTATGTATTGAGTTACTTCCTCCGTTTACTTTTAATTGTTCGCTTTGATTTTATACTCCGTTTGAAAAAAATATTTAAAGTATGTATTTTATAATTTTATCCATAATAATAATATTTCAAAAAAACTTAATAATTCGTGGAATGAATAATTAATAATAAAGATAAAGTAGAAAAAAATTATTTCTTAATAATGGACAAGTAAATGAAAATATATTTTATATACTGGATAAGAAAAATTGAACGGAGGATATAATAATTATGACAGAAATTATAAGGTTAGTCTAATTAAATACATTAAAATTAAGATTGTTAAATGAAATTAAAATTTTAAAATTCTGCCGTACACAAATTTGATTTCATTATATGAGTCTGAGAAGGCTAAACCTTACCCCTAGCATATCTTGTTAGACGGAACCATCCAAAGAAATGTTTAAAACGATTAAAAGGGAGTGAAAAAGAAAGAGTCAAATTATTAAAAAGAAGAAAAGTAAAAGGAATATATATAGTCAGGGGAACCTCACCTGTAACTAGCCTTAAAAGGACAGTATAAATATGAGTTCTTGACTCTTCACCATTTTCATGGACTTGTAGTTCTGTTCATGTTGTTGTTGTTGACAGAGACCCATTAAACACAACCAACTACATCAGTAGTTGAATTCATTGATTCACTACTACTCTTGTTCTTGTCTTGTTGTGGTTTTTTCCTTTCTATCAGGACTTTTCTTATAAGGATCGTACAATGTGGAGAGCGGCTCGATCTGCGGCGTCGACTCTCCGCCGTACACGGCGTTTCTCTACCGCTATTCCAGCTCCAAGCATCGTCCACAAGCGTGGTGCTGATATTCTTCATGATCCTTGGTTCAACAAGGTTCGATTTTTAAAAAATATATTAATTTGTAGCTTAGAATTAAAAGACTAACATTTTCCTGATATTTTGAGCATGATCTGAATGGTTCATTTGGAAATTATTTTGGAAATTTTATTTTGTAAGTTATATTGTTACTATTAGTTGAAATTCTTGCAGTCAAAAATAAGGTTTTTTGCTTAACATGGAGGCAACCCAATTAATCTTAGGGTGGAGGTTCAATGCAATGTTGAATTTTCCAAAAGCTGGTGACTTTGTTGGTTTGTCTTGATGTATTTAGTTAAAAGGCGTTATAGGCTGCTTTGGAAGTAATGAGTCCAAGGATCAGAGTTTTACACCTAAGTTTTGATGTCTGCTTCATTCTTTATTGATTTAGCCCCTCGAGACGTGCGAATTTTATTGTGGAATTGGATATAGATTGAGGTGTACTTGTGTTGTTACTTATGATTTAACTCGTGCTTGTATAATATGTAAAAGGTTGGTAGTGATACGATCAATTGTCCTGCAAGTTATTCATAGACAGGGCTCAAGTATGGTGCTATGGCAAAAATAAAATGTGGGTATTTGATTCAACTGTAAGGAACTATCCCGAAAACTTCGTAAGCCATGTAGAAGTGGCATAGAACAGATAATGCATGAAGAGTTTGATGACCTCATTGGGATTTTTAATCTTCTGTGTTCTTTTTACAAAAAAATTGTTATAAGTAAAACATTATTTAGAGATATCCACATTGTCATGGTGTTTTGTCTGTCCAAGAAGGCATGTGGTTCGATGTTTTCTGAACATCAGTCTTTATACGAAAAATGTTAGTATCTTCAAGAGTTGAGCTCTATAGGCTTTATGTTTCTCAAGAGACCTTGATTTCTACAACATCAAAAACTTTCACAAGTGACCAGGATTGATACAACCTTAAAAACATGTTTTTAATAGCCTTTGGAGTGGGAGTGCTTAAGCAACCCGACTTAGGTGCAATATCAATTAAAATATTCTGATTATGCTGTGAGTGATTCTTTAAATTGTGTGAATCATTCCATCTGAAAGCTCAATTTGTTATATAAGGCACGCTTTTATTTACTTAATTATCCCTTTCAACACGCCCTTCACGTGTGGGCCTGATTCTGTTGCAGTGGTCAAGTATGTTTGGCAATGTGTGTTGGTGAAACTTGAACCTATGGCCTCTGCCTACTTTGATACCATATTAAATTATGTGAATTATCGCATCTAAAAGCTTAAATTGTTAAAGAGAGCACACTTATTAATTACTTAGTTATGCTTTCAAAAATTTAATAGTTGGTTGAAGTTGATGTTATTTTCTGCAAACAGGACACAGGATTCCCTATGACAGAAAGAGATCGATTGGGGCTGCGGGGTCTCCTCCCACCACGCGTAATATCATTTGAACAGCAATATGAGCGCTTCAGTAAGTTCGCTGTTTTATACTTAGCCCTTGATGCTAGCAAACATGTTAATATTCAGCCCTTTATATAAATGAAGGGTCTAGCTCAGTTTATTTTGAAGAAACTTCCCCTCTCTCTCTCTCTCTCTCTCTCTTTTCCTTGTTGCTGGCTTCCTTGTGGTATCTAGAATAGAACCTTTTTTTTTCCTGCCAGCATTTCAAAATTACTTTTTGCAGTGGAGCTATCTGCTGCCAACAGATGTGGAAAATGTTACCAAAAATTGTTTCCAGATTATAAAATGTAAATATGTCCTATTTAATAGCTTTTGATTGCTAAAACTTAAACTTGGTAATGGCATTGACTATCGACCTTACAAAATTTTTATGGAATTATCACTTGAGCAACCATTTCATGTAAGCTGTAAAGTAATTCTATCATGTTTCTAATGCCCAAAACAAGTCATTCCATGATTGTGTAAGCAATTCCCAAGCCTTGTAGATATCTACACAGTTTAACCTTTGACCTCAAGTTGTTCGGAGCCGCTATCTGACTGTTGGCAACTACCAGTTAAAGTTGGTTAATTGCTTACCAAAAAAAGAAACCTATCATATTTTGAGGTTTCTGTCGAGGGAGGACATCTGAACTTTAAACTCTACATTAGTCCAACCTTGTGAACCAGACAATTTATTAGTTTTCGAAGTACGTTAAAAGCCAACAGACAATGAAAAGTGAAACCTGCCACGAAAATTTGACGAGAAACATCAACTCAGTTTGGTAATAATTCTTCCTAGTAAGTTTCTTTTATTATCAATCTTTTTTCCTTATTTCTTTGGCAAGGTTTGTGGTTCATACATTTGTCAAGATTGTTGTAAGACAGTTCATCCCCTTAGAAATGTCCTAAGCCAAGATTCTGGTTGTTACTGGTTTCCTCAAAAGATTACGGAGCATACCCCTTTAGTGAAGAATCTTGAACCATGGATGAACATTTCTTTTAATTATCACCAGGATTATATAGTAATAAACAGATGGAAATGCCTGATGCAATGAGGTGCTGGAAGAGTTGTCAATGTTGGTTCGACATATTTGTTTCCTGAAATACCAGTGTGATTTATGATGTGTCAACATTATGCTCGCTAACTCCAAATATTCCAAGAAATTGTAGAGGAACTACTACTGAGGCTTGGTAGCACCATCCACTTTGACATCTTTTGTCCCGTAAGGTTTTGGTTCAATGGCAAAGGTGGTACAACCCGGGATGTGCAGTAGGCCCGTATTACAAGTTTTAATCCTGTTGTCAACCAAGTTGGGCATTTAAGTGAAAAATGATAGAGGGGTGAACCCATTAACCACCGAGTTCCGAAGCTGGAAAAAACAATTTCTTGGTTATAAAATGATAGTTTGAGATCTTTTTATGTATTGGCTTTCTTGTCTTACTAGGCACGTTGCATGTCGGCACCAACATGTATTAAAAACTATAAACTTAGTACCTCCTTGCTGAAAAAGAGAAAGAAAGTCTGGAGCATTTACATCTAATCTTGCTAAAAATAAAAATAATGGTACTTTTTGTTCGAATCTTCCATTTTGACTGCATTCTGGTTTATCTTCTGGAAAGATCTTTATCTTTTTTCCTATTCAACTGTCTTATCTATCATATTGAGGAACATTGCATCCTTTTGCTCATGTTGCTTGTGATGTTATTGCATATCCATCAGTGTATCGTCATATCTTTCTGTTAGTAAGTTTTGATGTAAGATATCTGTCTTAAAGTTGTGTGGTCTAATGCCATATTATTTCTTTTGTTGTAATGCTAGTGGAATCATTTCATTCGCTCGAGAAAAATACTGAAGGTCAACCAGACAGTGTTGTCTCGTTAGCAAAATGGAGGATCTTAAACAGGCTGCATGACAGAAATGAGACATTGTACTACCGAGTAAGCCTGATGGTTGCAAATTGCACTTGCAATAGTAGCAAGTGAACTATTCCTGACTGAAGTTAAATCACTAACCTTTCTTCTCAGGTTCTAATTGATAATATCAAAGATTTTGCTCCCATAATATACACTCCAACAGTAGGATTGGTTTGCCAAAACTACTCTGGCTTGTTTAGACGTCCACGTGGCATGTATTTCAGCGCCAAAGATAAGGGAGAGATGATGTCAATGATCTTTAACTGGCCTTCTACTCAGGTATTATGTGATTTCACAACTTTCTGCTGTTCAGCTTTCTCTTCTGTCATTGGAATTAGTGGTGATTGTTTTTTTTTGTGTTCAGTGACTATTTCAGACCTCTGTTATATTGCTCCTTTCCTTTTCATTTCAGATATTTGTCTGGAAGACCTGGCTATAGAAAGTTAAATAGTATATAGATGTTATTTCAGAATTATGCAAAACTTAAATGAAGTTGAGCTGAGAAAATCTCCAGACTTTGACATGTTTAATACAAATTGTCTTTTAAGAACAAAAACTTATGGCATTGATCAAATAGAATCGCCCAACAGATTCTCTTCTGTTTGCAGGTAGACATGATTGTACTGACAGATGGAAGCCGTATTCTTGGCCTTGGTGATCTTGGAGTTCAGGGGATAGGTATACCAATTGGCAAACTTGACATGTACGTAGCAGCTGCTGGTATCAACCCACAAAGAGTATGTATAAAAGTTACTCTTTGTTCTCCAGTTTCACATTCATGATCTACGACGCTAGTTTAAGTGATGCATCTATTTTTATATTTTTTGCATATGCCGCTTTGTAATTCCAAGCGCTATGGAACATAAACATCTGGAATGGATTTTGCAAGGATATCAATCTGACTAACTAGCCTATCCCTTAAGACTAAAATAAAGTTAAATAAAGAAATGATTCCCGAGTTAAATTGATGCTTTGATCTACTTTTAAGAGATGACTGCTAAAGCTGTTATTGTCAGTATCTTGTACAATTTAGTCAAAATTGATGAACACACAATTTTTCTTCGTGAATAACAGAACTGGTGATTGTTATACTTTCCACTACTTAACGCTTCTGTGTTATGGTGTGCCTTCATTGTTTGCAAATATGTTGTCTGCCAGACTTACTATGGCTATGCCTGACAGGTGCTCCCAGTTATGCTTGACGTTGGTACCAACAATCAGAAGCTTCTGGAAGACCCTCTTTGTGAGTAAGATTGTTTAATGTGTAGTATTCCAAAAAAAAGTATCAGTACCCTAATATGTTCACGCCTCATTTGGTTTTGGCTTCTTCTGTGCTGGAGGATTTTCTGGTCCTTGCAGTATGCTGCTTCTTACATGAGTTTTGTTTTACAGATCTTGGGCTTCGACAACCTAGGTTGGAAGGAGAAGAATATTTGTCAATAGTTGATGAATTTGTGGAAGCTGTTCATGCTCGTTGGCCAAAGGCTGTTGTGCAGGTCCATTTTATTTTCCAAAGAATATTTCCTTTATTCTTCCTTCTTTTCTGTTATACTGATATATCTGAATAATGCTATTAGTTTGAGGATTTTCAAGCAAAGTGGGCTTTTGAGACACTGGATCGCTATCGGAAAAAGTTCTGCATGTTCAATGATGACATACAGGTAGTGTGTTTGGTTTGGTCTCAGCTTTTTGCTGGAGGTTATTTGTTGGCCACTCTTATTCTCCTTTTTGCCACCACCACTTGCAGAAGGAATTATCTTCTGCTCTTCTTGTTTAATAGGGAACAGCTGGTGTTGCTCTTGCTGGGCTATTAGGAACTGTTAGGGCACAGGGCCGGCCATTGACTGATTTTGCCAACCAAAAGATAGTGGTAGTCGGAGCAGGAAGGTAGTGGCAAAATTAATTTTAACAAGCTATCCTTAGTAGAAATGTTGTCCTATTTAGATGTCTGTTTGAGGTGGCTTAATTTTGCATTCTCTTCTTTTTTGGTTTCTGGATTTCAGTGCGGGGCTTGGTGTTCTTAAGATGGCATTACAAACCGTTTCAAGAATGGCTGGACCATCAGCAGATCCCCACTTTTTTCTTCTGGATAAAAATGTGAGTTTTCTTTTTTTGTATAGATGACAGGGATTGTTTACCGTCCATGTTGATCCAGAACATGTAATATGCTCCCTGTTTTTGCATGTGTCATTTATCAAAAATATCAAACCATACATAAGCATTATAAATTGGAGGGAAGAACTAAAACATTCTATAATAAAAAAAGTAAGTATTATAGATGAAACAAGGTTTCAGTTGCCAACAGGCTCTGGGCTCCGTGCATGACAAGTACCATATGTTTTATGTCCATGACATCAGTTGTTAAAGATTTGCTTCCTCACTACGTTATGAGTAATGGTCATTGGTCAATGTTGATGCAGGGTCTTATCACGAAACATAGGAAAGATATTGATCCAGCAGCATTACCATTTGCTAAAGCCCAACATGAGATTGAGGGGTTAGGACTACAGGAGGGAGCGGGTCTCCTTGAAGTGGTAATTTTACTAGAATCTCTGGGCATCTGCTGTACGTACTTACAAAAATAAGTTGCTCTTAGTAGAAGGATATCCGCGCTTTGTTAAAATTTGTTGGCCATGTTGATAATTAGGCCATGGGTACTAATAATTGCTATCTTCATCTGAGTGCTTTTATGCTTCCTGAGACACTAATGCTGCGACTAAATGCTCTTCAGGTCAAAAAGGTGAAGCCTCATGTGCTTCTTGGTTTGTCTGGAGTTGGAGGTATATTTCATGAGGAGGTGGGTCATGCACTTTGTTTTCTTTTTTTCCTTCTGTATTTTATTTGCCACGCTTGGAGCTCAGAACTATGTCACTGGAGCAGCCATATTTAATTCTTTGACATCTCAGCTTCTCGTGATACTTTATGGAAATGATTGGATCTTTATTTTCTTAGCTCCTCTAGGTCGAAGTTACTTATTTGGCACATTTCAGCATTTTACTCTGTCTTTAACAAGTGTAGAATTTATTTGAATTTTTTTCATCATATATCCAGACAACTCCTGCCTTAAACGATATCATGGAGTTATAACATTATTTAATCTTATTTTCTGGTCAACTCATTTGATTCACTACAAACTTGTGAAGTTATGTCATTGACAATCATATCTGATCTCTTTACCGATATTCTTCCTATTCCATTCCCTTAATATAGCAGATTCCTCTCGGACATTTATATTTGTTCCCTTTTTATCCTTATCAACAACCTTGTAGTTCAGGATTTTCTTCAATAAAGCATAAGAAAGAAATATATGTGAAAGTTTATCTTATTTTCTGGAATTTTCTCATTGAAGTATATTCATTCCTTAGACTAAATCATTAGAAATTTTTTCTTGATCAGTTTAATTGCTTGAAATTGTATTGCTGTAATTCAGTTCCTTTGATATCAGCTTGTGTTTGTCTAATGTTGACGTAACTTTCAGGTGCTGAGGGCCATGCGAGAGTCAGATTCTGTTAGACCTGCAATTTTTGCCATGTCAAATCCCACAAACAATGGTTTGTCTTGTCATCCATCTTTTGCTTCCTCTACCAGTTGTTTGTCTTGATCTTACATTTTACTTTGTATATTCTGTTCAACAGCTGAATGCTGTCCTGTTGATGCTTTCAAGCTTGCTGGGGAAAATATTGTTTTTGCTAGTGGGAGTCCCTTTGAAAATGTCGATCTAGGTAGTTTCTTGTTTCTTAAATGCCGTTTTCTTTGTATCCTTAATGTATAGTCATTGCAGTCACTGAGCTACTCTGTTTATTAAGTTATCTCTACCTCCCAGTCTAGGTATCTTCTGCGCTTACGTGTGTTTTATTACCTCATAAATCCTATTCTAATATGTTCTCAGGGAATGGTAAGATAGGCCATGTAAATCAAGCCAATAACATGTATCTCTTCCCTGGGTAGGTGCTGATTGTAAACCTACATTAATTTTTTTAGTGTTACACTCATCTAACACTATTGTTGGCAATCAGCATTGGTCTGGGAGCTCTTCTTTCTGGCGCTCGAAACATAAGTGATACAATGTTAGAAGCAGCTGCTGAGTGGTATGATCTGTCGATCCTGTCTCCTTGTACTTGATTTGACCATCAGTGGTGTGACCTTTTAATTTGTATTTCGTCAAAAAAGATATGTGGTGCAGTGAAACCTTCTTTCATCTATGCATTTACTGATTTATATATTTATTTCACATGTGCAGCCTCGCTAATTACATGTCAGATGATGAAATAAAAAGAGGAATCTTGTATCCATCCATTAACGAGTAAGCTCTTGGTCTTGGGAAAAGTTTTCTTTGCTCAATGAGCTTTTATTTTGAATACCTGAAATCTTAAGCACTAAATCAGCGCCATGCTGTCCCTGCAATGACTAGATATGGCTGATTGATTGTTGCGACTTATAAATTCGATATCATATTTTTATCATGGTAGCGACTGGTTTTGGCCTAAAGTATAGGATTTCTGGATCACATGCTTATTCCTGTCTCCTTGTTACTATGTCATTAACTGTAGTAAGCATATTTGGATGTCAAAATTGACAATGGAAAAAATGCTTATGATAATGATGCTTCAAGTTCAAGGTGCCGCTTTTTAAAGCACAAATGCCCATCTCTCATGATTACACCTTTGCAACTATCAGATAGTGATAGCAGTAAAGTGCGTATAACCACTCTGGGTGGATGCTACTACACCTGAGTCATGTTAGTCCATTACACCTGATCACTCAGCTCCCCCTACTTGGTTGCTCTTTTACATACTTTACTTCTTTTTTTGTTATTGTGAACACACATATGGAGATCTAAACTTTGAGGTGATGAATACGAGCTAGTTAATCATATAGATTATGGTGCTAAGGTTGGTGAAACATTTTCTTCTTTATTCCACATGTTATGATTTTGAGGAGACTAAAATAGTGATAACCTTTGTGAGGGGATTAATAGTCATGAGATTTATGGATGAAGTCTCGGGAAACTTGTATTTTTGTTGGAATCATTTTGCAGTTAGAGAAAGCATTCACTTGGAGGTAGCAACTGTGAAATTTCTTCCGAAAGCTACTACAACAACAACAACAACTACCCAGTATAGTCCCACCAGGTGGGGTCTGGGGAGGGTAATATGTAGACGAGCCTTACCCCTACCCGAAAGGGCAGAGAGGCTGTTTCCAATCGACCCTCGGCTCAGTGGAGAAAAGGAAAAACAAAAATAAAAATAAAAACAAAAACAAAAATAAAAACAAAAACAATAACAATAGAGCATTAGTAACTCCAGCAGAAATAGCGTAAATAATTATCTAAACATAAGAAACATAAATAAAATAACATGCAATAATATTATACAGTAACTACCATGACTAACAGCCATAAGGGAGACATAAGTTAAAACACAAATCATCTATGGATAACCCTGCCGAGCCTCACCCAACCCCGGGTGAGGAGTACGAAAAACTCTAGGAGCCCCTATCCTACAACCCTGATACTAGACCTCGAGACTTTCCTATCAAGGGTCATGTCCTCGGAAACCCGCATTCTAGCCATGTCATGCCTAATCACCTCTCCCCAATACTTCTTAGGCCTCCCTCTGCCTCGCCGAACGCCAACAATCTCCAGCCGCTCACAACTCCTCACCGGGGCATCGAGACTTCTCCTCCGCACATGCCCGAACCATCTCAGCCTCGCTTCTCGCATCTTCTCATCCAACCGGGCCACCCCCACCTTCTCTCGAATAACTTCATTCTTAATCTTATCAAACCTGGTGTGCCCGCACATCCACCTGAGCATCCTCATCTCCGCAACTTTCATTCTCTGAACATGAGAGTTCTTCACGGGCCAGCACTCCGCCCCATACAACATCGCAGGTCTAACCATGGCTCTATAGAATTTTCCCTTGAGTTTATGTGGAACTTTCTTGTCACACGGAACTCCTGATGCAAGCCTCCACTTTGACCACCCCGCTCCTATACGATGAGTGATGTCCCCGTCAATCTCTCCGTCCCCCTGAATCACAGACCCAAGATATCGGACACTGTCCCTCTTGGCGATGACCTGAGATCCAATCATCACGTCCCTGCCTACTTCGCTCGGCTCGGCGCTAAACTTGCACTCCAGGTATTCTATCTTAGATCTGCTTATTTTGAAACATTTAGACTTGAGAGTCTGTCTCCATACCTCTAACCTCTCAATAACACCGACCCTCGTCTCATCTATCAATACTATATCATCAGCAAATAGCATACACCAAGGCACATCCCCTTGAATATGTCGGGTTAGAGCATCCATCACTAAGGCAAACAAGAGGGGGCTCAGCGCCGATCCTTGATGGAGCTCCATAACCACTGGGTTAGAGCATCCATCACTAATAGTTCTTTTATGTGCAGTATTCGGGATATTACAGCAGAGGTTGGAGCTGCTGTCTTACAGGCTGCTGTAGCTGAAGACCTGGCAGAAGGTCACGGTGATGTTGGGGCAAGAGAGTTGCAGCATATGTCAAAGGTACAAAAATGTTGCTCGGATTTCCTAAATGAAATGAAACAACAGTTATAATGGTTAATTAACTATACTTTTGCCACCTTTTCTCAAGACCTTCATTCTTTTGATGCAGGAGGAGTCCATTGAATATGTGAGAAGTAATATGTGGTACCCTGTCTATGGTCCTCTTGTTCACGATTAATGAAGCAACTCCTGGGTCGAAATCATATGTCCACTAGAAGTGGAGTAAGGTCTGGCACTCCAAATTACGCGTGGTTATGCCTGTTAAGGTCAAATTTTCGCAAACATAATTGTTTTTAAGGTGTACAATTACTGGGACAAATGTTGCTGGAACAAGGAAGAGACAAGGGCTCTTCAAATTTCAGTTTTGAATGCACTTTTGTTGTAAACCATTCTTGTTGATCTGACATGTAACCTTTGATTTTGGCTAGGAGATGTATTCGTTATCTGAGAATAAAATACCTTCTCTGTTTTGAACTTTATTCATTTATGGGTATAGACTTCACTCCTCACCCTCCCCAGACCCTACTTGTTGGGAAATGAGAATATACTTGGTCTATTGTTTTTGTTGTTGAAATGAAATAGGGTTTGAAACGTTAATTCGGCCTATATATCATACTGATGGTAGTTGGAATGGAATGCCTATTAATAGTTCCATAGAGAAACATGACTTTAAAGTTCAAATGTAAATAGTTATGAATCAGAATTTTCCAAAATTATGACAATGGAAAAGGGCAAAAAATACCCCTATTGCATGTTAAATGGTTTATAAAAGCCCCCTGTTTAATCTATCCGTCTGAATATGTACACCACGTTATTTTTGATATCAAAACTACACCTACAACTAACGAAAATCCAGCTGGGCATCTCATTAAATGACTTGGCCATTTTTCATTGGTCCATGCGAACCAGTGGGGCTGACATCTTGTTTGGGTAAACCCATTAAACCGATCCGACCCATTTCTTTTAACCCGACCCAAGCTCCCACCCTAGGCTTCATCTTCTTCTTCACTTCACAACATCCCTGAACCCTAAGACACAAAAGTAACCGTCGTCGGGCCCTCCATAACAGCCGCCAACTACTGCTTCTTTGACCAGAACGACCACCCAAGCTTCTTCGATTCAATATCACCCCACACGACGAGCTAATGATCCTCAGAAGCGTTTCATTAATGTTAACTTCGAAAAATAAAAATAAAACAAAACACATACACAGATGAGGAATTCTGGAGGAAAGATGAGAAGAAAGGGTGGAGCTTGGGTTAATTCTGCTTAGGGTATTCGACTGTTTGGTTCCATTTCATACGTGGGGAAGGTCTGGTGTTTGATGATGGTTTTCAAGTGTGGGCTGCGAAGAAGATGGTCTTGGGCGTCGGAGGGACTGGACGTGACTGGAGCTGACTGGACGTTGGCTTGGTCAGTTGGTTCGCTAGAGATGGTCGGACCTGTTTGCTCCGGCGAGCTGGGAGGCGGGGTGGACGACGACAAAAGTAGCCGATCGTTTGGTCAGTGTGGTCGAAAAAGATGAAGCTAAAGCTTTCTTTGTTTGTTTCTCTACATTGTGGAGAAGATGACTGGTTTTTGAAGATGCGGTTTGTTTGGTCTCTGTCCAGTTTGGAGAAGACAACCTCCAGATCTCCAATCTTCCCTTTTCAAAATGTAAAATCCTCTCTAATCTCTAAAGGTGTAAAAAATGAAGCTCCTCCTTTTTTTTCGTGAATGAATCCCCAGTGGAACAGTAGCGTATTTTCTCAAATCTCCTGGTCCTAATGTCTTTTTTTGTGTTTGGTCGTTGTTCTTCTTCGGTGATGAAGAAGATGAA
Source organism: Nicotiana benthamiana (assembly GCA_034376525.1). Lineage (NCBI taxonomy): Eukaryota > Viridiplantae > Streptophyta > Magnoliopsida > Solanales > Solanaceae > Nicotiana > Nicotiana benthamiana. Next base: position 144,874,878 of record CM067339.1, on the reverse strand, counting down.
CAAACAGTAACGTTTTTCTTTTTTTTTTTTGGTCTCTAAGTGCTATCGTGATTTGTGTGTGTAACGTGTTTGCGGTACCTGTTCAATTTTCCGGCGAAGGACCCATTGTTGATGTTGAAGGAAGAAGATGCTAAGTATTTTTTTTTAAAGTTAAAAAATAATTAGAGTGAGTCAAATAATTGGGGCGGGTATATTTTGCCCATAATTTTTGTTTGATCCAATAAGCCACATGGTCCAGTAATACGTTGTCAACTCATCAAAAGTAGAGCTCGCATCTGTTGCCATTAAATCAAGGAGTATTTTTGTTAATAGAATCAACTTCGTATTTTTTTTTGACCTGATAGATAGACGGAATGTATTTTTTTTAATTGGTGGACGGAGGGTATTTATAAACCATTTAACAAACAATATGAATAGTTTTGGCCCTTTTTAGTTATGACAATAACATAGATTGGAATTATTAGTGGAATCATTTCAAATATTATGGACCATATTAACATAAATTGAGATGAATGGAGTTTCACTTTTTGTTCGTTAGGGTTGAGCTGTCAAGCAATTTTCTCATGAGCTAACCAACCAGCCTGAGTATCTGCTGCTTAAACAGTAGTCACAGCGAATTCCTTTTTTGTGTGCATTTAAAAATGATAGTAATACTCTTTCGGCTTTATTATCGGTCTTTTAAAGATAACTAATATTCTTTATTCCTTAAGTGTTATGAAATCTCCTATTTAAGGTGAATGTCTATAATTAGAGAGATTCTAGAGTTCTATTCTTGGTAGATAAATCATCCCCCTCCCTATAAATAAAGGGGTCTTCTACCATTGTAAATAACTCCTAACATTCTCTAAGTATCAATAAGAAGAACTCTCTCTACTCTTCTCTCTATTTGCTCTTGTTCTTGAGTTATTGTTCTTGTCTTTTATATTATTTCATAACACGTTATCAGCACGAGACTCTACCGTCTCAAGAAGCTCTTTAAGAAGATTAAGCCGCCGTCAATTTCTCCGCATCGGAGCCGCCGTCGTCTGCATCAGTGGAGAAAAGGAAGAAAACATTGAAAATATAATTGATATACCTTAAAGGTAAGTAATTTACTTTTCCCTTTCAAATTCTTGAAATTCTACGATTTGATTTAATATACAAACAAAGTTTGATTATAACTCTAATGGAGTTTGTAAGAAATTATAACCACATGAAGTGGTAAAATCTCTATGTCCTGCCATGATTAAATTCATGTATGATTGTGGGCAAATAATTGAAAATCCGTCCCATTGAATTTGCTCCATTCCCTTTAGAGAATGTGGAAGCAGTATATGATAAGTCTGAAAGAAGACTAAAATATTACCATGAAGGTATCAATGAATGTGGACGTGGCAAAGAATTCCGTCCAATTGAATTTGCTCCATTCCCTTTAGAGAATGTGGTAGCAGTATGTGATAAGTCTGAAAGAAGACTAATTACCGTAAAGGTATCAATGGATGTGGACATGGCAATAGACGAAGTTATAATCGTCATTATTGTGGTAATGAGAACAATAAGGATTCTCAAAATAATCTTTCACTTTATGAAAGTAATATTTGACATGAGATTGTGTAAAGCACATGATTATGATCCATTCCCTGAAGTGAATGTGATAATTGTAATAGAGCCGGTAAGTATGAACACGCTCTTGATGTAAATCTGTTTTATGTCTGACATTATGAAAAGAAAGTTCGTTGCCCTTGAAATTTCGGGCAAGAACTATATGACATGGGTGTTGGATGCTGAAATCCACTTAGATGCTATGGGTCTCGGAGACACCATCAAAGATAGAGAAAAAGCATCCACCCAAGAATGTGCGAAGGCCTTGATTTTCTTGCGCCATCACCTTGATGAAGGTTTGAAGATTGAATATCTCACCGTCAAGGATCCACCTATCTTGTGGAATGGCTTAAAGAAGAGATATGACAACCTGAAGTTGGTCACTCTGCCACAAGCACGATACGATAAGAATCCAAAAGCAAATAGTTTATAAACTATATATTATCGTTGCGGTGGAAACGGGTACTGGTCAAAGGCTTGCCGTATACCATGAAATTTGGTTGACCTTTATCAAGCATCTCGAAAGAGTAAACGCCCTGAAACGAATTTTGTCTCTGACGACAACTTTGACATCACCCACTTGGATGTGGCAGACTTCTTTAAGCAACCCGAGGGGAAGATAGACCACCTAATCGGTGATGGTTCCGTGATGAAAGAAGATGGAGCTATTTGATTTTATTTTACTTGTTTGTATTAGTGAATGAATAAACTAATAGCCATTAGTATTAGCTCGTATTAGTTAGTTCATGATGCAATGTTAGTATTAGTTCTTTAGAATGTATCAATATTCTCAAATATCAATAATATTTTTACTTTCCAGTAGAGGTAATCGACTAACCTGAAAAACTAGTCGGTTATCTCATATTTCGCATAAAAACTGCAAAACAAACAATCGATTGTCTTTAAAACAGTGCTGGAATTTTTCAAAAACAGTCAACAATCGATTGTCTATGTTTAATAATCGATTGTCTATGCATAACAATCGATTGTCGGTAAGACAAGTGTGCTCTGGAATTTTTCAAAATAAGCCAACAATCGATTGTCTATATTTAACAATCGATTGTCTTAAGACAGTGATCTGTAAGTTTTTCAAAATAGCAAATAATCGATTGTGTATGTTTAACAATCGATTGTCAATGTTCAACAATCGATTGTTTGTGTTTAACAATCGATTGTTTGAAGAAAATGTTTAAACTGAAATTTTCAAACTGCAAAGTAATCAATTATGGATAACATATCTGATTTTGTTAGTCAACTGTTAGCAGCAGATTTTGAAAATATTATGTGACACAAACGAATTGAACTTATTTATTCTTATGTTCGTGTATTTCTTTTATATGTCAAACCATGGGAAGTAAATTGATTGAAGGCTCCGGAAGAGCAACTGTAACTCTGCCCAAAGGCATGATGTTTATCTTAGAGAATGCAATATTCTCCTCCAAGTCTAAGAAGAACTTGTTGAGTTTTAATGATATCAATCGCAATGTTCTCCTCCAAGTCTAAAAGGAACTTGTTGAGTTTTAAAGATATCATTCAAAATGGATATCATATTGAGACAATAGATGAGAATAATCTTGAATTCTTCATGAAAACGAGGCTGCCCATTTCGGTTTGGGTTCACGCCATTTTGCATGCAGCAATGCTAGTTCGTCGGCTGCCCACTTTGGTTTGGGGTCACGCCATTTTGCATGCAGCAATACTAGTTCGTCGGCTGCCCACTTCGGTTTGGGGACACGCCATTTTGCATACAGCAATGCTAGTTCGTCTCTGACTGGCGAATTGACACAAATATTCCCCGTTGCAATTGGTTTTGGGTCATGGACCCAATATATCCCATTTAAGAATCTTTGGATGCGCAGTATATGTGCCTGTAGCACCGCCATCCCGCATCAAAATGGGTCTGCAAAGAAGGTTAGGAATATATGTTGAGGTTGAATCGCCCTCCATCATTCGCTACCTCGAAACATTGACAGGCGACTTGTTTACTGCACGATTTGCAGACTGTCGATTTGATGAGACACTTTTCCCAAAATTAGGGGGAGAAGTTGGTGAAACCAAACGGGAAATTTTGTGGAAAAATGCATCATTATCTCATCTTGATCCACATACCTCTATTTGTGAAAGAGAGGTACAAAAGATTATCCATTTGCAAAGAATAGCAAATCAAATGCCTGACGCATTTACGGACTTGAAAAGGATAACGAAATCCCACATTCCCGCGGAAAATGTTCCAATCCGTATTGATGTCCCTGTTGGACAATCATCTAGTGTCATATCCAATGAGTCGAATGCACGCCTGAAGCGTGGCAGACCATTAGGTTCCAAAGATCGAAATCCTAGAAAGAGGAAAAAGAACGATCAAAATGACACCACGAAAGAATCTCATGATTTAACAAATTCTGAGATTCATGAAGAATCCATTGAGCCCGAGACTCTGGAAAATACGGAACTATCCCTAAATCCAATTAATATTGAGGCAAATATTAATCGAGTGGATATTGTGGTGGATAATGCCTTTGCTTATAATGTAGCATCTAGCATTATGCAAGAATGTGAGGATCTCGAACCTCAATCTGTTGAAGAATGTCGAAAAAGACAGGATTGGCCAAAGTGGCAAGAAGCAATTCAATCAGAATTGAATTCGCTGGCAAAACGTGAAGTTTTTGGCCCTATAGTTAAAACACCTAATGGTGTTAAGCCTGTCGGCTATAAATGGGTCTTTGTACGCAAAAGAAATGAGAAAAACGAGGTACAAAGATATAAAGCACGCCTTGTTGCACAAGGTTTTTCTCAAAGGCCTGGTGTCGATTATGAAGAGACATATTCGCCTGTAATGGATGCGATAACTTTTCGTTATCTCATAAGTTTTGCTGTCCATGAAAAGCTTGACATGCACTTAATGGATGTAGTTACTGCCTATCTTTATGGCTCACTTGATAATGAGATATACATGAAAATTCCCGATGGACTCAAGGTGCCAAACGCGCACAACTCAAAATCTCGGGAAATGTTCTCAATTAAATTGCAAAGATCCTTGTATGGTCTAAAGCAATCTGGACGAATGTGGTATAATCGTCTTAGTGAGTACTTGTTAAAAGAAGGCTATATAAATGACGCCATTTGCCCGTGTGTTTTTATAAAGAAAACAACATCGGAATTTGTTGTACTTGCCGTATATGTCGATGACATAAACCTTATTGGAACCCCTATAGAACTCCAAAAGGCAATTGATTATCTAAAGGATGAATTCGAGATGAAAGATCTCGGAAAGACTAAACTATGTATTGGTTTGCAAATTGAATATTTGGCAAACGGAATTTTTGTTCATCAATCTACCTATACAGAAAAGGTATTGAAACGGTTTTACATGGATGAAGCGCATCTTTTAAGTACACCGATGGTTGTTCGATCACTTGATGTGAACAAAGATCCATTCCGACCACAAGAAAGGAATGAAGAGCTACTTGGTCCTGAAGTACCATATCTTAGCGCAATTGGCGCACTAATGTATCTTGCAAATACTACAAGACCTGACATATCCTTTTCAGTTAATGTCTTAGCAAGATTTAGCTCGGCTCCTACGAGGAGACATTGGAATGGGATCAAACACATATTGCGGTACCTAAAGGGAACTACCGATATGGGCTTATTTTATGGCAAGAATTGCAGCCCGGATCTTGTTGGTTATGCTGATGCTGGATATTTATCCGACCCACACAAGGCTCGATCTCAAACGGGTTATGTGTTTACCTGTGGAGAAACCGCCATATCTTGGCGATCGACTAAGCAATCAATTGTGGCTACTTCATCTAATCATGCCGAGATAATTGCTATTCATGAAGCAAGTCGGGAGTGTGTGTGGTTAAGGTCGATAATACATCATATCCAAGACAAATGTGGTTTGAAGTGTGATAAACTACCCACAACTTTGTATGAAGATAACGCAGCATGTATAGCTCAATTGAAGGGAGGATTCATAAAAGGAGATAGAACGAAGCATATTTCACCAAAGTTATTCTTCACACATGATCTTCAAAAGAATGGTGATATCAATGTTCAACAGATTCGTTCAAGCGAAAATATGGCTGATTTGTTCACAAAATCTCTACCAAAGTCAACCTTCAAGAAGCTAGTTCACAAGATCGGGATGCGAAGACTTAAGGACATAAATTGATGTTCTTATCAGGGGGAGTTTAATGCGCGTTGCACTCTTTTTCCCTTACAAGGTTTTGTCCCACCGGGTTTTCCTTGCGAGGTTTTTAACGAGGCAACCAATAGGCGCATATTCAAACATGTGTACTCTTTTTCCTTACTTTAATTTTTCCCATTGGGTTTTGGTTTTAAGGTTTTTAACGAGGCACATTGTTGAATAGACATTCAAGGGGGAGTGTTATGAAATCTCCTATTTAAGGTGAATGTCTATAATTAGAGAGATTCTAGAGTTCTATTCTTGGTAGATAAATCATCCCCCTCCCTATAAATAAAGGGGTCTTCTACCATTGTAAATAACTCCTAACATTCTCTAAGTATCAATAAGAAGAACTCTCTCTACTCTTCTCTCTATTTGCTCTTGTTCTTGAGTTATTGTTCTTGTCTTTTATATTATTTCATAACATTAAGAAAGATAGTCAGCATTCTTAATTATTCTCTAAGAAATTGTTTGTCTCTCTTATAATAGTTACACTATTTTTTTTTCTAAAACAAGGTTTTCAGATAAATTTAATTTGCTTCTCTTTATTTCAGTATATTTGACATTATTTATTTTCTTATAAGATGGAGTTATATATTTTTACATTGCTTTTAACTTTATACATTTTGTTTTATCTTTAATAACATGATTTTCCAACCCAGTATTTTGAGTCCGAGGGACAGGTACAAAACGAAGTAAATAGAATATACAGTTTAAGTGGGAACCGTGACCATAGCTCCGAAGAATTTTTTGTTTGATCCGAGAACGCATGGCTGCAATTGTGACAAGTGAGGCTTCCTCAGTTGGTAAAGCACCTCCACCTATGACCGTTAGGTCCTGGGTTCGAGTCACCAGGGAAGGGAAGTATGGAAGCACTATAGATCCTCCTAATTTGGGAGGGGTTTTAAAAAAAATGGCTGCAATTGTCTTTATTCTCAATCATATTTATCCCCATAGCTGCACAGTTATTCGGTTATTCCACGCAACATAGACGGAATAAAAATTTAAAATTTATGAGTTTAACATTACATATTTTTTTAAGTTATTGTATTTTAATTAAAATTTTTATATATGTACAGATAATTTCTTAAGACAAATACATATTTTTGAATCAAAACTTTTGGATTCGGCTGAACTCGTAGTCCGAATGCTAGCTCTGTCCCTGACCACACACTTGGCAAATAATTAAGCTAGTGTTTGGATATAGATATAATTAATACTTGAAAAATGAATTTCTGAAGTTGTATTAAAAAATAATTTTTGAAAATTAAAATTGTGTTTGGATATATAATTTATTTGAAGAACACTTGAAATTTTGTGAGCAAAGACAAAATTTCACCCCTGAACTAGTTTGAATTTTTCTTTTCTGAAACATATGATATTTTATAAACAAATAATATTTTAATTTTTTTTGTAAAAACAACGTCAAAATCTATGACCAAACTAGACCTAATATTAAAACGTTGGATCATTACAAACTCACTTTCAAGAGTAGTGTATTAAGGAACACAAAAACCTTGGGCCTGAAATACTAGTCTTTCTTTTTACACACATCGAACACGCAACACTTCATAACAACTCAAAGGTACTCCAATCAATAACATTCTCTCCTTTTTTTTTTGTTTAATTTTTCTTTTCCTTCTCTATCAGCAGTAGCAGAATTTCTCTATTTTAAAGTTTGGGGTAATGCCTCGTGGCATCTCCAACCTTGTCTCAACCCCCATAAACAACAATAACAACAACAACCCAGTATAATCTCATTTAGTGGGGTTGGGGAGTATAGTATGTACTCAGACATTACCCCTATCCTGGGGTAGAGAGTCTGTTTCCAAATAGACCCCTGACATCCTTCCCTCCAAGAACTTCCCACATTGCTCTTGGGGAGACTCAAACTCACAACCTCTCAGTTGGAAGTGGGGGTTGCTTACAAACAGAGCAACCATTCTTGTCTTTGTCTCAACCCCCATGAGGTAATTTTTGGAAAAATTGTACTCTAACCTTTTCCATTTTTGTCCTCAAAATGGGGATGAATAGTGTTCCCTCAAATATGAGGTACACTATTTATCTCCCATTATTATTCATCACTTTTTTTTATTATTTAATTCTTTATTTTATCTTTTTATATACACTTAATTATGTTTATATAATATTTTTATAATATTAATATTATATCTTAACTTTGGTGTATAATTTTGATAAATAAATTTTCTTGTATTTATTATTTTTATGTAAAATTATAAGTTAATCTATAATAATTGCTTACAAAATTATAGTATTTAAAATTTTATGAAATTACTTTAATTATGGAAATTATGAATTAATAAAAATAAAATATGGAATTTGTTTAATTGAAATTAAATAATAAAATTGAAATGAAAGATAATAATATAATATATAAGAGAGAGAAAAGCGATAAGAATGGACCTTGGTCCTAACTCAACCCCAAAAGCTAGTTATGAGGTGAGGATTGCCCAAGCCATATAAGGAGACCAATGACCTCAAATCCCTCCGATGTGGGACCACTCAATACCCCCCCCCCCCCCCCCCCCGCCCAGATCTCTGGAGCGTGGACAACATGAATAGGGGCCCAACATCGGTAACAATAATTGGGATGAGCCTGGCCCTGATACCATAAAAACATTACAGAATAAAGATGAAGGAAAGAATGAACATTCTCCATTTTTCTCTGTTGAAGAAGCTCTGTAGAGAGCAAAATGAATTACCTCTCTATCTGTACAATTGAATGTCCAAGAACCCAAATATAACCGCCTCTATTACATTGGGTCGAATCAACTAAAAGAGTTGGGCTCAAACGAAATGGGCTCATGGACAAGTCTAATACAGAGGCCCAAAATAAAGGTATACAACATATACACAATATACAATAAAAATATAATAAAATACAGCACAAATCAATATATGTGTATAGGATTAGATGCTAGATAGTCCTTTAGCTCAACACCCCCCCCCTCAAGTTGGAGGGGGAGACCACCTTCAACTTGACCAGCAAAGAATGATGAACAGTGCCAGGTAAAGGCTTGGTGAGAAGATCAGCCAATTGGTAAGAAGTGGAGACATGAGAGAGAGAAATCATCCCATCAGTCAGCTGGTCACGAACAAAATGACAATCGACCTCAATATGCTTGGTTCGCTCATGAAAGACAGGATTCTTGGCTATATGTATAGCAGCCTGGTTGTCACAAAAAACAGAAAAGGGAAGAGAAACAGAAACACCAAGGTCAGTGAGCAGTCGAGGTAGCCAAGATAATTCAGCAACCACCTTACTAAGGGCCCTGTATTCTGCTTCAGCAGAGGATAAAGAGACTACGGGCTGCTTTTTGGACTGCCAACTGATCAAGCTACCTCCCAAAAGCACACAGAAACTAGTACAGACATGCGGGTATCAGGACAGGCTGCCCAATCACTGTCTGAAAAGGCATGGACTGAAAAATCAGAAGTGTCAGAATAGAAATGACCCAAATTCATAGTTCCTTTAAGATATCTGAGGACATGCAGGGCAGCAGTCATGTGAGGAACTCGAGGAGACTTCAAAAATTGACTCAGATGTTGAACAACAAAGCAAATTTTAGGTCTGGTGTGAGTCAAAAATAAAATCTTACTAATCAAGCTCTTGTACTGGTCAGGAGAAGAGAACAGGGCACCAGAATCAGCATGGAGCTTAGTATTAAGATCCAAAGGACAAACAACAGGAGAAACATTCACATAGTCAAATTGATGCAGCAGATCAGAGACAAATTTGTGCTGATTAAGAAGCATACCACCAGCAACAACAAACACCTCAAAGCCCAAAAAATAATTCAGAGACCCCAGGTCTTTGATCCTGAACTGGTAATCCAGGAAGTGTTTCAGGGCAGAAATCTCAGCATTGTCATCCCCAGTGATAATAATATCATCCACATAGACTGCCAAAACCACAAGACATCCAGGCTGACCCGTAAGAAACAAAGAATAATCATTCAAAGAATGAACGAAACCTCTGGAGTATAGAGCATGAGACAATTTAGCATACCACTATCTGGATGCCTGTCTCAAACCATAAAGAGATTTCTTCAACTTACACATAATTGGAGGAGAGACAGAAAAACCAGAATCAACAGAAGGGACAGAAACAGTTAAACCTGGAGAAAGCTTCATATATACCTCCTCATTTAGGTCACCATGTAAGAATGCATTATTAACATCAAGTTGAAAAATATCCCAATGATTCTTAACAACTACAACAATTAAGTATTTAACAGTGGACATCTTAACCACAGGGGAAAAGGTTTCAGTGAAATCAATCCCTTCAATTTGAGTATCACCTCTAATAACAAGTCTGGCCTTGTACCTTTCAACACTACCATCAGCCTTATATTTGATCTTATAAACCCATTTGCATCCTATGGGTTTCTTACTAGGAGGAAGGGGAACAACATCCCAGGTATGGTTGACATCCAATGCATCAAACTCCTTTCTCATGGCATCTTGCCAGACTGGGACAGATGCAGCTTGAGAGTAATAGAGAGGTTCAGAATCCAGAGGAGAAGAAGATGAAGAAGAGCCAGAAAAGAAAGGAAGGTGAAAAACATAATCCTTGAGATAAGAAGGAGGGTTGTGCTGCCTTCCAGACTTTCTGGAAACAGCAAGTGCTGTAGGAGAAGAAACAGTAGGAGGAGGAATATCATGATGGAAAGGTGGACCGGAAACAGGAAGATTGGAAGAGGGAACAGAATTGGATGAGGGAGAAGAAGGGGCAGAAGGAGAAGGGAGAGAGGAACCAATAGGAAAAGACAAGTCTGTCTCAGAAAGTGGATGCTCAGAAGAAGGAACAAAAGGAAAAGAAGAGGGAGAAACAGAAGCAGTAGGGGTAACAGGAAAAGCAGTTCCAAAAGGAAAGCAAGTCTCATGAAATATAACATCCATGGACACAAAGCACTTTTGGAAGTTAGATCATACAATTTGTAGCCCCTTTTGGCAAAAGGATATCCCAGGAAAACACAAGAGATTGCTCTAGGCTTTAGTTTATCCCTCTGTGGGATTGGGACAACAGCATAAGCAAGACAGCCAAAAGCTCTTAGATGAGAGTAATTAGGTGCCTTGCCATGTAAAATTTCATAAGGAGATTTGTTCTGAAGGAGCCTGGATGGGATACTATTAAGCAAGTAAGTGGCAGTCAACAAACAGTCCCCCAAAGAGAGATGGGTAATTTGGATTGAAAAAGTAAGGCTCTACAAGCTTCAAGGAGTGTTCTATGTTTCCTTTCAACAACACCATTTTGTTGGGAGTATGGGGACAAGTAGTTTGATGAATTATGCTATGTTGGTTGAAGAAAGAAACACCATCAAGACTAGACCCCAATTCCAAAGTATTATCACTTCTTATGGTTTGGACAGTAGCATTAAATTGAGTTTTAACTATACATAGAAAGGATTTAATCAAGCAGAAAGCATTGCTTTTAGATCTCAGTAAATGTGTACAGGTTGCTCTAGAAAAATCATCAACTATTGTAAGAAAGTATTTTGAGCCAGAGGAAGTGGGAGTGTGATAAGGACCCCAAGTATCTACATGAATCAATTGGAAATGCCTACAGGTACTGATAGAGCTATCAGGAAAGGGAAGTCTTGTTTGTCTAGCCATAGGACAAATAGAACAAGGAAATGATTGTTTAGAAGCAAATGGAAAGGATAAAGCAGAAATGTGTTTCATGTTAGCAAAAAGAATATGAGCCAGTCTTAAATGCCAAATGTAATTCATGTCAGTTGTAATAACATTATTACAGATGGAACTATTTACATTTGAAGGCAAAGTAACAGTCTGATTGCTAGAAGAACAGACATGATTACAGGAATCAGAAAGAGAACACACCGAAGCAGATGAACAACAGTTAAAAGAAGTAGGGGAAGGTGGAACCCAAGCAAACTTGTACAAGCCAGCCTCCTCTTTACCAAGATCCAGAGGCATCTTCAGAGAAGGGGCCTGTAGCATGTGAAGGAAACAAGACGTTGCAGTAAACAAAACTATACAATGCAACTGTTTTACTAGCTTGTGGACAGAAATTAAGTTGTGTTTGAAAGAAGGAATAAACAACACATTATGAAGAATGATGGATGGAGTTAAAGAAAAAGAACCTGTGGAGGTCACTTTTACTTTGTATCCATTAGGGAGAGTTACAAGATAGGGTACAGTTAAGGGTGTGATATTAAAAAGTAAGCTTTTGTTAGATGCCATATGATTAGATGCTCCTGAGTCTATTATCCAGGTGGCAGAATCAATTTGAGTAAGCATACAAAGTTTGGAACAGAAACAGGACTCTCAATTAGCATAGTACCAGCAAAATTGGTAGTACACATGGGAGGAAGAGCTTGAGCAGTGGAGTCCCCCAACTGAGTCTGTTGTGGCAAGGTCATCAGTTGATCATATTGTTGTCTGCTCAACCCTGGTATTATAGATCCTTGTCAATCCACAGTTTGGACAGGTTGGTGAATTTCAGTAGAATTTCCATGAGAGTTAGGGAAATCTGCACCAGTGGTTATATGAGCAGCAGCAGATTTTCTTCCTTTGTTAATGTTGGTACGATGTGGATACCTATGAAGCTTGTAACACTTATCAATTAGGTGCCCAGACTTCTTACAGTATCTACAGAACAGAGGTCCTCTGGTGTGGTCAAAATTAACTTTTGGTCTGAAGGCAAAAGGATTTGGCACTGTAACTGGATTCATTCCAAAGGAAGATGGGGAACTTTTGTTTGTGTTGACATTGAAAGACATAGAATCAAGATTAAACTGGAAAATGGACTGGGCTTGTCTTTGTTTTTCATCATTGAGGAGTATATTATAGACATTGTCAAGGGTAGGGGGAGGTTGCATCATCAATAAGTTGCTCCTTACCCCCATATATGTCTCATTAAGGCCCATGAGGAATTGGAACACCTTATTCTCCTCATCCTCTTGGATAATGCCATTTTGACAGCACAAATGCACCTCTGGCCATGGTTTGTACACACTGCTCCTAACTCATCCCACAACCCTTTAAGCTTGTTAAAATATGATGCTATATCTAGAGGTCCTTGAGAAGTATGGGAGAGTTCCCTTTTGAGTTCAAAAATTTTGGTTCTGTTAGCTGTACCATATCTGGCTTCGAGTTGTGCCCATATACTCTGTGCAGTTTCAGAGTATTGCACACTCTCAGCTATCTGAGGAGACAAAGAGGCAGTTAACCAGGAGATTACCATATTGTTGCACCTGTCCCATAACTTCTATTCAGCCACATTAGTGGCTGGTCGAGGACATGTACCATCAACAAAACCAATTTTATTCTTAGCAGACAAGGCGACTTTCATTTTCCTCTTCCAACCCCCATAACCACTACCTGAAATGGAGTAGGAACGAGTGATACTCCAGGAACATCAGAAGAATAAACAAGAAGAGGGCTCGTAGGATCAATAGAAGAGGTATTATTAACATTCATGTTTAATATCATGAATATCAGTGAAATTGAGGTGAAAAGCAGTCTTTATGAACAGTTTGGAATATTAAAGTTGCATAAAAAACCACATGCAAAATCCTTTCAACTAAGAGTGAGAATAGATTTACCCTATTTCTTCACGACCGGAGAAGAACTGCAGAAAATCATTCTATCTATGATATGTGCGCTTTGGTTGTATTAGCATGATTTTCAGGTATAGGTTTTGATGAATGACAAACAATGAAGTCAAGTGTCAAACAATGATATTATATGACAAACAATCAAGAGTGAATGCCAAGAAGCATATTGATGACGGAATTGCATAGACAAGCCAAAGACGAGTTCAAAAGTTCAAGACCAAAGACCCAAGGCGTAGGTCGTTAGGTAGAACAAATGCAAGAGCAACGTTTAAAGTTATTTCGTCTTTTGGCTCAACATAGGTCATCATAAATATGCATAAAATCGTTTTACCAAATCATATTTATCATAAACATATTTTAAATACTTCAAACAAAATGATTTTACGTTTTCATTTTAACCAAAATGGTTTTTGAAGTAAGTCTTCAACTCTGGTATATTCTGGTATATTACATAGGTCATCATTAATATGCATAAAATCATTTTATTAAATTATATATATCATAAACTTTTTTAATATACTTCAAACAAAATGATTTTAACGTTTTCATTTTAACCAAAATGGTTTTTGAAGTAAGTTTTCAATTCTGGTATACTGTGGTATACACAGTGTATATCAATGGTATATAATCAATTATAATTCTTAAATTGCCAAAGTTTTGAACACTGGAACAAAATAATCGATTATGCCATCCAAATAATCGATTATTCTTGAGCAGAATCTCTTCAGATTTTGTAACGGTAAAAGGATAATCGATTATGCAAATCAAATAATCGATTATCCTTGCATAAAATCAGCATAATTGATTGCCAATTAAGCAACGGACATCCACCCTTTAACCCCTATAAAAAGAGGTCTTTTGAGATGTTTTTAAACACACAACACCTACCAATATTGATATACATATTGACATTATTTGAGCATCATTTTAGAGCTTTTGTTGAGCCATTTGAGAGACAACTTTGAGTTGTTCATAGAGCTAAATTTGTATCACTTTATCTACTCTTTTGAGAGAGTTCTTGTTGTAAAAGAGAAAGGTGTTTGAGAAGAACATATCTTCTCATTGATTGTCGGGTTCGCTAAGTACCCTAAGTCTTAGTGTGTGAAGTCTTGTGGTGCGGTATCCACGAGCAAGGTTGAAGTCTTGAGGTGCGGTATCCTCGAGCAAGTTGAAGTCTTGTAGAGTGAACATCTACGAGCAAGTGTAATGGTTTGTTAGGCACCCGAAAGCTTAACGGAGTTAGTGGAATCTCGAGAGAGTCTCTCGGGGACTGGACTAACCACAAGTTGTGGTGAACCAGGATAAATTCGGTGTGTTCTTTCTTTTTCTATTTTTATTACCGAATTTATTTTATTCCTGCAATTTTTTAATTCCGCAATATTTATCAATATTCTCGTGCCGCACTATTCACCCCCCTCTAGTGACGGGCATAAATCCTAACAAGAACGACTTTCGATTTCACAGAAAAATCCTTAGCTCCGAATGACAGAAACCCCAGACTCTGAAATCTCGCCGGAATCAGGCCTAAGACGTCGGAAAAATTACCCAAAACGTCGATCCTATGAAGATGTGACCAGCCGATATCATTAGAACCTTCGATTTACCACTCGATTCACCTCGAGTTTACTAACAACCAACAATACAGAAACTTTCAAAACAAAAACGAGCTGAACTGAGTTGATAGAAGACGACAGAGAATCGTTCGAGAATTCCCGCTCTGATACCATGATAAGAATGGACATTGGGGCTAACTCAACCCCAAAAGCTAGCTTATGAGGTGAGGATTGCCCAAGCCATATAAGGAGACCAAGGACCTCAAATCCCTCCGATGTGGGACAATTCAACAAAAAGTTTGAAAAAAAATGGAGGAATGATTGGAGTAAGTTGTCCCCAAACTAGAAAAATCCCTTTTTGCGGACAAAAAGGGTAAAGGTTGCATATTACTCTTATATTTGTTGTTGTTATGAGCATGGCAGATTTGAACAGGTAGAACATAACTCACTATTGTCTAGCTCAGGCTCTATATCTTTGTGCGAGTAAGACGGGCATTAATTATATTTAGTATTGTTTCAAATTTAGAGATGAGAAGAAAGGAGCAGCAGCATTTGATACATTAAAGGAGTGTGGCCTCTCTGAGTTTGTTATTTTTCATAAGGTTGATGTGACTGACCCTTCTACTATTGCACAACTCAAAGATTTCATCAAGGCCAGATTTGGCAAGCTTGATATCTTGGTAATTTTCACTTCCAAATTCTCACTACTAGAAAACTGAAAAAATTGATCAATTTCCAATCGGCTTTAGTCCGTTAAAATTGGGTTGATCGGTAATAAATAGTGACGGAAGTCGATTTTTTTGTTATTGATTTTAATTTATTTTATATGATTCTTAAAAGGTTAATTTTGCGGGACGCCAAAATAGTTTTTTCACATTTTTGTGCTAACAAAATCAATCGAAGTTGGTCGGTTTTGTAAAAAAAATTGAAAAATAAAATATTTTACAAAATTGATTAGTTTTTTTAATGTAATTAATTTTGACCGAATTTCTAGTAGTGTCATGTTCTGTTTTAGAAAATTGGTTTCACTTTTTATAAGAAAAAGAACAAATGAATGTGCCAGTACTTTATACCAATCAGGTTAAGGTGAGCTGCAAGTACATGCAGTTGTTTATACTTTATACCATGTTTAATTTTGTAATATAGAAGATAAAGTGGATAACATGTTATATAATATATGGTGCTTCAAATTGAAAATTGCATTCTTGATCTCTAATTTTTTATGTTTGCTTAACTAACAGTTGGTAGTAGGTTTTTATGATTACCTTACTATTTTGTTGTTTTTATTCTATTTTTACATGATTTTTTTCGTGTTGTTCCTTCTTGTCTATATTTTTATTAATGTGGTGCATAAGCTTTCCTGAGCCAAGGATCTATTCCTGACAAGGTAGAGATAAGGTATATGTATACATTGCCCTCCTCAAATCCCACAATATAAAATAATATCGAGTATGTTATTGTTACTCTTTAATTAACGGTTCATGATTTGGCGTAACCTTTTTGTAACATAATACTACATCATTTCTGAACAAACGTACCAGGTGAATAATGCAGCAGTTCTTGGAGTGCTTATGGATAAAGATGTTACAATTACAAGTCCAGAAGTAACTGCTTATATCACATCAATTCTTCTTTTACTTATACATATTATTCCATTGAGTTCACATACTGCTGATACCCTATGCACTAAATAACTATATTATGCGAACTCTCTAAGATGATGTCGTAGGCGTATTAGACCCTTTAAAAATATATTATTTTTGGAGAATCATCTAAGATATCGCTGCACTCGTGTCAATTCTTTAAAATATATTACTTTTAGAGGATCCGACACGCATCAGGTAATATTTTTGGAGAGTTCGAGCAACATAGCTAAAAATTAATGAATTACTGTAATTAATTTCTCTTTCTCGCACTCTACTAATCAAAATAAAAAGTTTCTTTTACTGTAATTTTATGGTCCTGTGAATTTCTTCAGCACATTCTTTTATCCATTTGAAATGATTAGTCTTGTGTTGGTGATGCAGCAAGACCTATTCGTTGAGAAGCTAAAGGTAGCAACTCAAACTAATGATGTAGCTCAACAACAACAACAATAACAACCCAGTATAATCCCACTTAGTGCGGTCTGGGGAGGGTAGTATGTACGCAGACCTTACCCCTTCCCTTGGGTAGAGAGGCTGTTTCCAAATAGACCCCCGGCATCCTTCCCTCCAAGAACTTCTCACCTTGCTCTTGGGGAGATTCGAACTCACAACCTCTCGGTTGGAAGTGGAGGTTGCTTACCATAAGAGCAACCCCTCTCGATCTTATGATGTAGCTCAAGAATGTCTAAAAACAAACTATTATGGGGCAAAACAGATGATTCAAGAATTATTACCTCTACTTCAATTTTCTGATTCACCTTGTATTGTCAATGTCTCCTCCATTGCTGGAAACAACAACAACTACCCAGTATACTCCCACCAGGTGGGGTCTGGGGAAGGTAATATGTAGACAGTCTTACCTCTACCCAAAAGGGCAGAGAGGCTGCTTCCAATCCTCCATTGCTGGAAAGTTAGAGGTATTTCATCTAATTTCATACTAACTTTTCGTAGGTTAGAGGTATTTCATCAAATTACATACCAACTTTTCTTAGGGGGACAGATGTCTCAAGCAGTGGCGGAAGCCGAACTTTCACTAAGAGTTTAAAAGAATAAATAAATTATAGCTAGTGAGAATTGAACAAATGATCTCGCACAAATTTTGAAACTTTCTGACCACTAATCTATGCTTTTGGGTTGTTTCAAAGAAATTCAAAATATAATATATAGAAGTAAAAAATAAATTTTGCCTTAGTGAAATTTTGGCGAAGGGGTTGAACCTTTTTTCGCCCCCCTAAACCCAGCCCCGGTCTAAAAAAAGAAAAACTAACGGTTTACTTGCATTGTCAGTGTATAAAATCTAAACTCTAACACATATATTCTACTATATCATGTATGTCATAGTACTCTTGCATAATTAATTTTAAAGAATATACAAATCTTTTTTATTTTGGTATAAATTGTTAGATAAGTTAGTGTTTAACGGGAGTATTTGAGAAGAGGTTATTTTGTCCGCCATTAAAAAAACAAAGAAAGGAAGAAATGTTTAAAAGCACTTTATGTTTTATATAGTTTGAGTAGTTTAAAGGATATTTTGGAGGGAAAGTGAAAATTTAACTATATTATTAATAGTTAAAATTGGGCTTTGGGCTTATTAAGTATTCCAAAATTAATTTTTAGTCGCCTAATAATTTATTACTTAATTTAAAACGTTTTTAAATTAAATTTTAGAAAATGTTTTAATTTATTTATTTAATTCAAAAAAGGTGCCTATTTATCTATATTATATTAAAAGCATGAAAGCCCTTAGCAAAACGTCTTTCGTCTTTTTTACCCTTTTAAAAAAGTTTGCACTAGATAATATAGTCATTTACTTATTTTTCTAATATTTAGAAATAGTCACTTAATTAGTTCCATAACATTTAGGAGGTTGTATAATAATTTTTTTCCGTATTTGAACTGCATTAAAAATTATGACATATAGAACTTTAAAATCATTAATGTTTTACCTTATATAAGTTTTACACATAGATTATAATAAATAAGATAAATAAAAGAGAGAATAAGAACATTAAAGAAAGAGGAAGTACGTTTGGCTTTTGACAATAATGGAAGTGCTCGAATTTTTTTTATAACTTTCATACGTTCTTCTATATTAGAATATTTAAGAATATATTCAAATTATTACTAATAATTTTAAAATATATACAAGATTATTAATGTTATGAAATAATATAAGAACAAGAACAATAACTCAAGAACAAGAGCAAATAGAGAGAAGAGTAGAGAGAGTTCTTCTTATTGATACTTAGAGAATGTTAGGAGTTATTTACAATGGTAGAGGGCACCTCTATTTATAGGGAGGAGGATGATTTAGCTACCAAGAATAGAACTCTAGAATCTCTCTAATTAAAGACATTCACCTTAAATAGAAGTCTATTTATAACACTCCCCCTTGAATGTCTATTCAATGATGTGCCTCGTTAAAACCTTAAAACCAAAACCCAATGGGAAAAATTAAAGTAAGGAAAAAGAGTACACATGTTTGAATATGCGCCTATTGGTTGCCTCGTTAAAAACCTCGCAAGGAAAATCCGGTGGGACAAAACCTTGTAAGGGAAAAAGAGTGCAACGCGCCTTAACTCCCCCTGATAAGAACATCAATTTATGTCCTTAAGTCTTCGCATCCCGATCTTGTGAACTAGCTTCTTGAAGGTTGACTTTGGTAGAGATTTTGTGAACAAATCAGCCATATTTTCGCTTGAACGAATCTGTTGAACATTGATATCACCATTCTTTTGAAGATCATGTGTGAAGAATAACTTTGGTGAAATATGCTTCGTTCTATCTCCTTTTATGAATCCTCCCTTCAATTGAGCTATACATGCTGCGTTATCTTCATACAAAGTTGTGGGTAGTTTATCACACTTCAAACCACATTTGTCTTGGATATGATGTATTATCGACCTTAACCACACACACTCCCGACTTGCTTCATGAATAGCAATTATCTCGGCATGATTAGATGAAGTAGCCACAATTGATTGCTTAGTCGATCGCCAAGATATGGCGGTTTCTCCACAGGTAAACACATAACCCGTTTGAGATCGAGCCTTGTGTGGGTCGGACAAATATCCAGCATCAGCATAACCATCAAGATCCGGGCTGCAATTCTTGCCATAAAATAAGCCCATATCGGTAGTTCCCTTTAGGTACCGCAATATGTGTTTGATCCCATTCCAATGTCTCCTCGTAGGAGCCGAGCTAAATCTTGCTAAGACATTAACTGAAAAGGATATGTCAGGTCTTGTAGTATTTGCAAGATACATTAGTGCGCCAATTGCGCTAAGATATGGTACTTCAGGACCAAGTAGCTCTTCATTCCTTTCTTGTGGTCGGAATGGATCTTTGTTCACATCAAGTGATCGAACAACCATCGGTGTACTTAAAGGATGTGCTTCATCCATGTAAAACCGTTTCAATACCTTTTCTGTATAGGTAGGTTGATGAACAAAAATTCCGTTTGCCAAATATTCAATTTGCAAACCAAGACATAGTTTAGTCTTTCCGAGATCTTTCATCTCGAATTCATCCTTTAGATAATCAATTGCCTTTTGGAGTTCTATAGGGGTTCCAATAAGGTTTATGTCATCGACATATACGGCAAGTACAACAAATTCCGATGTTGTTTTCTTTATAAAAACACACGGGCAAATGGCGTCATTTATATAGCCTTCTTTTAACAAGTACTCACTAAGACGATTATACCATATTCGTCCAGATTGCTTTAGACCATACAAGGATCTTTGCAATTTAATTGAGAACATTTCCCAAGATTTTGAGTTGTGCGCGTTTGGCACCTTGAGTCCATCGGGAATTTTCATGTATATCTCATTATCAAGTGAGCCATAAAGATAGGCAGTAACTACATCCATTAAGTGCATGTCAAGCTTTTCATGGACAGCAAAACTTATGAGATAACGAAAAGTTATCCCATCCATTACAGGCGAATATGTCTCTTCATAATCGACACCAGGCCTTTGAGAAAAACCTTGTGCAACAAGGCGTGCTTTATATCTTTGTACCTCGTTTTTCTCATTTCTTTTGCGTACAAAGACCCATTTATAGCCGACAGGCTTAACACCGTTAGGTGTTTTAACTATAGGGCCAAAAACTTCACGTTTTGCCAGCGAATTCAATTCTGATTGAATTGCTTCTTGCCACTTTGGCCAATCCTGTCTTTTTCGACATTCTTCAACAGATTGAGGTTCGAGATCCTCACATTCTTGCATAATGCTAGATGCTACATTATAAGCAAAGGCATTATCCACCACAATATCCACTCGATTAATATTTGCCTCAATATTAATTGGATTTAGGGATAGTTCCGTATTTTCCAGAGTCTCGGGCTCAATGGATTCTTCATGAATCTCAGAATTTGTTAAATCATGAGATTCTTTCGTGGTGTCATTTTGATCGTTCTTTTTCCTCTTTCTAGGATTTCGATCTTTGGAACCTAATGGTCTGCCACGCTTCAGGCGTGCATTCGACTCATTGGATATGACACTAGATGATTGTCCAACAGGGACATCAATACGGATTGGAACATTTTCCGCGGGAATGTGGGATTTCGTTATCCTTTTCAAGTCCGTAAATGCGTCAGGCATTTGATTAGCTATTCTTTGCAAATGGATAATCTTTTGTACCTCTCTTTCACAAATAGAGGTATGTGGATCAAGATGAGATAATGATGTATTTTTCCACAAAATTTCCCGTTTGGTTTCGCCAACTTCTCCCCCTAATTTTGGGAAAAGTGTCTCATCAAATCGACAGTCTGCAAATCGTGCAGTAAACAAGTCGCCTGTCAATGTTTCGAGGTAGCGAATGATGGAGGGCGATTCAAACCCAACATATATTCCTAACCTTCTTTGCGGACCCATTTTGGTGCGGGATGGCGGTGCAATAGGCACATATACTGCGCATCCAAAAATCCTTAAATGGGATATATTGGGTTCATGACCCAAAACCAATTGCAACGGGGAATACTTGTGGTAATTCGTCGGTCTGAGACGAATTAGCATTGCTGCATGTAAGATGGCGTGACCCCATACCGAAGTGGACAGCCTCGTTCTCATAAGTAATGGCCTTGCAATCAATTGCAGGCGTTTAATTAACGATTCTGCAAGACCGTTTTGAGTGTGAACATGAGCTACAGAATGTTCAACTTTTATCCCGATTGATAAGCAATAATCATTAAATGCTTGGGATGTAAACTCAGCAGCATTATCCAGTCTAATGGACTTGATTGGATTATCTAGAAATTGTGCTCGTAGTCGAATTATTTGTGCCATCAATTTCGCAAACGCAAGGTTGCGTGATGACAACAGGCACACATGAGACCATCTACAGGATGCGTCTATCAAGACCATGAAATACCTAAACGATCCACTAGGTGGGTGAATAGGTCCACAAATGTCCCCTTGTATACGTTCCAGAAACGTGGGTGACTCAGTCCCAACCTTTGTTGGTGATGGCCTGATAATCAACTTGCCTTGATAACACGAAGTGCAAGGATATTCATTATTTGAAAGAATTTTGAAATTCTTTAACGGATGCCCATATGAGCTTTCTATAATCCGTCTCATCATGACCAATCCTGTGTGTCCCAATCGATCATGCCAAAGTACAAAGGTATTGGAATCAGTAACCCTTTGGTTTACTGTTGAATGTGCCTCAATTGCACTAATTCTTGTCCAATACAGGCCACAAGATAAAGACGGGAATTTCTCAATAACCCTCTTTTGGCCGGAGACATTCTTTGTGATGACGAGATATTCAAGATTATCTTCATCCATTGTCTCAATATGATAGCCATTCCGGCGTACATCTTTAAAACTCAACAAGTTTCTTTTAGACTTGGAGGAGAACATTGCATTCTCTATGATTAACGTCGTGCCCTTGGGCAGAGTTACAATTGCTCTTCCGGAGCCTTCAATCAATTTACTACTTCCAGAGATTGTAGTAACGTTTGCCTTACACATATTTAGTTGGGAGAAATACTTCCTTTCTTTGAGTATTGTATGTGTAGTACATGAATCAATTAGGCAAATACTTTTACAGTTGGATGTTGATCCAAGTTCGCTTTGTGAGATATCCATATTTGCTATCCCATAGTTTGACATACAAAAGAGATACAAGAACATAAGAATAAACAAGTTCAATTCTTTTGTGTCACATAATATTTTCAAAATCTGCTGCTAACAGTTGACTAACAAAATCAGATATGTTTTCCATTACTTTGCAGTTTGAAAATTTCAGTTTAAACGTTTTCTTCAAACAGTCGATTGTTACTTACAAACAATCGATTGTTGAACATTGACAATCGATTGTTATGCATAGACAATCGATTGTTACCTATTTTGAAAAAACTTCAGATCACATTGTCTTAAGACAATCGATTGTTATGCATAGACAATCGATTGTTGGCTATTTTGAAAAATTCCAGAGCACAATGTTTCAAGACAATCGATTGTTATGCATAGACAATCGATTGTTGGCTATTTTGAAAAATTCCAGACCTTACTGTTTCAAGACAATCGATTGTTATGCATAGACAATCGATTGTTGGCTATTTTGAAAAATTCCAGATTACACTGTCTTAATGACAATCGATTGTTAGACAAAGACAATCGATTGTGGATGATTTTTGAAAAATTCCAGATTACACTGTCTTAATGACAATCGATTGTTAGCCAAAGACAATCGATTGTTGATCAATTGTTTTTCAACTTTAATGCGAAAATAGTAGATAATCGACTAGTTTTTCAGGCTAGTCGATTACCCTTACTGGAAAATAAAAATTTTATTGATATTTGAGCATATTGAAGATATTCTAAAGAACTACTGCTAACATTGCATCATGAACTAACTAATACGAGCTAATACTAATGACTATTAGTTTATTCACTAACTAATACAAATAAGTAGAACAAAATCAAATAACTCCATCTTCTTTCATCACGGATCCATCGCCGATTAGGTGGTCTATTTTCCCCTCGGGTTGCTCAAAGAAGTCTGCCACATCCAGGTGGGTGATGTCCTCATTGTCGTCATAGGCAAAATTTGTTTCAGGGCCTTTTCTCTTTCGAGATGCTTGATAAAGGTCAACCAAGTGTCTTGGTATACGGCAAGTCTTTGACCAGTGCCCATTTTCACCGCAACGATAATATATAATTTATAAACTATTTGCTTTTGGGTTCTTATCGTATCGTGCTTGTGGCAGAGTGACCAACTTCAGGTTGTCATATCTCTTCTTTAAGCCATTCCACAAGATAGGTGGATCTTTGACGGTGAGATATTCAATCTTCAAACCTTCATCAAGGTGATGGCGCAAGAAAATCAAGGCCTTAGCATAGTTTTGGGTGGATGCATTATTTCTGTCTTTAATGGCGTCTCCAAGACCCATAGCATCTAAGTGGATTTCAACATCCAACACCCATGTCATATAGTTCTTGCCCGAAATTTTAAGGGCAACGAACTTTCTTTTCATAATGTCAGACATAAAACAAATTTACATCAAGAGCGTGTTCATACTTACGGGCTCTATTACAATTATCACATTCACTTCAGGGAATGGATCAAAATCATGTGCTTTACACAATCTCATGTCAAATATTACTTTCATAAAGTGAAAGATTATTTTGAGAATCCTTATTGTTCTTATTACCACAATAATGACGATTATAACTTCGTCTATTGCCATGTCCACATCCATTGATACCTTTACGGTAATTAGTCTTCTTTCAGACTTATCACATACTGCTACCACATTCTCTAAAGGGAATGGAGCAAATTCAATTGGACGGAATTCTTTGCCGTCCACATTCATTGATACCTTCATGGTAATATTTTAGTCTTCTTTCAGACTTATCATATACTGCTTCCACATTCTCTAAAGGGAATGGAGCAAATTCGATGTGACGGATTTTCAATTATTTGCCCACAATCATACATGAATTTAATCATGGCAGGACATAGAGATTTTACCACTTCATGTGGTTATAATTTCTTACAAACTCCATTAGAGTTATAATCAAACTCTGTTTGTATATTAAATCAAATCGTAGAATTTCAAGTATTTGAAAGGGAAAAGTAAATTACTTACCTTTAAGGTATACCAATAAATGTTGTGATATCAAATATACCTCTTGTGTAAATCACTTTCTTTCTCTCACGTGAAACCCTTGATTGCTTCTATGTTTTTCTATTTGATGTCAGCAGGTGAGTGAAGAGAAGTAAGTTTTGCAAGAGAAGTCACAAACGCATCCCTATGTGTTTTCATGGATATTGCAGCAGTAACATGGATTGCACAACGAAATCCTTCCAAACACAGAGCTATCACGACTCCGTCGTCAGTTTGGTCTAGAGGAACACTAAAGGCAGCCAACATTGGAGCCCAGCATACCTTACGTGAAACCCTCACTAATCAAAAGTTAAAACAATCGAAAATTTTAATTGGTTAGAGACTCGTGCTGATAACGTGTTATGAAATAATATAAGAACAAGAACAATAACTCAAGAACAAGAGCAAATAGAGAGAAGAGTAGAGAGAGTTCTTCTTATTGATACTTAGAGAATGTTAGGAGTTATTTACAATGGTAGAGGGCACCTCTATTTATAGGGAGGAGGATGATTTAGCTACCAAGAATAGAACTCTAGAATCTCTCTAATTAAAGACATTCACCTTAAATAGAAGTCTATTTATAACAATTAACTAATAATAGACTAATAGTATTCAATATTATATTTTTAGTTTCCAAAGCTTCTAAATTAGCAATTACAATTATTTGGAATATTCAGCAAAAATCACTGACAAAGTCCAAAATTATCAATTATTCCAACAAGATAATTTATGAGATCTTTCAACTTTTCTAGATAATATTAAATTTAGTTAATATAAGCGAGTTTTTTTGCTATAATTCTGGCTTTTAAAAGGGCATTTCAATTGTAGGCTTTATTTATGGTATAAAGTGCTTCTTTCACTTTTGAGATTCAAAATGAATTTTCATTTGCTTTTTCGGGAACATGTCGTGTATGGATGATTTTTCACCTAATCTATTTTTTACTATTTGAAAAAGAATTCTCATTGAATAAAGCAATAATTGCAATTAAATACTTAAAATTTGGTATGAGCTAGCTAATTAGTATTATTTAAATACTAATCTCACTTGAATAATGATGCATTTCCTGTCCTAACTTCACTATTTTTGAAATATATTTTAAGTTAAATTATTTGACCGGTGATTGAGTGCGTGAAGTAATTTTATTTTTATATAGTTAGTTATATATGACCGACATTCATTATTTTCAAAAAAACTTATTTTTCTATAACTTAAAGTTGAATTTTAAATAAATTTTGTCATTGAGTTAGGTACACGCGCAAAACGCGTACATTAAGACTAATTATAAGAAAATGAGTTTGTTAATTCCAATATATTCCTAAAGGTATTATAAATACCCTTATCATCTTCAAGACGAAATCATCTATAAAATTTTCATCTCTTTTTCTTCTACTTATTTTCTACAACTCACAAATATTTTGTTCTTGTAGAAAATTCGAGTTAATGTTGAAACTCGAATTTCAGCTTTTTAAAATTCTGGAGGAATTCTACTATTATCCCTACAACACTAAAGTGGGAAGTTTAAATTCCTTAAGGACAATAATTACACTATTGAAGCCAGGTTATTTCATCCAATTATTTTTTCTAACATAAATAATGTTTGTTTCAGCATATACGCAATGAATGGGCAGTCGGAGTGTTAAGTGATGCTGAGAATCTAACAGAAGACAGAGTGGATGATGTTTTGAATGCTTTTTTGCAAGATTTAAAGGAGGGTTTGCTGGAAACTAAGAACTGGCGTCTAATTTTACCTGCATATACACTATCAAAAGCAGCAGTGAATGCTTACACAAGAATATTGGCCAAGAAATACCCAAGTTTTCTCATCAACTGTGTTTGTCCAGCTATGTCAAAACCAATATGACTATCAACAACAACAATCCAGTATAATTCTACTTAGTGGGGTTTGGGAAGGTTAGAGTGTACGCAGACCTTACCCCTACCTTTGGGTAGAAAGGCTGTTTCCAAATAGACCCCCAGCTAGGGGTGTAATGTGACGCGGGCCTAAACGGGCCTCACGGGCCGAGCTTCGCAGTGCCGGTCCTGGCGGGTGAGACCAGCCCACAGTGGTCCTGGGCCGGGCCTGGCGGGTTTTTTCTAAGGCAATGTATAATATGGAATATATTTTATATAGTGTACTAAGTTATTAGTATTAGTATATATAATATATATATTTCATTGTATATTGTGTTGTAGTAATTAGTATATATTGTATATTATGTATATATTGTAGTTTAGTAATTAGTATATATTGTATATTATGTATATATTATTACCCAAAGTGTCATATCTTTCTTAGTCTTCCTTCTCCCAATGGAATGAGCACAACAACGTACTAATATCATAATTAAAAGGAAAAAAAAAACTAAAAGAAGATGTGCCAATGGTGGTACTAGTAATTAGTATATTGTGTTGTACTAATTAGTATATATTGTATATATGTATATTCCCTTATAAATTTTTTTGTAGTATATATTGTATTTTATATATATATATATATATATATATATATATATATATATATATTCTCTTATATAATTTCATGTAGTATATATATTGTATATTATGTATATATATATTATAACATATATAGTTATATATTTTGTTGTAGTATATATATTGTATCTCTTATGTATAATGTATATATATATATATTCTCTTATATATATTGTATCTTATGTATATATGTTATTACTTATATATTTTCTTGTAGTTTGGGTTGTATGTTATGTATACATATTCTCGTATATATTTTCTTGTAGTATATATTATATGTTATATATTGTATGTTTTATATATATATATAGTAGCTTATAAATATTTCAAAGTAAAGACAAAGAAATATTGAGAAAAAAGATATACAAGGATATGTCTTATAATTTTTATTACCCAAAATGACATATCTTTCTTAGTCTTCCTTCTCCCAATGGAATGAGCACAACAAGGTACTAATACCACCATTAAAAGGAAAAAAACTATAAGAAGATGTGCCAATGTACAAGTTATATCATAATCTATATTGTATCTCTAACAAATCTCATACATCCGTCAAGGTTGGGAGGAAGTTGTGTTGGTGGTGGTGTAGGCGAAGCTTGTTCATCACCACTTTCGGGCGAAGCCGAATCCTCCGAAAGTTCCGCTATCATTTCTTCATAAGCTTCATCTATCGCCGGTTGTGATTCTGCAATTCCAAAGTTTCTTCTTTCCGCGCGGATCCAATCTCTAAAAAGCACCGATTTTTTCAAGCTATCCTTCATTGCCGCTCTATGATCACCGATTTGTAGTCTTGCTTGACTGAAAAAGCTCTCCGATGCAACAGTTGAAGCTTGAATATAAAACATCCCGAGCCATCCTTGCAAAATCGGAAAATGTTTTTCCCTTGACTTCCACCATTCAAAAAGATCGAAAGAGCCGTCTGAATTCTCCTTTTGAAGTCCCTGAGACAAGTAAACTTGAAGCTCATTTAGATGTGAAGCTTCATCATAATTATCACCCTGAGAACCCCGGAACTCCGTCCAAGATTTAAGAGTTGTAAAGCCCGCAGCTCTTTTAGATGATTGTGAGCTAGACGAAGTAGGGGCTGGAATATTTGGCCTAGCATGCTCTAAGGCAACTTTATAAGCATTATAAATTGTTTGAGCATTAATATTAATTGATACTTTTGTATTTGCAAGTGTTGCAATTTCCTCGTTTGAAAGATCTAAAGCCTTATAAATATTTGAATACTAAAAATAAGAACCTCCTAATTTCATTGTAGGATTTAACATTGCAGCAACACCAAAAATAGGAGGGATAGGGAAAAAATATTTTTAAAATTTTTGTTTCATTTTATTTATAGCAAGTTCATAAATGTCCTCACCCTAGCCAAATTCAACAAACAAATCAGCTAGTGCAGCAATATAAACTAAACAGTTTGAAATAGTAGGATAATATTGCCCAGAAAATGCATTTGTAGCAACTTGAAAATGTTCTAATAAATCTAAAAGAATTTTAACATTTGTCCAATCTTGGGTAGTAAGCATTTCATCATCATCCTCACCACCTACCCGAGAATTAAACGTTGCATTAATTGAGTTTTTATATTCATATGCAACTACTAAACTTTCGTACATACAATTCCATCTAGTCGGGCAAGGTTTAGGAACCTTTCTTTCTCTAAGGACATATTCATCACATCTTTTAAAATACTCTCTAAGTCTAGTTCTACGGTTTGAATAAAAAAGCCAATTAAGAGCCATTCGAACCTTTTCAATTTCTATGTTTAAAATTCGCATACCATCAGCGACAATTAAATGATAAATATGACAAATACATCTAACATGAAAAATATTACTAAATGCAAGATTTAGTGTTTTTGTAAGCATGCCTATAGCACTAGTGTTACTAGAAGCATTATCCAAATTGCCATTATTTTATCGCTAAAGCAAAAATATCTACAAATATCTGAAACAGTGTTAGCTATAAACTTACCCGTGTGACGTGAATTAATTATTCTATACGCAATTATACGTTTTTGCATTGTCCATTCCTCATCTATCCAATGACTTGTAACAGTTAGATAATGACAATCATTATTACTTCTACCAATATCAGTAGTAATAGAAATCCGATTAGGTATATGAGTAAATAAATAGTGCAAATATTGTTCATATTCATGTTTGAATTTATAAATATCGGCCTTAACTGTTGCGCGAGGCCAACCTTTATATGTAGGATTAAAAACTCTTCTAATATAATGAACCCAATTAGGATTAGAAACAAAAGTATAAGGTAAGCACATAACGGTAATCATATTTGCTAATTTTTCACGATCTCTATTTGGATCGTATGATAAAATACCTCCGGTGACCGCGTTAATTCCTGGTTGAACTAGATATGAACCTGTACTAGGGTTAACTTGAGAAACTACACTTGTCCCCTCTTGCTGCGCTTGCATTTGAAAAAATCTAGCCCTATCTGTAGGGTGTGTTTTTATGTGCCTAGTCAAACTACCTGTGCTGCTACGGTCTCCAGTAAATTTATGAACCAGTAATTTCCCACAAGTTTTACACTTAGCCTTATTTAGTTCTCTTACTTGAGGAAAAAAATTTCAAACTAATGATGTTTCTGTACGTTTAGCAGGTTGTCTACTAAAAGTTGGAGTTTCTACAGGTGGGTGTGCCGGTGCATTACTTGAGTTATGAACAAGACTAGTAGGTGTATTATCTTAAGGTGCTTGGGTTTCATCATCGTCATCGTCATCCTCATTTTCCTCTAAGATAGGTTCATTAGGATAAAGAGCATTCATAATTTCATCATCTAATCTATCACCTACTGCAACATCATGTAGTAATTCACTATCGGTAAATTGAAAATAAGGGTGATCACTATCAAGCATTACGGGAGGCGGAGTAGGATGTCTAGGTTGGCGACTACTTTCAACTTGCTTATCGTTTGTAGGTCGGGGAGCCGGGGGAAGGGTAGTATTATGACCACTACTTTCACCGGTTTTACCTTTTCCTTTACCGAACATTTTTTTCAAAGAAAATGTCATACTAATTGTAATTATGCAAACTAAACAACACAAAAATATATTATTAAAATGTAAGAGTTGAAACGAGTTTACCGGATTGCCGAACAACTTCTTGAAAATTGAAAATCGTCGAACACTTAAAAACTCCAATTCAACAACTTCACAAATTTTCACGGATTTTCAACAATAAATTAAGCAATTGTAGTAGAAAGATTGAAAAAGAGATTGAGAGATATTGATGAATTGGTGAATAAAAATGAAAGAATGAGGGGGTATTTATAGTTGAGATATGAGAAAAATTATAATTATATAAAGTTTGGGATCAAATGGCTATTTTACAAAGTTTCCAAACGGCTCTTTTGTACTGATTTTAAAAAAAAAATTTTAAAAAGAGCCGTTGGGCCCGCCTGGACTGGCCAGTCCCGTCTGGCGGTCCCGGGCTTACGGTTCTACACTTCTGGACCGGCCCGTCACGGGCCTATAGGATCGGCAGGCCCGGCCCACCAGGCCCGCCAGGACCGCGGGCCCGGTCCGGTCCCGGTTCAGGTCCGGCCAGATTACACTCTTACCTCCATCATCCTTTCCTCCAAAAACTTCCCACCTTAATTTGGGGAGACTCGAACTCACAACCTCTTAGTTGGAAGTGGGGGTTGCTTACCATCAGAGCAACACCTTTCGTCAAAAACTGATATGACTATCAATTGTGGCAAATTGAGTGTTGAAGAGGGTGCTCAAAGTCCTGTTTGGCTTGCTCTTTTACCTCGGGGAGGTCCATCAGGAAAATACTTCAATAGGAAAGAGGTGACACCTTTTTAATAAAATTGGGAATGCTATGAGTGACAAAGTGATATGCACTTATATCATACTGGAGAAATTGTAGTACAAAGAGTGCATATGTTTTATTGTTGTGAATGTTTGGTTAATTCTTTACGTGATATAAATTTTTTATAATTTACTCTTAATTCTAAAGTAAAAAGATAAAATCAAGGTTATTTTCGTTTTTTTAGATGTTTTATTCATGTAAAGCTAGCTAATCTTTGTATAAGGTTCCAAGTTGGAGCTGGAATAACAGCTTCATAGGTCTGCAATGTTATTTTTTCAAAGAAAAGAAGTAGAGTTAATTTCTTCTAATTAAATGCTGTAAAATATGGTATGGTTTTGGAACGGCCCAGTTGGGTTTGGAGTGCGTTTTCCATACAGAACAACACAGATTCTAAACCAGCTCAATGCTTTTCTGGGTCTGAGCCTGTCACGGGATTCTTGTGTGATTTGCAGGCTATTACACAGCGGAAGTTTATTCAATGCACACAAAGTGTTCACTCGAAAGGTATAAGCTATGGCAAAGGCTATAGCAACTACGAACTTTCCTGAAATTCCAAAAAAAAATAGTATAGTTGTGACTTGTGTCGAGAGTACACGATTATCTAAACAAGGAGAACTGGACTACGCCTAAAACTAGCTAGAACAAATTGATCAAGTAATTTGGTAACTAATTTAGGGTATGTTTAGTATAACAGATAATGTTTTCCAAGAAAATGTTTTCTTGAAAAATAAGTAGTTAATCTTATTCATTTTTCGGTGTTTGGAATGCAAATTGAGGAAAATAACTTCTTAAGAGTATTTATAAATAATTTAGATCAATTAACATGAAGCCATAAACTTTCGAACCAAAATCCTTTTGAAACCGCAAATTTTCGAACCCGTAAACTTTATAATTTCTAAACTCGTAAATTTTCAAATATAAAAACCTCCGAACTTATAATTTTAGAACTTGTAAAATTTCAAATCTGTACCGAAAGATGAAAAAATTAAAATTGAAAAAATATATAAATTTTTTTTTCGTGTGTGTGTGTTTGGGGAGGGGGCGGGAGTGTGCAGAAAAACTAAAACATATAAATTTTAATTTACAAATAAAAAAAGTAAAAAACAATTATGCGGGGGCGGGGACAATGGGGGTGGGGTGTAAATTTTAAGAAAAAATTAAAAAATATTTTTCGAAAAATATTTTTCTTCATACTAAGCACACCCTCAATGAAAATTGTTAATGAAGTAATACAAACTTCAGCTGTACATAATATGAATAACTAAAGAAAATAAAAAAAATATTACGGGTGTGTTTGGTATGAGGGAAAATATTCTCTAATTTTTCCATGTTTGATCGGCTTAAATATTTTGGAAAGTATTTTCCTTATCAACTCATTTTCTTTTAATTGTAAAAAAATATTTTCTTATCAAGCGAAGGGAAAATATTTTCCAAAATTCCTTCTCAATCTTCCTTAAATATATTTTTCATTTACCAACCAAATAAAAAAAATAAGTGATAAAATCACTCATTTTCATAAAATTCATAAAAAATATTTTCCTGCGTAACAAACACACCCTAGATTCCTACATTGTTAAATCGACGATTATGGAGATCAGAGATTCAATAACTACTAATACAAATTTAAACGGAATGGCAAAAACGTCAAAGACAACGAATCTTTTACTAGAATCTTCTATCTCTATATTATATAATAGAAAAGGCAAAACACTCTTATTGTTATAAAATAGAAGTCTATTTAGAGTGAATGTCTAAGAGTTTTAGCTTGAAGCTAAGTCATTCTCCTCCCTATAAATAGAGGTGCTCTCTACCATTGTAAATCACCCCAAGTATTAATAAGAATACTTCTCTCTCTCCCTATTCTTTCTCTATATTGTTCTTATTCTTGCATTATTGTTCTTGTCTTTATATTATTTCATAACACGTTATCAGCACGAGTCTCTAACCAATTGAATTTAATATTCAGCAATTAAGCTTCTTGTGTTTGTTTTCTTATGTTGTCTTGACGGATGAATCGTTATGATGGGGTTTGTGAAATTTGATGTCTACTGTTGCAAAGGGTGTCAAAAGAAGTTGAAGAAATAGTTAACAAAAGTCGAAGGTGGCCAGCAATAGATTATGCACGGTTAAATCACGGTACTGTTTCTTTCTTCAATTACTTGAAACCGGAAACGGCGGCTTCGCGGTGGAATCGCGTCGACTTAAATGCTTCCAAGAATTTATTGGTATACCTTAAAGGTAAGTAATTTACTTTTCCTTTCAAATTCTTGAAATTCTACGATTTGATTTAATATACAAACAAAGTTTGATTATAACTATAATGGAGTTTGTAAGAAATTATAACCACATGAAGTGGTAAAATCTCTATGTCCTACCATGATTAAATTCATGTATGATTGTGGGCAAATAATTGAAAATCCGTCCCCATTGAATTTGCTCCATTCCCTTTAGAGAATGTGGAAGCAGTATATGATAAGTCTGAAAGAAGACTAAAATATTACCATGAAGGTATCAATGAATGTGGACGTGGCAAAGAATTCCGTCCAATTGAATTTGCTCCATTCCCTTTAGAGAATGTGGTAGCAGTATGTGATAAGTCTGAAAGAAGACTAATTACCGTAAAGGTATCAATGGATGTGGACATGGCAATAGACGAAGTTATAATCGTCATTATTGTGGTAATGAGAACAATAAGGATTCTCAAAATAATCTTTCACTTTATGAAAGTAATATTTGACATGAGATTGTGTAAAGCACATGATTTTGATCCATTCCCTGAAGTGAATGTGATAATTGTAATAGAGCCCGTAAGTATGAACACGCTCTTGATGTAAATCTGTTTTATGTCTGACATTATGAAAAGAAAGTTCGTTGCCCTTGAAATTTCGGGCAAGAACTGTATGACATGGGTGTTGGATGCTGAAATCCACTTAGATGCTATGGGTCTTGGAGACGCCATTAAAGACAGAAATAATGCATCCACCCAAAACTATGCTAAGGCCTTGATTTTCTTGCGCCATCACCTTGATGAAGGTTTGAAGATTGAATATCTCACCGTCAAGGATCCACCTATCTTGTGGAATGGCTTAAAGAAGAGATATGACAACCTGAAGTTGGTCACTCTGCCATAAGCACGATACGATAAGAAACCAAAAGCAAATAGTTTATAAACTATATATTATCGTTGCGGTGGAAACGGGCACTGGTCAAAGGCTTGCCGTATACCATGACATTTGGTTGACCTTTATCAAGCATCTCGAAAGAGTAAACGCCCTGAAACGAATTTTGTCTCTGACGACAACTTCGACATCACCCACTTGGATGTGGCAGACTTCTTTGAGCAACCCGAGGGGAAGATAGACCACCTAATCGGTGATGGATCCGTGATGAAAGAAGATGGAGCTATTTGATTTTATTTTACTTGTTTGTATTAGTGAATGAATAAACTAATAGCCATTAGTATTAGCTCGTATTAGTTAGTTCATGATATAATGTTAGTATTAGTTCTTTAGAATGTATCAATATGCTCAAATATCAATAAGATTTTTACTTTCCAGTAGAGGTAATCGACTAACCTGAAAAACTAGTCGGTTATCTCATATTTCGCATAAAAACTGCAAAACAATCGATTGTCAAAGATCAACAATCGATTGTCTTTAAAACAGTGTTGATCTGGAATTTTTCAAAAACAGTCAACAATCGATTGTCTATGTTTAACAATCGATTGTCTTTAAAACAGTGTTATCTGAAATTTTTCAAAAATCATCCACAATCGATTGTCTATGTTTAACAATCGATTGTCTTAAAACAGTGATCTGAAGTTTTTCAAGAATAACAAATAATCGATTGTGTGTATTTAACAATCGATTGTCAATGTTCAACAATCGATTGTTTGTGTTTAACAATCGATTGTTTGAAGAAAATGTTTAAACTGAAATTTTCAAACTGCAAAGTAATCAATTATGGATAACATATCTGATTTTGTTTGTCAACTGTTAGCTGCAGATTTTGAAAATATTATGTGACACAAACGAATTGAACTTATTTATTCATATGTTCGTGTATTTCTTTTATATGTCAAACCATGGGAAGTAAATAGATTGAAGGCTCCGGAAGAGCAACTGTAACTCTGCCCAAAGGCATGACGTTCATCTTAGAGAATGCAATATTCTCCTCCAAGTCTAAGAAGAACTTGTTGAGTTTTAATGATATCAATCGCAATGTTCTCCTCCAAGTCTAAAAGGAACTTGTTGAGTTTTAAAGATATCATTCAAAATGGATATCATATTGAGACAATAGATGAGAATAATCTTGAATTCTTCATGAAAACGAGGCTGCCCATTTCGGTTTGGGTTCACGCCATTTTGCATGCAGCAATGCTAGTTCGTCGGCTGCCCACTTTGGTTTGGGTTCATGCCATTTTGCATGCAGCATTTTAATTTGTCGGCTGCCCACTTCTGTTTGGGGTCACACCATGTTGCATACAGCAATGCTAGTTCGTCTCTGACTGACGAATTGACACAAATATTCCCCGTTGCAATTGGTTTTGGGTCATGGACCCAATATATCCCATTTAAGAATTTTTGGATGCGCAGTATATGTGCCTTTAGCACCGCCATCCCGCACCAAAATGGGTCTGCAAAGAAGGTTAGGAATATATGTTGAGGTTGAATCGCCCTCCATTATTCGCTACCTCGAAACATTGACAGGAGATTTGTTCACTGCACGATTTGCAGACTGTCAATTTGATGAGACACTTTTCCCAAAATTAGGGGGAGAAGTTGGTGAAACCAAACGGGAAATTTTGTGGAAAAATGCATCATTATCTCATCTTGATCCACATACCACTATTTGTGAAAGAGAGGTACAAAAGATTATCCATTTGCAAAGAATAGCAAATCAAATGCCTGACGCATTTATAGATTTGAAAAGGATAACAAAATCACATATCCTCGAAGTGAATGTGACAACATTTGATTCACGAATACATATTCATTATTGGAAGAATATGAACATGAAATTGGTATTAAATATACCACACTCACCCCTAGATGGAGGTTTGAGATGATACCACACTCACCCCTAGAAGGAGGTTTGAGATGATATATGGCATGAATGATCGTTGGTCACGTACCTATTGTACGCCAAAGTATTTTGGAAATATGACTATTAAAGGACAACGATAATGCAAGAAACATATCTTGCATATAAGTTTGACATGACCATAATGGTATAACTTTCTCTTTAAGAAAGATATTCACCACATGGATGTTGATGAATCTGTGGTAGTACAAAATTAATTGAGAGCTCTAGAAGAGCCAATTATTACTATGTTGGAGAAACACAATTGAGTATTGTGCTGTAGTAAGTCTCAAAGAAACTTATTCAGTTTCCAAAGTACACGCGAAAGCGATTGATTATATTGAGACTATAAATAAAGGAAGGCTTTGATATCTCCTATTACTACAACTTGTAGCGGGGTAATTTGTATATGAAAAGCTACCCGCTTTGTTCTCTTGTTTGTACTACACAAACGAAAGAATGCCACAATAAAGTGGATATCTATTGGTATAAAAACCCATGTCATAATAAACCCGAAGTTTATTGATAAGTGCACATGTCATGGTGTAAATTTGAAGTTTACCAATATTGATAATTTATTCAGTTGACATTCGTGTTGGCCATCTCATTTTATGTATGATGTGCAAATTCACATAGGTGAATAATAAAGAACTAGAAAGTTCTTTACGAATTCTCTTGTATCACTTGTTCTCATTAATGAACTGACCAACTAAAGAGTTCGGGTTGAAGCCCATAAATTCTGGAAATATCAAAGGTGAATATGGGCCCATTCACCTGCCATGTATACCACATATGATGCATCTATGATATGGTTACATGCGCAATTGTTATTAACCCGCAGCCTGGCCGGTGCTTGCGAGGTAAATTGCTCAGTAATCTAGCTTCGAGCATAATTTCCAGATTTTCTACTCAAGATAGTTCATCTTGATAAGTTGGTTTATATCAAAGTTGGTTTAGCAAGATAATTATTGAGTGCTTCCACTTAATAGCTAAACTGTTTCTTATGAGAACAAAGTTATATATATCAGTTTGATATACGTTGTATACGAGAGTATATTATATTCTCCCCTCACAAGTGGTTCAGGGTCAGGACCAAATAATTTCATCTTATTATTAATGTGCCATGTATATTGACGTGATAATGCACAAAGATGATTTCCCAAAGTTGAGGAAACAAGTTAGCTTTTCTAACATGAGGGGGAGACATGATAACACTTGAGAAAAGGTTACATGGGATGAATTATCATTTGTATATGTATATCCCCGAATATCATGATATGAACCTGAAGTTCATAAAAGGGATAATTCAATTGCAACATATTGCAAAGCATGCTATACGCATTTGCTGACCCAAAGAAAGTAACTAAATGGAAGAGATACAATTCAAGAAGAATTGATTCCATATGAAAGACATGTAGTTTTGAACCTATAGTTCAAATGCTTGAAAGTATAAAGTCAAAGGTATGTATAGTCAGTTTTCGATATCTTGTTTGTCTAGCATGACATGGAAAATTTGATATGCATCTAAAGTCTATTATATGGCTTATATGACTTAACTTGAAAGATTTAAGTTGCTTGAAGCATATGCAATTCTTGGTCCTGAAGTACCACATCCTTAGTACAATTTGTGTACATATGTATCTTGCTATAACTATAAGCATGATGGCATTGAGAATGCATCTATGGAGATATTGAAGAGTTATTCCACGACATTATATGAAGATGTTCATATCTATCAAGAATGATGATTTCAAGGTGCGGAATATTTATTCAAGTCAATATGGTTGATTTGTCAAACCTCTACCAAAGATCGTTTTGAAGATGGTGCACAAGATTGGAATGCAAATGCTCAAGGATATAAATTGATGTACTCATTAGGGGGAGTCAATGCGCGTTGCACTCTTTTTCCCTTACAAGGTTTTGTCCCACTGGGTTTTCCTTGCAAGGTTTTTAACGAGGCAACCAATAGGCGCATATTCAAACATGTGTACTCTTTTTCCTTTCTTTAATTTTTCCCATTGGGTTTTGGTTTTAAGGTTTTATGAGGCACATTATTGAATAGACATTCAAGGGGGGGTGTTATAAAATAGAAGTCTATTTAGAGTGAATGTCTAAGAGTTTTAGCTTGAAGCTAAGTCATTCTCCTCCCTATAAATAGAGGTGCTCTCTACCATTGTAAATCACCCCAAGTATTAATAAGAATACTTCTCTCTCTCCCTATTCTCTCTCTATATTGTTCTTATTCTTGCATTATTGTTCTTGTCTTTATATTATTTCATAACACTTATTGTTATTAAATATTAGATGCCAATTAAGCAGCAAGATAAGATCTTAAATAAAATATTTATATTTATAGAGATAATGCGAGAGTATTCTAATAAATCTAATAAATATTTATTAATAAATTTAAATAATATTTAGTTATTATTTATTATTTAGTATTTTTACATTTTCATGATCTTAAATAAAAATATTTATATTATAGAGGTAATGTGAGAGTATTTTTTGCAATAGTAAAAAATATTTTTAATTTTGTCCTAAAAATACCTAGTGTCCTAAAAAATTTAGACTGCAAGTGTTCCAGAATTGTATTTTCTGCAAGCAATCTGATAAACTATTTGAACACCTATTTTTTGACTGTCCAATAGTAAGAGAAATATGGACCAAGCTACTCAAATGGCTAGGCCACTCTAGACCTATTCAGGCTTGAATGGAGGAAGTCCAATGGATCAATAGGGCTTGAAAAAAGAAATCTGGTCGCTGAACAATTGTTACATGTGTGTTTGGTATGTTGATATACACATTTCGGAGGGAAAGAAATGTGATTACATTTCAAGGAGGAGTATTCAAAAAGAACAATATCTGTAGAGAAGTTGCAATGCACATAATACCAGAGAGGGAGGACAATCAAGAGCTGTCAAGTAGCATTGCAAGAATTAGATTATTTTCCATTAGGCTCCTAGGTTTGTAATGTGCAAAAGCAACTGTGTGTTTTCTCCCCTAGGTTAGAATGAGTTTAAGCTGATGTAAATAGCAATATAGTAGAAATGTCAAATAGAGCATCAGATTTAGTGTAAATATAAGATAGAGACATAGATGGAAAGTATCTATCTAATTGGAATAAATAAAAAGTTACTATTTACAAAAAAACAAAATACCAAGTGATTTTTCTCAATACCATTTAATAAAGCGTCACGTGAAAATATA
Organism: Nicotiana benthamiana; assembly: GCA_034376525.1. Lineage (NCBI taxonomy): Eukaryota > Viridiplantae > Streptophyta > Magnoliopsida > Solanales > Solanaceae > Nicotiana > Nicotiana benthamiana. The sequence continues at coordinate 144,835,564 of CM067339.1, read as the reverse complement.
ATGTGAGAGTGTTTTAATAATGCTGAGAAATATATCAAAAAATTTAAATAATACATGAATATTGCTTAAGCAAAACGTCACAAGAAAATAATACTAAAAAAATGTAAACTAATAAAACATGACGTCACATGAAATGTAAAAACACTAAATAATGAATAATGCAATAATAAACATATAAATTGTTGAGATTTATTTAAATTTGAGATGAGAAAGTGCCTTTTCAATAATGATGAAAAAAGTCATATAAAAGATAACACCACATAACATAATAAAATAAAAACCTAAAATATTGTACAATGAAAGAACTTCAAACAACGAGTAAATAAGTTTTTGCTCATAAAAAAACATAAAATATATATTAAGAATATAGAGATAAAATTTATTTGAATTTAAAATGAAAAAGTATCTTTTGAATTACGATAGGAAATTCATATAATGAATTATATAAAATAACTAAAATCATAATAAGTAAAGGCAAATCGATGGAAATACTAACAAAACTAAATGAGTTGGCTAGTTTTTCTCTAGATGAAAGATATATAATATTTTGAGATTAATTGTTCTCTTCTCTAACAATAATTTTATAGAGATAATTCGATAGAATTTATTTATTTATTTATTTGCTTTATTCTTCAAATGCGATCGCTAAATTTAGTAGGCAATATATTGCTATATTTTATTAATTCTCTTTGATCTTTTCTATATGGAAACATATGTATACTAATAAATATTCAATGACTCATCCCAAATGAGATGCAATAGATATTGTAATAAAATGGTAAGATACTTCTATCGTATTTCATCTTAAAAGATCAAAATATAAAATGAAAAAGAAAGCTAAAATAATGTGAATGTTATGAAATAATATAAGAACAAGAACAATAATACAAGAACAAGAACAACAGAGAGAAAAGTAGAGAGAGGAGTATTCTTATTGATACTTTGGGATGGTTTACAATGGAATAGAACCCCTTTATTTATAGGGAGGTGGTGACTTAGCCACCAAGAAGTAAACCCTAGAATCTCTATAAATATGGACATTCACCTAAAATAGAATATTTTATAACACTCCCCCTTGAATGTCTATTCAATAATGTGCCTCGTTAAAACCTTAACTAAAACAAAACCCAATGGGAAAAAATTAAAGAAAAGGAAAAAGAGTACACATGTTTGAATATGCGCCTATTGGTTGCCTCGTTAAAAACCTTGCAAGGAAAATCCATTGGGACAAAACCTTGTAAAGGAAAAAGAGTGCAACGCGCATTAACTCCCCCTGAAAAGAGCATCAATTCATATCCTTGAGTCTTCGCATTCCGATCTTGTGAACCAGCTTCTTGAAGGTTGACGTTGGTAGAGATTTTGTGAACAAATCAGCCATATTATCACTTGAACGAATATGTTGCACGTTGATATCACCATTCTTTTGAAGATCATGTGTGAAAAATAACTTTGGTGAAATATGCTTTGTTCTATCTCCTTTTATGAATCCTCCCTTCAATTGAGCTATACATGCTGCATTGTCTTCATACAAAGTCGTGGGTAGTTTGTTACACTTCAAACCACATTTGTCTTGAATATGATGTATTATAGACCTCAACCACACACACTCCCGACTTGCTTCATGAATAGCGATTATCTCGGCATGATTAGATGAAGTAGCCACAATTGATTGCTTAGTCGATCGCCAAGATATGGCGGTGCCTCCACAGGTAAACACATAACCCGTTTGAGATCGAGCCTTGTGTGGGTCGGATAAATATCCAGCATCAGCATAACCAACAAGATCAAGACTGCAATTATTGCTATAAAATAAGCCCATATCGGTAGTCCCTTTTAGGTACCGCAATAAATGTTTGATCACATTCCAATGTCTCCTTGTGGGAGCCGAGCTATACCTTGCTAAGACATTAACTGAAAAGGTTATGTCAGGCCTTGTAGTATTTGCAAGATACATTAGTGCGCCAATTGCATTAAGATATGATACTTCAGGACCAAGTAGCTCTTCATTCCTTTCTTGCGGTCGGAATGGATCTTTATTCACATCAAGTGATCGAACAACCATCGGAGTACTTAAATGATATGCTCCATCCATGTAAAACCGTTTCAGTACCTTTTCTATATAGGTAGATTGATGAACAAAAATTCCATTTGCCAAATATTCAATTTGCAAACCAAGACATAATTTTGTCTTTCCGAGATCTTTCATCTCGAATTCATTTTTTAGATAATCAATTGCCTTTTAAAGATCTATGGGGGTTCCAATAAGGTTTATGTCATCGACATATACGGCAAGTACAACAAATTCCGATGTTGCTTTCTTTATAAAAATACACGGGCAAATGGCATCATTTATATAGCCTTCTTTTAATAAATACTCACTAAGACGATTATACCACATTCGTCCTGATTGCTTTAGACCATACAAGGATCTTTGCAATTTGATTGAAAACATTTCCTGGGACTTTGAATTATGAGCGTTTGGCATTTTGAGTCCATCGGGAATTTTCATGTATATTTCATTATCCAGTGAACCATAAAGATAGGCAGTAACCACATCCATTAAATGCATGTCAAGCTTTTCAAGGATAGCAAAACTAATGAGATAACGAAAAGTTATGGCATCCATTACAGGCGAATATGACTCTTCATAATCGACACCAGGCCTTTGAGAAAATCCTTGTGCAACAAGGCGTGCCTTATATCTTTGTACCTCGTTTTTCTCATTTCTCTTGCGTACAAAGACCCATTTATAGCCAACAGGCTTAACACCATTAGGTGTTTCAACTGTAGGGCCAAAAACTTCACGTTTTGCCAGTGAATTCAATTCTGATTGGATTGCTTCTTGCCATTTTGGCCAATCATGTCTTTTTCGACATTCTCCAACAGATTGAGGTTCAAGATCCTCACTTTCTTGCATAATGCTAGATGCGACATTAAAAGCAAAGACATAATCCACCACTATATCCACTCGATTAAAATTTGCCTCAATATCGATTGGATTTATTGATAGTTCCTTATTTTCTTGAGTCTCGGGCTCAATGGATTCTTCATGAATCTCAGAATTTATTAAATCATGAATTTCCTCATGAGATTCTTTCGTAGTGTCATTTTGATCGTTTGCTTTCCTCTTTCTAGGATTTCGATCTTTGGAACCTAATGGCCTGCCACGCTTCAGGCGTGCATTCGACTCATTGGATATGACACTAGATGATTGTCCAACAGGGACATCAATACGGATTGGAATATTCTCTGCGGGGATGTGGGATTTTGTTATCCTTTTCAAGTCCGTAAATGCGTCAGGCATTTGATTTGCTATTCTATGCAAATGGATAATCTTTTGCACCTCTTATTCACAAATAGAGGTATGTGGATCAAGATGAGATAATGATGCATTTTTCCACAAAATTTCCCATTTGGTTTCACCAACTTCTCCCCCTAATTTTGGAAAAGTGTCTCATCAAATTGACAGTCTGCAAATCGTGCAGTGAACAAATCCCCTGTCAATGTTTCGAGGTAGCAAATAATGGAGGGCGATTCAAACCCAACATATATTCCTAACCTTCTTTATGGACCCATTTTGGTGCGGTATGGCAGTGCTATAGGCACATATACTGCGCATCCAAAGATTCTTAAATGGGATATATTGGGTTCATGACCCAAAACCAATTGCAACGGGGAATATTTGTGATAATTCGTCGGTCTAAGACGAATTAGCATTGCTGCATGCAAAATGGCGTGACCCCATACCGAAGTGGGCAGCCTCGTTTTCATGAGTAATGGTCTTGCAATCAACTGCAAGGGTTTAATTAAAGATTCTGCAAGACCGTTTTGAGTGTGAACATGAGCTACAGAATGTTCCACTTTTATCCCAATTGATAAGAAATAATCATTAAATGCTTGGGATGAAAACTCAGCAGCATTATCCAGTCTAATAGACTTGATTGGATTATCAGGAAATTGTGCTCGTAGTCGAATTATTTGTGCCATTAGTTTTGCAAACGCAAGGTTGCGTGATGACAACAGGCACACATGAGACCATCTACAGGATGCGTCTATTAAGACCATAAAATATCTAAAGGACCCACTAGGTGGGTGAATAGGTCCACAAATGTCCCCTTGTATACGTTTTAAAAACGTAGGTGACTCAGTCCCAACCTTTGTTGGTGATGGTCTAATAATTAACTTGCCTTGATAACAAGAAGTGCAAGAAAATTTATTATTTAAAAGAATCTTGAAATTCTTTAACGGATGCCCATATGAGCTTTCTATTATCCGTCTCATCATGATTGATCCAGGGTGTCCCAATCGATCATGCCAAAGTACAAAAGTATTGGAATCAGTAACCTTTTGGTTTACTGTTGAATGTGCCTCAATTGCACAAATTTTTGTCCAATACAGGCCCCAAGATAAAGACGGGAATTTCTCAATAACCCTCTTTTGGCCAGAGACATTCTTTGTAATGATGAGATATTCAAGATTATTCTCATCTATTGTCTCAATATGATAGCCATTCCGGCGTATATCTTTAAAACTCAAAAAGTTTCTCTTAGACTTGGAGGAGAACATTGCATTCTCTATGATAAACATTGTTCCTCTAAGCAGAGTTATAGTTGCTCTTCCGGAGCCTTCAATCAATTTACTACTACCAGAGATTGTAGTAACATCTGCCTTACACATACTTAGTTGAGAGAAATATTTCTTTTCTTTGAGTATCGTATGTGTAGTACATGAATCAACTAAACAAATATTTTTACAGTTGGATGTTGATCCAAGCTTGCTTTGTGAGATATCCATATTTGCTTTCCCATGGTTTGAAATACAAAAGAAATACACGAACATGAGAATAAACAAATTCAATCCGTTTGTTTCACATTTAAACAATATTTTCAAAATCTGCTGAGGTTAGTCGATTAACTTAGTTGATAGTCGACTATCTTGGGAAGGAGTCATTAGGTTAGTCGACTAACTAAATCAGATAGTCGACTATCTTGCCTTGCGGAAAAGTCCAGTTTTAATGCGAAATATTAGTTAATCGACTAACTAAGTTGATAGTCGACTAACTTAGTAAACAGTCATCAGGTTAGTCGACTAACTAAATCAGATAGTCGACTAACTTAGCTTGCGGAAAAGTCCAGTTTTAATGCGAAATATTAGATAATCGACTAACTGTTAGGTTAATCGATTAACTCTACTGGAAAATAAAAATATCTTTGAAATTTAAGCATATTGAAACATTCTAAAGAACTAATACTAACATTATATCATAAATTAACTAATACGAGCTGATACTAATGACTATTAGTTTATTCACTAACTAATACAAATAAGTAAAATAAAATCAAACAATTCCATCTTCCTTCATCACAGATCCATCACCGATTAAGTGGTTTATTTTCCCCTCGGGTTGCTCAAAGAAGTCTGCCACATCCAGGTGGGTGATGTCAAAATTGTCGTCAGAGACAAAATTTGTTTAAGGGCCTTTATTCTTTAGAGATGCTTGATAAAGATCAACCAAATGTCTTGGTACACGGCAAGCTTTTGACCAGTGCCCTTTTCCACCGCAAAGATAACATATAGTTTCTGAAATATTTGCCTTTGGATCCTCATAATCCCGTTTCTGCTTTTGGTGGTTATATCTCTTTGGGGGGTGACGGACATCAGGGAAATTTCTTCCTTGTCTACGTCCACGGCCATGACCCCGATTACGACCACGACCATGATTAAAGCCATAGCCTTTTCCATGCTTGGCATAATGAGAATACACCTTATCTGCTTCAGGCAATGGTGTAGACCCAGTGGGTCGATTTTCGTGATTTCTCATGAGCAGGTCATTGTTTCGCTCAGCCACAAGGAGAAGAGAAATCAGTTCAGAGTACTTTTTGAAACCTTTCTCTCTGTACTGTTGTTGCAGTACCATATTGGAGGCATGAAACGTTGTAAACGTTTTTTCAAGCATATCATAATCAGAGATATTATCTCCACAGAGTTTCAATTTAGAACTAATTCTGAACATTGCAGAATTATATTCAGAAACAGACTTAAAGTCTTGGAGCCTCAGATGAACCCAATCATATTGTGCTTGTGGCAGAGTGACCAACTTCATGTTGTCATATCTCTCCTTTAAGCCTTTCCACAAGATGAGCGGATCTTTGACTGTGAGATATTCAATTTTCAAACCTTCATCAAGGTGATGGCGCAAGAAAATCAAGGCCTTAGCACAGTCTTGGGTGGATGCTTTATCTCTCTCTTTAATGGCGTCTCCAAGACCCATAGCATCTAAGTGGATTTCAGCATCCAACACCCATGTCATATAGTTCTTGCCCGAAATTTCAAGGGCAATGAACTTTTTTTTCATAATATCAGACGTAATTAAAACCAAATTCGGAAAAAGGGAAATACCTTAATTTTCTCAAGAGCATTCTTGAGACGGTAGAGTCTCGTGCTGATAACATGTTATGAAATAATATAAGAACAAGAACAATAATACAAGAACAAGAACAATAGGGAGAAAAGTAGAGAGAGGAGTATTCTTATTGATACTTTGGGATGGTTTACAATGGAATAGAACCCCTTTATTTATAGGGAGGTGGTGACTTAGCCACCAAAAAGTAAACCCTAGAATCTCTCTAAATATGGACATTCACCTAAAATAGAATATTTTATAACAGTGAAAGAATTCAATTTGCAACATCTTATTTATAACTTATACCAGGAGGATGTAATCTCTTTACCCCTACAATAAAATAATTCCTTTTCATTAGATTTGTGTTTCTTAATGATCTATTGGCCATCAAAAGAACAAAAAAGGACTAGTTGTAATTTAAATAGAAAAAACTAATTTACAAATATTTTTTATATTTTAGTAATTTATTTTCTGGAAAAAAATTACATACCTAAAAGAATATTTGTAATAATATAAAGTAGAGAAAATAAATTTTATACAACGAAAAAAAAGGCGAAAAAGGGGAAAAAAGAAAGAAAAACCACCATAAACCCTAGGTTCGTTTTTCTCCAGTTCTCAGCCAACACCGAAGCATCAACCATTGACAATATCGGATCCTCACTTCCTTATAGCTGTAAGTGTAAAGTCTTCACACTTGGCTCATCAGTTTATCAACTTTGAAAATTAATAGTCTTTCAAGAAAAGATCCAAATTTTATACCCATTGAGCTAAACGATTCAATCTTAAAATATGCTTTCGATTAAGTTTGCGTTTTTTTTCCTTTCACATCTGGGTTTTAGTTATATTAATGGGCACCGTGAATCGGTGATTGTTTTGTACTTTTTGAGCTAAAATATCAAATCTTTTATATTTGCTCTGGATTAACTTTGTTGTTGTTGATTTTGGTTGATTCTCTGGGCTTTAGTCATACTAACGTGTACTGTAAATTGGTGAAAACTTGTTATTTTTCTAACTCCAGTTGCTAACTGATTCATTCATGAAAATTCTGTAATGCGAGTTTTGGTACATTGTATAGTTCATTGCATTGATAGAAATTGTAAGGATATTGAGAAGCATAACACTCTGTAAAGCTACTAGTGGGGATGCAAGAGGTGTAAGCTAAGGTAATTCACTAGTGGGACTGCGCTTCTTTAATCAGGAGTGACTTGTTTTTGTAGTTTTTTGAATGAGGGATGTCGTAGTGAACAAAGAGGTACTTTCTGTGGCTTCTTTCCGGAGGTGGATCTAGGATTTCTAAAACTTGGGTGCACCACGTGAAGAAAAGACCAAAAAAAAAGTATTGAGTGAGAATTGATCCATGTTCTTTATAGCTGAGTATTTTACCAAGTGCATCATTCAACCTTTGTGGATTGTGGGTGCCATCAGATAATATTAAACTAACTCTAGAAAAATACATACATAAAATATCTAGTTTGGTTGAGGGACCATTGTGTCCCGTAAATTACCCTATAAAACATCCTTATTTTCTCCATTTAATTAACTATTTGCAACCAGATCAACGGGGGTAGCGTTAGTTTCTTGACATGAGGCACTCATGGTACAATTTGCAATGATATTTCTCTGAAATGGTGAAAATAAGGGTAGATCTGGCACTGAGAAAAATTTAATGTGTATTCTGCAAGATTTAAAGATTAACAATATCAGGTCCTCATTTCTCAGTTCATCTTTCTACTATTCTTTATAGCTGTAAGTATAAAGTCTTCACACTAGTATAAAGTCTTCACACTTGACAGTTGACACATCAGTCTATCAACTTTAAATATTAATAGTATACCAAGAAAAGATCCAAATTTTATACCCATTGAGCTAAAAGATTCAATCTTTATATATGCTTTTGGATCAAGTTTGCATTTTCTAATTTGTGTTTTAGTTATATTAATGGGTACTGCAAAATGCAAATTGGTGATTTTTTTGTACTTTTTAAGCAAAAAGGATCAATCTTTTATATTTCTCTGGATTAATTTTGTCGTCGTTAATTTTTTGTTGATTCTCTGGGCTTAGTAATACTAATGGGTACTATAAAATTGTGAAAATTTGTTACTCCACTTATTTGTCTAACCCAGTTGCTAATTGATTCATTTACATGAAAACTGTGTAATGTGACTTTCATACGTTGTATAGTTCATTGCATTGATTGAAATTGTTAGGATTTTGCAAATCATAACACTCTATAAAGCTACTATTCGGGGAGCAAGAGTTATAGCTTATGCGATATACTTGTTGGTGAGCTAATGGAATTCACTACTGGGACTAAACTTCTTTAATGAGGAAAGACTTGTTTTTCTAGTGCATTGAATTTGTGTTGTTTTAGTGAACAAAGAGGTGCTTCCTTGAGGCTTCTGTTCCTGTTGAAATGGCCGTCGACTCCGAATTCTGGAATGCAAAAGGGGGCTTTTATGAATGTGGATAGTTTCTGATGGAAGCTTGCAATTGCTTTCCAGAAAACAATGGGCACAGAACTTCATCCTGTTATAGTTCAAATTAATTCTCCATGAAAATTTGAGTGTTATCCTTATTTCTCCATTTAATTAACTAATTGCAACCAGATCACTGGATGTAGCATTAGTTTCTTGACATGAGGCACTCATGGTGCAATTTGCGATGATCTTTCTCCGAAATGGTGAAAATAAGGGTAGACCTAGTGCTGGGAAAAAAAAATTTATTTGCATTCAGTGATGAGAGTTCTGAAGGAAAAATAGACAAGGGAGGAATACCTAGTGCAAGGATCCTCCACTCCAACCATGTGATTGACGGTTCGAATCACCAAAAGAGCAAAGTAAAAAAAAAGGTCCACAGTTGGGCTTGTCGATAAGGGGGTCATAGGGGTTTTGGGAGAGGGGGGGGGGGGAGGAGTTTACCATATTCAAAAAAATCAAAAAGAGGGAAGGAAAACTTCACGTTATCAAGGCCTTTGATTGTTGAATTTTTCTTCCCCTGATCACTGTCGGTCTGTCCCACATGTAGATTGTAGAGTTGCTGGCTTAGTACTATACTTCACATAATTTGATTATTAATTGCATTGAATCTAATTACCAAATAAAAAATTACACTAAATCTATTTGGATATTGTTTACACCTATTGGCACAATTGGGGTTTCACTTTTGTACTGCTTGTGTTATGGTTATTTGTGGATGGTATTGTACTTGACTTTCTCATTCATATTGCAGAATCTTCTCCAAAGATGGCTGCATCTTCTTCTTCTCGGCTGGTTCGTGGTAAGGGGCTTTTCTTTCTTCGGCTGCTAAGATGAAGCAGATGCTATACATTTCTATGAGATGGAACTTATCTCTCTTTCTCAATGATGTGACAAATATGTTAAAATGCTAGTGACTCTCTCTCTCTCTCTCTCTCTCTCCCTCCTTTTCTCTCTTTTCCTCTCCACAATGGGAAAGGTGATGTAGTTTCAGGCAGATAAACTAACCACTGAGGAAAACAAATAGGAGTATGTTTTAGGGGTTGCAGGCCGAGATACTCCTTTGTCTGTGTTGGATCTGTAGAGAGATAGTTTACATTATTTTTGATTGGGGATGGTCTAATGAACTCAATTAGGTTTCTCATGTACGTATTCTAGTTACTGTCCACACGATGAAGTCATGTTAAATTTCTTGCATAGAGGAGCTACTAAGCAGGAAGTAAATGTTTGTCTCTAGTGATATAATGTATCAGTTGTTTGCCAGCCCTCTTTTTCCTTTTTTTTTTCTCTGGTAATTTTTCCATCAAAAAGGAGAAATGTTTATTTATTATATTTCTCACTATTACCAACTAATCTGTCCATTCAGTGGAGTTTGATATCAAAATATTCGAGCAGTGAATGTCATTTACGGTCTTTAGTCTTTACAGCATAGCAAGGGAAGGTTTTTACCCATTTACAGGATAAATTCTTCTTGTGTCAAGAAAATTTCTGTTGGATCAATTTTATCCCAAATTGAATATCTTCTTTGTCCAAAATGATGTTTATACGAGCGAGACTCATTTTTTTACTTGATACAACTTCTCTTTCTTGTTTCTTTTTAATATTCTTAAAAGAAATAGATTAACTTGTCGTCTCAACTTAGTCCTATAATTGCATTGACACGACACATTTACACGTATCGACTTGTTTAATCATTTTAAGTCAAACATGATAATTAATTTGGAAGAAGGAAGTTATATGATTTTTATCATCCATATAGTCATCAAGAATTCTGCATGAAGACTGCCAAAGTCCATTAGCAACTGCAACATGATATTGTGCTATCTGTATCAACTCATTGCATTCACTGCTTTCTTGTGCTATAATCCACATTGCATTATCATCTGCCACTCCTTATTTCCTTGTCTGTATGTGTGACCTGTGCTTTAAACATGTGGGATGAACTGCAGTAGTGGGTCGTTCATTGTTCAGTGGCCTCTGCAACAATCCTGATGGTTTAGTAAGATCATCAAACGAGATGACTTGCAGTCATTTGTTACAGGTTAGTCTGCTTTGCTATTTTAATCATCTCCCCCTAAACCCGATTCATTTTTCTGGTCCATTTGCAATGTTCATCAGCCATGGATCTTGAAATATGGATGTTGCGTGCATTTTGTCAATGCATGTGTATAATAAAATAGTGCAAGCCACAGAAGTTATTCTTCACATTAAGATAAACCCTTCTTACTAATAAAAAATATGAAATGCTTATTTTCATTAGAGAAAGTGCCTAAATAACATCATATGGCTAAAAGTTTGTATGAAAAGGGTCTTGAATCTTATGAGTCTTGAATCTTATGAGTTTAACTCTGCTATATTGAGTATGATTTGAATCGTCTCATGTTACAATTATGATACTAAAGTTCTTTACTTGTTTTTGGTCCTTTCAGCAACAAAGGACCTTCATACAGATGAGGACGAATCTGAAAGTGGTAGACAATTCAGGTGCAAAGAGAGTGATGTGTATCCAAGCACTGAAGGGCAAGAAAGGAGCAAGATTAGGAGATACAATAGTTTGCTCAGTGAAGGAAGCTCAGCCAGGAGGGAAAGTGAAGAAAGGAGATGTTCATTATGGTGTTGTCGTTCGTGCTGCTATGCCAAGGGGCCGCTGTGATGGAAGCGAAGTAAAGTTTGACGACAATGCTGTGGTGCTTATCAACAAGCATGGTGAACCGATTGGAACCAGAGTTTTTGGTCCAGTTCCCCATGAGTTGAGGAAAAAGAAGCATGTTAAGATTCTTAGTCTTGCAGAGCATATCGCCTAAAGTCATAACCTCTTGCTTCTCAGGGTAGTTCTACTGGTGATTATTCTGTCGCTTGGAAGCTGGGTGTCGCGTTTACTGTACCTGTGGGAACCTAGCTTGTTCACAAGCTGCAAAAGATATGCCTCTTTTATAATCATAAACGTTTTTGACTTGTACATATAAATGTTGGCGCGCAAGGCGCTGTGCTGTCTCTTTTCCTTTCCCTAGTTTTGATCTGGAGTATGATCTTCATCCAGTGCTCAAGGCTCAGAATCCATAAACCGACTTGAAATAGAGACATCACTAACACAATTAGTGACTTCTCAATTTTCATCCTATTGTGTGATTCTGAAATTCTCATGTTATCTTATTTAAAGTGATGTGAAATTCTCATGTTATCTTATTTAAAGTGATACCATCTTTAAGGGAGTCCCGCGTTAAAAGTTTAAAATTTGAGCAGTAATAGTTGTCCCCAAGGGCAGATCCAGCCTATTGAATGTGAGTTTTCGTAAACCCAGTAGCTTTTGCATATACTTTGTATATGTATTAAAAAATTCACTAAATATTCATAAATATTTAATTGTTAACTCAATTACTTATTGTATTTTTACTTAAGGTCGCTATACGAATTTATAAGCTTCGAATCCTGGATCTGCTTGTTCCTCAATTTCATACCACTAGGTACTTGATGATCATTTTCTTATTATACAATACTTAGTAAGATAGACTCTTTTTTACAAAGAACATATCTGCTCTAAAAGGTCGAATCCTTTTTGAAAAATTACAATTTCAACATATATAGTAACTGTTAATATTCTCTGTATAAGAATCTTTTCTATTAAATTTCAAATCAGATATTTATAATTGATGAATTTTTGCTTCAAATAAGATGGATGCTTGATAGCATCTCACATAAGTGTTCTGTGCTGCCTCAAAAGTCGAGTAGTCACTTATTCTTTAAAATGTGATATATCACACATAAAGGCTTTTTGTTTTTCTTTACTATCAAATCAAATTTATATGATGTTAAGATATAAATGCATACACGTGGATAGCCACTTTGCGATATTTCGATTTTCGCCATGCACTGTAGCTGAAAAGCCATGTAAGGTGACTAGAGGCGGAGCAAACTGTAGCTTTCTTCAAATCACAACAAACGATTTTCTAAATGGCAGAAGAAATCAGAGGCCAAGTCAAGAAGTACTGAATTTCTCTAACATTTGCAACATTGTAATTAATTATTTCTTATTGCGCTGTATTATAATTAATTCTTGGTGCAGATATGCGGTAGTTACAGGGGCAAACAAAGGGATTGGATTCGAAATATGCAGGCAGCTTGCTTCTCAGGGAGTAATAGTGGTTTTAACTGCTAGAAATGAGAAGAGAGGAGCTGAAGCTGTGGAGAAGCTCAGAGGGTTAATTGGTTTGGCTAAAGAAAATGTGGTGTTTCAGCAGCTTGATGTTATGGATCCTTCCACTATTGCTTCTTTGGCTGAATTCATTAAGATCCAATTTGGCAGACTTGATATCTTGGTAAGCATCACAAAAGCAATGTTCTGCTCTTTGAGTGATTTTCTTGTTTATGGGTATTTTGGCATTTTACAGGTGAACAATGCAGGAATTGGTGGAGTCATTGCTGATGCTGATGCCCTTAGAGCTAAACAAGAGTCCACTGGGGTCAGCTCTTTTTTATTTCAATCATTCTATTAATTAATTAATTGTAGGTGATCACAAATATATACGATCAGACTTCTCTATAATAATATTTTTGTATAACAACACTTCTTAATAAAAGCCAAACTTTTCCGGAATTAAATCTGATGTTGTATTATAATTTATGTTAACAACAATTTATTATAATATTAAAAAATATTCGGAACAAATGAGGCTATTATAGAGAAGTCTAATGGTATATATATCCATTTTTATCAGTTATGTTGTCGGTTGATGCTTAATTACCTTATTGTTTCATGACTTGATTGTGTAAGTTACCAATTGATGCGGCTTATTATAGAAATTTAGCTGTAGTTACCTTATAGCATAACTTATATCTTCTTATAATTAACGTCATAACATAATGTATGTTTTCTAACACGTCTCGGGAATTCATTATCATAATAATTAAGGCGACCCTTGAATAAACTATTATACCTCTTTTTGTAATAACTATTTGATTAAAGAGCAGAAAATGGTTGTGAAATCTATTACCACTAGAATCATTCTACCATGAAAGCAATAATAGTGATATGTAGCGGACCACGTCCAATTATGCCTTAAAAAAAGGAAAAATCGATCGCGGTAAATATAACCAATTAACAAGTCCGGAATCGGATCTCACAGGGAATCAATCGCAACTATTGGACTCACAGATATTCACGTATTCAATCTTCAGAGGTATTTGATTAACAATTTGGGTGTTTATTGACTAAATATTATGTAATAAAAATGCAGTAAACTAGGACTAGCTACAGACTGATTGTAAGCAAGAATGAGAATGGTCGAAGGTTATGATTTTCCCTCTTGTTGGAATCCTTTTCGTTATGTTTGCTATAAATTTGCCTAAGTCTTCTTTATCGATTATGAGCACTCTGACTGTTGTAACTCTCTCCCGAGTAATTACAACAATATACTAGACATATTCTCCCAAATTACGTTAGATGACCTTAGTTACAGCTCACTTAGATTGCACCCAAGGCTTCGATATTCCTAATCCCACCTTTAAACCCTTCCTATTGATCCCTCATATACATTAGGAATGGTGTTGCTCAACACTACCTAAATACACACTCTCTCCCGAATAATGCATACTAAATAGCTCAGCCGATTGAGGGCCCTTCAATCAACAGTAATCACAATATAGTTGAACAAATAGAGAAATTAACAAGGCAAATATCTATATTAACATATCAGAAATTCATCCTCCAAGAGGTTTTATCAAAACCCTAGATTAAATGTTTACCTACGCATAATCGTTTCCACAATCACAATCACAATAGTAGAATTCATCATTAATGGTCAAAAAAAGAGGAAGAAAGGTAAAACTTTATGCCGAATCTTCCGCCTTGCCTTTTGCCTCTTCTTGCCTTCAATAATCCTTCAAAAACCCTGATACCTACTCTTTGGGCGACCTGGGCTTCTTATATGTTAATGAGAGTTGCCCCCGGACTTACGAAATCACCCCTGAAAATAATATTCCTCGGAGTGACGAGAACGGCCGCGCATATCACGTTCTATTTTAGCGCAGCTGGGGCGCATCCGCGCCCGGCCCGCACTCATGGGGTTAAGTTGTTTTCTATTTTTTTCCCTTCTTCTTTCAAGCGCATTTTCCTCCGATTGGCTCTCCTTGCTCCAAACGCTGTTCAATGTCCTCATAATGAAGACTTGATCCTTTAAAGCACAAAATTCATAATTAGAGCGATTTGGTGTCATTTAGCCTTCATATAACAATAAAGCATAGCTAAGTTGGGGCGTAAATGATCACTAAACTACATGAATATAGCCTATTATCAACAGCCCACACTTAAACCATTGCTCGTCCCCGAACAACCAACCATACTGTACAGAGGTTCCTTCACTAAGAAACTTGTCTAACGTATCACACCAAAAACATATCACAAGGATTGAGTCCGGTAGTGTAACATCTTTGCCTCAAGAGTTTGACTCTCACATGCCGCACAATATTTCTAACTTACTCACTTGCTCTATACAAAGGTCAATATGTACCTTTTCTTTATGAATCAAGTGCCGTCACATCGCAAACGAGAGTAGTTCCACAAGCAATAAACATTTAGAACAATTAGGAACTCAAATAGACAAAATGCACTCACTCTTAGAAACATTCATATGCCACAAAAGATGCACCATAGGTTTGCCGGTAGTGTACTACTCTACTAATTGAGCTCATTCAGTCTTAGATCAAACATGACTTTATTTAGTTGTAATATAGGTGAAGGGACGAGTATAATGCATTTGGATATAAGAGTGACTAGATCTCCCTAAGCACTTTAATACATATACTTTCACATTGATAACCCCACACTTATGTCAAACCAAGACTCCACCTTTTACATCAATATATATTAACTCCCTGCTTCTTTAAGCGCACTTAATCAAGAGCCACTATTTATCAAAGACTATTTTTTTCACAACAATGTAACTATTTTATTCTCTTTTTTTTTCTTCACTCAAGTGGCTCTTACTTATTCAAAACCGTGCACCTTTCTCCTTCTCTTGTTAGTTCCACTCAAAAGCCAAACCAAACACCCTACACTTTAACTTTTACCAGTTCATTACAATTCAAGTGCTTGCGGGGGGTGAAAGGGTTCAAACAAATGATTCCTTCAACAATTGGGTGAGACTTGTAATGTGATTGCCAAGTAAATAGGATTATATGCTCAAAGGTGTTAACTACGGTATTTAACAAGTAGGCGGGTAAAATATACATATCCGGTTCAACAAAGATACGCCTATATCACTTTCAAGACCAAATAAAATTACTATTTCGCTTTGCAAACACACATGGAAAGTTCTAGGCATCAAATGCAGTGCAAAGAATGCAATAAATCTCACACACATGACACATGACTCACTCTAGATTGGCTTATCAAAACACTCTCATTTGAGTACTTGAGTCAAGTTAAACATACAATTTAAGGCACTCTAACAAGAATCAACAACTGAGACTAAGTGTTGCATTAAAATATCTATTGTATTCAAGGCGTAACAACGTTAAGAGATTCTCTTTCCATCTCAGCTCATAGCCCATAAGTACCTAAAAAATAACAAAAAAAACTAACTACACCAGGCTCAAATAAAATCTTTGAAAAAGAACCGTGGTCCAAAGAAAAATCTAGGAGGAATTGATACACTACCTACAAAAGAAAATCTTTTCTTCTCTTTTTCTTGTTTTCTTAATTGACTTAGACCCTCAAGAAACCCATCGAATGTATCCATCGTCAGGACAAGTCGAATCGCATATTTAGACAACTAAGTAAAGACCAAAGTCAAGCTAACTAAAGACCAAAGTCAAACTATGTTCCTATATATATATATACAACATACAAATGAAGCAACCCCACCCCACACTTAAAAAGATGGCATGTCCCCATGTCATGCAAAATAAATAAATGCGAGGTAAAGGAACTTCCCTGACAGATCAGTCCCGATCAGAGACAGTGCCAAGGTCAAGGTGACACGCTTGACCCAAAGCACGCAGCCAGCCTATGATTTTCTTCTCTGATTTAGAAGTCTGGGTGGCCAAAGCATCAACTCTAGTCCCCAAGTCTGCGACAGTGGTACGCATCCCTGTCACCTCCTGCTCTAAGGTTGCTAACCGAGTACCCCGACCAACCCCAGATGGTCCTGCAGCTTCCGCAACATGCTGATGGGTGGGCGACTAGGCTCCCACCTCCTCCTGCTCATCCTCTCTCTCCGTAGGTGCATCTGAACCATAATTATCATCACTACCAGGTGCCATATTCGCCCGAAACTTTGCCTCTCTTGGCACTTTTCCATCTACACTCAAGTTTTCTGGCACTCGAGCTGCCCGACATAGCCTAGTGACTAAGGAAGGGAAGAAGAAACCATACCTCTTCACCTGACAACGAGTAAACATCTCATCGTGAATAAGTTTAGTTAGGTCAAAATTGTGACCATTCATAAAACACCAAATCAATGCAGTTCGAGGATCATTCACTTCCATGGTGTTGGAGGACATGAGCAGACGGTTGTTTATGACATACAACCAACTTCCCTTCAAAGGTGAGTGCTGTGGAATGGAACTTATGCCCATGCTTCATCCACATAATCTCCTTGCCGGGCACACATATTATTTCAAAGAATACCTGCCACTGGGTGTATCATCTACCATAGGCTTCATAGTAGTCGTTCATTTTCGCCACAGGTGCGGGCAATCAGTATGCCCTCTGAATAGCCTCAACAGAGGCATCCACATTCTTCTTGTGCACTGTGACCACAACATTCACAAGTTCTTTAACGTTGGCATAAAACTCGCGCACAACCATGAATTTCCATCATCCGATTCTTCAAAGAAAATTTCCATCCCACACTTGACCAACTTATTGTACAAGTTGGGATAACCATATTGGAGCGACCCTAAATCTATGCCCCTCTGGAGTATTGGTTTCTTGGATGCTTTATCAGCAAAACGGTCCTGACTGCGGCGGAGACAAACTTGTTACTATCATAAGGACAGACAAGAGCTGAAGTGCATGCTTTGGAGGATCCATCTTGGCCGCTGGATGAAGCACCGGTGGTTTGGCGTTTCTTGGAAGGTACCATAGTACCTGAAATCAAGAATATCATCAGCGAAACACAAAAGATGTGAACCAAAGACGGTTACTCAAACTTCATCCGCCCAATAGGTCAAAACTAACATTAACAACTCACTGAGGCATTTTAACAAACACTTTATATGCACCATTCATCGGAGTCACCAATTAACAAATTTATAAGCCAAACTCCACCACAGTTGACCCAATGTCACCCACATATGTTAAGAGATACATCTACACCTCAACAAACCCATTATCATACAAGACCATACTACAAAAAATCTACTAAAGAAAAGAAAGAAAATTACTATCTGGCCAAGAACACAAATATCCCAACAATAATTGAAAAGAAAAAAAAAACAAAAACAAAACCTTACCTGGTGGGATTGTGGTTAGGAGATATGAGGGGATTGTTAGAGGAGAAAATAGGGTGGCGTAGGGGTGCTTTGATCTAGAATTTGGGAGTAGTAGGGATGGGGTTCTTTAGGAGAAAGAGCGGAGGTGTGTGTTTTGATTTGTGAGGGAGGGTTTAAGATGTTGTGTCAGCAAGGAGAAGAGAGATGGGCGAGGGGTAGCAGACTTCAGTGGTGTTATTTTTAATTAAGATCAAAATAAATAAAAAGAGAGAAAGTAAATAATTAAAAATAACTTAAACTGAGTGGCAGGCGGAACGGTACAGGCGCGGTTGCGCTTGCGAAACAGAATACTTTGCCATATGCGTGGTCTGGGCGAGGCAGCACTCCTGGGTGGAAACATAAGGCAGAATACATTGCCATATGCGCGGTCTAAGCGTGTTTTTTGTGCGGCCGAGCAATTGGGCCTCGAGATTTCTCAAATTTTTACCTCTCCCTTCAGCGTCGTATGGACTTATCACTTACCCAAGCTCACCTGCACTTGTTAGTACTTACAAAAATCAAAATAACAAATTCTAACTACACTAAACTCACTATGCGTTTGGTTGCCTCCCAACCAGCGGCTTAGTTTGTGTCATGGCGCGACAAATACAACAATTCAATGGGTTGCCTCCCATGTAGCATCTGATTTAACGTCGCGGCACGACGCAGATAATTGCATTTAAGGTACTCTCAACTTTGGAGGCTCGATCGAATGGGTCACTGACATTTTCGTTGTTTCCTCCATGCCCATATAGTGTTTTAGTCTATGCAGTGTGAGAGTCATCTCGCAGCAATCTCTACTTCTCCCATGGGGTGAACTTCAACCACACGAAAAGGTCCTGACCATTGTGATTTCAATTTGCCCGGAAATAACCTCAGACACGAGTTGTATAGCAATATTGTATCTCCAGGTTTAAAATTCCGCTCAAGAATATTCGTGTCATGTATCATCTTCATTCTCTCCTTGTATAGTCTTGTGCTCTCAAAAGCGTGATATCTAAACTCATCCAGCTCATGCAATTCTGTTACTCTGCTTGTTCCGGTTGCTTTACTATCAAGATTCAACTATCTCAACACCCACCAAGATCTATGTTCCAACTCTACGGGTAAATGACACACTTTTCCAAATACCAATTTGTATAGCGACATGCCAATTGGAGTTTCGAAAGCAGTTCGATATGCCCACATTGCATCGTCTAACTTCCTTGCCCAATCTGTTCTAGTTGCATTCACAGTTTTAGTCAGCACACTTTTTATTTCTCTATTTGAGGCCTCCACTTGCCCTCTTGTTGTGGATGATATCGGGTGGCCAACAACTTTGTAAAAGCTCGATTGCAATACTTACTGATTATTGCCCTTGGTATACAACATTGGGTGAAAATGTTCTTTCTAAGAAAACTGATTTCCCCCTTTGCATCGTTTGTAGGGAGTGCTGCAGCTTCCACCCATTTAGACAAGTAGTCTACAGCGATGAGTATGTACTTGTTACCATATGAGCTGAGGAACGGCCCCATGAAGTCGATCCCCCGTACATCAAACACTTCAGCTTCATGAATTAGGTTCATGGCATCTTATGTTTGGAGGGAATGTTCCCAGTTCGTTGACATTCATCACAGCCCTTTTTCCATAGATGTGCATCTTTGAACAATGTCGGCCAATGGGACCCTGACTCCAAGATTTTCGCAGCTGTCCTCACTCCCCCGAAGTGCCCACCATATGGTGACGCATGACAAGCCTATAAAATAGAAGACTGGTCTATCTAGGGGATACATCTCCGGGTCATGTCATCAACACAAATCCTGAATAGATAAGGCTTATCCCAATAATACATTCGACAATCATGAAAGAACCTTTTTTTTAAAACGAAAAAAGGTCATAAGGAACAATACTGCTCGCCAGGTAGTTTGCAATGGTTGCATACCATGGCGCTTCCTCGATACTCCTGGTTAGTAGTTGTTCATCTGGAAAAGTTTCTAGAATCTCTTCTACCTCAACCTTCTTTTTAGCTCCTTCAAACCTGGACAAATAGTTAGCTACTTGGTTCTCCGTTCCCTTTCGGTCACGGATCTCTAAATCAAGTTCTTGCAACAGTAGCACCCATTGAATCAGGCGCGGTTTTAACTCCTTCTTTTCAATTAAGTACCTGAAAGCGGCATGGTCAGTATAAACAATTACCTTTGAGCCTATCAGGTAAGACCTGAACTTGTCAAATGCAAACACCATTGCCAACATCTCTTTTTCGATCACAATGTAATTTAGCTAGGGTCCGCTCAACGTCCTACTTGCGTAGTATATTAGATTCATGATTTTCTCTTGTCGCGTCCCAAGCACTGCTCCTACAGCGTAGTTACTAGCATCACACATCAGCTCAAACAGTTGCTCCCAGTTGGGGCAACTATGATAGGTGCTGTCACCAGTATCTTCTTTAATTCCTCAAAGGCTACCCTGCATTCATCAGAAAACACAAAAGGGTAATCCTTTCAAGCAATTTACATAAATGGTTAGCAATTTTGGAAAATTCATTTGTAAATATAGAAACCGACGTGCCCAAGAAAGAAAACTTCTGATTGCTTTGACTGAGGTGGGTGGTGGAAACTTTTCTATCACATCAACTTTTGCATGATCCACCTCAATACCTTTATTTGACACTAGGTTCCCCAATACTACACCTTCCTATACCATGAAATGATAGTTTTCCCAATTGATTACCAGATTAGTCTCGATACACCTTTTTAAAACTCGCCTCAAGTTCACAAGGCATTCATCGAACGAATTCTCCAACACTGAGAAGTCATCCATGAAAACCTCCATTATCTCATCTACCATGTCGGTGAAGATGGCTATCATGCACCTTTGGAATGTGGCAAGTCCATTGCATAGGCCAAAAGACACTCATCGAAAAGCATAGATTCCATAAGGGCGGGTGAACAACGTTTTCTCTCTATCCTCTGGGGCTATAGAAATCTAATTATACCCCATGTACCCATCCAGGAAGCAAAAGTGAGACCTCCCTGCCAATCTATCTAGTATCTGATCAATGAATGGCAATAAGAAGTGGTCCTTCTTGGTGGCCAGGTTCAACTCCCTAGGTCAGACAACTTCTTAGCTATGAGTCTCGTCACAACAACACTGCCAATCTGAGTCAGTGTAGCCGTGACCAAGTCTTGGAAGTCGAACTTGCAGGACATAAGAGCATGGCCCGGAGCAGCTCATGGCAGCGAGTCTCGGAAATAGTAGGGACTTAGATCTGGAGCAAGAAATTGCTCGTGAAAGCAAGTCAACTGAGACACTAGTGCCAGTACCTATTGAGATAGATGATTCAGCAGGTTTAACTAAGGTGACGATACAGAATGTGCAAGAAAACACCAATAAGGAAGATGTGGTTGAAAGGAGACTGAAGCTGCACCAAAACCGACAGTAGAAGCAGTGCCCGAATAAGAGAAACACCAAATTATAGGGAAGAAGCGACCTCCTGCACCATTCCCACAGAGATTGGCTAAGTATAAAAAAGATGAGCAGTACAAGAAATTCTTGGAGATGTTGAAGCAGATTCAGGTAATCATTCAATTGATTGATGCTTTAAAGAAAATGCTTGGGCATCATACCCTCGAGTTTAGAAAACCCAGCGTCATGTCTCACAATCTGTTGTTGTTGAGGTTGTTGATAAGCCTGCTGCTGATTTTGATGGTTGTATCCTTGTTGCCTTTGGTAAGGCACCATTTGCCCCTGTGGTTTCATAGCCTCATGATTATTGTTGTTATTGTACTACTGCTGAGCTAGTCTATATTGTTGATTTTGCTAACCCCAATTCTGACCACCTGGTCTCGGTCCCTCGTAGTTGGCCACATAATTCATGTTCTCCTGATATTGTTGATTCTCATCTTCTGCACTCCATGAGCACACATATGGCTAATTAATGCATGATGTGCATAGACCCTTATTAGTTGCATCAGCTATGTGTACCTGCTACTTCTGGCCATATTCTTCCACCTTTTTGGCTAGGATGGTCATTTGTGTCATCAAAGTAGCCATATTTTCAGCTATGGAGTTAGCTGGGTCTAGAGCCACTGAATAAACCACATGAGTGATTGGAGCGTTCCTTATTGTCCATCCTGAGTTTTGTGCCATCTTGTCAAGCAGGATCTTGCTCTCTCTGAATGTCTTGCTAAAAAATGCTCCACCTGCTGAAGCATCAACATTATCTTTCAAAGTATCTGCTAACCCCATGTAAAATCTCTGTCCCAACATCTACTCCGAAATACCATGATGCGGATATGTAACCAAGAGACCCTTGAATCTCTCCCATGTTTCATGCAGCGTCTTAGTGGGTCTTTGTTTGAAGCTCAATATCTCATCAATTTGTTGAGAAGTCTTGTTGGGTGGGTGAAATTTGCTCAAATATTGCTTGTTTATTTCCTCCCAAGTAGTGATAGAGTTGATAGGGAATGAATTAAGCCAAGTTTGGGCTGCTTCTGCCACTGATAATGGAAACAACAACAAACGTATTGCTTCCGGTGTCATATTGTGCAATCTCTGCGTGGCACAAATTGAGAAGAAGTTTTTTAGATGCTGCTAAAGATCATGTATGACCCAGAGAATAGTCCTTTGTTCTGCAATAGATGTAGCATGTTATTTATGATCTGGAATGAGTCTGCTTGTATGTGAGGGACTACAATAGCAATTGCTAGATGCTCTGAGGATCTTCAATATATGACCCAGAGAATAGTCCCTTGTTCTGCAACAGATGTAGCATGTTATTTGTGATCTGGAATGAATTTGCTTGTATCTGAGGGACTACAATAGCAATTGCTAAGTTTTCAGCTATGGGTTGTGCCCAGTCATATAGTGCTACTTCTGGCACAAGTGGTGCCACACCCCGATCGATTGGGTCATTTACGTTGTCCCTGTTGTTTGGGTCATTCACGTTGTCCCTGCTGTTTAGATTATCATCTTCCATGTCTGGTTCAATTCTTTCGGTTGCGTTTTGTTGTTGTTTGCCTTTCCTGTTTGCACGGTTCAATGGCTTGAACACCTTCTCAGGATCTGATAACGCTTCGAAAAACTTTCTAGTTCTTGAGGAGTTGTTAGGTATGTACCTCTGACAACCACGACTACAAACGTTAGAATTTCAATGATCAGTTTAAATTGAAGAAAATTGACTATACTAAAAATTTCTGCACTTCCCTTTTTTTTTGTTTTAACTTCAATCAATAACACCGTTAATTTTCTAGCAACGGTGCCAAATTTTGATCACGCCCAATTATGCCTTATAAAAAGACAAAGCGGTTGCTGCAAATATATTCCGGTTAACAAATTCGGAGTCGAATCCCATAGGGACGTAACCTATCAATCATAACTATTGGACTCACATAAATTCAATCTTCAGAGATATTTGATTAACAATTTGGTGTTTATTAAATAAATATTATGTAATAAAAATGCAGTAAATTAAGACTAGCTATAGACTGATTGTATGCAAGAATGAGAATTGTCTAAGGTTATGATTTTCCCTCTTGTCGGAATCCTTTCCGCTATATTTGCTATAAATTTGCCTAAGTCTACTCTATCGATCATGAGCACTCTGACTATCGTAACTCTCTCCCCAGTAATTACAATAATATACTAGACATATTCTCCCGAATTACGCAAGCTGACCTTAGTATAACTCACTTAGATCGCACTCAAGGTTTCGTTATTCTTATTCCACCTTTAAACCCTTCGTATTGATCTCTCATATACGTTAGAAGTGGTATAGTTCAATAACTACCTAAATACATACTCTCTCCCGAGTAATGCATACTAAATAGGTACAACCGATTGAGGGCCCTTCAATCAATAGTAATCACAATATAGTTGAATAAACAGAGAAATTAATATCTATATTAACATATAAGAAAATCATTCTCCAAGATGTTCCATCAAAACCCTAGATTAGATGTTTAGCTACGCATAATCGTTTCCACAATTACAATCACAATAGTAGAATTCATCATTAATGATCAAAACAAGAGGAAGAAAGGTAAAACTCTATGCCGGATCTTCCGCCTTGCCTCTTGCCTCTTCTTGCCTTAAAAATCCTTCAAAAACCTTGATCACTATTCTTTGGGCGACCTAGGCTTCTTATATGTTAGGGAGAGTTGCCCCCAAAATTACGAAATTATCCCTGAAAATAATGTTCATCGGAGTGACGATCGCGGCGTGCTTGGGCCGCGCATATCGCGTTCTATTCTGCCTGACGAGCGCGGTCGGAGTGCGCCCGCGCTCATGAAATTGAGTTGTTTTTTATTTTTTTCCTGCTTCTTTCAAGCGCATTCACCTCCAATTGGCTCTCTTTGCTCCAAACGCTGTTTAATGATCTTCTGACATATAATCATCAATTGAAACCCTTTGCTTTCATCTTTAGCAGTTAGCACTGATCTTAGTATTATAGTTCTCTCTGGTATAGACAGGAGGATCTCAAGTCAATTGGAATAACATATTGACTGAGTCATATGCTCTGGCAGAGGAATGCCTGCAAGCAAACTATTATGGCGTGAAGAGAATGACTGAAGCATTTATTCCACTGCTCAAATTATCTAAGTCGCCTAGGATTGTCACCGTTTCTTCCTCCATGGGAAGGCTAAAGGTATAATTCTCCTCCTCCTGGAAATGGAACTTCTAATTTTACTTTCCATGAGTTAATTAGCTAAGTGAAATTGCATTTCCAGAACTTGAAGCACGAATGGGCTAAAGGAGTATTATGTGACAGTGAAAACCTCACAGAAGAGAAAATTGAACAATATCTAAGGGACAATAAAGAAAATACCCTCCAAGCCAAGGGCTGGCCTTCTCTCATGTCAGCCTATATACTCTCTAAAGCAATGAATGCTTACAAAGTAATCCTTTTATAAATTTAGTCAATATAGAGATGAATTTTCACTCTATATGTGCTTACGAAAATTCATTGATTAAGTAACAAATATTAACTTTTTTTCCTATTAACTTCAAGATTATTTTTCGTATCACCAATATTACATAAATGATAACAAAAATAACCATATAATAAAATGATTAACATAAAGTAGATAGTAAGCTTAAAGACAATAGTGCTCGTCAAGATTTAGTTTCAACATTGGTTGTCTTACATTTTGATTTCTCGATAACAATTGAGAGTTTGTATTTGTTTTACAAGAATTTTTTTTAAAAAAACCTTTGTATTTTTTATAATAAGCTGGCTTCTTAAAATTTGCCAACTTCAAATTCCTAAAAAATTTCTTCATCAATATCCTTCTCGTTGATTCCACTTCTCGTTCTTGAATTTCACTTGAGACCTTGTAAGTAGTCTGCTTATCAACAAATTTCGACTTTTTCTTGATCATTTGCTTATCATCATCTGTGTCGTCACTTGATGTTTTGTTGATCATATTTCACTCTGATGGTAAGCAACTCCCACGTCTATTTGGAAACAGCCTCTCTACCCAAGGGTAGGGGTAAGGTCTGTGTACATACTAACCTCCTCAGACCCCACTAAATGGGATTATACTGGGTTGTTGTTGTATTTCGTAAACATTTTGACTTGTACATATAAATGTTGGCGCTCAAGGCATAGTGCTATCTCCTTTCCATTTCCCCAGATTTGGTTTGGAGTATAATCTGTAACCATTAAATTTAAGATTATTTAGCAACGTTTTCTGTAGGTCCATAAACCAGAAAGTTTTGAAGCTATAAATGCTTTCAGATATAAAAAACTTTCGAAGCTATACATTCACTCAGTAGTTTATGACTTAATTATGTCAATCTAATTATAGTTGGTATTTGGTTGCATCATGATTGAATTGTTATAAAGTTTCTAACATTAAAAAGAAAATAAAAAAAGGAACTTTAAGAGTGACAATAGAAGTACGATTGTAATGTTATTATCTTTATCATATTTAAAATGATATCTTTAGTGTCCCATGGTGAAAGTAGAATCTAAAAACTGCTAACATGTAAACACTTGTCTATCATTTTCCTTCTAGAAAAGTACTTGAATAGAAAGACTCCTTACCTATATTTTAATTTTGTTATTATTTGACAGTTAATCTACAAAGGGACATATCTGTTATGATAGACTAGAATTTGTTTTGAAAAATTACAATTTCAACCTAAATATTTTATATATATATATATATATATATATATATATATATATATATATATATATGTATACCAATTTAAACTTACTGTCTTAAAATAGAATATATTAGATATAAAAATTATTGTCTTAAATAATAATATCTAATAAAATAATATTTAAACTTACTGTAAAATAGAATATAATAGATATAAAAACTATTGTCTTAAATAATAATATCAAATGAAATAATATATTTAAAGAAAAATAATATAGAAATTTAAACTTACTGTCTTAAAATAGAATATAATAGATATAAAAACTATTGTCTTAAATAATAATATCTAGAAAGGCTAGATAAATGTAGATCTAATATATTGATTATAAGATATAATTGCTTATTAAATAAATCTACACAATATCTATGATTTTCTGTTATATAAATAAAGTGTATAGCGTAGTCTACCGTCGAATAAAATCTTGTGTTTACGTCTGAAATAAATTCTCCTACACTTAAAGTAAGGCTTTAGGCAAAGATTTCTAGATATGGATAGTTATGATTATCAGACATTAACAGCGTAATAGAATTGTTTTAAAGATCCTACTCGGTACTCTCCCTCTCATCTCTTGTAAACATGTAAGTTACTATGTTTATCTAAGTTATGTTCTAAGATATTACCCCTATGTCTTGTTATGATTTCCTTTTATGCTTATGTTTTTATGTATAGTTTTGTTATTATGTAAATTATTAAAAAATTACTCTTAGTATATGGTTATCTTTCCAATTTCTTAACAATTTTGATGGATTAACCTGTAAATTCCTAGGAAAAATATGGTTAAGATAAACCAAGTGGTATGTGCACTTAACCATGGCCAGAGTGAGGTTAAAGAAAAAAGAGTTAAGAATAGATTTAAATCTATCAAAGAATTGGAAAGAAGAGATGAACAAAGTTAAATATATATATATATATATATATATATATATATATAAAATCTACTTCAAATCATATGTTTGCTGTATCTCATAAAAGCATTGTAATCTACCTCAAATCGGAGTGGTCATTTAATAAAAATGTGATAATATCACACTTACTTTAAGCCTTTCTCGATTTTTCTATATTCCTTTTTTCTCTTCCCTCCCCTATCAAATCTGTAACGGGACTTACTTTTGTCCCATAGGTATGGTCTGAAGTCATAAATATATACACTATACTGAAAACAAATTGATTTTATATATAAAAATAACCTGTCAAAATATATAAATTGGTCAAAAAATTATAACTGGCAAAGAGGCACGGGTAGCAGAGATACGAGTAAGGGCAAAGAAAGAGGCACATATAGTTATTCATAAGACTCATCACCCGTACGTATTTAAGTTATTTAGATCCGAGAATCAAGGAGAATGAATCTGACAATATATAAGAGTGCAGATACAAGATTTAATGAGCATTAAATATTGAATACGTTAGACAATCTGTATTAAATACAATAATTATGTAACATAGCATTCAATGTCTTTAACTACTCATAATAACCTTATTATGACATAGAAAAAATGCCTATCTCCAAGGTATCTATAAAAGGGAGATAGCTGATCAATTGAGGGGACACCAAACACTATCTAAATATAGTTTGATTTACTTATTTCTCTCTCGATTATATTTTTACTATTTAAATTACTTTCTTTTATATGTTTTTCGATTATTAGTAACCCACGTTCTTCTAAATTATAACTTTAATTAAAATTCTATTTTTTAATTAAACATACACGTAAATAGCCGCTTTGCCATATTTTGCCAGCCACTATTGCTGAAAAGCCATGTAAATTCGCTGCAGCACAAGCATATGAGCTAAAGAAAAATAAGGTCAAAATCAAACACAATCCCTTATATTTGTCGGACTTTTTCTCTTGACACTTTATTTAAGATTCTAAAATGGATCAAGCATATCCTCATTAATTATACTATTCGGTCATTTCAAATCCTACTCTTATATTATGAAAAGAATTTTCCTTTATTTTTAACAGAAGGCCACGTGTCAGCTCCTTATTAAAAGACACATGCCCAAGTAAAATATTCGGTCCTTTAAAACGTTTTTCCTCATAAACCCGACCGGAAATCCTTTGATTTCATCCTTTTCAACACCTAAGTCATCAAACTTCCTCAAGCTTAGCCACAACAGAACTCTAAAAGCAAAGATTAGTCTTGAGCTCTCTCACGCACCAAATGTTGGAAAGCTCAGTTTATTTCTGGTATTTACAAAATTCACGGAGCACCACTGTCCCTGGTCTGAATCTGTGAGCCTTCTTCACTCCTCCGGTTGCCGGAGCTGACTTTCTGACTGGTTTTCTTGATAATTGCTTTCTCTGAGATTTCCCTCTGGTGGATTTTCGGGCAATTTATTTTGTACGAGCCATTTAGGATTTAGGAGTTAAGGGATTTGGTTGATGGAGTAATTAGATTTGTGAAGGATTTTGAGTTTGGAATGTGATGCCGCCTTAATATCCACCTCCACCTTCGGAGAGATATTTAAGCGTAATCATTGACTAATCACAAAGAATTTTAAATGTTTGGGTTTGGAATACTAAATTTCCTGTTAGTATTAGCAATAACATACATTATAATGGGCATGTTTTTTTCAGTCGTCACCACTACTACCATGGCTGCATTCTAAGAACTTGGGAAGTCCAAAAACTTCAACTTCAGCAATTTTTTTAAGACCCATCGTAGTGAGGACTCTAATGGTGATATGAAGAATTGTAACGATTCGATTGGTCAATTTGAGCTTTTGCACTTTGATCGCCAGTTTTAGGGCATGACTTTTCCCGTATGATGTATGTAAATCGTTGTTTTTAGTTTTCACGGAAATCGGTATGAATTTGAAAGAGCAGTCTTCGTTCAAAGTTTTGAATTTGAAAGATTTGACCAAGAGTTGACTTATTTGTATATGAGCTAGGATTGAAATTTTTATGATTTGGTTAGCTTCATTGGGCGATTTATCACTTGGAAGCGTGATCGAAATTGGTTTTGGAGGTTCATAGTAGAATTAGGCTTGAATTGGCGAAGTTGAGATTTTGACGATTTTCGGTTGGTAGGTGAAATTTTGATCCGGGAATCGGAATGGAATTCCGAGAGTTACAATAGCGTCGTTATATTATTTGGTATGTGTATAAAAATTTCAGGTTATTCAGACATTGTTTGGTCGGGTTTTTGATCAAAAGTGTATTTAAGAAGTTTTTGGAAAACTTAGGCTTGAATTCGATGAGTTTTGTGTAAGTTGATGTTGTTTGAGGTGTTTTGATGATTGAAACAAGTTGGAATAATGTTATGGGGTATGTTGACAGGTTTGGTTGAGGTCCCGAGGGCCTCGAGTGAGTTTCGGATGGTCAATGGGACCATTTTGTGCCTTAAAAGATAGCAGAAATTGCAGTCTTTTGTTGCAGTTATTTTGTTCATTGCGATTGCGTAGATGCAATTGCGATCGCGTAGAAGCTTTTAGGGCAGTCCATCTTTGTTCAATGCATTCGCATTGTATGTATTGCGATCATATAAGGATAAGGAAATTGTTGATTGTTAACGCGTAGGGAAGGTCGCATTCGCGTAGAGTTAATGGACCTGAGGTCTTGGCTCGACTTTGTTCAGTGCAAACGCGTCACTGTGTCCGCGATCGCGTAGTGTGGTAAGTCTGTGCATTGCGTTCGCAGAGTATTATATGCAATCGCATAAGAGGAATTTTGAGAGCTTAAGATTTCTTCTTCGCGATCGCGAGGAATGTTCCGCGATCGCATAGAAGAAAATATACCTAAGCAGAATGTTTTTAAAGTCATTTTGTTCGCGAATGTGGGTCTATTTTCACCCATTGCTGCCCATCTTGAGAGATTTTTAAAGAAGATTGAAGAGGGATTCAAGGGGAAACGACTTGAGGTAAGACTTTTTGTCTTGAAACTCGATTATATTGTGTAATCCACCTAGAAATTCATGGAACTTAAGCTAAAAATAGAAGAAACCAGGGCTTGTGATTTGAAATTTTAATTGGGATTTAAAGGACCATTTAAGGTCGGATTTAAGAATTTTTGATATCTATGAACTCGTGGGGAGATGATGGATCTAATAATGTAAAAAATTTCGAGTTTCGAGACTCGAGTTTTAGTAATTTCAGGATTTGTGCCTGATATTTTTTGTTTTCGCTTGGGCTTTATTCCTTTAGTATATTGTGATGTATTCGTTATGAATTTGGATAGATCTGACGCGCGTGGAGGCTAATTTGAGGGCAAAGGCGTCGCGAGCTGGAGATTTTGCCGGTTCGAGGTAATTAATGATTGTAAATACTATCCTGAAGGTTTAAAACCTCAGATTACATGTCATTGTGTTACTTTGAGGTGACTTACATGCTAGATGACGAGCATGAGCTAAAGCATTGGTGGGGATTGTGACCTAGTCCATCCCGAACGATTATTTTAATATGTAATTGATAGTTAAGTATTTGATGTTATTATATTTTGGGCGGTATGCCATGTTTGGGGCTTTGTGCCGACTTGTTGGGAACCTTAGGGGCATTTTTACTATCTTTCCTCACTATACTTGTTTAAAAGCATATCCTCAGTCGTGTTGTACCTGTTTATTTCTCAAACCTGGCTTTAGCATTATATTCTTAAAAGTGTGAAAAGTATTTTTGGGCTGAGTTCCCTGTTTTACTAAGATAGACCGAGGGTCTGATGGTGAGATTGATGACTAAGATAGACTGGAAGTCTGGCGGTGAGGTTAATGACTGAGAGAGGCCGAGGGCCTAGTTGTGAGGAATATATCTTTGGATCGGGCTGCAAGCCGCAACGATATGTTGGATCGGGTTGCATGCCGCAAGGATATAGCACTTGGGCTATAAGAGCCCCTCCCGGGGTCTGCACATTCCCAGTGAGCGTCGTCGACGATATATGGTTCGAGCTGCTCGCCACAACTATATATGGTTCGAGCTGCTCGCCGCAACGATATATGGATCGGGCTATACGCCGCAGCGGTTACTATATGGTACCTATTGAGCGTGAATGCTGAGTACGAGTACTGATTGGTAAGAGTTGAGTCACGAGTGGCATAGAGGCTAGCCCGATGGGCGATAAATATATACATGCATCTGAGTGATGTTTTCCTAAGAGACCTATTTATGAACTTATTGATCACTCATATTTAATGTGAGTTTCTATCGAATATGTTAGTTTATTGATTGTTTTCACTCATCTTTATATTGAGCCTCTGTCAAAAAGTTGAAAAAATATTTTAAAACAATTTTTATAAACTGGGATTTATGAGATATTTAGAAATTAATCACTGATTTGGCATTTGGTTATTT
Source organism: Nicotiana benthamiana (assembly GCA_034376525.1). Classification (NCBI taxonomy): domain Eukaryota; kingdom Viridiplantae; phylum Streptophyta; class Magnoliopsida; order Solanales; family Solanaceae; genus Nicotiana; species Nicotiana benthamiana. Next base: position 144,803,781 of record CM067339.1, on the reverse strand, counting down.
CCATCGAGATTTTAAAGTTATGAATTGTTTTGCACGAGGGGATATTTTACGAACTATGCTTAGTCCAACGGGTCAATTATGGCTTTAATCTCGATTATTATTTTAAATGGTATTGAACCCCTATCAAAACTGTTGGAAAGTATTTCAAAAATGATTCTTCTTTTTAAAAAGATGAATCTTTAAAAGGGAAGATTGACTCGTATTATGATTTGAAAGCCTGTTGTGTTTATTAAGCCTAACGTGAATGTGGATTCATTGTTTCATGTTGCTTAGTCTTTATTTACTCTTATTACTTATTAGGTTGGAGTACTCACATTATTCCCTGCATCCTGTGTGCAGATTCAGGTATATCGGAACCCGGTAGCGAGTGTGGATTGCTCAGATGCGAAGCCATCAGAATTAGCAAGGTAGCTGCATGACATTCGCAACAGTGCTTCTTCCCCCTCATTGCAGTTACTGTATTTAGTACAGTTTTAGACTTTGGTTGTATTCAGACCTTGATAGTTGCTCATGACTAGTGATACCCCTATGTTTGGCTTGTATAGAAATTCCGCACATTTTTTCAGATTTATATTATGAAATATTGCTCTAATTAAAGGTTTAAAAATGACTCGCAATGATTAAAGGGATAATGGGAGTGTTGTGTCGGCTGGCCTTGTCTTCATGAGAGGCGCCATCACGACCGGGCCGGTTTGGGATCGTGACAGGTTGGTATAAGATCCTAGGTTACATAGGTCTCACGAGTCATGAGCGAGTTTAGTAGAGTCTCGCGGATCGGTAGGGAGACGTCTGTATTTATCCTCGAGAGGCTGCAGAACCTTTAGGAAAACTTCACGTTCTTGAATTCTTATCGTGCGTCCTTGATTCAGTTGAAATGTAACTCTTGAAATTCCTTCCACGCGTTCGTATGCGCGCATGAGCGCTCAGTATTAGATGTGCCTTGATGGCTTGTGACCCTGATCGAGGGGTGAGATGCGATCTCTGCGAGTTTATGTTGGGCCAGTCTGGAGAACCTAAGGCCAGATCTTTGCCTATGGCTTGAGCACCGAGGTGCTGATTGTGTGAGCAAGCGTTTTGAACTTATATGTTCGATATTGTCCCTATTAGTGCAAAAAACGGTTGGATAGCTATATGATGAGTATGTTAGTACTGCGAGATGTATCTATGTGACTTGGAAGTGACGAGGAAGGTCTGCTGGATGATAGAAGAATTATTAGGTGTTTGAATTCTATCATGATTCGAGGTATAGCCCCGAGTTATGGGCGCGTGAAGTATCTTTTCATGTTTTCCAGTTGAGAATGAAGTAAATTTTATGTTGAGGCATGAGTTCAGACTCAGGAGGACTAAGTGACTGCGTACAATTTATGGCAATGGAAGGTATATAGAAAGGTTAACTGAAGGCAAGGCATGTGGGTTATCTCCTGTGAAGAGTTCTGGGGTTGTGTGACCTTATGTGATTGTTAGAAGATCTCATGTGCAAGTGAAATGTAAATGTTGGTTTTTAAATTTTGGGCCGCTTAAGAGAGTGGACTTAACTGTTGCTAGATTTGCAAAAGATTTAAAGTACTAGATGATTTGTTTTTACACAAGCTTACAAAGGATTTGAGTTTAATCTCACTATGGTATTGTGAAATCAATAAAGTATAAGTGTTATGAGTTATTGAGTGCATTGTGATCTATGGCTTCGACCAAGTAGGAGAGTTTTATATTGATTAACTGATTGCTCGGTTATGTGCTATGTTGGTTCCGATTTGAGGCATGTGTTAAATCAGTTTTGGTTTCGGAGATTAAGCCCGAGGATGGCTTGATAAAGGAAATTTTTTACTAAGGAAATGATATGTGCTGCGGTGTTAGAAGTGCCAATGAAACGTGGTTATTTGGTTATGTTGATTGGGTTAACTATAGTATAAATAGAGTGAATGACTCTTGAAAATGGTTCTAATGTGTTCAAGATGCTTCATGTAGCAATTGGGTATCTCAAAGTCATATATGTGGTTAGAAACCAAGTTTTTATTGGAAAAGTTCAAGATTTGTGGTGTTTCTATATTAATATGTGATTCTATGTATTAGTATCATGAAGATAAAGGTAATAGATTTAGATTTGCAGGAAGTTCTTTAGAGTAAGGTGTTTTGGAATGTGGTGCTTTTGGTAATATTTAAGAGAGTATTCAGTGGCTTATGGGTCTTAGAGAGTGTGAATTTATGCTTGGGCCTCGTGTGGTAAACCTGAGTTGAGAAATTGTGGTGCTACAACAAGAGGGAGTATCAAGTTAAAAATGAATCAGAAGGAAATTTAGATTGATGGAGTAGCTTGATAGTAGACCGAGTCGGTATCGTAAGGATATGATTAATTCCTTGCGTGTACTGAGGCAATGAGTTTTTTCAGGTGTTTTGCAGCGATGCTCTTAGGTTTTGATGTCTTTCTTAGATCGATCGAGTTAGAAGGATTCAGTCCTAACAAGTCAGATTTGTGAAAGTAGAACACTGAGAGTTCTTGATGGTTTTTGCAGTGGTTTGGTGATGTATATTTTCTATGGGTATATAGAGCATATGATTGTTAGAATATACGCTTAACGCTAGAGGGGGGGTGAATAGAGTTTTAATAAAAATCAAGATAAATTTGCGGAATTAAAATTGCAGGAATAAAGTAAGTGCAGTAATTAAAGTAGTAAGGAGAGAACACACCGAATTTATACTGGTTCACCACAACGTGTGGTTAGTCCAGTCCCCGAGAGACTCTTGAGTTTTACACTAACTCCGTTAAGCTTACGGGTGCCTAACAAACCGTTACACTTGCTCGTAGATATATACTCTACAAGACTTCAACTTGCTCGAGGATACCTCACCTCAAGAGTTCAAGTCAAGGAACTAAACTTTCCTTCTTACAACAAGGGATTAGAACTTCCCTTCAAGTGTATGCAAACACTTAGCACTCAAGACAAGACTCTCTTATAGAGTAGATGTGAATAAAATAAATACGCTCAAGAACACAACAACTTCGTCAAGAATTTGGCTCTCAAAAACTATGAAATGAATATGAAATGATTGATATGAAAGTATGTAAGCTTAAGCAAGAATTGTAATCAGTTGTTGTACTTAAAAGAGTGGTTTTGAGGTGTATTTATAGTCCTCAAAGACCCAAAGACCGTTGCTTAATTGCCAATCACTAATTGCTGATTTTGTGCTAGAATAATCGATTATCTGATTTGCATAATCGATTATCTGCAAATCGTTCAAAAATCATATGCAGATTTTAAGCTAGAATAATCGATTATTCAAATTGCATAATCGATTACCTGATAACGTTCAAAAATCAGACGCTGATTTTATGCTAGCATAATCAATTATTGCCTCGTGCATAATCGATTATCTTTCAGCGTTTAAAAATACTTTGGCAACGGTCAGTGAATAATCGATTATCATATTACATAATCGATTATTTTGCTGTTTTGTAAATTCCGGTTTACACTGTCTTAACATAATCGATTATCAAAAAGACATAATCGATTATTTTGCTGTTTTGTAAATTCCGGTTTACACTGTCTTAACATAATCGATTATCAAAAAGACATAATCGATTATTTTGCTGTTTTGTGAATTCCGGTTTACACTGTCTTAACATAATCGATTATCAAAAAACATAATCGATTATTTCTGTCCAGATTTGAAAGACATGTTTAAAATTCATTTTGGCTAAAATGAAAGTGTTTGAAAATCATTTTGTTTTAAAACAAAGATGCATGGTTTGATGAAAATGATTTTACGAGAGAAGCCAAGACTTGAATCTATTGTTGGATCAAGATCACAATACAAAACGACTCATGTATATCTTCGTTGCTTTACTTGATCTTGTTCTTTGTTTCTCTTGTGCTTGGACTTCGGCATATGTCAATGTTCCATGCGCATCGGTTTGTCATTTATCGAAACCTACAAAGATGAACACACGTTTAGTTTTAGCGATTTGAGAACGTGTTTCAACAATTTCCCCCTTTTTGATAATGGAAAACCAATATCGGGATATGCATATTAAATAATTGATAATGACAATCCAAGACAAGTATATAGATATGTGAATGAGTTCCCCCTCAATTTATGAGTCCCCCCTCAATTTATGCCAATATGTATTAGTGTGCATAACCCTTATTCTTCCCCCTTTTGACATTAGCAAAAATAAATAACCTTTTATTGAGGAAACAATATTGAAAATACAGAATAAATCAAGAAAAATAGACAAAATATTATTCAACCGATACATAATGGAAGCAAGAAAAAATAGACAAGACATTATTCATTGTCAACATTAACATCCGCCTCGGCATCCGGCACTTCTTCCGGAAGGACAACTTGGGCATAGGGATAGCGGACGTGGTCAAAATATCCATGAAGCTCGTGGGATAATCGGGTACATTCCTATCAATACGAGTCATGGACGTGGATAAAGAGGCAAGTTGCTCAGAAATAGTTTGGAGGGTAGCAACGGACGGGGCCTGAGGACGACGTATTTGAGTTGGAGGAGGAGCCGGATGTTCACCGATATTGGGAAATGAAGATTCTTGAATATGTTTTGTTGCCTTTTTGTGAGGACCGATGGAGGTGTCGATACCGGAGGCTTGAAAAAGAGCCATTATGATCTAGCATAGGGGAGTGGCTTATCGTCCCCAATTGCATCATACATGTGAGTCATGACGAACTGGCACCAATTGATGCGAGCCCCGGTGATAATTGCGTGCATGAGTTTTGAATCCTCATGAGAGAGAGTCGTATGATTGAATTTGCGCGATTTTAGAACGCGGGTTATGAAATAAAAGATTAGACGATATTCCGGGAGCATGTGCGTAATGGTTGGGCGACGATGCTCCGGACTTGCAATAAATTCGCCAATGCCAATTTGGTTGAAAAGGACTTGTTCATCAAATAAAGCACCTTCTTCCCTAGTGTAGAGTGAAATGTCTTCCCCATTTCGTGGAAGTTTAGTGAGGACTTGTAAGTTTTCCTCATTTAAAAGAATTGGAACTCCATTGATGCTCGAGACAAGTTCACCATCTTCGTCCTTCCGAGATTGGAATAGAAGCCACGAATTAGAGAAGGGTGAATGTAAGGGTATTGAAGATATATGAATTCAAGAAGTTGACTTTGCATGAGGATATTTGCTGTAGATGGAGGGGCGATGTGGCTAATGAATCGATCAGTGGAGAATCGAGGAGGAAGGATTTCTCGATTTTCAAATTTTTCGACGAAACGAATAAGTTCGGCTTCACTGTCGAACCGTAAATAAGATCCGTCTTTATTGCAATGAACGGGTGGAGGAGCAATGGAAGAGGAGGCAATATGTTTGCCGGAGCGAGCTCGTTTAGAATTCTTGCCCGTCATTTAAAAAGAAATTTGAGAGCCTTTGCAGAAATTTTTGAAGACTTTGGAAGAATATTAGGAGCTAGGAGTGATGTTGGAGTGAAGAATTTGAAGGGTGGAAGCACCTATTTATAGGGTGAAGGAGATGAAGGCATTTAATATACAATAACTTCAGATTTTAAGTGCCAAACGGTTAAAAAACGGTAAGAAGTTTGAAAGAGTGAACGTTGATAATCGATTTTGTTGGTCAGATAATCGATTTTGGTGACCCAGTCTGGAAAACAGGTTCAGAGAATAATCGATTATCATTTTGAGATAATCGATTATGTTAGGAAATGTACTACCCGTCGAAGTCGAAGCGGTAAAGGAAAATCGATTACGAGGTTGCCGATAATCGATTATTTTAATCTTTGGCTTAGACCTGCAAAACAGAATTAGTTAATAATCGATTGCGATAAATAGATAATCGATTATTCTATATGTTCACTAATCATTTGACAAACAGAATGTTAAGATAATTGATTATGGCTTTTGGGATAATCGATTATGTTATAAGTTTGCCCAAAAATCTGCAAAACAGAACACAAATATAATCGATTATGAAATATTGATAATCGATTATTGCATATGGTCGCCAAAATCCTGCAAAACGGAAATGTTAAATAATCGATTGTTGTATTGTAAAAGTTGATTATTGCATTTGGTCAGCAAATATGTGACTGTATTCCCCCTGACTTTGGGGCGATACCTGCAAAAAAGAATTAGGCGCCTCCGACGCTCAAGTCAGTAATCGTTAAAGGAAACATGCAATGCATGTATTAGATCAATGTGGAGTCAAGTATTCCGAGTTTACTACGAATTCGGAAAAAGGACTCTTTCTCTAAAGGCTTTGTGAAGATGTCGGCCAATTGATATTTGGTTTCAACAAACTCAATTTCGACATCACCTTTGAGAACGTGATCTCTTATGAAGTGGTGCCTAATTTCTATGTGTTTCGTTCTTGAGTGAAGAACAGGGTTCTTCGTCAAGCTTATGGCGCTAGTATTATCACATCGAAGAGGAATATGATTGATACTAAGACCATAATCCGAGAGTTTGTTGTTTCATCCAAAGGATTTGAGCACAACAACTCCCCGCGGCTACATATTCAGCCTCGGTTGTGGATAACGCAACACTTACTTGTTTCTTGCTAAACCAAGAAACTAGAGAGCTACCGAGCAAATGGCAAGTGCCACTAGTGCTCTTGCGGTCCAATTTGCAACCCGCAAAATTGAAATCGGAATAGCCAACAAGTTGGCATGAAGAACTTTGGGATACCATAGTCCCACATTTATAGTTCCAACAAGATACTTCATTATCCGTTTTACCGCAGTTAGGTGCGACTCCTTCGGACATGATTGATATCAAGCGCATAAACACACGCTAAACATGATGTCCGATCTACTTGTAGTAAGATAAAGAAGGGATCCGATCATACCTCGATACTTCTTTGTGTCTACTTCCTTACCTTTCTCATCTTTGTCAAGATGGTCGGATGTACTCATTGGAGTGGCCATTGCTTTGGCGTTGCTCATTTCAAAACGATTTAGCAACTCCTTGCAATATTTAGATTGGAAAATGAAAGTTCCCTCTTTCATTTGTTTCACTTGCAACCCCAAGAAGAAGTTTAGCTCACCCATAATTGACATTTCAAATTCACTTGTCATTAATTCAGAGAATTCCTTGCACAAAGAATTGTTAGTAGCACCAAAAATAATATCATCTACATATATTTGAACTAATAAGATGTCATTGTTTTTGTTCTTAATAAAGAGTGTAGTGTCAACTTTCCCCCTAATGAACTCATTGTCCAAAAGAAATTTGCTTAAGCGTTCATACCAAGCTCGGGGAGCTTGTTTAAGACCATAGAGGGCTTTCTTAAGTTTGAAGACATGATCGGGAGATTTAAAGTCTTCAAAACCCGGGGGTTGTTCAACATATACTTCCTCTTGAATAAACCCATTTAGGAAGGCACTCTTTACATCCATTTGATGTAAAATAAAATTCATAGAAGAGGCAAAAGCAAGTAATAGACGAATAGCTTCTAGTCGTGCAACTGGTGCATAAGTTTCTTCATAATCAATTCCTTCTTCTTGATTATAACCTTTAGCAACAAGCCTAGCTTTGTTTCTAGTGGTTATACCATTTTCATCTAATTTATTTCGAAAAACCCATTTCGTACCAATTATGGTGTGATTATCGGGTCTTGGCACCAATTCCCAAACATCATTACATTTGAATTTGTTAAGCTCCTCTTGCATTGCCAGGGTCAATGCTCATCCCCAATTGCTTCGGAAATAGTTGTAGGTTCTATTTGTGAAACAAAAGCCATATGTCCTACAGTGTCTTTAAGAAGGTTTCGAGTACTTACCCCTTTCTCGATGTTGCCAATTACCTTGTCGAGAGGATGATCTTTAGATGTCCTCCAAGCCTTAGGCATCATCGATTCTTCCTCTTGTGGTGGTTCTTCTTCCGATGATTGTTCCACAGCTTCATCTTGAACTTCCTTTGGATTCTCCTTTTGCACCTTGTCTTGAAGACTTATCTTGTTTAGAGAATCTGCAAGATGATCACAAAAATCCTTTCTCGCCAAGCGAGCATCATTTTCACAAAATACTACATGAGGAGATTCCTCAACAATTTTGGTTCGATTATTGAAAACTCTATATGCTTTGCTACGCGATGAGTAACCAAGAAAAATTCCTTCATCAGATATCGCGTCAAATTTTCCCAAGTTATCTTTTCCGTTGTTGTGAATGAAACATTTACAACCGAAGACTCTAAGATGGGAAAGATTTGGTTTCCTTCCCTTATAGAGTTCATAGGGAGTTTTCATGAGTATCGATCTTATGACAGCTCTGTTTAAGACATAGCTTGCGGTACTCACGGCATCCGCCCAAAACTTTTTGGAAATCTTAGCCTCATCGAGCATGGTTCTAGCCATCTCTCCGAGACATTGATTTTTACGTTCCACCACTCCATTCTGTTGTGGTGTACGTGGATCCGAAAAGGTATGTTTAATATCGAGTTCATCACAAAAATCCGCGAAGAGATTATGATCGAACTCTCCCCCATGATCACTTCTTACGGAAGTGACGGTTGTGTTCTTTTCATTTTGAACACGTTTAAGAAAACTTTTAATAGCTTGAAAGGCATCAATTTTATGAGCAAGAAATAACGTCCATGTGAATCTAGAGTAGTCATCAACAAGTACTAAAGCATAAAGATTTCCACCAAGACTTTCAACACGAGATGGTCCAAAAAGATCCATGTGAAGAAGTTGTAAAGGTCTAGTGGTTGAAACAACATTTTTAGATTTAAAAGAGGCTTTTATTTGTTTCCCTTTTTGGCATGAATCACAAATAGAATCTTTTTCAAATTTTAGTTTTGGAAGACCGATTACTAAATCTTGAGAAACTAATTTGTTTAAAAGATTCATGTTGACATGAGCTACTCTACAATGCCATAACCAAACGTCGTCTTCTTTACTCAAAAGGCAATTCACAAAACTTGATGAAGAATTTTCAAGATCAACCATATAGATATTATCAATTCTAATACCACGAAGAATAACTTTGAAATCACTACGACGGATAACTAAGCATTCTTCGGAGTCAAACAATACAAGATTTCCCTTGTCACATAATTGACTTATACTCAAGAGATTATGTTTAAGACCTTTAACTAGCAAAATATGCTTAATGGAGGAGGATTCGTCCTTACCGACCGAGCCAATGCCGATAATCTTTCCTTTGTTATTGTCTCCAAAAATAACATTTCCTCCTACCGTGGGTTTTAGTTGAAGGAATTTTGATGCATCCCCGGTCATATGTTTGGAGCATCTACTATCAAGGTACCAAAGTACACTTGATCCCTTCAAACACACCTACAAAACAAATTAATGAGATTTTGGTACCCAAGCCATTTTGGGTCCTTGTGTGTTAGGTGCAAAATAATGGTGTGAATGACCTGCAGTGAAATGTCTATGTCTAGTGAAGCATGCGGGAGCAATATGTCCAATTTTATTGCAATAATGACAAATGACATTCGGATTGTGCATTCTTCTAGGATGATAATAATTTGGGGATCTAAATTCATTCACCCTATTTTTTGGAATATAGTTTTGATGTAATTTTCGAAAATCTTTTCTAGGTGTTCTAAATTGCTCAACATTTCTCCTAGTGTTTATTCTAGGATGCATAACGATTCTAGGATTATTATTTCTAGGTTGAATATTTCTAGGTTGCAATTTTTGAAAATCTTTTCTAGGTGTTCTAAATTGTTCTACATTTCTTCTAGTGCTCGTTCTAGGATGTATAGTGGTCCTAGGATTGTTATTTCTAGGTTGTTTAGGAATGGTCTCATCCTTTTTGTTAGGCACATTTTTGAAACCTATTCCATGTTTAGTAGATTTCAAGTTTACAAGAACCTCATTGAGATTTTTGTGAGAGGAGTTGAATTTATTCAAGGTGCTCTTGAGTTTTTCTACTTCATCTTTTAGAGATTTGCAAGATGTACAACCATTGTTTGAGCTTTCGGGTTTATCGGCGCTTCTTTTGCCGTAAAACTTGTTTTCCTCTTTTAATTTCTCATTTTCAAGAGTTAGTTTTTCAAAAACCTTTTCTTTTGAAGAAATTTGTTTTCTTAAATCTTTTATAGATTTAGAAGCGCTAATAAACTCTTTATACAATTCATCAAATGCATCTTGCATTTCTTCTAAAGTGAAATAGTTCTTAGAAGTAGTACATACCTCATTTTGAGTTTCTTCGTGTGCCATAAGACACAAGTTTGCGGTCTCATTTCCTTCTCCATCACTTGATTCGTCTCCGGAGTCGCCTCCCCAAGAGATGTATGCTCTTTGTTTCTTGACGGGTTTCTTCTCCTTTTTGGTATTTGGACAATTTGGTTTGATATGCCTGATTTCTCCGCATCCATAGCACTTTAATTGGTCTCCTTGTCGCTTACCTTTTCGTTCATACTCCTTTCGCATGAACTTGTGAAATTTCTTAATAACGAGTCCGAACTCGTTATCTTCGTCGCTTGAATCCTCATCATTTTGAGGTTGAGCCGTGCTTGCTTTAAGGGTGATTCTTCATTTCCTTTGATCATCCAAAGGAGGGTTAAGAATAGTAGATTCATAGGTTTTGAGATTACCTCTAAGCCCGTCGATTGTGACATTAGTAATGCCGATTGATTCTTGAATAGCGTCGGCTTTGGAGCGCCATTCCGGAGTGAGACTTCGAAGAATTTTACGGACAAGTTCCCTATACGTGAAGGTCTTCTTAAGAGCATGAAGATCATTAACGATTTTTGAAAATCGTTCGAACATATCATCTATCTTCTCGTTTTCCTTCATATGAAAAAGTTCATATTCATGGGTTAGAAAATCTATTTTAGCTTCTCTTACCTGGTCCGTACCTTCGTAGGTGATTTCCAATTTATCCCACATTTGCTTGGCCGTTGTACAACATGATATTTTCCTATAATCATCGGGGTTTACAGCACAGTACATCATGTTGATGGCTTTAGCGTTGTTCTCCACTTTTCTGATATCGTCCACATCGTATTCATCTTCGGATTTAGGAACCATTTCATTTTCAACCTTTTTGGTTGGTATTTGCTCTCCATTCTTTATAATTTTCCACAGTATAAAATTATTTGATTGGATGAATATTCTCATCCTCTCCTTCCAATAAGTGCAATTGGTGCCATCGAAGAGTGGTGGCCTTGTGAAGCATTGTCCTTCACCTAGTCCTGCATAAACGTTACGAGTAGAAGCCATGGATTGTTTCTCTCAAACTGTTAAGTCTTTCAGAGAGTTAGGCTCTGATACAAATTGTTAGAATATACGCTTAACGCTGGAGGGGGGGTGAATAGCGTTTTAATAAAAATCAAGATAAATTTGCGGAATTAAAATTGTAGGAATAAAGTAAGTGCAGTAATTAAAGTAGTAAGGAGAGAACACACCGAATTTATACTGGTTCACCACAACGTGTGGTTAGTCCAGTCCCCGAGAGACTCTCTCGAGTTTTACACTAACTCCGTTAAGCTTACGGGTGCCTAACAAACCGTTACACTTGCTCGTAGATATACACTCTACAAGACTTCAACTTGCTCGAGGATACCTCACCTCAAGACTTCAAGTCAAGGAACTAAGCTTTCCTTCTTACAACAAGGGATTAGAACTTCCCTTCAAGTGTATGCAAACACTTAGCACTCAAGCCAAGACTCTCTTATAGAGTAGATGTGAGTAAAATTAATACGCTCAAGAACACAACAACTTCGTCAAGAATTTGGCTCTCAAAAACTATGAAATGAATATGAAATGATTGATATGAAAGTATGTAAGCTTAGGCAAGAATTGTAATCAGTTGTTGTACTTAAAAGAGTGATTTTGAGGTGTATTTATAGTCCTCAAAGACCCAAAGACCGTTGCTTAATTGCTAATCACTAATTGCTGATTTTGTGCTAGAATAATCGATTATCTGATTTGCATAATCGATTATCTGCAAATCGTTCAAAAATCATATGCAGATTTTAAGCTAGAATAATCGATTATTCAAATTGCATAATCGATTACCTGATAACGTTCAAAAATCAGACGCTGATTTTATGCTGGCATAATCGATTATTGCCTCGTGCATAATCGATTATCTTTCAGCGTTTAAAAATACTTTGGCAACAGTTAGTGAATAATCGATTATCATATTACATAATCGATTATTTTGCTGTTTTGTAAATTCCGGTTTACATTGTCTTAACATAATCGATTATCAAAAAGACATAATCGATTATTTTGCTGTTTTGTAAATTCCGGTTCACACCGTCTTAACATAATCGATTATCAAAAAGACATAATCGATTATTTTGATGTTTTGTAAATTCCGGTTTACACTGTCTTAACATAATCGATTATCAAAAAACATAATCGATTATTTCTGTCCAGATTTGAAAGACATGTTTAAAATTCATTTTGGCTAAAATGAAAGTGTTTGAAAATCATTTTGTTTTAAAACAAAGATGCATGGTTTGATGAAAATGATTTTACGAGAGAAGCCAAGACTTGAATCTATTGTTGGATCAAGATCACAATATAAAACGACTCATGTATATCTTCGTTGCTTTACTTGATCTTGTTCTTTGTTTCTCTTGTGCTTGGACTTCGGCATATGTCAATGTTCCATGTGCATCGGTTTGTCATTTATCAAAACCTACAAAGATGAACACACTTTTAGTTTTAGCGATTTGAGAACGTGTTTCAACAATGATGTATAGTGATTTTCTTCTAGATGGGACCAATGGGAAGCTATTGACTAGTGGAATGAGTAATGGTCTGTGGCTCGGAAGGGAGATGAAGTTCTCATGTTATCCTAGGACGGTACGGTATATATGGTATGTTGTGAGGGTGGAGATTTGCATGTGTAAAGTTGCAGTTCAGTTCTGAAAGGAAGTTCATGAAATTCTTAGGGAACACAGGCAGTTTCAGATAATTAAGGAAGTGGTATTGCTAATTGGGGTGATTTAACGAGGGCATATATTTCAGAAAAGAAAATGTGATTAAGTTGATGGTACTTCGGTAGTATTGCAACACTTTCTTGTCGGACCGGCTACTGATATTTGAGTTTACTTGGCAGCACAGAAGAATCGTAGAGTATATCTCAAGGAAAGAATTAGTCTAAAGGTGAGAAGTGTATGCGAGTGGCGGAATAGGGATCATATATGGTAATTCGTGTGCCTTATGGACTTGGAGACTGCAAAGTTTCATACATAGTTTAGCTCGTGGTTGTGGATGGCAAATGTGGGTAAGTTAGTCAGATGTTAGTATGTGCTATGATTCAGTCATTGTGAACCTTTAAAGGATTATTTATCTATTGTGGGTAACTAGAGCTTATGTATGGTCCATTGGTAGACCTATATGGATATGTGTCCGGCATCGATATGGTTTTGTTGACTTCGAGTTGCTGTTGGCGAAGGATGTATTGATTTGGTTGTTTGAGCTATTAGCAGTTAGGGGGATCTATGAGTAACCTTTCAGTGTTGTGAGACATTACGATCTGTTTGTTATAGGCACATATGGTGCGGTTCTATCAGAGTTTCATATTGGAAGTCTAGCGGGAAGAGTAATTGGGAGTTGCTTGGTAAATGGTGTATCGGTTATGTCTTATCGGGTTTGCGTGGTGTATGTCATTTGTTTCACCATGGGTGTAATGATTTGCTTTAGTTCCAAATATCAATTGAGCATGATTGTCAATTTCGAGCATAGTGACTTGAGGTATTCTATGTGGAGCAGTATTTGGATAGGATCACGCATGGTAGCGAAGTTATGTGTAAATATGACCTTGTGGGTTAGATTAGTGTGTTCTATTTCTATGATGTGAGACGGGTTCTCAACTGTGTGTTGTGATGGTACTGGTGAGCTTGAGGTACAATAGTTTCATTTGAGTCATTTCATGATGTGAGCATGTTCGGATTGTTGCTTATTGGTACACGAGCTGCACAAGTTGTGGCTTTAGCCTTTTTTGATGTGTCATGTCACTAGAGTAACTGTGTTAGATTAGATGAGATTTTTGGGGTCCTTAATGAATACAAATGGATTCGATTTCCACATTTTTGATGGATAAATATTGAGGATTCGACTCAGAAATTGCTATGGTATTTGTTAGAGGAAAAGTGGCTTCATGAATAAGTGATCTGAGAAGAATGGTTCTGGTTTATTGTGTGTCTCATTTATCATTGGCAGTATATGGTAGTGTTGGAATGAGACTTTAGTTGTTAAGTTTTCTATCAGTATTCGGTTGTTATGTACAACTGCTGTGATTAGACGTTATCACTGCGAGTGTTTGAGTTACGTGGTATATTAGGTAATTGCACTTGAGATTGTAGGTAGGGGTTATTACAGCTAGTTATGGCCTATTTAGAGTATAGGTGTGAGGTTTTAATCTATTGATGGTTTCAGAAGTGAATATGTAGTTCTATGATTTATGGGCTAGACTGGATTGTGTAATTTCAGTTAAAATGTGTTATCAAACCTATATGAGATAGGGTGATGTGGGATTACCCCCAGGCATATGCATGGTAAAGTTATTCAGCTATTGGTTGGCTTCTAGAACAATCTAGGTACGTTCGAGGATGAACGTATGTTTAAGTGGGGGAGGATGTAATGACCCGAGCGGTCGTTTTGAGCTTTTGCACTTTGATCGCTAGTTCTCAGGAATCACTCGCCTCATATAATATATTATGCCTGATGTAAATCATTACTTTTGGTTTTCACGGAAATCGGTATAAATTTGAAAGAACAGTCTCAGTTGAAGCTTCGAATTTGAAAGGTTTGACAAAGAGTTGACTTATTTGTATATGAGCTCGGATTGAATTTTTTATGATTTGGCTAGCTTGATTGGGTGATTTATGACTTAGGAGCGTGATCGAAATTAGTTTTGGAGGTCCGAAGTAGAATTAGGGTTGAATTGGCAAAGTTGAGATTTTGGTAGGGGTGTGTATTCGAATCGGTTTATCGATAAATCGAATCGATTATTTGTTATCGATTTATCGATTTCGATTTCGATTTTGAAATTTTCCTTATCGAGTTATCGATTTCGATTTTTCCTCTTCGGTTTATCGGTTTATCGATAAATCGATAAGATATATTAAAAAGACAAATATACCCTTATTTTATAATATTATTACTACCCTTTCCTTCACTTAACCCTAAATCCCTTACACCCTATTGTTTCCTTATTATTTCCTTCACTGTATTTCAATTCGCAGCCATGGCTTGCCCGCCTCTCTTCAGTCTTCAGTGAGCGTGAGTCATCACTTCAGTGTTTTCTTTCAAATCACCACTCGTTACCATTGAATCGAGATCTGGTTTGTCGGAAAGATAGTATTCGTTGAAAGGTACTTGTAATTTCTTTCCAGAAAACACTTGTTGGTGCTTTGATATGTATAAAGAGACTGTGGAATCACATCCTTGAATTCTTTTACTGCAATCGCCATAAGAAATACAAGTAAAAATAAAAATAAAGCATGTAGGCAATATCAAGCTTTTATATCCTTCTAAGTTCTAGTTTTCTTCATCGGATCCCTTCACTGGAATTAAGTTGTGCTTCAACTGAAGAACCATAAATGAATTACGAAGGAATTTATTTATTGAATGCCTACTTGAAATTACTGGGCCTTATGATTTGAAACTGAATTTGATTATCTGGATTCTGGCCTTTATAACTATGAGTATATTGGATTTGTTCCTGATTATTGGTGAAGGGATTTCATTAACGGCTGATATGAGTTTGATTTTGGGTCTTCGTCACGATGTATTGGGTTGGATCAATTAGTATTCTCCAAAACTTGAGGGTTGAGGGATGATGCAGTTAGTATCGCTGAATATCTTTGCCTTAGTTCAAGAAATTAAAGAATATTGGCATCTTCCACCTATCAAATTACGTAGTCACAATCTTATTGAAAGCCAGGAATGTCAAATAGTACACATTAATATAATTATACAATACCAACTAATTATTATTTAATTATTTAAGATTATTCTTAATATAATATTGTTGTTATTCAATAATTTTAGTACATTTATTAAAATAATCATGATCATCTTCATAATAGTTTCCCTTAAAGGAGTTCATCATTTAAAGTTCAATAGTAATATGAAAGCAATTTATGTGTGTTGAGCTGGCCATACAAGTAGAGGATCAACGAGGCAAGATCCTTGATCTTGAATGATGTTGGAAAAACTATCTTCCAAAGCCTGGCTAATTTGTCTCCTTCTACCTTACAAATTCATAGGTACGACCAAATATGTAATATTGGGGGATCCACATGAACCTACATTTACATCAAAACAACATCACTTAAATGTGAACTCAAGACGGGAAAATTCTTGGCTGGTGCTGCGTGGGTGATTGGTCTACAACAATTCAAGTCATTGTTTGGGCTTTCAAAATTTACAAATAATACTGGTATCATCTCTATCTGAACTTCTATCGCAAATCAATGGATACTGTAAATTAATTTGTTATTTTTTGTCCTCTCAATTAATATCTACAGCTTAATGTGTGTGTGTGTATATATATATATATATATATATATATCTACTAGAATCGGTGATTTTGTTAGGTTGATTTTGAGTCAATTTTCACCAACCCGATTCAGGATGATTTGTATTTGCAAGTCAAGAAATCGAGATAATGGATTTCTTAACCAATATCGGGGTTTCTTCGATTTCTTATTTGGCTTTTTTTGTAGGGGGGTGGGGGGTGTTTCAGGTAATTTCTTAACCATTGTTATTGCTTGTTTCTTTATGTTCCTGACAATGAAGATGATGATAGAAAAAAATAAGGGAAAAAATATATATGTGGCGATAAAATGAGGCTTCAGATACTTTTTCTTATTATTTACGTGCGTACTTTTGGTTTAAAAAACACTCTTGTCATGGATCAAATGACATGTTATTGACACATTTTAAAAGGTTTAGTGTGTAATGTTAAACCCGTGATCAACATGTGTGTATTAGAGAAGTAGGTACAAGGTGGATGGGTAAAAAATATTTTATGTCATTTTACAAAGAAGGGGATGACTTAAATGACTAATGGATTCTAGAGGCTTCATTTTTTTTATAACTATTGCATATCAATTTTTTTGTCCACCATCTTAGCCGATTAAAGTAATAGTAAAAAGCAAAGTGAAGAAGATGAAAGAACCTATTATTTGAACAAGAATGATGAAGGGCGGGTTGGGTAGGTGATTGTGAAGTTTCAATTGGGTAGATTAATTGGGCATGGATCTTTTAATAAGGAGCTAACACATGACCCTCCATTAAAAATAAGGTCAAATTTGTTTCGTAATATAATGTTAGGGTTTGAAATGACCAAATGATATAACTGTGATATGAACCGACCAATCATCTCATGAGTTACCGCTCTGTTTCCTCCATTTCTGCTTCTATTTATGTGATCGGATTGGCTGGCTCGGGTTCGAAAGGTTTTGAGAAGGTTTGAGTTACTTAGTCTTTTTTAAGTAGGCTTAAGTTAGAAAAGTCAAACTGGATGTTGACTTATGCGTTAGAGGACTCGGATGTGAGTTCCGATGGTTCGAATACCTTTGAGAGATGATTTGGGACTTAGGAGTGTGATTGGAATATGTTAATGAGGTGCAGAGTAGGTTTAGCCTTGAGTTTGTGAAGTTGATATTTTGGTGATTTTCGATGGATAGGTGAGATTTTGATATTGGGGTGGGGATGAAATTCCGAGAGTTGCACCATCTTTGTTGTGTCATTTGGGATGCGCGTGCAAAAGTTCAGGTCATTCGGATATGGTTTGGTTGATATTTGGATCAAAAGCGAAATTCAAAAGATTTTAGAAACTTAGGCTTGAATCCAATTTGTTTTTGTTTATTTGATATTAATTGAGGTATTTTGAGGATTGTAACAAGTTTGAATAAGGTTTTAGGATATGTTGGTGCCTTTGGTTGAGGTCCTAATGGTCTCGGGTGAGTTTCGGATGGTTAAGTGGATGAAATTGCATATGGAGGTGTTACCGATTTTTGCTTCAAGTCTGTTGCAGGCCTTTTGTTCTATGCGATCGCGTATATAGGATTGTGATCACATAGGCTTAGTTGAGGGATGAGGCAGAGTTTCCTTACACGATCGGGTGGAGTGGGTTGCGATCGCGTAGGTCTGTGTGGTGCATCTTCGCGTTTGCGTGAGCCTAGTTGCGATCGTATAGGTTTGAGTTATAAGGCTTCGCGATCGTGTGTTATTTGTTGCAATCACGTAAGGTTAAATGGGGGAGTTAGAATTTTGTGCTTCGCAATCCCGTGGCTTTATCCTCGATCGCGATGAAGGAGTTTTAATAGCTAGGCAGAATATTTTGAAAAGGCTATTCCGTGACTTTGAATTACACCATTTTTGAACGGGAAAAGAGCTTGAGGGCGATTTTAAAGAGAGGAAATCATTGTTCTTCATTAAGGTAAGGATTTTGAACCCCAAAACTCGATTATTTGTGATTAAGGAATAAAATATCAGTATTTAATTCATGAACATCAGTAGAAAAAGGTGGAGTTAGGGCTTAAGATTATGAGACCTTCTGGGGATGATTTGAGTGGTCAAACGAATTCCGATTTTCAAGTTCTTTATATGTACGAGCTCGTGAAATGATGAAGAACATTTTGGTATAAAGTCTGTCTAGTTCCGAGATGCGGGCCTAGGGGTCTGGTTTTGACTGATTCCGGTTT